>VRYO01001463.1:79192308-79230900 GCA_009812075.1 Sialia sialis | reverse complement strand
TGCCACGACAGGTTAAGACAGAAAATCCTGGGATCTACAGGCTGATCCTTTTAACCCTGGGAAGATGAGGGAGGAAATATTCCTGGTAAACATTTCTAGATATATGAAGGATAGGAAGTTGACTAGAGAAGTCAGCAAAATTTATGAAGGGTAAATCATGCTTAACCAACTTAAGAGTCTTCTGTCATTAGATAACTGGCTTGATACATAATAAAAAAAGGCGAACTTTTTTCCCCTTGATTTTAGTATTGCTTTCACCTATCTCCCATAACATCCTAATTGACAAATTGATGAGGTATGGAATAGATAATTGCACAGGACAGTGAATCAAAAATTAGCTTAACTGTGAGGCTCAAAGGTTTGTAATCAGTACCAAAAAGTCCTTGAACAGCCGGAGAAATGGGACAACTGGAATCTAACTAACTTCTGCAAGGCAGCATGCCAAGACCTGCACTAGGGAAGAAATAATCTTATGTGGCAGTAAACATAGGGGATGGACCAGCAGGAGAGTAGCTTTTCAGAAAAAGACCTGGAAACCCTAATGAACAATAGGTCAAACATGCTCACCGTATGTTTTCTCATTCTGGAAAAATAAACCAAACCAAACCAAACCAAACCAAACCAAACCAAACCAAAAAACTGAAAATAAAAAAAATAAATAAAAAAACCCAAAACAAAACAAAAAAACCCCAAAAAAACCCCCACCAAACAAACAAAAACCAAACCAAACATAAAATCCAAAATCAAAAACCAACCAGTCTGTCTTCATAGTAAAGGAAGCCAACAATATCTGGCATTAGGTTGCATTAGGAAGAGCATTCCCATCAGGTTATTGAAGTGAAAAAGTGTATTGCAGTCTTACTACACGCATCTAGCACCTCCCTGGGCAACCTGTTTCAGTGTTTTACTATCATCATTGGAAAAAAATTCTTCCTTATATCTAATCTAAATCAACCTTTCTTCAGTTTAAAACCCACACCCCTTGTCCTAACTTAACAGGCCTTGCTACATGGTTTGCCCTCATCTTTCTTTTAGGTCTCCTTCAAGTATTGAAAGACCCTCAAGAAGGTCTCCCTGGAGCCCTCTCTCGTCCAGGCTAAACAGCCTCAAGTGTTTCAGCCTTTTCTTATAAGAATGGTGCTCCATTTCATCTGATCATCTGCCCTCCTCTGGATTTGCTCCAACAGGTCCTTCCTGTGCTGAGGGTCCTTGTGCTGGATGCAGCACTGCAGGTGGGATCTCATCAGAGCGGGATAGAGAGGCAAAACCACCTTCCTTGTCCTGCTGGCCACTTTTGGAGCAGTCAAGGATATAATTCTCTTTCTGGACTGAAAGCCTACATTTTTGGCTCAAGTCCAGCCCCATACCTACCAGTATCCTCAAGTCTTTCTTTGAAGGGCTGCACTCAATCAGTTTGTTTCCACTTACAAAGGAAGTGGTTGATGTTAGTATTTTCTCTGCTCCTTAAATGAGTGATGCTACCATGAGACTGCTATCAGCTTTTAAAGGCATGGTGACTGGGGAAGGTTTCTGGTGACTGGAAAAGTCACATCCATCTTGAAGGAGAGGAGAAGGAATGTAATCTTGTTAGCTTCTCATCAGTTCCTGTAAATTATATCCATCAAAATCCTCTTTGAATTTATTTCTCAGTATATGAAAGCAAAATGTGCCTGGGAACCAGACAGAAGGGATTTAACAAGGGCTGTCTAACGTGGCCAACCTGATTGTTTCCTATTATAAATGACAAGATCCATAGTCAACAGGACATCAGTAGATGTCATTTACTTTGACTTCAGTGAGTCTTTAGGTATGGTTTTATGGAAAATTAGATGAGATATGGACATGATAAGGCATTGAAAATTCTACTACATTTTCAGGTTCCAAGGGTTATGATCAACAATACGATGTCCAAGTTTCAGCCATTTACTGGTATCTGTCCTCAAAAATCAATAATAGGTCAACATAGAGATATTTTAGTAACTTCATATTGCACAGATCTATCAATTTATGAAGACATTTGCAAATATAGTCAATATAGTCTCTCTCTAACTATCTCTTGATATATGTGGTTCCTCCAAGAAATTGCTGAAAGCATGCTCTAGATTTTTATCCATGTAGCAGAAAGAAATATATGTCCACAGATATTGATACATCTTTATAAATATCTGTGGACACAGATACAGGGTCAGCAAAGTGTCCTTGCTGCAAAGGAAGCTGACTGCATACTATGATGTATCTTCATTTATGTGGTTTCACCTCTCTCTGGCACTTGGGAGACCCCATCTAGAGTTTTGTGCCCAGGTCTGGGCCTACCAGCACAAAACAGACATTGATGTACTGTGAGCCCTACAAATGACCAATGAGGTTGTTTGGTTCTGGAGTATTTGACACGTGAGCAAAGCCTGGGATAGCTCGTTGGTTTGTCCTGGCCATGAGACAAAACTAGAAGGACTCTAATGAGAGATACCTATGGGAACAGTGTAGAAAAGTTGAAACAGAGTCTTCTTGAAGATGTATTGCTATATAATGAGCAAAAGAAAACTTGTTTCTGGAAAAACTTAATCTGTACGTGAGAGTAAAAAAATCATAACTTGGAGGACAATTGAACAATGGGATAGGCTGCCAAGAGAAATGAAGGATTTTTTCTTGTTGGAAATATTAATTATTCAGCCAGACAAGGCTAATCTAACCTAGCTAATCTAAGGCTAATCTAGCCCCCATCAGATGAAACTGGTGTTATCCAGAGATTCCATTCCAAAACAGACTAAAATGATTCTAGGATTCTTAGGTGAAATATTAGAAATTCCTCCTAAGCATATAAAAGAAAATTTTTCACTATGAGACTGATTAAATGGCGAAGATGTCCATAGAGTGTGTGAAATGTATAAAAACTCAACTGGACAACCAACCTAAGAAAGACCTCTAACAGGACCTAGGTCAAATGGAAGGTTGGAGTAAATTACTTCCAGAACCCTCCTAACTGAAATGGTCTTGTGATTCTGGTATTCCTATATATTCCATTATATATGATGACTACTTACTGTGATATTTCCTCTGACTTTCCATAAGTATTTAGGTTGAAGTCAGGACTGTTGAATTTTCTGGACTTTAACAGTATGGCTATAGCTATTTATTTCAAGGATATGCAAATAGAAAGGTGATGTACTTCAGAGGTATACACAAATTAATTTGATATTTCCTCTCCATTCCGTACAAACACTAATGTGAAATGATACAATAATTTGTAATTATACAGATTATTAAATTAAGAAGTTGAGGACATTTGCTTTCAATCCCTATCAGTAAAATGTGTCATTAAACTTGACATATCTTGCATTTTGAACATAAATTGCCAAACAAAACATAATTAATTGCTCAACTTCTTAATAAAGTATACAAGGTCAATATGCTGCTATGTTTATTCATATTTTAAAGAATTACAAATTCATTCTTGCCTAATGTAAGAGATTCATTATTTTACAATGAAATAGAGAAGGAGAAAAAGTCAGGTTAAAGTTGAAGGCATTAATTTAGAAATTTCTAACAGAACTTTATCTTGTCATCACTTTCAGTTGCTTCCTTTGTAGGAATAGCAGATATTTCAGGAACTGCCTCACTGTGCATATACACCACAGAGAGTCAAATCAAAGGCAGCAGAATTTTTAAACATCTTTTTTACAAAATAGCCCCAAACATAAAGAAGTTGTTGCAAAATTGCACTTAGAACTAATAAATTGAGTGCTAAATTATTGCAAAAATAAACTGTTTAACTAGCTTAATATCAGCCTGTCCAAATGCACAAACTCCGAATTGTTTTTTAGGCCTTTTTTCTTTTTTTTTCCAGTTTTTCCCCATCCACAATGCTATATTACAACACCCTGCAGACAGTAAACTCTTTCTTGCTGTGACAAGTTATTGATCTTGTTTTCCTCTGAGTACCATAACAAGTCAAACTGCAGCTTTCTGAAAGATATGGCTGCAGCTGTTCTTTGCAAGGATTTTGAGAAGAAATTTTCTCTCTGGTGTTTAGCAGAAAAATGAAATCACCTTAGTATAAAAGTATGCAGTTTTTTCTCTGGGAAAAGTAAGGATTGTCTAAATCTTAGCAAGCCTATTTAGTCCATCAGTGGTTAAAGCAGCATCTCTTCTCCCAAGGGCAATCCTGACCTTATATCCTAAATTCTGAGAAAAATGGGAAGGTAGGGAAGCAATGGGAAATTATTCAATTCTCTCAAGGTGAGAACAGGAGAAGGTGGTCTCTCCTGGTCTAAAGAGAGTTAAAATTACTCTGGATGCTGCTGTGGCCCATCTTTACTCCCTCAGATCCCAGACAACTGTAATCAGCAGAAAGAATGTAATAGTATGGTGTAAATATGATATTAACAGTGAAAGGGAAATTTTCTCTGACCTTCAAGTTGCCATTTTCGGACATTAAAAACCTCATTGTCCTTGTAGGTAAACTATCTTAAGCAAAAGTCAAGATGTATTGACTTTTAAAACAGCTGGTGGATTATAATTTTCAGTCTATGTGTAAAGTCTTAAAACTTAGCATAATTGTCTTTTCTCTATTTAATCATTACAGTGACAAATAAACTGTATTGTCTTTGCAAATCCAGTGCCAGTGCTCAGCTAAGCATACATATGTTTTGCATGGCTTTTGTCAGATTTTTATTTGTGAGACTGAAGTTCTAATGTTCTGTTGTTAATACTATTAGTACAGAGTTACATATTGTCTTGTCACTACAATGTACTAAAAGCATATTTGTAGGTCTAGGAACATTATCATGTGAGAAAAGGTCCAAATATGAAGCAAAAAGGACCCCAACTATTATAAAAATCTCACAGTTCCCTTCATGACAAAATGCCAGAGCTTGATGATACTAGCACTTAGAAAACTTGATATACAGAGATCACAGAAAAGACTGTAAAACAAATATTCTTCAACTAAACAATATCCTCAACTTGCCTCTGCCTGACTGTACTAAATGATTTTGAAGGGATTACCACAGTGGAGAATCTCAAAGAAGGATGTGAGGCAGGAGGTGAAAGTGTTTAGGGTTCTTTGACAGAGAAACCTGCTAACGTGCTTTAAGGCTGGAGAGGACCTTTTTACAAGGGCTTATAGTGATAGGACAAGGGGGAATGGCTGTAAGTGAAGGAAAGTAGGTTGAGATTAAATATTAGGAAGACCTTTTGCGCTGTAGAGGTGTTGAGGCACTGGAGCAGGATGCCCAGAGAGGTTGCGGATGTCCCAACTCTGGAAGTACTCCAAGCCAGATTGAACAGGACTTTGAACAACCCAGTCCCTGCCCATGGTGGAGGGTTGGGACCTAGATAATCTAAGGTCCCTTCCAACACAATCCATTCTATTATTCTGTGTTTCCATATGCACTCTGATTTTGAGTTTTGGCATCATTTAACTCTGTTAATCCACAGTATGATTCATATTTTCCTCCTAGGAACAAATTCTTTCACTTTCTTAGATAATTAGGTCTCAGGTTAGCTTGTCTTTTTTTTTTTTTTTTTTTTTTTAATTTCTTTTTCCCTGTATAATTGTCATAATACCCCCAAAATATATTACAATAAAATATTATCCTTTAAAGACTAGCTGGCACTAAATAGTATATTCACCTTGCTTTTCACTTGAAATTATATAATCATGGTTAGTCTTTTAGTACATTTCAGAAAAAGAAGGCATGAAATTCTAACATGACCAAGAGTTTAAAAGCACAAACTTTTCTACAAGAACTCATGTCAAGACTGTGAACAAACCAAAGCAGCAGAAATTCTAGCAGAAATGTCAGTGTGAAAGAGGAGGAAAACAGGGAAAATTTTCTAGTAATGAAAATAATATTAAGAAATTATCTTCTAAGATTTGAAGTGTGTTTGCATTGATGATATACAAATAAAATAGGTGAAGGATAAAATGAAGTAATGCTGCAAACATCTACTTCACAAGCATTCCTGTAATGATAAAGCATCTGCTATCAAATCACAGAATGTGGTGCTCATTGATGGCAATAGAGCTCTGAATGTTAACAATGGGAATAATGGTAACATAAAGAGAAACACTTGTCATTCCATGGGAATCAGACATTTAATCAGTGTAATAATTGAAGGTATAGAAGAACACAAAACAGATTACAAACAGAAAATACTTTTGATAAACTTGAAATTTTGTGCTACCAAGAATTCAAAACGTGAGATCAAACCTGACTAAATAAGATGTAATAATAATTTCTATTTTTTTCCTTGAAATGGCCCATTTTGGACAAGGGTGAAAGACCCTGAATCACAGGTTCACATAATAATGTGCTTGTCAGCATACACAATAAATAAATGGAAACAAAAGAAAAAAAAAATAAAAGTAATGGTGCAAGGACTCAGTCAAATCAAGACATCCTGCAGAGAAATTACACATTCTTTACATTTTTAATTCCTAAAATCTCTGAGGACAAACGAAAGCAATTGAAACCAAGGAAGGTATTAATTTGAAAAAAAAATAATTTTCATGGATATGGAGAGACGGAAAAATATATATGGAAAGATGTAAATTTATGGCAGCACAATATAGTAAGAGTAAAGATTAATTTTCTTAGTTAAACAGGAGTGGGCGTACTGGAAAACAATTAAAGGCCAAAGATTATTATATTTTAATGAAGCACCTGATGTAGCGCTGTGAAATAGGTGATAATTCATGATGCATTTAGTCATTCCAGACAGCAGTTTGGAGCTAATTTATTCATACAAATGTGTCCAGCGGCTGATAATTACTGTTATGTGTTTTGTGTTGTTTTCCAATAACTTTACCAAGCAACTGTCAATCTACCACATTACTCAGATACAATTTTTACTAGACAAAAGTTTTGCAGTGAGTTTTTTGTGAGTAACAGAAGACATGTCTGAAAAACTGTGGAAGTTTGAAAAGGATTGATTTTTGGGTATAACAAGCAGTCTGTGCTATCAGCAATCCAACAATCAGAGGAGCTGAAAAAAATTCACAACTAACCAGATAACAACCAAGCCAAAAAAAAGAGTCACAACACTCCTCTTTTATTTATTTTACTGTTGGATCACACCATTCAAGACTTCATTTGTGTAATTAATGAATGGTTAATACAATTCAAAAATCAAAAACACTTAACAAAAATAGGGGTTTGTTTCTTTTTTTTTGTGTCCTTGCTTATATATCAAGTAGACTGGACAACAGAAGGCAGAAATAGAAAGAATTCTATTAGGATAAAAAATGTTGAAAGAACTGATGACAAAATTGCACAGTAACTGAAAAAGAAAGGACAGAGGGGTTTTTATAGATTCTATACCAAGAATTAGATACAATGAAATTCTCTCATTTGGGAAATAGGAAAAGAACTTGTTTCCCTAAATTTGTAGTCAATTATTTAGGCTTGTCATGTGGTGGAGTTGCTAAACCTGAATGTGCTGCAAAAATAATAGAATGTTTCCTTTAGGTATGTCTTCCTTAAACAATGAAGGAGGCACTTTGACTAAGAAATATTGTTGTGTCAGTTACACACATTTTTTTGCTCCTTAAAATGCTTTAATACTAAATATAAAGGAAATATTTTGGAGACTAAGAAGTGTATTCATGTGTATGAATGTTTATACGTGTTGAGGATTTTAGTCTACTTGCTTAGCTGAACCAGTTAATAGCAATAAATCAATGTATTGGCCTAATGAATCTAGAGCATCTACATTATTTTAATGATTAAACTTGTGACTCTTCATTTGTGGAAGACTTCTGGCAGCAGAGGTAGGCATAGGCTAGGATTGGGGAGCAGAAGCACTCAGCTGTTGCCCTCCTGAGTGTGAGGAGCCTGTCTGGAGGCTGTCTGCACTGCAAGTGCACCTCTGGGCAGCTGCTGAGGCTGGAGCAAAAGGCCATTAAAGAAGTGAGTAGTCTATAACAAACAGTCCTCATGAAACAAAGAACAGTATCAACAGGACAGAACCAGCCAATAAAAAACACAATACCATGTGTTATCCACACAATTTCTCAACTGTCATATTATGCAAACCTATACAATAATTCTGTGCATAAATGAGTTATCAGATGTCAGCACATAGAGGATTTGTTCCTGCTGCCTTTCAAAATTGTGGATCTGTGATCTCTCCTCCAGGCTGAACAAACCCAGGTGCCTCAGCCCATCCTCACAGAGAGGCTCACATATCCCATCCAGCTTGGAAGCTTTCTACTGGACATAGTCCTGAATTTGCTCATTATTTTGCCTATATTGAGGGAGCTTAAAATTTAGACAAAGAATCCAGATAGGATCTCATGAATGTTGTGCAGAGGGGTATCTCTACACAACAACAATCCTTTCTCTCAATGTCTTGGCTGTATCTCTGTGAATACTGTCCAGGATGCTTTTGGCCATCTTTACAACTGCATGCCCATTTTCCTGGGCTTAACTTTATTCCTCATTCTTTGCCTCGTTTCCTGCCATGGTGCAGAGGGACAGGAATGCTGTTTGTGGTCAGTCATTTCACATTGTCCCTACCTTTTCTTCCTCAGGAAGAGGAGTCCTTCCTCTGCTCTAATGGTGGGTGTCTCCCACTAGAGACAGTCTTTCATGAACTTCTGCAGCATGAATACTTCCCACAGAGTGCATTTGTTCATGAATTGCTCCAATGTGTGTCTCCTGTGGGATCAAAAGTCCTGCCAGAAAATCGACTCTGGTGTGAGCTCCTCTCTCCATGGTTCCACAGGAGCCTACTCTGCTGGGTTCAAAGTCTCCTTTAGGCATTGACTTGCTCTAGTGCAGGGTTCTCCATGGGCTGCAGGAGGATCTCTGCTTCACTGTGTACCTTCATGATCTGCAGGGGGACAGCCTGTTTCACCTCACTCAAGCTGAAAGGAACTTTTGCTCCAGAACTTGGTGCACCTTCTCTATCTCCTTCTTCAATGGTGTCTGCAGAGTTGTTTCAAGTTTTCTGACTCTAGTCTCTGGCTACCATTTGCTTCTCCAAAATAACCCTGTTTTCCTTTTTAAATATGTTGTCACAGAGGTGTTACTACTGTCGCTGATGGACTCGGCCTTGGCCAGCAGCAGATCTGTCTTGGAGATGGCTGACATTGGCTCTATCAGGCAAACAGGAAGATTCTAGCTTCTCCTTCATCATGATCTTTTAAAGTATAAGTAGTATGTTTTACCTGTTCTGATACAATGTTCCTTTGAAATATCTTTTGACTTGTCTAATCCTGTTGTCAAGATCACAGTTATTTATCATCTGCTCTCTCTCCATCTCATGCATAATAGTAGAAAAATACAACTAAGTATAGGTTCTTTATAGGATTCTAAAGGATTCTAAAACTGAAAAATCATGATTTTCAGTTCAATAGTACACAATATGGCCCTGAACTTGTAATGGTACAATTTAATCCAATTATGATCCATACTCCACAGGAATGTTTGAAGTTTCTCAAGTAAAATTATCTGATGACACTACAATTGCTTGTATTTTTCAGGCACCTGAATTGCTTCCCATAATCACCTGGCTTATTTGTCTGTAGTATAGTACTCAGCAGTGAAAACATCTCTAACTTTGAATAACATTACCTTTCTAAAAAGAATCCTCCTTTTCTTTAAAAAATGTTCTCTGAAGATTCTTTATCAGAATAATGAGTGCATACTTTTTTTTTCCTGATGATATTTCTTCAGTATTGTTCCATCATTCCTCACTGCTTCCACATTGCTTTAAATTTATTCTTAGAATAACGTCTCTTCGTCTACATTTTCAGTTGCATTTTCTTCAAATGCTTTGTGTATCCCAACACTGCAGGCCTGCTGTGACAAAGCTATACACTTGAGCCCTAGCTGATGAACAGATGGGCAGAGAAGACATTTCTCTGACTTCTAGCACGATCTCCTGAGATGCTCTCTCCCTGACTTCCTTCTGCTATTTCTCCTTCTCTGAGGATTGGAAGTGTCACTCAGAGATACCACATACAATTGCTGTGAAGACACCAAGTTCTAAATAGTCTGAGCTAAGAAGATAAAGACAGAATACTAAGCAGACTGCTACCTAGAAGCCTGCATACAAGAACATGTTCCAACCCAAAGTGGAGAGGTTAGCTTAATATTGACACAGATTATATCTATGACCCAGGACACGTGTTTTCAACAGAGATATATTCCCCTGAGAAATCATTAGTTGAGATAATTTGGTCAACTATACATTAAAAATAGGATACTGTTGGGTCCCAAAGCTAGGAATCTAGGCAGGTTTCCCCAGCACAAACTGAAACCTCTCCGTAGTTTGAGATACATGATTACAACTAAGGGATTCTTAAACTCAGGAATTTTCACTTGTTCAAAGAAAAATAGGCTACTGACATATGAGAAGTCACTCAGTAGAGAGTAAAGGTCATTTAAATGGAGTAGCTTTGAAGTAGGTGGCAAAAGCTCAAGAAGTTCCTGTGGGGCACTAATAGTTTCACCAGGATAATGAAGAAAGTTTTTGTTGCTCCACATAAGTCTGCTTCAATGCTCCATGTTCATGAATAATAAGGTAGGTGCTGTAACAGTTGTTCTTTGTTCATTGGTTTCATACACAATGAAGAAAAAAAACCTCAAAAACAAGCCAGAAACAAAAGAAAAAACTCCACCTCCACTTGACAACAGAAAAAAAAAATAAAATTACAAAACACAGTGGAATCTGGAATGTTCGGAATCAGAAAAAATTTTAATCTCTTTTTTGAGAACGTATCACTGAATACATGCAAGGTAACCATAATGAATATATAAATAATATGTAAGTTTTGAAATATTTTCTTTTGTTGCAAATATAATGTTTCTATTTTATCTCATGCACTGTTTGTAATGAAGTATTTAGGACGACACTGTGTATGGAATTTTTTCAGAGAAGAATTTTAGAGATAAATGACCATTTGAAATGAATATTAACGGCAGGCATGAATGAAAACAAAAAAATTAAGAAATTATCGTGTATTCAGGAGATATTTCATAACTATACATGCATATTTCATCAGGAATAGTAGTGGATACCTTTTTTGTGTGTGCATTTTTGTTGCCATAGTAACAATATTACTTTTGTTAACAAGAAAATGCTGAAAACTTCTGCATTGGCTTGAATGGCCAGATTCCTAGAGACAATTTCTACACTGAAATCCTCCCTCTTAAAAGTGGTCCATATATGAAACATTTTCCATAAATTTATTTTGCAGACATTATTTTAATTGCACAGATTTTGTCCAATTGTGTTTGAAACACATATTGCTAGAACACAAACTGTGTTGTATCAGATTTGACTGTACTGCACTTTGACTGCCAAATAAGAAACCTGAAATAAACAAAATGAAAAAAATAAACAAACTGTTGACATTTGTGTTATAGACCTCAAGCTGGCTCTAATTGTGAGGCTTGTGCACCTATGTATTCTGGTCTGACACCTTTCCAAAAAGAAATATAATAAAAAATCAGGATTCATAATTTCTTATACAGAGAAAATACAAAGTGGCTATGATGGACAAATAAGGAAAAATGGTCAGAAGTCTCCCTGGCCTATTGTGTCCTTGCTAGTAAATCCTTGCTACTACCTATAGCTTTTTAATTCAGCACAAAATGTTAACAGTTCCCCCTGTTTCCAAGGAATCTTGCATTTTAGTCAGTTTTGACATGTGCCATTGGTCCATTCTACTTTCAGTGATCCCTCTCCTGTACCTGACATCCTACTTTTTTCCATGTTTCTTTCAGTGTTATCTTCTCTCTACTGAATCTTGGAAGGTCTAGGAACATTTCTCCCCCTGAATTTGCTTGGTTGTTAGCAAGCAAAGTAAAAATATCTCCCTCTCCAGAGAATTTCTCCAGCGATGCAATTGTATTGTAAGGAAACAGCATGAAGCTGAAAACAGATCAACCTTACAGAATTTCACACTCCTATACATCTGACCAGAGGCATATGTTCCCTCAACTTGAATGTCATCATTTACACAAGCTGATGCACAAGTCACGAACATAACTCTGCTCCAGCAAGGACAAGAAAAAATTTTCCAGATCAGCTTGCTAAAACTTCACCCATCCCCTCTCACTGTCTATAAGAGTTTCCTTACACCATCCCTCCTTTTATGCCATTCATTTTGTGCCAGATTAATTTCTTCAGTTCTTGAACTGAGCATATGGTTTATATGGTTTGCTCCTCAGCAAGCTTGTTGTGCAGCCCCTCAGAGGGACCTTGAAAAGTTGGAGAGATGGACAGAGCTCAACCATCTGAACTTCAACAGAGGCAATTACAGGATCCTGAACCTGGGGTAGAATAATTCTGTACAGCAACACCGGCTAGTTGAAGGTATGTTCTGGAAAGCAGCTCTGCAGAGAAAGACCTGGGGTTGTGGTGGACAACAAGCTGTCCATGAGCCAGCAGTGTGTCCTTTCAGCCAAGAAGAATAAAGGTATCTTGAAGAGCATTAGGAAGAGCATTGTTGCCAGCACATCAAGGGAGATGATCCTGCCCCTCTGCTCAGACCTGGTGGGGCCACATCTGGAGTATTCTGTCCAGTTCTGGGCTCTGCACTACAAGAGAGACCTGGAGCTCCTGGAGTTTGTCCAGCGGAGGGCCGTGAAGATGACTAAGGGACTGGGACATCTGTTTTATTAGGAACCGCTAAGGGAATTGTGCCTGTTCAGCCTTGAGAAGAGATGACTGAGAAGGGACCTCATTAATCTAAGTAGCTGAAGGAAGAGAAGAGCGTCATGGCAGACTGAGGGAGCTGGGTCTGTTTGGTCTAGAGAAGAGCAGACTGAGAGGGCACCTCATCAATACATAAAAATATCTCAAAGATGTTTTTCAGGAAGAACATGCCAGACTCCTTCAGTAGTGTCCAGTGACAGGACAAGGAGCAATGGCCATAAACAAAAACAAAAGAAGTTCCACCCAAATATCAGCAAGTATTTCTTTGCACTGAGGGTGGAATAACAGTGGAACAGGCTGCCAATCAGGTTGTGCAATCTCCCTCCCTGGAGACATTCATAACTCACTTGGACATTCTGCTATGTAATATGCTTAAATTGACCCTGCCTTGGGTTGAACTAGATGATCTCCAGAGGTCCCTTCCAACCCAAACTAATCTGTGATTCTGTGATTCTGAGAAGAGGATGGGGATAGACTCTTCTTGGTGGTGCCAAGCAGTAGAACAAGAGGCAACATGCAGGCAGAAACTGATGCACAAAAAGTTCCACCTGAAAATGAAGAACTTTCCTGTGCATGTGACAGAGCACTGGAATAGAATGCCCAGGGAGATTGTGAACTCTCTGTCATAAATTATCAGAATTGTACAGTGTCGTTTTAAGACAGTGAAGAATTGTTAAAGCAGGTTGAGAAAAATCTTAGCTAAGCCCATTGCTGCGAGGGCTGACAAGTGAATGGTGTCTGGGATGAAGCACAGGCCTCAAATCCCAATTTTGTTTGAGTGAGGCACAGAAGACCACCCACATACCTGTACCAGCCATTAGACTCACTCGCTTCACTATGCAAAAAAATCCCTTGCTATAAAATTGTTTCTTAAGGAAACAATGAAGTGCTCAAGTTTCTCCAGTGAAGTTAGACAGCCTTTACTGTTGTTTCTGAGCATGAGGAAAGACCAAAGTGATTATTGTACCTTTTGTCAACTATGAGCTACCACATTTTAAATGGGTATTATTCATGTTCTGTAAGTCTATGCTTTAGCCCATCTGATGATAGTCTGAGACATTTCAGGAGGAATATGGCTGTGGCTATGCATGTCATAACAGGAACAGTGGAAGAAAGCTCAAAAAAATTAAAATCTTTTATTGTACAAAGGCATGAACTGATTACATCTCAGCTAATTCAAATATTCTCCAAGAATATTTTATTTTTCTAAAACATAAAAAATCAGACTAAAGCCAGATGAAAAAAAATTATGAAATTATTTTCATAGACTAAAACTGACTCAGTGAAAGGGTTATGTGGTCATGCTCACAGATCTAAATGGGCTGCACAAAGTACATAGGCAAGTTATTCTTTTTTTATTTGACATAGGGGTAGACAATATCAGATGAGTGTATCAGACTGGAAGTGCTGCTATTAACCAATAAGAGCAAAAATAAACGTGAAAAATATCACACAGCTAGTCTGTGTAAACTCTCTGAATCACTGATATATCACTGAAATAATGAAAACAATTGCTTGAGATATTACAACAGCATCTCTAGAGTACCTCAATGCCATTTCTCCATTACAGCCTAGGCACAAAACCCCATGATATTCTGAACCATGAACAATTCCCATTGTGAGTAGTTGAGTTCTGGTGAGTTACAGCAGTTCAGACAGGTTGAACTGGTGAGAAAAGCAATTACACTTGAAGCCCAAAGTAGTCCATACATGATACAATGAACCTTTTAAAGACCCATGTGTTGGTTTTTATTGTTTTCATAGAGAGTCCACACTGATTTCAATTAGTAATACTGTTCTTATGCCACGTCTTGCTATTAATACATTACTTTTAAAGCATTTTCCCTACATTTAGTTTCTGTATTATGAATTTTAAATTCTTTTAAGAGTACTTCTGTGACACAGTTTTTTGGGTTTTTTAAACCTATAAGAATAAGAAATCTAGTTGTTCACCTATAACTCTTTACTTGTCAGTCACTTGCCAATCTCCGCTTTATTTTCTAAACTCTTGATAAAATAGCAGTGACTAATTTTATCATTCTATTTTCTGTCTAAATTGAAAGTCTTTGTTGATATTAATCACTCCTTATAGGTTGGGAGTTTTTTTTGCTACTCCTACAAAGCAATAACTCACACTCTGAGATCAATGGACTATTGGTATGAGCAATTGCATCCCAGTTGGGAGTAATGCTGCACCATTTATTTCTTAAAGTGCAATAGAAGTCATAAACAGTGCTTTTGCTCTCCAGAAAATTTGTTCCATTGGAGAAGTCAAAAGCTACAGTGTAAATAGGAATTAGCCATTTCATTGCTCTTAAATCCAAACTATTCTCAGAGCAGAGACAAGCTGTACAATGAATTATGAGAACATGCTTCCTTTGTGCAGTGTCTTCTACTCGCAATCTCTAAAAAAAATTGGGGAGCACTTTTTTTGTTTTGTACTGTTTCATTAAATTTAATGGAATGTTAGAATTTATTCTGCTCATCAGAAACAGTAGAGAACTTTCTTCCTGCATACCTTGTAAAATTTCACAAAGTGAATTTGATGAATAGAAGGCTAATATTAGTAATGTAATGAATGGAAAATTTACTTGAAAAAATACAGAACTACAGACAGATGGAGTTAAAGGAATACTTTTCCTTAATTTTTCTGTAAGAATTACAACATTACAGAAGGCAACTATCATTAAAAATGGAAGCTGCTTTCTGGGAGTGTAATAAAATAACAATTTACTACTGCAGTAAAGACATATAAATGCTTTCTTGGGCAGTTTTATAATTTATTCACAATTGTATGATTAAAATGTTATTTGCAACTGTAGTTATTCAGGTTGACAAGGAATAATTTCCAGTGGGAGCCACCTGTATAGAAAGGCTAGTAGGATATTAAGAAGCAGAATGAGCCTAAATGATGGTGAGTGTGTGCATGTGATAAATCTTCATACCTATACTCTAACAGACTGAGGGTTGAGAGAGGATAACACAGTTTTTAGAAGTACACAAGGGAATAACAATCAAGAGAATTTGATTGAAAAGAAAAATTTTAGTAAATTGGGCTGTGGGTTAAGGAGGAAATTGAATAATTTGAATCTAGGAAAGTGTGTATGCACCCTGAGAGAAGAACAGTGCTTGGTGTCTGCATAGACATCCAGATTTTAGCAGACAAATACTGTATTGAGATCAAGACATACAAGGCTGGAAAGTAGGCTGGAAATTAGAAGTTTCAGAACAGGCACTCTCTCAGTGCAATAGGGTAAGAAAACCTAACAGTTTAAAGATAACAGTTTATGAAAAAGTGTTATATGAGAGAGTTGTGTTACACTCAAAAATCTTTATGGTTTAAAGCAGATGAACAGTGTATACAGACCTAAAACTTTGTCCAGATAAAGTCTGTATAGACAAAATGCAATTAAAATGTTTTATTAATCTGGCTGCAACAATACTATCACAGTCTAAATAATGAGGAAAAATGCAATTAATAACACAATTTATACCCTGGTGCACAAACCCTCTTTTTAGTTTAGTTTTTTTCCTTAGAAGTGTGCTCATTCTTTCAGGGACCCGTCCTGAACTCTTCTTGAGGAGGTCCTTGCTGTTGCTGGTGGTCCCTTCCTTCTTTGTACCAGGGTCTGCTTCTGCTTTTATTTGCACAATTTCTTAACACTTTCTTCTTCCATGGTTGCTAGCTTACAGTCTGACAGTAAAACCCTAGCTTTCCCAGACTTGACATAAAAGGATAGTACTTGTTCTACACTAACTACTTAGGCTGGTCAAACTTTGAAATATACATGGTAGTCACAGAGTTAAAAAAAGCAAGTCATAACAAATTGGTCATTAGACGGTTGTATCACAGCCAGAACAAGGGAAAACCTCTGCAGTCCAAGACAGGGGAAGACAAATCTGGAAACTCCATAATATAGGTTTAGTACAAATCCTGTGGTCTAATGGCAAAACCATTATGCTTGCAGTTACAAAGGACTGAATTCCCTGCATGAAACAGATGGATCTAGCTTTATCCTTCACATAGAGACACATCGTTTGCTCCGTAAATGAAGTATTTGTATTTCATAAAATATAGGCCATTGTACACGTGAGAAATATTGAACAAAATTGCTTTGATTTTCTATGTTGAACTTATATATTTATACACATGTGATAATTTTTAGCCTTGCTTTGCTCCACCATCATAATAAAAAACAAAATTCAGTTTGCTGGTTATAGCCTGTATGATTGTCCACCGTCATAAATAGAGAAAACCATGAAAAATATGCGCCCAAAGTAGACTAACACACAAGGTTTAAATTCCTTTGAAGGGATGTGTATCTGTTTGTATTGTAAGAATTTCTGTACTTCTATCAAAAGTCCATCTAATGACGGCTCCCACTTCAACAGTGGGCAACACTTACACATTTTCAATGAACACCACTCTGTTTCTTTCTTTGTCTGTGTAGATTCTGTCTTTATTTTATAAATACCACAGCCTTTCCCAACAGAAGCATGCAGAGGAAAATTCTGTGCATTATCTCTAATAAAGGAACTGAAGCATTAGAAAATAAAATTTCTGATAGGCATTTGTTTTGATTCTGCCCCTAGCACAGAATGGTCATACATGGTGTCTAAAAGCTTAAGAAATACATAAATCTCATTGTATTCCAATTTCAGATAAAGCCACATCTCAGAATAACATGTGTGGCACAGAAAGCATCTGAGAAACATTTCAAAGCAAGCTTCTAAACCTTTTCACTTTAAAATTGAATGGCCTGTTTTATTTGATTCTGCAGAGTAAGATTCTGTCGGGTAAGACCATTTTCTCTTTCATACTTTGGAAGGAATTAGAATAAACAGTATGAATTAAAAACAGAAATACTGAATGAAAAAATGGTCATTTACAAATTGGGGCTTTTTGCCATTCTCTTAAGCATTTCTAAGGCATTCTATGCCAATATAAAATAAAAAGGAAACAACATAGGATAAAAAGGAAATAATATTGCATGAAAAGGAAATAGCATAAAAATAAAACATCTTTTTAGATTCAGATAGTTCAAAATAATTGCAGTAAGAAATAATTAATAGTGCAGATATTTCTGCTAATGTGTATAGGAGTTTTATTATTATTTTTGATTTAGAGAAGGTTATCATCAACAAATGTAAAATTTTCAAACTAAGGAATCATCCCTAGAATGAATTCCAAGTGAGTCAGTCTCTGGAAGCCTATCATACTGTAATGCTAGGTAAATTGTCACCAGAGAATGCCAGAGATTGAATCAACATGGCAAATATGTTAAGTTTTTCAAATGCTGAAAAGTGTATTGATGAAGGGTAATAAAAGCATTCTTATTTTCTGAGGAGAAAATGATATAAACCATAAAAAATTTGTTCATCCTCTACAAAATATCAAAATATGATGAAGAATAAATGTGTTTTTTGAAAGATTTAAACAAGAAAAATTGCCTGACAATCTTGTTTGAGAAATGCATACTGGGAATGGGAGGAAGAGAGGAATATTTATAATGCAGGCTTTTCTAAAGTTACTGTTTAAGAAGCTAGTGCCTAAATGAAAAGAGATATCTAAAGATTTCAAGAGAGAAAATTCTGAAAAGATACATGAAAAATGTTAAACCTGATGAAAAGAGAGGGAAAGAGATTTTAAAAAGAAGGAAAAGAAGAATTTACTGAATAAAAATTAGGTGTGTAAGTTTAACTATGTTCAAAATTCTTGAGGTAATCTAATATTTTTGGAAACTTTCTTTTCGGAATTTTTCTTCTTTCTGTGTTTCTCCTTTTTCTCACTTTTTATTCTGCTTTTCAGAATTCCTTGAATATGATGAGAAGTCCGGCAGCATCAAAGCTTTTATTCTGTTGTAAATTAACATGGGCAGCACAAAGAAAAATAACAATAAACCAGAATTAAGGATTGATTCAAAATGCTTCTATAAGCATTACTCAAAGCAAAATATTTTGGTCCTTCTGCAGCTTTGGTAAATGTCTGTGAGTGGAGAAAAAAGTGGAATGCATGGCAACACAGTGGGTTCAAGGTAGACCATTCAGGTCAGCATGAATACAAGCACAGGAATACCATGGAGATATCAGTGTCCATTGTTTGGTGTGATTTACATCCCTGCACTGCCATGGTATCACCGTGACACCCATCAGTAATGCTGGAACAATGAAAAGATCTCCCAAACTGCAGTGAGGAATTTGTTTCTTTTCTTGGAACGCATTCTCTGTGGATTCTCTGTGGGCAACCTTATTGCCATGACTTCCTTTAGTTTCCAGAGATTTATGCTGAATATAAAATGAACAAAATGCCTCTAAGACTTTGTATGTCAGTGTCTGCTACATACTTTATGAGTCTATATAGAGTGATAGGTACTGCCTATTTCAACCAGAGGAAGCAAATTAAAATGATCAGTAGAATTTGAAACACAGCAATGTAACATGTGAACAGCTAATTAAAAATTAATTTTTCAATGTTTTTTTTTTCCCTAAGTGCTTATTTTGTACAAAAGTTGTTACTTTCAGCCATTTGAAGTCAAAGACAAAATTTTATTTTAAAAGAAATGGTAGCTAAGTTTTCAAGTTTATTATCTGTTTAAATAAAATCTTATGTTGCATTGATTAGACCCAAACTTTGTGGCTAGGTGAGTCAGCAGCCAGAAATTCACTCTCTACTTACTACTAGATAACTGCTAAGGGAAACCTTTTATTTTCTTGCAAGATAGGATTGACCTAAGACAAGGAATGATAAAAATTACTTCACATAATAGGAAAGAGAAAATGCATCTATTTTGACAACTGAAAATCATTATGAAAATGCAAATATTATTTTAAAACATTGTGTGAAATTCCAGTGAGGAAAATGGTTTAGATTTCACTTTTTCACTCATTGTAGACATTTAGTTTGTAGCTCAAAACATGGCGGTGGTCAATGACAGTCATACTACTATCTCTGAGAGTCAGATAGGTCTCCCTACATTTGCATACTTTTAATAGTAACAGTTACTTTAAAACATAGCCAGTGAAATACCTATCCTTTTATAGAAGAAATGTGAGGATAGGGCTGGCAAAAGGGACAAAGAAGGCAGCTTGCTGTGTCTTTGGGATGATAAAGCTCTGTAAGGTAAGGACAAAAATAAATGGATTGAAGTGCAACAATCTGATGGCGAGATTTATATGTAACAAAGAGACTCAAACTAGAAGGACCAAAGGAACCCCAGAGAGGTCCCTGTGTCCCGTAGGGACATAGCACATATGTAATTTGCAGAGACAGGTCAGAGAATGGGAAACTGAGGGAACTTTGAAGTTCCACACTTGCAGAACATCTTACAAGCATGAAACTTGGTAGACAGCTGACTATGTTAATAGTAAGGGTATTAATATCCATATATATATATATTTTATTTCCTTCTTGTTTGCATGTCTATTACCACTTTATATACATAAACATATATTTATAATACAATTTGTTTTAGAAAGCTCCATGCACTATATAAATAAGAACTTTTTCTATGCTGGGATGGCAGCAGCAGTGCAACCTCTGTGGGGAAAAACTCAAAATACTTTTTTTTTCCATCAACTCCTTTAAAATGCATGGAAAAAGAAAAATAAAAGTAACCATTTTGTTACCAATTACCATGTGCAAATTACTATTTTCTAAATGAATGTGCTTCTTGTTTTCCAAAATAAAAATGTCATAGCTGTTGCTGACAAAAAAGATTTCAATAGAGGTAAATATTAAATAGCTATTGTCAAATCAAAATCTTTCAGTGTTCAAAAGCAGAAGGATATAAAAAAAAGGAAATTTCAGGAAGAATGGGCCTTTAGGGAGAACAGTGCTTCAAACATTCAGATGAAAACACATTTTGAATTGGTTAAATTCTGCCTATTTAAATATCGGTTTGTGCATGCAAACTCCCTAGTATTTGCAACTGTTGCCAAATTAGCGGTATGCTTAAAACACATGAAAATTCTGTCTTTGCAGGAGTCAGTATGCAAAGCTGTAAAGCACAGTATGTAATTAGAGCTAACTTTTATTCCCATAGAGGTAAATGCATGTTTAATAAATTAGTATCAGCAGCAAACAGCCACCCCGGTAGAAATCCTTCTGCTGATATCCATGAGAGTTCAAACAGAACTCTCTCCATTACAATTTTCATAATACCACAAAAGGTTGCTAGTCATATATAAGATATTTCTAGGAAGACTATCGAGTTCTCTGGGGTTTGCTTTGAATTTTTAAGAGGAGAAAGAAAGGATATATTCCATGGATTTGCACATATGCAGCAACTGAAGTTTAAGATCATTAGTGTCAACATAATGTGGAACCTGGAGTTAAGGACATTAACACTGAGGAATAAGATTAACTTCTTGCTGCTAAATGCTATTTATTTATTTCTTCTTCTTGCTTTACATGCTTTGTCTTCTGTTTGTGATGGTGAACTTTACAACCATGATGCATTTGATCCTTTTCAGGACATATTAAGAAGACAGGGAGCCAGGAGTCCAGGATGAACCCAGGGAATCCCTCTCTGGCAGGCACAGTCCCTCTATCCACAGTGGATAGAGCTGTGGCTATAATGGGGTCTTAGCAACAGCTCCAGGCAAGGCAAGTGACCTACCAGGGTCCATCAAGCAGCAGGAGACCAGGACAGGGCTGGAGACTTGGCTGCAGCCAGGGTCTGAGTTCTATGCAGGGGGAAGGGACATAGATTGCACTTTGCCCAGGCACTCCTACTGCAGCACTGGGGTGGGGCAACAGCCCAAGTTGAAATGGGGCTCCTCATGGAGGAGTCAGAGGAGTTCTCAGAGGTTCCTGGGCAGAGACAGTAGGGGCCGGTGTCTCTCCCAGTGCCCTGACTATATTCCTCGAAGTGATGGGCTCGCCTCTTCTATTTAAAATATGGTTTATATGAATTTCCATAAAACCACTCAGGGTGGAGGAAACTTGCCATTCCTATTCCAAAACTAGGCAGCATTTGCTATGAAGAGGTCATACAGATAGGTCAACTACTAACAGGGGTGGTACACAGCAATTGCAGTTACACTCAGTTTCCTCTGTTCCTCCTTTCTTTAGTTTCACCTGGACACTTACTCTGAATGTGAGAAGACCAGATAGTTGTGAATAGAAGTTTTTGATTTCCAATTCTTCATGGTAAGTGTGCTATCACTGAAAATCAGAGCCAGTAGATCTTGAAAGTGTCTGTGAATGTGTAACATAAATAGGGGTCAAACTGAGAATGAAGAACAGAGGTATCACTGCAGGACTAAGAACCTTGCATGGTAATTTTGCTTTGTGAATTTAAAACATTTTGCCTACAGAGGTTTAGCTACACAAGAAAATATTGACATAGGAGGATAATTTGAACTGCACTTAATCCACTGTAGAAACAGATTAAGCTAAATTGTAAATAAAGATACTTGTCCTTGAGAAAATGTGTTCACATTGGGAATTGCATTGCAAAGCTAATGGTACTGATTGGATACAGTTGAAGACATTGCTTAGGCTGCAGCTCAAACAATTACTTTAGTGAATATCTTAATGTAGAAAAGCCCTACATGAAGCGCATTTTAGGAAAGAAAATAAACAGGACAAAAACAAAATTAAAATAAAGTATATCAGAAATAAACTTGCAATGATATAGCATAATCGCTGCATAGAGATTTTCTGTGTTCTGAGCTGCATTTTCTTTGTCAAGCAGACCAGACAGCACAGCACAGCACAGCAGAGGGCAAACTGGAATGTTAGCTCAGAGCAATATTGTTTGAGGCTTGGTCAGCTTGGACAGTAGGTAGAATGAAAAATAAATTCATACATATATACCCATGTGGGCAATAGTTGCGGAAGAACTATTGCTAGTGACAGTGAACCCAAGAACACAAAGAGGAACAGAACACCCTACAAATGTTTAGAGAAGCTTGCTCTCCTATTCTGAAAACACAATTTTTTGCTTCACTCCTAACTATTCCAGTACATGAAAGACAATGCAAAGGTGACATATCTGTAGCATACTTGCTAGAATATTACCTCTTTTAAAAAGTGTTTAACATCTGTGTGGGGATTCTTAATACCCGGCATTTACACTAAACAGACCATGGCTGCATGTAAGTTGGGGATAGGAAGAAGCCTTCTGTGTTTTCTACCCAACTTCTACATGTAGATTTTGTGGGATTCTCCACTGATGATGCAAACACTACTTAGAAATTAACATACTCTTATATCTTCAAAATGGCATCTAGATTGCAGAAAGATGATTAAAATGGTTGAAATAATAATCAGTGTTTTAAAGTTAAAATTGTGAGACAGTAAAGCATCAGTAGATACCTATAAAACAAAAGGAAAACATGGGGGAGCAGAAAAGAAGAAGCATTCTGTTTCTTCCCAGTCTATTGTGTCACAAAAGATAAAACTCTCAGATGAACTTTCAAAGTCTGTACCATTACATAAAATTGCAGGATCTGAGCTAGAGGTTAATCTTGACATATGTGAATGTTGGTGAGATGAAAGACAAATGAGTAAGCACATATAAAACTAAGCAAAGATTTATACATATATTTTTTTAATTTGAGTTAAGCTTTAGAGGACATTTGAGGACTTTTTAGGGTAATATCAGTGTAAATCACCAGTAATCAATGGAATTACTTTAGCATAAAATTGCTGCAAAATCAGAATTGAGTACAAGGTGTTTACAGACCATTAATTTATTAAAAAACAACCATCCCCTCTTTTAGGTGTGAAATGTTTACCTGAAAGCTGTTTGAAATTTTGCCAACTATTTGATTAATCTTATTTAACATATGCTTTTTTGAGGGATACACCTACAGGACTCAAGCAGCTCTGACATCTGCACAAGCAAGCTGTACTGCTTGTGTGAGGGAGGCAGGCTGACATTGATATGGCTCAGGAAGGACTTATCCTCTTAAAAACATCAGTATTTTAAAAAAATCAGTAAATCAGTATTTCAAAGTCTCCACCTTATTCACCATGCACACATAAATCAGAAAACAGAAATTCCTCCTCTCTGAGCTATTTCCAGGCCGTAAAAAAAAGCAAATTAATTTACCAAAGTGACCTAGAGTAACAACCCAGATGGTTGGGGTCATTACATAAAGAGAAAAACTGAGTGGGCCCTCTGTGTGCATGAACTTTATGAAACTTCATGCTGCATTCACCTCAATTATTTTCACAACAGAAATAAATTAAGCTAAATTTTGTGAAAAAAATTTCAAGGCCTGCCAAGATTATAATGAGAGTTTCTTCTTTATGTCTCTAAAGAATCAACTTATATTTTTGTTCTTAAAGCAACAAGTGGAATTGCATTTGGCAAACTGGCTGCTTTTCTAGACTTATTCTGAATTTTTACTTTGAGATTCTTTTGTGTCACTAAAAACTTTTAGTCTCCTTTCTTAGGACCTTAATTAAGAAGAAGATATTTTACAGTCATTCTGCAACATGAGTGGAAGGAACACTTTTCCCCTTTGAAGCCATCACAAGTGGCAGAGAAAAGAGACTGGAACAGAACCTATGACTTGGATGAAGAAGTATTATTTACATAGTAAGTAGAAAAGTTTTAGAGGGACATAGAAGAAGTCTTTAAATATTTAGTGTTCTTAAGGATCATTCTGAGTGTAATTTTTTATATTACATAGGTTTTTACATATGATTTTTCAACACTGATCATAACTACCACAAAAGTAATTCATGTCTTTTAGAACTGTTGAATTCAATGCTTTGTTTAATTTCTAAATAGACACAGTAGTGGAGATGAAAAAAAAATGAGGCAAAATGACTGAATAAAACAATATGTAAAAATATAGATAGAATAGTAGGTCCTAGAATTGCTCAAGTCTTACTGTAGTATTCTCCCAAATCCTCTTTCAATAGAGGTTTAATATTTTGTGCATTTATAGCTTTCTACACATTCACATTTTATAAAACACATTATTTTATCTATCAAGATTTTGTTTTCTAGATTGTCAGTAGTAATCCAGATGTAGTAAATGATGGAAAACTAGAAAATATTTCTGAGTAATGTTTTCTAATTATATGCATGTGTTAATAGCAACAATGTAGTCAAAGGTGATTGAAAAGATATGGTGCTAAGGGACATGGTTTAATGGTGGACTCAGCAGTTTTAGGTTTATAATTGGACTTAAAGATATTTTCCAACCTGAATGATTCTATGAAAATATCCTTAAGTCTTTTAAAAGCTTACAAAACAGGTCCATCTAGCTTTTTTGTTTTTGGCATTTCAGAATATGATTGTATAGATAAACACATATTTGAAAATATATTTTAAAATAGTAGATTGTGCCTAGCTTATTGGTGGGTCATGTTTTATATAGCTGAGGAATGACCACAAACTAGGACCACAGAAAATCTGGACCAGTATTAAAGCTGTGGCAGACAACATAACGTTGTTAGTTTTCCACAGGATTTTGTGAAAGCTGTGCAAATAGTCCTATGCTTCTAATAAAACACCAAATATCAGATGTTGCATCCATACACCTGAAGACCAATTGATTCCATTCCTCTTTGTTTCCCTTTGCACCCTGCTCTTGTGCAATATTAGCCATTAGAAGTATCTCCTTTTGCTCTGTTTTTTGTGCAATAGATGTCATAGATAAAATTTTAAAGGCTACTTAAACTATAAGCAATACCTGACCATGACAAGCTGCGCTGATTTTGAAGGTGAGTGCATTTAGCCAGCAACTCATTGCATCTGATTTGATTTGTTTGTTAAATACCAGCCTCAGGTATACTAGGCTAAGAATGTTTGTCTTCTGGATGACATTTCTGAGTGTGTACTGCAATAGATCAACTAGTTGAATACAGATTTTTATATCTACTGTCATTCAGATGATAATTGAATGATTCTTAGATTTTATATTTCCCTATTATTTTCTGGGAAACAGAGGTTTTATTTGTTGATAACTATTGCAGAATTTTACTGGGTCTTTCCTCACAATTCTTTTATATGTTTGCAAAAGGACTTTTTCTTTTGTTATTGGTAAACTAATTTTCCTTATAATCTACTGAAACAAATGATTCAGCTATTAATTTTGACAAATAATTTTTTGTATCATCCTAAAAATAATATAAAGCCTTCTATGTACAGGAATTTCACACTCATAAGCTGCACCTGGTTATAAGCCGCACTTCTAGGTAGCCGGGAACACCATGGAATTTGTCCACAAATAAGCCCCACCGGATGAGAAGCTGCATTTTTTTTTTTTGGAAGCAAGGATCCATGTGCAACAAAGTAACGAGTTAGTAACAGAATCGTGCGAGGAGCGGGGTTTGGTGTCAGGTGCTCAATTTGCAAACAATTTTCACAGACCAGCGAAGCCTTTAAATGCAGCCCCAGGTGCCCTCCCCGTGCTGCAGGCCCCGGTACTCCCACCCTCGGCAGATGCGGGGAAGACGGGCTGCCCACGCGAAGGTGGGCTCCCCGTGTGAATGCACTAAAGCCGGCTTGGCGGGCTGCCTGCGGGAACACGGCGAAAGTGGCTTGGTGGGCTGCCCATGGGAATGCGGTGAAGGCAGGCTGCCTGCACTAAGGCACCTAACCGCCCGCTCGCCAGTGGCTCTGGCTTGCTGCCCATACAGCAGTGGCTCCGCAGCAGCTCCCCTGCCAGCCGCGGCTCCGTGGCAGCTCTCTCCCCCGGCAGCTCACACTTCCGGGTTGGCATTTCGCTGGAATTTGTCCATAAATAAGCCACACCTGCTGATTAGCCGCACTTCTGGGATCGGCTTGATTCTTCGGTGAAATAGGTGCGGCCTATCAGTATGAAATTACTGTATATTTAGATGTTATATAAATTTCTCAGATTGCTTTTGTACGAGAAAAAGTAGCTTGACTTGTCAATGAGAACAAGTGACAGATAATTCTGTGTATTTGTCTGATGTGGGAAAAGGCAGATGTCTGGACCCAAGCATTTGATCTCTGAAGCAGAATCCTTTTGATGGCTAGATGTAGCCAGAAATTGTTTGTTGTAAATTGTGGCAGTGACTGATTTAAACCAAAGCAGTACCTTCTAAGCAGACATGAGATGGAAGCCCCAAATAGGAGATGGATCAGGCATTGTTTTTTAGTCAGACTTTTGGCAGAAATACTGAGACACTGAAAAGAAAAAGAGTCCTAAAAGTACAATTGATCCTTGGAAGAAGATGCCGAAAACTTGCCTTTGGTGAAGGTATCTTGACTGTCTCTAATCATCTCCCTTCCCTCCCTAAGTTTTGATATGTCTTTCAGGAAGATTGTTCTATGATCCTACTTGGAAAGAATTTGATTGGTCAGCAAATCTGAGAGTCCATTCTGGCTTTTTAAAAATGGAAGTGATATTTACTTTTCTTTCCAGTTTCTGGGGACACCACCCAATCGCCACAACTTCTCAAATTAAATCGAGATTGGATTGATAACAACTCTATCCACTTCCTTCAGGACCCGTCTCCTTGGGTTCTATGGGACCACTGGGAATTTTTGAAAAGGAAGGATGCCAGCAAAAATAAAATTCACGTCAGTCAGAGGGACTTGTACGTTCTGTGATTGTTGATATCACTTTCACATCTTGTTTTCAGATTAAAAAACATGCAAGTGTGATAAATCTAGGAAGGAAAATTTCTTTGAAAGCGATAACAAATTACAGTAGTTTCACAATTATAAGCCGCACCTGATTATAAGCCGCACTTCCAGGTAGCTGGGAAGGCAACAGGATTTGTCCATATATAACCTGCACCCGAATATAAGCCACAGTTTGGTTTTTTTTAAAGCGAGGATCCATGTGTGACAAAGTAACGAGTTAGTAAAAGAATCACGTGATCGTGGGGTTTGTTATCAAGTGCACAATTTGCAAACAGTCTTCACAGACTGGCAAAGCCTTTAAACGCAGCCCCAAGCACCCTCCTGTGCCGCGGGCCCTGGCACTCCCGCCCCTGCTGCCAGCCTGCCCGGCTCGCCCCGCCTGCTTTTCCCCAGGTTTTGCTTGATATTATGTTCTCCCCCAGGGCTGCTGAAAAGCAGAAAAATAAACTCCTGTCGGAGGAGGGAGGAAGCAGCGGTGGGGCAGGGGCCGGTGGCAGCTGGAGGATGATGAGGGGACAGAGGAGGAGCGTGGGGCTACTCTGGGGATCAGTGTCGAGCATCGCTCCCTCCGCCTCCCAAGCGCCGAGTGGCTGGGACTGGCACCTCAGGAAGCTTTGCCTCGTTCTTCATCCTCCTCAGCCTCCTTCTCCTGCTGCCGCCACTCCCTGCCGGCAGCTGGGGCGTGCCCAGCCGAGCTCGGGGCCGCGAGTCACCTGCAGGCGCTGCCCCTGCCGATCGGGGACACAGCTGGCAGGGGGCCCAGGGGTAGCGCAGCGCTGCTTGCTCTGAGGCCGGCCCAGAGGAGGACGAGCAGCAGCATCGGGAAGAGGAGGAGGAGGAGGAGGAGGGGGGGAGTGCCCATGGCGCGGGGGCGCCGGTCACTGGCGCTGCACACTCAGCTGCACGGGCCGCACCTCATGTGCCTTTAAACACAGCCCCAGGAGCCCTCTCCATGTTGCCAGCCCCGGCACTGCCGCCCCTGCCGCCAGCCCAGCCGGCTCACCTATCCTGTAAGCAGTGGCGACCCCACCGCCGGCCCATCCCGCTCTCCGGCAGGCACGCCGCCAGCCCGCCTGGCTCCTCGGTGGCCCTGCCGCCGGCACGCCCACCCTGCTCGGCAAAGCTCACTCCCCACCCGCCCAGCCTCAGCTCTCTGCCTAGCTGGCTCACACTTCCAGGTTGGCATTTTGCTGAGATTTGTCCATAAATAAGCCGCACCTGATGATTAGCCGCACTGCTGGGGTAGACTGGATTCTTCCATGAAAAAGGTACGGCTTATAATCATAAAATTCCTGTATATTTGAAATTTTATCATCTCAACATGCCTGTTGGGAATAGCTCAAAATAAAAAAATTAAAGTAATTTACTTTTAAAGAAGAATTAGTTTTGAGCTGCAATTTTTACATTTTGCAAATTTTTATTTTTTTTTTTTTACCCATAGATGTCAAATATTTTATAGCAGGTAAAATATTTGATATTTGTGAAAAATGTTTCTGTTTTTTCTCTGCACATTTGAAAGCATTTGAATATATCACTTTCCATTGCATCACTCGTAGACTATGACTTAAAGTGTTTTGAGACTTTTCCAAAGAATACAAAGAAATGTTTCAGCTAAATGTTGAAACATTTAGTCTATCCATGTTATGGTCACTGAAAAGGTCCTTTGAATATCAGCTGTTAAGTAGGAGACCCTTTATAACATATTTAATAATTTTAAAATACCAATAGATGAGACTACTTAAAAGAGGAGATTACTGTCTATCAGAAACAGGATTATGAGGAAAATAGTCCCTTTTAAAATTCAAGTTGACTATGTTCCTTTAAACTTATAACTTTAGCCAACACTTGACCCTTTCAATGGAGTCTTTCAGACACTGTGTGTAAATACTTCCCTTTGATATCCAAACAGATTTTTTTGTTTGCTGACATTTTACAAAAAACAATGGATGAATTGCATTTAAATAAAATAATTCTGGGTTTTTTTTATTTATTTTTTTTTCCCAGACTTCATTCACTATTTCTAAAATTACTTTTCTGGCTTAAGAGCTTTCTAGTTAATACTAAAATGTATGATTATGTGATTAGCAACTCCGGCCCAAAGAAGTAGCTACGTTAAATACATTGAGCAATATGGTATGTCCACTGTATCTTTTGAGCTATATCTTTCAATAAACTTGGCTTTTGAGTTTGAATCTGATCCTAAAAAAATCTTTGAGTGGCTTGTGATATCTTGTGCTTCAAGGCCAAATATTTGTTGTTCACGCATAAATGTAATTAAGAGGAGATATAAATTGTTTAATGACCTTCTGGCATGCTGATGTTTCTCATGTTGCAATTATACAGCAGAGAACTTCTGGCATAGAAGAGCTCTGAAAAATGTAGGTTTTTTCAGACACTTCTTCACAAATCAAAGATCTGTGGGTGTTGGTGACTTTTTAATACTAGGATATGCAATTTTTTTCAGTCACAAGTCTGATCAAGTTCCTTTGAAAACAGGAAGAGTATACTAATATTAATAGAAACATCATATAAGGCCCTAAACCACTTTATTTTGAGACACATCCAAGCTCACTAGCTCCTGTATTAATAATGACAACACAGAAATAACATTTCTTAGGGAATGTTACAACTAAAAAATAAAATACTATCTGTGTAAATTTTCTGTTATGAAAAATCAGACTGTCTGTTGCCTTTATTTTTGGGTGCCATGTTAAAAATATCCATTCATTACTGTGGTTCTCAGTGCATCTGAGGCATAGTTTTCAAATGTAAATACGACGCTTACTGAATAAAAAAAAAATTCAAAACTATATTCTTAAAAGAAAAACTGTACTTGCATCTGTGCTTGAATTCCCTTTTTCATGCAAAGAAAGTGCAATTAAGTATGTGCCATTGTGAAAAGTATGTGGCAATGTGACTGCAATCATCCAGAAAGATGTCTTTTTGGCTTTTTTTCTTCTTTTTCTCTCTTTTGGGCAGGTACACTTTTTTTCAGGATTTTTGGTTGGTTGATTCTTTGTTTTGTTTCTTAAAAAAGAGAAGAATTTCCTTGGTCATAAAATATATTTAGAAAACTTTGTGATCACACTAAAAAGCAAGCATATAGATGGAGTTATGTTCATGTTCATGTCATGATCATGTGTAACAGTTTGATTTTTTTTTTCCCTTTAGACCTTTTACTTAATCCTTAGGAAAAATGGACTTTCAGATGAGAAGCTACGAAGGAATAAGTTCCATGCTTCAAATTTTAGCTTTAGGGTTTGTTTGTTTGTTTATTTGTTTGTTTGTTTGTTTGAAAATGTTTTTACATCTCTCTTTGTTTAGAATAAAATAAGGAATTTTTTTTAAAATATTTTATGTTTTGTCTTCAGTGCTCTGTGATGGCTAAAACTCTACTTACCATAAATCTCTTTTTTCCCCCCAAATTTTAAACTAGTTTTGCAAGGGCTTGTAGCAACTTTAACCTCACTCTTTGCCTGTCAGGAAATAGTTGCTACAGTCATTCAAGGATATATTATTTGACTACCAGGTGTGATGAAATTCCTTTAAATTTTAGATATACTAGATGTCAGCTGTCTCTGGTTCATGTCAGGTAGAACAGAAGGATGAGCTGAAAACTGATTTTTCTGATCCTAAAAAAAAATCTTAAAGTGTTAGAGTGCTCTTTTAACAGAAGAAACATAAGAAGGTTTTAAACTGCTTGTACAAAGCTTTGTAACCTGTTTGCTTTCTCTTAGCCTGCTTGTAAGCTAAAAGTTAGGAATCTGATATATAAACCCTGATCAAATTTCCTTGTTTTCCCTTGAGGAGAAGTGGCAATTCACATAACCACACTCTCCATCTTTGATAGAGGGAGGATTCTATTTAGGCCACTAACGCAGAGGTTAATCTTACTCCCACTGAGCAACAGGGGGGATAAAATATCTTCAAAGTTATTTTTTCCCCCTTAAGCTGGAGACAAGACAATCATGCTGGCATGCAAAAGGAAACAGAAGGGGAACAGAAACAACCTGGAGTGATGAGAGTAATGGCATGAAGGGAATTAGTTGTGAGAAATAACACTATTTGATTTGATGCTTCAGAAAAAAACTCAGAGAAAAATGAAAATAAGCATCAAAATATAATGCACAAAATAATAATTTTTAAAATGTAGTTTGGTGCCAGTTTGGCTCAATAAAAAAATGCAGTATTTGTAAGAACCTGGGTTGTTTGACTGCCAACTCCACAGCTAACACAGGATACTGCAGTGTGTACTGTCCTGTTCTACATCCTATTCTAAAACACAAACTACTTTGGTGACGCAATTATTGTATGTATACACATAATGGTTCTAGAATACAGACACTTCTTAGTCATTACTAGCAAGATATAGAGTCCTGAAGCAGATTCGTTTATCAAACAACCATTCTATTATCTGTATCCAGTTATCAGTCTGGGCTGAAGAATAACTGCATGAAAGCTTTTCTCCTTGATTCCCTGTTAACAAGGATTTTTTTTCAACCTTTATGAAAGTTCCTGCCTGTTACTTGCCAAAATACACATATTTGGAACTGAAATATTTCTTAGAGATATGTAGTTTGGGCTTATCCTATCCAAGTCTGCAGTGGAGAAATGACACTATTTTGTTCAAGTATCTGCATGTACACAATCACTGGGTAGTTCAGATGGAGAGGACCTGGTGACTTCTCTTGTCCAGTTTCCTGCTCCTGTGTAGGGTCAGTTGTGGAGTCAGACAATGCTGCTCAGGGTTTTTATCCAACTGGAGCTGTTGAGGAGTATCTTCAGTGCAGGTAGCTGGGGGTGCAGCTGCAGTGGGAGCTTCAGGCTGAGCTCTGGATAGGAACCCAGGCAAGAGGCCATGAAATGCTGACCCTTTGCAGAGAAATGGGCTTGGGGATATGTGGCCCTGAAGGGGACACTAAGGGACATGGCAGGATCTGAGGACTCAGCTGAAAGATGCAAGACTGTGGTGCACCTAAACTGCCCAGGCCTCATTTTTTCAGGGTCCTTCTCAGGGATACCAACTTGGACAGTTTCTTCTTACTGCACCAAGAATAAATGGCTTTAGGGAGTAGCTTGACTGAAACTGACTGGGACAGCCAGGAAATGTGGTCTGACTGTGTGAGAGTGGGGTGTGCAGGGAATCAAGCAGGGCTCCCATCGCTTGCTGGATGTGCCAGATGTGTACGGGAATCCTCCTTAGTATATGACAACTGTCTGTTGTTTTCTCACTGTGTACTTGGATAAATAAATACCATAATATGTTTTCTTCTCACACATCTTTCTGTGTGTCTGTCCTCTGCAGCCTGTTTAATGGCAAGGCAGAATGAGACCTCCACTGGTTCTGTGCTTTGAGTTACTTGCTTTTGCCAACATCTGAATGGTGGGAAATTCAGGGAATTCAGAGCTAAGAATGTAACTGCAGAAGCAGCATATTTTAGAGCAGAGGTTAGTGGCCTATGTCACTCACACGGAGGTTTACAGAAATGCTTTTACAGGAATTATTTTCTTCCGAGCATTATGGCATTTTCAACCTCATATTAAAACTCATATATTAGTTTTCCTTAGCTGTTTTGTCATGTTTGACACACTTGGAGGTAAAGTTTCCAATTCAAATATTTGGCCAGGGGTTGCATAATCAACTGCCTTTCTAAGGAGATTAGCAGATACGAGATAGATTCCTGTCTCTCCAGAGCGCTGAAAAAAAGCCTCCAGCAAATAAACAGGATCCTGCAGAAGATCTTGAAGAAGTACAGAAAAAGTCTAGGAATATATTTTTAGAAGCAAACTCCATCTTATCTCTCTAACTAATCCCAAAATATCTATAAAAGGCATGTTATCTATTCAGTTAGTACAAAATTTGCATGGATAAGACTTTTGCAATATAAACCTACTTTCTAATTATAATATGATCTCTTTGCATCGCTTCATTTTTGGTGCGCTTAGAGTAAAAATAGATAAGATGTCCTCAGCTGTTACATCTATACACATTTTAAGATCTACTTCCACTTAAAACTGTATAAGAGCACCTTTCTGTAAAGAGAAGGCTAATTTATTCTCCAAAGGTTGTAACAAAAATATGTTCCTTTTGCATTATTTAACTTATAGCACCTCAGTTTGAAATAAGGGGAATTCAAAAATATGCTGGTTTTCTCAAATTGTAAAGTGTTGCTATTTTTTTCTCCTAGCAACTATGGACTTCTTTATTAATACGAGAGCCACAATCTGTGATAATTTAAAATCTGTGAATCTCTGTTTACATGTCACATGCATTTCCAGGAGAACAACAAAATTTTTTATTGATGCTATTTAAGCTGGAAATATGCAATGGCAAGTGCTATAAATACGAGCAGCAATACAGCAATAAAATTCTCTGGCAAATGGATATATAATGATTACACAGTGAAAATTTTTCTTAGCTCTTTTAGAATAAAAGACCTAAAAAAACCCCAATAAGAGGTAATATAAGAGAGCCGAAAACTGTTTGACAATTATATTATCCAACGAATTCTCTAAAATGTTGTAGATCTTTTTTTCCATGTGATTAATGGTCTTAAATTGTTCTGAAAAAAACTGCCAGAAGTAAGTTTTGAGAAATTGTGTCAAAAAGTATTTTCCTTACTCTCTTGCCCTTTTTCTGCAACTGTGTTTACACTTGTCTGCTGTTTAGCTTAAAACACAAGAAAAAAAAGTTTAGCAGTTCAAAAGAATTAATGAATACAATGGATGCACTCACAAAATAATTATGTTCTTAATGTTAAAAAGAGTACAGTTTGTACATGGAAGAACTGGAAAAAAATGGAATTGGTTCCTGTAAGTACAAATCCCTGTTCAGCATCTCTTATTAAGCATTTCCAAATCCCTAAACTGAGAGTGGTGAAGGTATTTCAGCTCCTACAGTAGTTCAGAAATTTCACTCAATAATAGATCTCTGTTCAGTATGGGGACACTCCATTAAATGTACACTCTCAAAACTGAGCCAAGGTTTATAACTGGTTTGTTTTTGTTTTTTTTTTTTTTTTCCCCCCCCAGGAATAAAAACTCCTGACAATCTCCTCAGTCAAGCTTTGATGCTTCCTCCAAAACTTCTGGTCTTGAAACTTTTTGGTACAAAGAGTTGTCTGCCACACTGAAGAAATGTCATGTTAGCTGGCCCAGTTTTATTAATATTTTATGAATTACATTTAAGTATAATGGAGATGGGCTTATTTTTGATCATTTCTGTAATTTCTATAGTGCTCTACTTAATGAGGAGTTATAGTTACCCTTTTGGAGGATTGCTCCATGTCTTACTTTTCAGCAGAGCATTCCTTAACACCAAAGTTGTTTCATTATAGCATTGATGCTGTAAATCTACATGAGGAACTAATAGTAATTTTTGAAAAATAGCTGCTGTACATTAGCAGATATTGTTTCAAACAAAATTAGAGGGGAATCTGAAGCCAATGGATATCTTTGTTCGGCATCTGCACATTTATGTTTGAGATCTGACAACTAACTAGCTACCTAATAAAACTCAATGCTATTCTGTAGTCAGAAGCTGTTGAAAAATAGCCATTATGTTCTATCATGTAGGAAATTTGTGTACTTAAGGACAGTTTCCAAGGTAGCTTTCACACAAAAGTCGTTAGCCAGCAAGTCCCCAACCATGGATTTCTATGCTAAAATGCAGCACTTCTGAAGAAGTCGTTATGCTCTATTGGGCCAAAAATTTGCATTTTAAGCAGGATCTAAATAGGTATTTCCCTGACAGACTGGAGCTGTTATGGCTTACTAGGTCAATAATGTGTTTTGTAAATACTCCCTAAATAGGCATTTACATGATTTGTATATTTAAAACTCTGTAATTGAGTATCCGCACAACAGACCATAATGTCTCCATTAGAACTAGTATGATCTATTTTCATGTTGCTTGGGCAAAAGAAATTATGTATATGACAAAGAGTAAATTACAATATTAATGAAGCCTACAGATACGAAAAATGTTGGAAAAATGAATTCACTAAGCCTTGTGTTTTTCACGATCTTTTTTAGCTGTGCTCTCTTTGATTTACTGTACTGCAAATAGCACAGTATATTAATTAACTCTCATTCTCAGGTTTTTTTCATGGGATGGAAAACACATTCTTTGGTAGGTCAGGAGTCAAGGAACACATGAAAAAGATCTTTTTGTCCAATAGATCCATTTTACTTGCTATTTTGGTTACCATTATTAAATACTTAAAGAAAGGTCTTTAAAATAGATTCAGAACTAACCAGCAGACTGTTATGTCTGAATAGGTCTCATCTTTTGCTATCTTGACTTGAATTTGGCTTCTAATCCATGTCATTATCTAAAATACCTCTACAGTCAGAGAAATGAATCCATCCTGGTATCCTAGAAGGTAGTTCATGCTATCTCTTTTTGGGCTGTCCCAGTAAAAAAGATGATTTATTCTAAAGATGTATACATAGTTTGTTCTCTCTTTGACTATAGAAGGACCCCAACTGGTACTTTGGAGTAAAGACCTACTCTTCAGCAGATGATAGGGGATATTAAGACTGTCCTTACAGAAACCCATTAGGTGAATCTATGTCCTAATCTTTTATGCTTTAGCTCAAGAAGAAAATTACTAGATAATTTGCACAAAAATTTCAAGACTTTTTTTATATACTATTGCTTGGAAAGTTCTTATGGCCATATTGCAGTTACCATAAAAACTCTGACATCATGTTTTCTTTCTATACATAAATTAAAAACCTTATACAAAAACCTATTAGCCACATTTTTCTGCAAAACATTTAAAGTGATTTTACTATTCAGTTGCACAGAGGAAGAAATTATATACTTAACATTAAATTCCATTCAAAGATTGAAACAATCTCAAAAGTAAATGCTATTTCAAATTGTCATATTCTCTCTTCAAGCATTTACAAACAATTCAGTAAGAACATTAAAGATGTGGGCTGGTGTGATGAGAGTCACGTGGGCTTTTTGGATTTAATAGATTCTGCAATAAAAAGGAGATTCAATTCAAATTCAATGAAAGTATAAAATTCAAAATAAGCAGTCATTGTAAGGCAGCTAAGCACTTCAGCATCACATTTTTAGCTGATGTATGAGTAATTCAGATTCAAAGTAAGGATTCATGATGTTAACACTGCTCATGAAAGATAAACTCAGTCTCCATGAAGAAGGTCAGCACAAACTCTAATTGAGCCTTCAATATGAGATTAAGCAAATCCTAAATAAGATATAAATCTTGTTTAGATTTCTCTATAGAGGATAGTATCACCTTCAAAACTCTAAAACATATTGGGACAAAATCCATCTCTGAATCCTGTTTCAGTGAGTTAAAAGAATGAATGCTTTTCAGCCATTTCTTATTTGCAGAATGGAAAAGGAATTACGGGTTCATATTGTAGTATTTGCTGTCCATTTTATGCATCAAAATAATTACACCATTAAACTACTGAAAATTAACAATCACAATTATGCACTGAAAAATTGTATTAGGAAATAGCTATGTCATTGAAGAAATGTGTCCAGATCAGTATTTTCTAGATTTTAGCTATTTTTGTTTCTATTTTGGCAGAAAAGTCCCAGACCATATTTCATACAACTGTCCAATTAGAAATTCCCCAGAGTGATAATCCATAATGAAATATAAAGGGTGGTTGATGATGAGCTTGCCAGAACTGTCATTGATGATAATAGATATGGGCAGCTCTGTCCCATTTGAGGAAATCAGTGGTTTTTGGTTATTTCAGATTTTCTGTGTGTGTGTGCACTGTGTTATGTGCTAGAATTTCCACTGACTGTCTTAAGTAGCTTACTTATAAGCTTGAAATCTTGGCAGATAAAGTTTGAACTCAGATTAGCAAATAGTGTTGTTGAGAGTATGACAAACAAGAGATAGTTGATTATGAATCGATCCAGTTAGACTAGGTGCATTTGAAAAGAATGGGAAAATTTGTGATTCCCCACTGCTGATAGAATTTTGCATCACACCAGCTGGCTTGTGATGAGACAGTAACTCTCTTCAGCCTGGCCAAATGGTAGGACTGCATAGAATTTTTACATGATAACTGAAAGTCTGTAATTATGTCCCTTTTTCTTTGTGTAAATATAAGTTTCAGACATGTTTTATAAGTGTGAAGGTACTCTCAGCAATCTCTCTTTTAAGAGATAGATTCATTCACTTATGAAAATGGAAGTTTTACAAAGTGTATATATTTCTATATTCCAGTCATCATTTTTTTATTTTCTATCTTGTGTTTCCTTTTACTGATGCAATCGTCTCTAGAAGATTATAGATGTCTCTAGAATCTGATCTAAAGTATTACACTATCTCTTGTTTTTCTTCTACCTTTTACCAACACTTTCATTGATCACAGTTTTCACCGTGAAGGTATCCAGATCTTATAACAGTAATGATTAAAATATCTTTCACCTTTCATCAAGTGAATCTCCTTTTCTCCATAGAATTGGACTTGTTTAAAATACGCAGATCAAAGAGATACATCTGAATATAAAAACACATGGAAACTTGTGAAAGTTTGTAATATGGAAGGTCTAATACATGCTTTATAGGAAAGTTTTAAAAAATTAATCTCATGTCACCTGAATGCCAGCAAGAGATGCAGTCAAACTATGGGGCAAATATAATGTTGATACGTAGAGAATGTATGTATAAACACACTCCTTAAAATGCTCCACAGAATGTCCCTGTACAGCTCTCATGAGTAGCATTCCTGATCCTAGCAAAGGCAATGAGTAAAACTTATGCTGGAATGAAAGAAATCTGGAAGTTTGAATGTTTTCTTTTGCAGCAGTACTGCAATTTATTTTACAGCAAAGTTCTAGGTTATTCTAAAAGGGCAAGAAAGAAAAAGAAATAAGCCAGTCTTACTTTTCTTAGAATAATTGCATAGTATGTCCAAAAAATACTTGCAGTTTTGTTAGTTTTTATGTACAATTGGTATTTTCAGGAGTGAGATACTTTAGAGAATGGGACATGAAAAGACAAGTGGTGTTACTAAATATACATATATTCATGCTAGCAAAGCAAAGTAATCAAAACTCCAGAATTAGTATGCTTCCTAAAATATCTAAAGAAACGGAATAACTCAGTTAACTCCTTCCTTTAGCAAAAGATCTCCTTTGGCACCTCTGTCTCATATGTGAGTATAACTTCTCTCAGCTCTGTATTCCCCATTGCCCCAAACAAATTTCCTGAAAATTTTAATATTATTGTTTGGCACCCATTGCTGTAAAAAAATTTCTATTGAATGAAAAAATGCATAATAAGAATAATTTGAACACATCAAACCTTTTGGTCTTTTTTTTTTTTTTTTTTTT
>VRYO01001463.1:79174269-79192088 GCA_009812075.1 Sialia sialis | reverse complement strand
CCCAGATCAACAACCCATTGTATTTCAGAGGAAGAATGGATGGAGATAATAGGTTGTGGAAGAAAAGAACTGTGAGTGAAAATAATCAAGTAGGCAATTATGGGTTTAGATTCCTGCATACCATATTTGAGCTTCCTACTGAAGAGTAAAATTCTCATAGCTGAAGTCCAGGAGTATTACACAGGCATGATTTTTTAAATTCCTTTTCAGTATCTAATCATAAAACTGTTCCTCTGCATGCTTCATTTTGATGCCTCTGGAATGGAGAACTTTGTCATACATGGGTGAACTATCACTGTGACATCATAGTTAACAGCTATTTTGAATGTATTTTAAAATTTTCAGTCCACTGAATACTTCAGCAGTAGGTTATTCTTCCAAAACTTATTTTCTTAAGTTAACATAATTTATGAAAGCTGTCTATGAAGAAATAATGTGAGCACCTTACTTTCCAATATTGCGCTCAGAATGTCTTGGTCCTTGCTCAGATGAAGTTCCTAAGAAAAGAACTTTCAAACTTAGAAACATAAAATACAAACCTTTATTTTGAATAATAGTTCAGTTTCTTATTATTTGGCAGTAGATTCTTATTGTTATTGAAATAGACTTTTCCAAAGAGCAACTAAACAGTGGCAGAAAGAAATTCCATATTTATTGCTCCTTACAGTTTCTCTTGTAACTACAGTCTAAGAGTTACAGAAAAGCTATTCAATTTCCAGGTCTGGAAATTCATTTCAAGTCAGTCAGGAATTGAAAAAAAAAAAAATCATGTCTTTTATTCATGCTATCTCCTTGTATGACTTGTCCTTGGGAAAAAAGTCATGATGTAAAAAAAGAAAAAAATTAATCAGAAAAAGAACATCCAGGACAATTTTGCTTTTAAAAAATAGAAATAGGATTCAAAGAATTCAGTATCGATACATACTTTGCTCTCAAGCATTTATGATTATTCATTTGGTTCTGAAAGTAGTGACTTTAATGGTGCTCTTTCAAATGACTCTAACAAAATTCCTATTGCCTCACAAGTTTAGCTTACCGTCATGACTTTTACTTCTTTCCTCTCAGAGATATTTAAGTAAGTCCTTTCTTGATTTTCATGAATACATTTAAATCATAATTCAATAAAATAATTAATTCTTTCTAAATGCTCTAGTTTTTTCTTGGATGAAGAACGGTCCTGCCAAATGGAAAGAGATCATAGTGGCAAAGGGTGAAAAGAAATGCATTTTCAAGGTTACCCTATAAATGTTTAGACTAATTTGGGGTGAGAGTTTTTTCAAATATTTTAGGTATGTAGGAATACAAATAATTGCTTTATAAAACACCAAGTAGTTCTAAGCATCTTTTCAATTTAATAGTACTTGCTCATTTATGTTTTCAAATGCTAACAGTTTTCTATCTGCCTTTTTACAGACATAAAATTTGTCACACTCATGAAATTTTGGAAATTGCAGTCATTACTCACTAGTCATGCACTCCTTACAATTCAAAGCTACACCTGCATCTCAGGTTGACACATTTAGGCTGGTTGTATAGGCAGGACTTCAGTGTGGTTTGGGGTTTGGGCTGTTGTGCATGCCTACATGTGGAATACTATAAACCAAACACATTTATGCTGCCTAAAATCTTAATTACATGTCTTAGTTGCTACATGATTTTTTAATTATGTGCTTACAGAGCTTCTCTCATAAAGAGCACTTTCCAAAGCACAGCGTAGTTGCTTCAGGCTCATGTTAAGAACTCATGGCAAATATGATCCAAAATATTTTATTATACATATATTCTTGTTATGTTCTGAACTCATTTCAGTGAGCACATTTCAGTGAGCATATCTTTGCTATTTATATGGGGGTCAGCTATTAACAAATTAAGAAAAATGCTGTCTCTTTGAAGAGACAAATTATTTTTATTGTATTTATGCATACAATCTATTTGCTAAAAGAGCTGATAGAGAACACTATTAAGTAAGAATGAATCTTCTTCTGATATTCCAGGTTTTTTATTAAACTATATCAGATTTTTTTCCAGAATATGAATGGTTATTAGCCAACCAATTAGAAATTAAGACAGGTACTGACATACCAGATGTTGTTTCATTTTACAATAATTTCTAGGTTAATTTTAATACTATTGCACTTAGTTTATCAAGTTCTGATGAAACATCTTGTCACCTAAGAATGGAATATAAGACACAGTCTTTTTAATGCTCAGTTTTCACAGAAGTGCCGTCAATCGGAAGGTAAGTTTTGAAAGGGAGGAACAGTTTATCTTGACCTTTAAGTGACTAAAGAAATCCCAATGCACTATCAAAGATTGTCACAAAACTGACATTGACAAAGAATGCAGTGCCAGCTTCAAAATGTGCTCTGCCTTCAACTGCATATATTTGCATTGATTTTACTGTTTTGCATACATTGCAATATGCATGTATGGTGAAGTGCATGCTGAAAAATATGCTTTTCTATACAGACTACAAACTCCCAGCAAAGAGCCACATTCTGTACATCTGTATTCTTTGCACTTTAACCTTCTTTTTTACTATTATTTTTTTTTAATCTGGGCCCTCAAAGTAATAATAAAATGGTAATTTCATGCCATGTATTTTTCAGTTTACCCAAGCCAGCACTTCATGCTTGCTGCTTCAAGAGTTCCTTCAAGCAGCAGTGAAAGATCATGCTGCACTGCTGTAAGCATAGCATGGATAAGCATCCCATGCTGACAGAATATACCACCTACAGGACAGCAGAAGACAAGCAAAACTAAATGAACTGAAATCAAGGACTAGATCAGAGAATCTTTTGGCGAAATTATATGGTATATATTTTACATGGGTCCCAACAGACTCCATAGGTATGAGCTCTATATAGGGATACAAAATGCCAGTGGAGAACAAGGTGATAGATTTATGACATTAGGAACTTAAACTGGGGTTTTTTGAAGGAACTAATCATTAATGTTTCACAGTTCTGCTCTCCATGGTTTCTTTTCATAAACAGTTTTGCATGGAAAAAAGGGTGGAAAAAAATCACTATTTAAAGTTTATTTTGCCCTTTTTTACTCGTCCAACTTCTTTTCTTTTACATATAGCCTTCAAGCAACCTAAACAAATCAGATATTCTAATTTACCCTCCCCTTCTGTTACTCATTTTTATACAGACAGAGTACTATTCAAAATGGTGCTCTAATATGGGAATGCTCAGAGACTTTCCAGTTGTTCTGACACCTTTTTTATTTCTCTTCTTTTCTTTCTCTCTCTGTACTTTCAACAGGAAAATTTTTCATATGAGTCTACAGTTAAATAGATAAATTAGAAACCTTGTTGGGAAGGACTTTATTGTCTTTATTTACTTGATTCTTGTGGGACTTATTAATAAAATTCTTTGATTAAATAGAAAGGAAAAAGCTCTCCAAATTTTCACTGAAAAGTATGTCACGAATAGCCTTAAGAACAGCCTTATCAGCTTTGGTGTGTATATTGTTCACAATAATGCAGTTTATGCCCAGTTATAATTTTTTCAGATTAACTGCTAGTTCTACATTTCGCCTCAACTCAATTTGATGTTTTGGGGTTTTTTCCTCTATTTCATATATTTAGCCACTTTTTTATTTTTTGTTTTTTTACTTTCTTTTCTTAATTTAGAAGGAATAAAAACAATAATAACAAAAGGAACATCTTATAACTTTCATGGCAAGGGAACGTAGTGATTGCTAGATATGTTTTTCAATTAAGATTGTGCTCCTAGAGGAATGGAATTTCACCTGATTTTAAAAGATCTGACCAATAGCTGGTGCAAGGACTAAACTTTATTTGCATCTGGAGCATGAGGAACCAGATTTGCTAAAAAATTCCCACAAATTTTTCATGATTTTGTATGCCACAGTAAGCTTTCATATTGTCATCATACTAGAAGTTGACTCTATAATAATGGCAAATAGTTACTTCTATGTTCTATTCTGCAGTTTTGTAAAATATTAAGTTTTAATGATACAATTTATGAGCACTACCACTGACAAGCCACAAAGTAATTTCTTCAGGAAAGTAGCTCTTCTGCCTGACCACAAACACTTGCTTGATTTTACTTCTAGAATACATATCCCTAAAATTCAGGATGTGCATTGCCACAAATCAAATTTTAAAATAACCTCACCTTTTAACAGTTTCCCTTTAGTGTGCAAGTCTTAAAATAAAGTGTTTAATTTTCTTTTTAATACCATAAATGGTGCTAAATCTTTATAACTGACTCTCACCATCTAGTTCTGTGCTAGCTAGCAATACATCAGAGGAATGATGATGTTCTCATAATGTATTACACTAATATATCATCAGTGTGACAATATTCTATGATGGATGAGTAATACATCTTCCAGACAAAGATGTCAAATACATATCTGCTTGGAAAAGGAGCAACACCCTTCTCTGTGTCTTAGTATAACTTTATTATCTTAAAGCTATATAAAATGCTCTTAAAATTCTACTCAAATTATTCATTTGGGCAGCCAACACATTCCCACATAGACAGGGAGTTTGTCACAGCTCTAGGATCTGTTGATTCGACAGAACTTCTCTTCACTTTCAGTGTGAGAGATGATAGAAAGTAACTTCCTTTACATACAACATATGGTGTTGCATAAGGTAATAAATGTCGCTATATAGAAGCTCATTACTGGATTAGAAAAAAACTTACTATTTAGACAGCCTGTAATTGCAATTTCCCTTCTTTCTTCTTCTTCTTCTTCTTCTTCTTCTTCTTCTTCTTCTTCTTCTTCTTCTTCTTCTTCTTCTTCTTCTTCTTCTTCCTTTTTGTTCTTCTTCTCCTCCTCAATTTTTCTCCTCTTTTTGGTAAATAGAATTGAAACAAAGTTTTCATATAAAAAAATAGACATGGAAGTAGTTTTACCTTTGTTTTTTCTCTTCTGTTTAATTTAATTGCAAGAAATGTGATTTCATTGAGACAATCTATACCTTCTTAATATAATTCCTTTACATTTAATTTCTAGACTACCATAATTACATATCTTGAAAGACACGTCTTTTCACTTTTTAAACTTTGGCACAGAATTAAGAGTCTGCTCAAAATGAGGTTATACAATTACACCAGAAAAATTGCTGCCATTGGATTTTAGGCTACCAACCTGACTAATAGTAAACCTTCTGCAAAAAAAGTGGTGACATACAAATTTCAGAAACCTTGGGTTTGCCATAGGCTGTTATATTAATAAAGGAAACACTTCTAAAAGGCCCAAACTTTTCCCTCTTGTTGGCCCAGCAACAAGTCTGAAAAACAGTGTAAATTATTTGTACCTGATATTAAATAATATTATATAAACAAATATTTTGAAGGAAAGATTAATTTTATCCAGGTTATCGTACTCAATAAGTCTTCAGTCCATTGGGATTAAATTAATAATTCTGCTCTATATTGATTCCTTTGTAATCTTACATATACATGAAATCACACAACCAGGATATCAAAGTAACTTCTTTGAGAATCTAGCTAATATGGGACCAAGAACCGTAAAGTTAGGAGACTCTGTAGAATTGACTAGGTGGCAACAGCCAGGAGAGAACATAGAGGAATACCTAGATTATTTGAATTACCTATTGTAACAAGACAATTTTCTCCTCACTATGATAATTTCTTCTAAATTTCTCAGAAATGCAGTTGTTTAGTTGTTATAAATGTGAGGTAGACACAGAAGATTCAATATATATAAATCAAATGTGATTATGGTATATCTGAGAACAAAAAAAACCAATCAAACAAAACGTTGATGTCTGTAGAAAATAAGAATTGTTTATTATGTTCTTTGAGGCCATCTAATGCCCATTGGCATATGTCAGGTACCCACTCTTTATATTCATAGGTAACAGAATTAATCCTAATTATTCTGGTCTGATTTGTCTTTCTATATTGAAAATCAAAGGGAATTGTGTTATATAAAACATTTTGTTCATGAAACCATACTAAAAATAAAGGAATAAGTAAAATTGAATAGAGAAAATTATATTTTTCAAAGTTCAGTAAGCTAGCTAATGTAAAAATATACTTAAAATATAAGTCCATATTTCAAATTATATATATAGAAAAAAATATTAATTAACTTTAGAGATAAAATGTGTCTTAATTAATGAATAGACTCTTACAAGAATAGAATTTTAGTATAGGCTAAATGAAAAGTTATACCACATGAGTAGAAAGCAGTCATTGCCAATTTTCCTAACTAAAAAGACATTTAATCTATAATTCTATTATCTTATGTTATCCAGTGGTATTATGTACTAAACTTATTAAATTTGTATAATTGCAGCAAGCTTAAATTATTTAAGAGAATCCATATTTCGTTTAGTTTAACATTATTATTAAATCTAGAATCTCTTTAGCAGAACTGAGATCAGATGTAAAATCCCTCCAAGGAAAGTAACACCTTCTTTGAGAAATGCTTCTTAGAGCTTGTAATTTATAAGGACAAATAATATGCTTTTATGAAATGAGCTCAGATCTTAAATCTTATCTTTTACTTTGTATCAAAGCAACAAATTTTTCATCCCATTTCAAATTTCATAAGATTTGGATATCTAGTACCAGTATAAGGGTTTAATTATATCATATTTATATATTGTTGATCATGCAAAATAACAAGTGTCTAGAAGAAACATCAAACAAATTCTACTCTCATTAGTAGTTAATATTTGTGATCTTTTCTCAGCAATTTCAGGGCCAGACCCATAGTGTTAGAACTGTGTTTCTCACAGCCAGACCCATAGTGTTACAACTTTATTTCTCACATTAGCCTATCAAAGGTTTTGCATTCAAATTTAGTTGAAATATACATTTAAAGAAATGGATTTTCATCTGAAGCTTGCCTAAGCAATCAATTTTGATTTCCAAAATTGTATATTTAAATATGTAAATTGTAGAAATTAAAGATTATAATATTTACATTATTTATATGTCTCCCATATTTAACAGAGGCTTCTCCCATAGACTTCAAATCTTCTGAAGTTTAGGCGCAAGGGGAAAAAAACACACCAACAAACTAAACCAAACAAAGCCAAACCAGCCAAGCAACCGACCAACTAAACAAACATCCACACCAAAAAGAACCCCAACATATATAGTTTAAATGATCTAAGTCTTCAAAAATTTGCTCTATTTTAGATAATATTTTAAAAAAATATAGGAGGACTGGATAGGTGAAGGGATTTCTTCCAGATTCTTTACAGAATTCCTGCCGTATATTTCTCAGTTAGTTTCAAAGTTTTTTGCAATCCATGAATAAGTCTTTTAGAGTTATCCCATGTTGGGATGTACTCATTAATAATTATATGTTAGCAATCTGCAAATATAAAATAATGCTGCTGTAGGAAAAAACAAGAGTATAATCATATTGAGCCATATTTTAGAACTATAATACAGAAAAGCCCATTTATATCTAAGAAAAGTTTTATACATCAAAATCTTTTCTGCCTAATTTAATTTTTAAGAAGCTTTATTAATTAAATTTGGAAAAATGTCTCACATTTTTCTAAATAATTCTAAGACAGAGATACTATCCTGCCCTTACAATCTAGAATTATTAATCTTTAATACTACTTCTTTCACAAATAGATAAAAGTAAAACAACCAGAAATAAGTTGAAGCATTGTTTACTCGTGAAGTTAATAGATTGTTTTTATTTAAGTTTTAATGACTGGCAAATGTCTCATTCTCTCTTCTACCTGTGAGAACTCTCCTTTTATTTTAATGGGTTCAAATACACATCATTTTCCATTTGGGTGTTTATATGTCTTTTTTCAGAAACTGCATATGTTCCTAATTCCAAATTACTTTAATCACATACAGTATAAAAAAAAGCATTGCTATATCCTAATTTGAAGCAGGTGACTTATAAAAATATTCACTATGGGAAATAACATAAACTATAACAATTATATATAATGTGTAAATAAATATTTTTGTTAAATATTACACAATATTAGAGAACTCATTAAAAACAAAAAGTCATAATAAATTATGTAATATTAAAGTACAGATCAAAATTGCATAAAACATCTGCAAAAAAACCCTAGAAGTTCTTGAAGAATAGAGAATTATAAGTAATGTCAAGAGTCAGTTTAAGTGTCATAGACTGGAATATACACAGAAAGTTCAATTAGTAACTCCGAGTTTGGCAGTTTCATCTTTGCCCCATCATCTGTGGAATAGATTGGTACCTATTTTTTATCATGCAGATAGCTGTAAGGATTTCAGTGATTAAAGGATGGCAGCTGGGTGGTAAGAATGGGTGACATTGTCATTGATCTGGAGATTTCTCTTCTGGAGAATATAGCAACTCAAACCACTTTCCCAGGCTGCTGATTATTATAAAAGTAGACAATATATTAGGATATTATAATGGAAAGTAGATCACAAAGTTACTTGTGCAGCATAAATTATGACAAAAATCTTTATGTCTAGAGAATGGTGAGGTTTTTGTAATAGAAAGTATTGCGTATACAGTTTTGGAAATTGCATAGAGAATGCAAAAATGCATAGATGTCTGCATGTGTGTATCAACACTAGTTTCCATGTACAAAAACTTGAAATTTAATGGCACAATCCAAACAGTTCAGTGAAAGACAAATGAGAATCTATTACTTCTGAAGATATGGGAGACTATTTTTCTCATTAATGTTTATATTAAAAAATCAGAAATTTGGATTACTGAGAAATAAATTGATTAATTAGTCACAATTTTTTTGGAATGCTATGTAGTTTGGATACATTTTCAGTTATGCAAGGCAGAAATATTGTATAATTCCCAAGGTATTTAAGGCTACTTTCTCCACCTACATGCTTGCTTGGTGTTTCTTTTCAACACATCTAAATGTCAAAGACCTCCCCTTGAGCAAGACTTCTAGGAGTAACAAAACTTCTTTTGCACTTAACAAAGTCTGGGTTATTTATGGGAAAAAAGGCAAGGGAACTGTCCAAAAAGACAATTGTCCTTTGAAGTATATGAGGTCTGAATTGTTGAAGAGCTCTGCATAAGGCCTCAGTAATAGAAAATGCAAAAAAATATATGGTTATATATATAAAAAACAGCAAGGAATACTAGAAGAGTGAAAAGAAGTTAAATTTTTTAGCTTCGAATCTCAAAGATGAAATAACATTTAGACATTCTGAAGAGTTTAATAATTCCATATACTGTAATTAATCAATGGAGAAGAAGATCCCTGGTTAGGAATACTCTGAAATCTTCATGTGCTTATTTCATTAAAGAGAAGATTCAGTTTGATAACTGTATATAAATATTTTTTTACAAGAACAAAAGCACAGTGTGCTATGTAGTTCTACTATCAGAAAAAGTAGTAAAAATAATTACGTGTAATTAATTAAATAATTAAATAAAATAATTAGGTACTAAAAATAATTAACATTGGCATCAAATCATCTCAAATGCAATGAATGCCTTTCTTCTCCTTTTGGATGAGTTTTGACCCTTTCAAACAAATGGGTCATTTCCTGACCTGTAAAGGTTAGGCATACAGGTTTAACTGTGTAAAGAGTTCTTGCTGAGATGTGAATGTAAGAGAATTTGTGTTCATAACTTGCATACTCCTAACCTTTCAATTTGTATACACTCACTTTGGTGGTGGTGGTTTTTTGTGGTTTTGTATTTTTTTTTCCCAGCTTGTCCCACCTATCTGTATTGTTTCAAATTTGCTCCACATTTCCTCTTTCTCCTGGGGCCAGCTGGGAAATGAGTTTTACCTTGTTCATGATTTAGCATCCTGAATTCCTCCATTCCCTGCCTTGTGCACTGTTCTTTAAAGACCTGTTCTGTAAGAGAGAAACAATCATGAGAATAAGGTATACCTTCCCCACATGGAAGAGTGTAACACAGTAAAGCCTGAAACAAGCTTTGGCCTTGTAAATATTTTCATTCATGTGTTTATGCAATAATTTTGAAAGAAACAAAATTACTGAAGTACCAAAAAGCTCCAAGTACAACACCATAAAAATGTATACATTATTGTGACAATTTTTTGTTACACAAGCAAAAACAACTAGATATTTATTATGTTTTTTTAAAACAGAATTTAAAAAAAAGAAGAGCTGTCAACACCATGAACTGTGAATTTGTCTTTTTTATGTTTCTGTGAGGGTTTTTTTTGGTCTGCACAGCTATCATCACTTTTTCTGCTTTGCATTACAGTTATGACATCCTCTATTGCATTGCTTTTTGGTAGAAATCCACAATAATAATCCTGTGGCCCGATAGCATACTTTGTTCTAAAAAATACAAGCTAGATTTCAAGGTGGATCTCTTATTACAAGTCTAGGCAAAGGAAGAGTTAACCAAATAGTCCTCTCATTTCCTTAAAAATATGTTTACTTGAGCAGGTTGAGATTGATATAAACTCTTCTGTGCAAATTCCAAACAGGTCAGAAAAAAAACCAAAAAAGCAACCACCTGTAAGCTGGGTCTTTATAACTTGATTACTGAGGTATTTTGACTGAAAATTTTCAGGAAGTCAGGCACAGCACTAACACAATCATCTGGCATCCAGGAATAAATCTTGGAGTATGGGCCTACCTTTTTGACAGGAGAAAGTGAAAAACCATCAACACTGTCCAACACTATCATGAGGAAAGAAATCCCAAACAACAATAAACCAGTAAGAAAAACCCCTTAGAAACAACACCTAAAACCCCATACAAAAGAGAAAATAAGCTAAAAAACTCCTTAAAAAATTCAATTTTGCAACTGATGTTCCTTAATGCTTGGATACAGGCAGCCATCATTAGGAGGACAGGGAATGAGTAATAAGGCTAATGAAACAATCTTTTTCTCTTTCTTTCTACAGATTTTCTACATGTGCCTCAAGGAAGATGAAATGTAATGCAGTTAAAACATTACAAAATAAAAATGAAAATTCAGTCTAAGCAGTCTGTTATGAAAATTGCCAGACTACCTAAAAGTGAGCACAACAAGGTGAGAAAATGTTCTGAAAATAATTTTTCTGCAAAAGCAAAGAGGTGAATTTCTATGGATCTTCATTTTAAAAGTTATCACTGTAAATGTTCATTGATTTACAAATTTACCCAGCATCTCTTACACTTAATCACCCAAAATTTAATTCCTCTCAAATTAACTACAAAGAAATGAGAAAATATTGCAGGCTGATATTGATCTTATCACAAAATAGCAGCTATTGTTTTATAGTTACTATCATCATCATGATCATCATCAATCTCTGTTTTTAGTCTGCATTGCAATGTATTACGTGATTTTTATCCCTTCAAAATAATTCTGGGAAAAAGCTTTCATGCTTGAACAATTTGTAGTGATTTCTATATTTCTATGTGACATTTTTGTCATCATACAGGACAGAGGCTCAGTTTTTCACTACCTTTTTTCCATAATATCTTATCATATCATACATATAAATAAACAACCCTTGTTAGTCTTACCGCATGAAGTAAGTGATAGATACCCTTGACATGACTCTCTGATCATGTCTGTGATCAGAATACAGTAATTTCACACTCATAAGCCGCACTGGTTATAAGCTGCACTTCCAGGTACCCGGGAAGACCATGGAATTTCTCCATAAAGAAGCCACACGGGGTGATAAGCTGCACTTTTTTTTTTTTTTGAAGTGAGGATCTGTGTGCAACAAAGTAATGAGTTAGTAACAAAATCTTACGATTGCAAGGTTTGGTGTCAGGTGCTCAATTTGCAAACAGTTTTCACAGACCGGCAAAGCCTTTAAATGCAGCCCCACGTGCCCTCCCCATGCTGCAGGCCCCAGCACTCCCGCCCCTGGCACTGGCTGGAGTGGCTCCCCGCCTGCTCGGCAGTGGCAGCGACCCCCGTGCCACTGTGAAGCCAGTGGCCCGCCACCTTGCCATGCAAAGCCAGCAGTGGCTTGCCGCCCACTTGCCAGTGGCTCCAGTTGGCATTTCACCAGAATTTGTCCATAAATAAGCCACATGTGGTGATTAGCCACACTTCTGGGATCGGCTCAATTCTTCAGTGAAATAGGTGTGGCTTATCAGTGTGAAATTAGTGCAGTTTAATACTGTGTTATCAAAATGTACACAGAAAAATTTGTGATATAATTTAATGTTCTCATGTCGCTGCTTGTAAATGCCTTAATCTACAAAATTGCAGCCAGATTTAACAGTTTGATTCATTTTACAGTTTAGCAGCATCTATGGCTGTAATTTACATGGAGGAACCATTTAACAGATTTTTGTTTCCCCCTCCCGCATATCTCCTATTTTTTTTCAAACATGTATCTTATGAAAAACATATATGAAAATTTACACTTCTCCTTACTTGCCTTTTAAGTTGTACAATTAAGCCATGCAGGTTTTTTGCTACATACAGAATTCCCTAAGTTAGAAATTGAATGTTCCTCCCACACCAAATCCTGAACAAATGCAGTAACAACATTTCTTCTATAGTGCTGCAATATGTCAACTGTCATGCAAAATGTACTTATTTGTAATTTTTTGACAGGACAAAAGGTCACAACTCAAATATACTTTATACAGCAGATCTGTTAAGTCTGACACAACCAAACTAAACGTACCTTTACTTTATCTTACACCTCTTTCTCTTCATTATTCATCTCTTGATAGGTCTCTGTTACGCAGTCCGTGGTATAGGCTCACCATGTGTGTAACCCTAAGCACATCTCAGGACTAAATGTGTGCCAAGGAAATCTGGGGTGAAAGTATAGAAGTTTAAGAAAACTTATGCTTCCCCTTCATCTCTTCAAATGTTCGTTGTCATCCAACTCCTTTAACATGAGATCCATCCCACACACTAGCACTCTATTTCAGTCTAGCTACTTAGGAAAAACAACAAGGAGACATGCAAACAAACTGTCCTCTCCAGCCCCAAAAAATAAACAAATGATTAAAAATAATGCCAGATAGAACTACTGGATGGCAGAAAATGACCCTCAGTATCAAACGTACAAGATAGTGTCATACAACCATAAAAATATTCACCAACTGTACCTTATTTCCAGTATTTTAGACTCATGACTTCACTGGGATTTGGATGATTATTGCAGAGAAGGAAAAATTCACTATACAAGAGAATACAGTACACTGTCGTAGTTTCTTGTTTGGGGTCACAGAATTTCTCAGCCACCCTAGCATGCTCTTATGACCTTCCTTCAGGTAAACAGACCAGAGTGCCAGCCCAAGCAGATACAAAATGTTTGAATTCTTCTTGTACCAGTGTGCTAAAAAATATAGTTAATCTGAAAATAGTGCAAAATTTAAGTAACCAGTTTCTCCTTAGCTTAAAAGATTTTGAAGTCTATTTAAGAACACCTGTATTGGAGCACACATAACAAAAAATATCAGTGTAAATCACTATGCAGACCTTACCTTTTGCTTTCTCTCCCTGTAGGGTTAAAACAAAAGCAGCCAGAAAAGAAATGTGGATATTATCCAAGAGGACAAGGGAATCTACCTCAAGCAGCAGCAGGGGAGGTTCAGGTTGAACATCAGGAAGAATTTCTTCACTGAAATATTGATTAAACATTGGACAGATTACCCAAGGAAGTGGTGGAGTCACTGCCCTTGCAGGTGCTCGAGGGGTGACTGGGCATGGCACTGGGTGCTGTGGTTTAGTTGACAAGATGGTGTTTGGTCAAAGGTTGGACTCAAAGGTCTTTGTGGTATTTTCCAACTTTAATGGTTTTATGATTCTATGAGGGAAGAGAACTATGGTGGGAAAAGTCATAATTTATTCATTACTTTGCAAAATAACTCAAAGCTGATATTCTGACTTAAATATCGGTATCTTAAGTTCAACATTTTCACTCTTTGTGCTTACAACATCGTGCTCATAGTCTGAAGGACAAAAGCTGACATTATTCATTCAGTAGGCAAAAACTAGAAAAAAATTACCAGAGAAAGTTTTTCCTGCTTTTTCCATCAGATAAAGCAGAAGACCAGAGGTAAGACTTGTCTTTTCTGTACCACAATACAGCCAAAGCAATTTAGCTCTCTCTAAATAAAAGTGACTCCATACATTTAATAGATTTCTGGTTGATCTGATTTGGGGCGAAAGGTTACCATGTTCTTCTAGCTGGAAAGCTGAACTCTTCTTTTCGCTTCACTAGAATCTTGTTCAGAGGACATGGTTCAATTGAACTGAAATCAAGGGTTATGATCATGTATACTACAGGCACACTCTTTGATAGTAACACAGAGGTGATCTGAAACTATTTCTTCTACAACTTTGACCTTAATATTGTGCAATAACATTCTGAATTTCTACAAATCTCAAAAATTCATTATCATTCATACAAGACCTTCACATGGACTTTGAATCCTTCAGTGTCTTTTAATATTCACTCATATTTTAAATTAAGATATGCACGATATACAAAATTTAACTAAGTGTCTTTCAAGGAGCTTTGATGATAATAAAAAAAGAGCAGTCAAAAGGCTTTGCTTTTAATAACTCCAAAATTATATTATTCTGGGATATATTTCTAACGCCTTATTCATTTTGTGGAGGAGGGAAGGAAAAGGGTCTCTTAGTATTGTTAATTAAGATGAAGATTCTCATTAACTAAAGCAAATGTTAAATGGCCCACGGGAGTGCATAAATAATAGGCTTACTAATAAACTGCAGTATATTGAAGCAGAGGAAAATAACTTTAACAATGCTTTTGAAAATTTACTAATTGCAATAGCTTTCAGCAGTGCCAATTCAACTTGCAAAGGACTTAAACTACACTTGTTCTGTTTTCAAGAGTGCTTTGGAATAATTACACTATTTTGAATCAAAGTTGCTCAACCTGTTTATTAAAATAAAAATGGGCAAAATAGTTGTTTAAATATTGTGGACTCCTGTTGACTATATATTTCATAATTGAAGTAGTCTTTCCTAAAATGATAGTACTTCTGGAATTGAAATACATTAATACATTAAATTTTATTTGAATTAAATGTAGTGGTTAGTAAGTGCTTTACTCTTGCATGAAGATGATTTTGCTATTATGAAAGCTATCATGTGGGAAACAGTGGCAATTATGAGTAGTTCTAGCTCAGAATGACAGTTCTATAAAAAGTCAGTGTTAGGCATGGATCTCCTTTACACAAAAACTAAAGGATGGTACATGTTTTGTAACTTTTTTCTGAAATGTGAAAATACATCATTATTGTAGGCTAACCCGATAGGCAGCTGAGCCCCACACAGCCACTTGCTCAGTCCTCCTGCCTGCAATGGGAAGGGGGAGAGAATCATAAGGGGAAAAGTGAGAAAACTTGTGGGTTGAGATAAAGACAGTTTCATGGGGAAAGCAAATGTTGTGCATGCAAGCAAAGCAAAACAAGGAAGTTGTTCACCACTTCCCATCATCAGACAGGTCTTCAGTAATCTCAGGGGAAAAGGGTTTCATCATGGGTAGTGGATGGACATCCTAACTCCAAATGTCGTCCCCACTTCTCACTTCTTGTCCCCAGGTTTTATTGCTGTGCACAATGCCATATGGTCTGGAATGTCTCTTGGGGCAGTTAGGGTCAGCTGTCCCCGCTTTCTCCCAAACTTTTGTGTACTCCTCAGCCTAATCACTGCCAGAAGAGTTCTTGACACTGTGTAAGCTCTTTTCAGCAATAACAAAAATATTGCTGTCTTATCATTACTGTTTTGGTCACAAATGCCAAACAGCACCCTATGAGCTTCTGTCAAGAAAATTAACCTCACGCCAGTCAAAAGCAGTAAAAGTATAAAAAAATCATTTAGCTGAAAAATTGTCCAAGTTCCAATAGGTTTGAGGATACAGAAAATAGTAGAATCACAGTACAATTTTATTTGAAAATATCTCAGTGGAGATTGTCTGGTTTAACCCCTTTCTCAGAGTAGAGGGGCTTGATGTTAGACCAGGTTCCTTTTGGTTTTAGCCAGGACAGTTTTGAAAACCTTCAGATAACAGTTTTCAGAGTCTCTTTTAAAAACTTGATGTGGCGTTTGCCAGTCTCATCATGAACACTATTTTGATGTTCATTATCTCACTATTATTAATTATCATTCATGGATAAATGAATGGATTTTCTAGATTGACTTTCCTTCTTCACAACTTATGACTTTAGCCTCTGGGCTATGGCTTTCTATAACTCACATTGTGAAGTTTAAACCAGCAAGATCCCTACATCCTTCTTATCTCCAGTCTAGTAAAAGGTCACATCTCCCACTCTTTCCTCATGTATCATGTTTTCCAGGCCCTTAACCACTTTACTTCTCCTCTATGACTCTTTCCAAATTTGTCAATATCCCTCTGGTTCTGGCAGAGTACCAGAGGTCCACTTGCATTTCTTTCCTTCCTTCTACCTTCCTGTCTTCCTTCCTACCTTGTAACCATGCCTTAATTGCTTGTTTATGTCTGGTTGAGAGTACAGGAACAAGTTTCTCTTCATATGTGGCTTACTGTCAAGATGATGGAAAAACAAAGAGAGAGAAATACCTTTTTAAATTATTTTCCTTATGTTACTTTGAAATGCAATCATCCAAAATCATCAGCAAGCTAACCTGCCTTTCCCTATTACCAAATTAATAATTCAGTTCTCTACCCAGAATTTTAAAGCAACATCTGTTGTCACAAACTTTTCGACATCTACACACAAGATAAATAAGAAGAACAAAAAGTGTAGAGACATTTTTATTCTTTCTCTTTCCATGTGATTAAACCTGTCTTGAACACTGTCTTCTGCAAACATGAAGTGATTTTCTTTATTTTTGTCTTTGATTCATCTCAAACTTTTCCTACATTCAGTAAAAATAATCTAAACATGTCATTAATCTAGTGCTCCTTTGGTAGTCCAGTTTGTGTCTTATGTTTTCAGCATCAACGGGGCATTAAAAATCATGAACAGACATACTACAGAAATTATCCTCTCAGAATTGGCTGTGATTCTCAACCATACAAATGTTCCTTTAACTTATTATGACACCCTCCTGAAGGAGCATTCCATTGTCTTGTAGTTGATACATCTGAAAGGGTCAAATTCTAACTGTTGTATGAAGACCTTGAACACAATTATTAATAGCAACTTTTCATCTAGTTGTACATTTGAGTATAATCTTTGACAGCTGAGAAATTAAGAAAAACTTCAGAATGCTAATGAAACATAAGCTGAAATTTTGATGAAACATCTGAAATAATATTTCCATGACCACATGACATTGCTCTACCACCACGTCCATTACATGCATAAATTCTTTTCACACAAAATTAGTAGGGAAAAGTTTGGGATTTTACTAGAGAAAAAAATGTAGCTACAAACTCTTAGGCCACCAACTGATTCTCTACTGCTCTCCAAACCTCTACGAACTCAGTAAAAACCTTTAGGTCAACAGGGAAGATCTGGTAATGAAGAGTGTTTCTCCTAATGAACATACAGATGTTTACTTCCCCACTATAGGAAATAGAGTAGTCATAATTGAAGTGATCAGTTAAAAACAGTCTTAAACTTCACTACACACATCTTTGAATACCTTGAAGCAGGAACCCTATCAGTAACTATTTTGAGAAATAAAAAATAATAAACTTTATGACCTCCATTAAAGAACATGTCTCTTTCCAGTAAAGCAATCACGCACATCTGCACTTCAAATGGCTGGATCTCAGTGAGGCAGTAAAAAGAAACACACAAGTAAGGAAAGCACATGGCTAAATACATTCTTGAAATGGGTCTCTGTATTGCATGATCTCTCAAGAACCTATAACAAAAAATGCGTTATTTCATTTTTACATTTTTGCTTATAAAAGATCTCTTCATATAATTACAGTAATTTCA
>VRYO01001463.1:79142653-79173269 GCA_009812075.1 Sialia sialis | reverse complement strand
GTGCGGCTTATATTCAGATGCGGCTTATAATCGTGAAATTACTGTAGTTTGCCTCTGCTGATCTAGTTGTCATTTGACTTTGTTGATTGCCTTTTATTTCTAGTGAAAGAGGATGTAGAAACAGGATGAACATGTCATAGGTGTGGATACCCACATATAGAGTCATGCTGCATCATAGTATTTAACCAGTAAGTGTAGAGGATTCAAAATTGCAGCACCTCTTCTCCATTAGGGAAAAACAGAAACAAACCAGAAAGCCAAAGACAAAGCAACTAGACAGATTTCTTGGCATTATGTAAATTGCAAATTAGCAATCAATTAGAAACTATCATCTCAAACAGATATCTCTAAGCCCCTTTCTGTTGGTATTATAACTAGTTTAATTACATCTGTGTGCTAACTTCATAACTACATCTACATGGGTTGACTGCAATTGAAAAAACAGCTGTCTCGTCTTTTCCGCTGAATCTCTGATCCACAAGCCTCTACCTTTGACTGCCCAGTCAATGTGTTTTTTAGCATGGGATCTGAAATAGACACTCATGTCTGTCCTTTTTTTCTTAGCTCCAAACCCACATACATCAGCAGTCACTGGCATCCTGCATAAATAAGATTCACTTAGTACCCATTGTCACAAGACATGTTAATTGTAAAATACTGTGTGTTGCTGACTCTTGAAGCAGAAAAGAAAACAATCAATGTAAAGTAAGTTGAAGAAGCACCTGCTGTGTGTGTTTTGAGTGGTCTTTTCCAGGCAATTAATTTACTTGCCCAAAATGTAAATTTCTGAGAGGGTAAGCATATCAGCATATAAAAACACTTGCAGTTCTTACTGCTGCTTTTTCTGGCAAATGTTGAAACATACTGAGGCACATTCCCAGTTAGTGCTGACTCTAATGACTTCAACTGACAGTTTGCCCCATTCAATATGTGGCTATTTTGGTTTTCCTTACAAAGATTATAAGACAGAATAGAGAAACACAAATGTATGTATATTCCTATAAACAAGAATAGGAGCTGAGCAACTTGCCAAACCTATATCCTTGTTACCTTTCTCTATCACTATTTGGACACAAAATATCAAGGAGCATGCATAACTGTGTATCCCCTTTCTTTGCCTTCAGAACCAGAGAACTCTGTGAAGGTGGAACACCAGGAGACTTGGTAGATCATGTACTCCATCCTCCTGTCAAGACAAGAGCTGTGATAAATAGAAATCTTCAAGCAGTTTTTTATCTAACAGGATAAAAACTGGCAGTGATGGAAGTTCCACTGTGCCAAAGGAAATCTGGAGATGTCACTAATGTACCGTTTTTTCCCGGAGTATAAGGCGCACTGAAAATCCTAAAATTTGGTCAAAAACTGGAAGTGTGCCTTATAATCCAGTGTGCCTTATGTATGAACTTGAGTATTGAAGGGATCTCAAAACCATTTCTGTTTCACATTGCGCAGCAACAAACATGAAGCTCGCAATGGAATGACCACAAGCAGGCACACACACATCCCGTGGGTCCATCTCTCCCGATTTTACGCTAAAAGTTTCGAAAGTTGCATGTGGATCAACGTTGCAAAAAAAGTGCGCCTTTTAATCTGGTGCATTTTATATATGAAAATAGTTTGAAGATTTACTTTAACTGATACTGCGCCTTATAATCTGGTGCACCTTATGGTCGTGAAAATACGGTATAAATAAAACAACAAAAGCACCCCCTAGCAGCTACTCCTGTACCAGGCTCTGCCACAGAGGCCTTCCCAGAGCCCAAGCTGAGCTTGGACTGCCCTGCTTTTGTCTGGGGCAGAGATGGCCCCAGTCTGCCAGGCTCTGCCATCACCCACAAAGGCACCCCTGGCACTGCTGGTGCCCAGCCCCATGGAGCTGCTGATCCCCCAGTGCCAACAAACCACAGAGCTGTATTGTCAGATTGTAGAGTTCCCCATTGAGTTACATGTACTACAGCAGCAGTGTTTGCCTTGCAATTAAAATGAAACAAATACAGACTAAGGAAACAAAAAGCAAAGTCCCAAGGGAGCAAATGAAAGCAAGCTTAAATAACCTTTAATTCCAGCTCTTGGGCAAAGAGCATTTCAATTTGTTTTACATCTCATCTCTCCAAAATTCTATGAGAACCTATCCTATATTAACATGCAAGAAAGAGTCAGAGTCCTTTCAGCCTCAGATTCAAATGGAAAAATTTCTCTTTGAAAGAGCTTTTAGATATCTGATAATTTGTTTCTCAGCTCAAAGAAGGAGGCTCTTCAGTCTCTCTCTTTCCCTGCTACTGTCTTGCTGCAAATACTGCACTTACACACAGTAGTCTGTATATGGAACTTTAAAAATTATGTTTTCATTAAATAGCTTTGTATGAAACAATCAAATTTTAGATTCAGGAAGAAGCAATGGTATAGATTTAGATGAGTATCTCTGTTCAGCACACAGCTAGTAATTTTCAGCATAAGAGAACAACAGTTTGCAGGAACATGTCATCAACAAGACATTCCAGATTAGAAGTTAGACTCAGAAGTTCCAATCAACATTTGAAACGCTCTTATCAGAAACACTGATAAGATGCTGAAGAGTGCTTATATGAGATTTCCTTATGATCTGATTATTTCTTCCTTTTCTTCTGTAGTGATTTACATCATTAAAATAATTAATAGGGTCTTTTCAGTATCTACAATCCATCTAGAGCTCTTCCTTGGTCTCTCCTGCTGACTAGATAATTTAGACTTTCTGTATTCTTCATTAAAAAAAATTCTAAAAGCTATCCCAATGGGGAATTGTCTGATCACTAGTTTGTCCAGTCTTTGAAGCTACCAATTGGGTTCTAAAGAAGATGAAATACAGTGGTATTGTGGCCTTGGATTTTTTTTTTCCCCTGTATCTTGCTGGTAAGAACAACCCTTTTTGTGATCAAAGGAGATGAAATCTGAATTTACTGTCTTTCAGGAGACTGCCTTACATACCAGGCTCCAGGTTCTTTCAATGATTGTTGTCCCACTTGTTTTATCTACTTTGTCACAGTAGAATTACAGATTCTTTAGACAGCCAAAGCGTGTTTATATAGCAGGAATGTCTTTGAAGATGAATGAATGGACACTTGCACATCTTCTGACAGTTTTGAAGTTTCATATAACTGTAATAAGTTGAGTCTTCTTTGCGCAGTTTAACTGTATGGCAGCTTAGCCTTCTCATGAATTCACCATGTTGAAATGAACATCTGCTGTACATATAACACAAACACTTCAGGAGAACTGTGTTGTTAATCTCATGTCTCAAAATTCATTATGGGCTGAGTTGTCAATTTTTTTCACAGCATATGATAAGTGAAGTTAACTACATGCAACACCAGTACAAAATAACATTTAATAATAACAATAACAGTTATACTACTAATAAATACTATTAATAATAACTATATTCAGTAGTAATAGGAATAATAATAGTATACTTCATCCTTGCTTCTAAATCTGTGGGACCCATATTAAAGTGTAGTACCAGAAAACAGAAGACCAATACAGGGCTTTGTCAGCAGAGTGATTAATTTACTCTTTAGCTTTACTGCCTGGTTCCTAAGGTACCTCACAAAAAGGAAAATTTTCAAACATAGCAAATTAGGAAAAGTAAAATCCACTACAGAGATTATTCCAACAAGGACTTTACTGCTTAGCTGCCTACCAATCACCATGTGCAAAATCACAGATGACAAAAGCATTGAAATTGCCAGTAATTTATTATTACCTTTATTTTTAAAACAAAATCATTATCATGAAAGCTTATGCAAATATGCAAACCAGCCTGTAGGGTTGACTGTAATCTTTCAGTTCCCTGCAAGTCCATAATCATGCGCAATGAGAATCAGATTATCACGGATCCCAGCTATGCCCAAAGGAGTGTTCAGTACTGGGAGAAACTAAAAAGAACTTTTATATTCCCCATTGCTGTCATCCCACACAGTGACAAGCCTTTGAAAGCAAAAGCTAAAACTCCTCACACATAATTAACTAGAACAAACTGATGAAAGAATTAAGTATAAAGTGTTCTGCTCAAAGACATGATCATCAATCTATGGTTCCTTCCATCACCACTGATTTGAAAATTCAGAAAGATAGGCAAATTATCCCATTCTCCCACAAATCCCTTAAGGGCCAAAGAGAATGGTCTCAGACCCTTCTTAATGCTTTTTTAAAATTTATTTCTATTTTATTTTGATATGGTTATCTTAGCTTGATTAGTGCAGTTCTAATTACACTATACAGGAATAATAGGACTTCTAAGGCTTATGATATTGTTCTGAGAGATAAAATAAAGCATTTAACCAATCATTTTAGATGTGCTGAGCTTTCATATGGTACACATTTTTAGGTGACTAAACATCCTAATTCATGCTCTGATTTATGACAGTCAATATTGGAAACCTTTTCATCAGATCCCTGACTTACAAAACTTCTTTCTTGTTTCTCTTAATAAAGTCAAACTATTAGTTCAGCAACACAGTTAAGTTTTGAGGTGTAACCTCTAGCCAGTTTTATTCAATGTGTTGCTTGTCATTTTCTTCAGTGAAGTGAGAATTTTACCTCCCTGCTTTAACTTCTCAGCTAAAAATTTTGAACACAAACTATTGAAAAAGAAGTTGAATGTGAATAAAACTTTTAGCTTTAAGCTTTTTGCCTCATGCCAAATATAATGAGATTGTACCAGATTCTGTTCACTGTTTCATCAATAAAGCTAAACCTGCAAATTCCAAAGACTGAAGAAAGGTAATTGGAGGTACAGTTTGCCCCTAAATGCTTCTGTAGCTAACCTGTCAGTAGAAACCTGCATAATTTTCCAATAAGTATGCAAGATGAGCAGCACTGGCTGGATGAATTAGAAAAACAGAAGTGCCACACTCTACAATCTGCTTGTTTTCATCTGCTGCACACCTGTATTAAGAACATTTATAATGTAGGTGGTATATTTGGTGGAGTGAAAAAATTAGTAGTTCATTATGATTCTGAAAACATATTTCCACTTTTCAGGGTATATATTCTGTTTATAGAAGTTTGTAATTATTTTAGCAGGACATATTTCTCTTTTCTTTAAAAATAAAAAGTATTAGATAGCTAAAAAGAATAAGATAAAACTCCACAAGCTGAAGCTCATAACTCATGCCTTTGGGGAAAGGTACCTGAGATCATATCAAGCACATCTCTATAAACATGCACTAATTGTCTGCATAGACTGTGCAGGGACACAGGGTTGCTAATTCTTGATAGTGAATTTTGGACTGGAATCGATTGGACAGATACTGCCATATGTGTTTCAACTTCTGTACTATTTTCTGGTGTCTATTGAAACATGAGAATATTTGTCTTTTCCAGACTCCCTAAAAGATTTGATATTGCCTCTCAGAGAACCAAATTTGGCTTTTATTTCTCTCTCTTTATAATGAATGAATGAAAAATCTTAAATTAATACTTACCAGAACATTCCACAGAAATAGTCGACAACCTCAGCTGCCCCTCAGGTCTGTCACCTATTTCCACCATTGCAACACTATTTCTACTTTCAGGAAGAAAAGAACACCACAAATAGATTTCTGAAATTAGGAAGACACACCAATTGCAGGCCAGAAACACACTCAGAGAGAGGCTAACTATTCACACATTTTCTTAGTTCCCTGTATGAATTTCACAGTGGATATTTGTTTCCTTATCAAGACAAAGCTCAGAACTATGCAGAGCAGATAGTGACTGCAAGAAGAAATCAGCTGCAGCAAGAAATCAGCTTGATTTGCTATTGTTAAGATATTGTGGCGACAGGCATTCTGCAAAATCCCATTTAAAGAAATTGAAGGAAAATAGAATAGATCATTACTCTGAGTAGGAATATACTGTACCTCATCTTGCCACTTCCACTTGGAAGGTACTCTCAACTGACCAATCCACAGATTACTTTCTTCAGCAATCTAGCAGAGTTCAATAGATTATTTAGAATGACTTTTTCTCCTCAGTTATTTTGCTTAGGGAAAGATCCAAGCCATCCAATTTTGGCAAACAAAGGATATTTGTCCCCTTAAAAAAAAAAATAAAAAAAATCCCGTCAGTCCAGCCCAAGTAGGAACACAATTCCTTTGATATAAGTACCAAAACTCCAATGCTGAAATTATACCAAAAACTTTTGACTGCTCAGCTCTATCAAACTCTGTCCCAGAAGACAGATATTTGGTAGAGTCTCCTTGAGGTTACACCAGTGGATTTTAATTAAAAATGTAATGAAATAATGTTCTATCAAATTATGTTGGACTGAAACTTACAGTATGTGCCAATTATAAAAAGTTAATTGCCATTTCAAAATTAAATCAAAGTATATTGAATTTTATTGACAAAATAACAAACATAGTTGCTTGTTTATGACTTTCTATAATTACAATTATAATTAGTTTTATGGAGGAATCAATAGCCTGTTGAAGAATTCTGAAAAATTAAAGCTATCAGAGATATTTTGAAATTATGTAAATAAAATAGTGAGGACATCAGGTCATGCAAGGAATTGATTCGCACTCAAGGTAGAAGATCCATTGTAGATACACTAAGAGTTTGCTTTGGAGATTATGTAATTATATAACAGTTTGGTTTGGAAGGAACTTGTGACTATCACCTAGCTCCAACCCCACTGCCATGGACAGGGACATCTTTCACCACACCAAGTTGCTCAAAGACCTGTCCAACTTGGGCTTGAACAGTTACGAGAGTTGGGTACCCACAGCTTCTCTGGGCAACATCTGCCACTGTGTGACCACCCTGACAGTGAAGAGTTTCTTTCTAATATCTAATCTAAGCCAACTTTCCTTCAATTTGAAGCCATTCTCTCTTGTCCACTACAGGCTCTTGTAAAAAGTTCCTCTCCAGCTTTCTTGTAGGCTCCCTTCAGGTACTGGAAGATGCTATACTGTGACTCCAGGCCCTTCTCTTCTCCAGGCTGAACAATCTGTCTCAGCCTTTCCTTACAGGAGAGGCTACTACCCTCTTATCATCTTCACAGCCCTCCTCTGGACTCACTCCAACAAGTCAATTTCTTTCCTGCGCTGGGGACCCCAGAGCTGGAAGCAGTACTCCAGGTGGGATATCATCAGAGCAGTTTAAAAGGAAGGAATCACCTCCCTTGACTTGCTGGCTCTGGTCCTTTTTGTGCAGCCCAGAATACATTTGACTTTCTAGGTTTTCTGCAGGTGCACATTGCTGGCTCACATTCATCTTCTTGCCTACCAATACTCCAAGTCCTTCCCTTCAAGGCTGTTCTAAATTAATTTTCTATCCACCCTAATTTATGATTGGGATTGCCATGACCCAGGTGAAGAACTTTGGCCTTGTAGAACTTCATGGAGCTCGTACAACCCCACCTCTCCAGCCTGTAGTCCCTGTGATAGCACCCCCTTCCTCCAGCTGTTGACATGACTACACAGTTTGGTGAACTTGCTGAGCATTCTTTTAGTCCCAACGTTCATGTCACTGACAAAGTTGTTGAACAACTCCAGTCTGGTTATGTTTCCTCTTTTTCAGTATGTGGGGACTTCACTGGACTCAGCTTCTCAAATATGATAGTGACTTAACAGCTTCCTCTTCCAGCTCCCTCAAGACCCATGGATACCTCCCATTAGGTCACATGGAAGTGTGTATCTCCAGGTTTCTTAGATGGAGATTCTACAGCAGGCAATTCTTCATTCTCCCAGTTCCTGCCATTGCTTTTTTGCAGCTCATATGGTGCGTCTGAAGCACTTAAAGAGTTTAGCAAAAAAAACATTGAGTACCTCATCTTTCTTTATATCCTGGGTAACCATGTCTCTTCTTTCCTTCCAGAAGAGACCTACTTCTTGTCTAGACTTCCTTTATCCCCAATTAACCTATACAAAGTTTTCTTTTTGCTCTTTATGTCACTATCCAGGTTTAATTCTATCAAGATTTTCCTAACCTTATTCCTGGCTGCTCAGAAAATTTTTCAGTAATTCTCTCAGGTTATCTGTCCTCATTTCCACCCTCTAAAGGTTTCCTTTTAATGCTAGAGTTTGTCCAGGAGCTCCTTGGTCATCCTCACAGGCCTTCTATAATTTTTGTCTGACCTCCTCTTTGTAGGGATGCATCACTCGTGATGATCCTTGAGTATAACCCAGATTTCTTGGGTCCCTCTTCCCTTACTTGACTTTGCTACTTCAACTACCGAGCACATCTCTGATGAGGCCAAAGTTTGCTCTTCTGAAGTCCAAGTTAACAAACTTTCTGTGCACCCTCCTCACAGCCGTAAGAATCTTGAACTCCACCATTCCATAGCCACTGCAGTCAAGGTTGGTTTTGAGCTTCACATTCCCTATCAGTCCTTCCTTGCTGGCAAGAGCAGGTACTATCACAGCCTCTCTCCTAATTGGTTCTTCTGCCCCTTGGAGAAATAAGTTATCAACACACATTTCAACAATAACATGAATTACTTATGCCCTGCTGTGCTGTCCCTCCAACAGGTATTTGAAGTAATTGAAGTCACACATGAGGACCAGGGTTTCTAAATGTGAGGCTGCTTCTGTCTGTCTATAGAGGGTCTCATCAGCTTAGGTTTCTGGTCAGGGACCAAGTAGTAGACCTCCCCTATAATACCAGCCTACACTATATGGATGTAATATCCATAAACTCTTGGTTAGCTCCTCATCAGTCCTCAGGTGGATCGCCCTGGACTCCAGCTCCTCATTGACAAAGAAGTTGATAAGCCCTGACCATAGTTTCTGACTGTCCTTCCTGAAGAGCCCTTATTCTTCCATTCCAGCACTCTAGTCACAGCAACATCCCTCCACATCCTCACGGTGCAAATAAGATCATAGCCCTGCAGATGTGTGCACATGAGCTCGTCTTGATTACTCTCCATGCCTTTGAGTTTCAAGCCCTGTTCATCAGTTTGACAGGCAGGACTGAAGATGTTCTTCCCCTCCTCTTACTGATGGACCCCATCAGCCCCCAGTAGAAAATGTTTCCCAAAGTGAGGTCTATGGTCTAAGCCGCTGAACTTGTGGCACCAGTCCCATAAACATCTGTTCATTCTCCAGATTCAGCTGTCCCTTTCAGACCTTTTTCTTTTGACCAGGAGGATTGATGAAAATCTACCAGCACTCCAGAGACCATCATCATCATTCCCAGAGTTCTTCAATCCTTGTTGATACTCCTGGAATATACCTACTACACAAGGTACTATAAAGAGAATGAGCACTAGCCCAGTCAAAGCCAGTAAATTGCTGTAATGAAAATTAAATTACTTAGACATTGTAATTATATTGCTGAGTACATTTCTTCTGCTTTTTAGGGGGGATAAAATTCTTCTTCAGAAAATTATTTTGTAATTATATTGTATAAGTTTGACTTACAGTCTTTCTTTCTCTCTTTTAATCCTTTACACCAAATTACACCTCTTCAGCTAGGATCCATATAAATTGTGAAGTATGGCTGTAAATTTCAGATACTTTAACATTAGAGACACCTTTGTGCTTATCAGTCAGCACCTTTGTTTTAACCCCATGACTGTCAGATAGATGCATGGTAGGACATCTGTCCTGCTGTGGTATTAATCAGATGAGAACAATCCTGCTGGGAGTTGTGGTAATTGCAGTGGGACAGCTCATCTCTTCCTGAACTTTCTCCCTAATTTTTCTTAATAGCAACAGAGATACTAATAAAAACAAATGTTAATTATGTCAGCTTATCATGTCTCTCTTTCTTGGCAAGTTAGTTTAAGGCTATCTATGTGCAAGAATTCCATAGGCAGTTTTTCCAGTTCAGACGTCTTTCCTTGAGGTAACTACCTTGATTATTTATTTATGGTAACACAAAGGTGAAAACAAGTACAAGATTTTCACAGGTCTTGTTTGCTGATATTCAGAGAGATCTCTACTGAGAACCTACTGTGTCTTTTACAAGCTCTCATACGTCATTTCTAATTTCTTAATATTTTTAGAGACCACTTTAGCAGTGAGATTTTAGATAGCACAAAGCAGAAACTCAGATACTCACATATTGTCTTAGATCTCTACCTATGTTGAAGAAGTTGATGTGATTTCCACATAAGAAGTAAGTGAAATTTTAATCTAGGGTAGGACCAAACTAAAGTAAACCATTTTTTCAAATCTTTTCCAAAAGCTTGCAATTTAATTTTTGCTCTGATTCCCTACATTAGAATAAAAATACAGGCTTTTCATTCTCACAAAACTAGAAATTTGGTAATAAAAATTATTCCGTTATGCTAATTTGTCTAAATAAAATTAATGACAATATTTCACTCATTTGTTACATAAAGTCTGTTTAGCAGTACTAAAATAACCAAGCTTATGAGAAACATTTAAAGAATTCAGTTCAAATATCTGAAGTCATGGCACTTAAATAATAAAAACAAGATCATAAACTTTTAACTTTATCACTCTATGTGTTAATTCTTATAGTGAAAGTGATAGTACCTACAAGCAAAGAGGTATAACAGTGGATTGTGATTTTTGCCTGCACTTGTGAAAAAAAGACAAAAGATGAACTCTTTTAGAAACAAATATCCAGGCTCATTATTTCACAGCTGCAGCTAAATTTAAAAAAGAACCCCAAAAAACCCAAAACAAACAAACAAACAAACAAAAAAAAGCAACCAAAAAAAAACCCCCCAAAACCCCCAAACAAACATAGAAAACAAACAAATAAAAACATAGGGAAAGAAAACCTGAAACGTGTAAAAAATATTTTGTATTATCTGTTTTTTTCTTAATCACAACAGATTCCAGTGATTCTATCTTTTCATCTGTGCATTTAATATACAGATTTTTCATTACTCTGTCAACTCTGTGTTAATATTTTCCAGGAGAAATACATATCATATTGAAATGGAAGTCCATTGTAGGTAGTCTGAGTTACCAAAATTGAAATCCAGCTAATGAATTGTCATAAACAAAGGTATCATAACTATTTTACTTTTCTATTGGAGCCACAACATAATAACAGTATATTCTGGAATGTTTTGAGTTATGTAATTATAAATGTAGAGAAATATTTCTATTTAATAAAAAATGTGAAAATGTGACACACAATATATTTAGTAATACAAAAATGAGATATTTATCTTTTCAGAAATTCTAGAACTAAATTTTCTTGAATTTGGTGAGTAAGGGCAACTGCATTAAGTTCTACGCATGCTTTGTCTTGAACTAGTCATTTTTTAAGGATTCCGGAGACCACAGCTGATTTTCCTGTCAAATTTCAGCTTTCAGAAAGGTACAGAGTTAGCATGGATTCTGAAAACTGTGAGAATGAAGCATATAGAAAGACAAATGGAAATTTATGTCTTCATGTTGGAAAATATAAATCGTGCTTATTAACACACAAAAATAGGAAATCAGTAATTATCTACTTTTTCATTGTAACTTCACAAGTAGATTTTTAAAAATTGTAAATGTTCAAGACACACCAACTCAACTTCCAATCAAATAGATTTATGTGACTGATGCGACCACTGGAGATTTCAGGTCAAATTTCAGTCATTTTAAGATTAACTTAAACTTGCAGTCGTTTTAATTTTTTCCTCAAATTAAGTAATATTCAACTGCACAGCTGAGCTCAGCCTAAAAATGTACTTTTGCCATTGAAGAAAATAATCTGAATACTCCAATCATTAATTGCAATGTCTTGCAATAGGTTATACAAGTTTCAAAAAATCTAAAGGGTTGGAGACTTAGTACCACTTACCAAATAATCTGATATTCTTTGAGAACAAATATGATTAGGCTCCTTAATGACTTGGACGCTTTTGAAAATAGAACTTCTTGCAAGCATTCTGATGGAATTTCTGTGACATTTTTGTCAGGGTCAAATTTCATGCTTGAGGTTTAACCTTCAGTACTGCACTTTCATGTCAGCAGGATACTGCTCATATAAAAGACATTATACCCATCTAAAACTAGTATGTTGAATTAAGCATTCAATCTCCAACTGTGTGCATTTTTTTTGTTGCTTTTTAACATAGAGTTTATTTGCATACTGATTGAGATATTCACATCTTCAATCTTAAGTTATTTTGCTTCATATTCTTTACTGCTTTTTTTTTTTTTTTTCCTTTTTGTACTCTTTTCTCATGTCAGCCTTTTCCATTGACCCCAAATCCGCAGCTCCGTAGTGGCAGACTTGACCTAGAAATAGGGATGTGGTGGTGGTTTAACCTTGGCTGAAGGCCAGGTACCCAATAAGCCACTCTATTACTCCTCCTCAACAGGAGTGGGGGAGAAAAAAATTGACAAAAAGCTCATGGGCTGATGCAAGGACAGGGTGATCATTCATCAGTTATTATCGTGGGAAAACAGACCTAAATTTGGGAAAATGAGTTTCATCTGTTACCCAGCAAATCAGAGTAAGATAAGTTTCTCAAACAAAGAAAAATCTTAAAACATCTCACTTTTTTTCTGGGTTCAATGTCATTCTCAGTTTCTTTACCTACTTTCCATTAGTGGCACAGAGGGATGGGCAATGAGTACTGAGGTCCGTTCAGCTTGTGTCTGCCACTCTACCTCATCACTATTTTCCCATGCTCCACTGTGGAGTTCCTCCCATGGAAGGCAGTCCTCCATGAACTTCTTCAACATAGGTCCTTACTACAGGCTAGAGCTCTTAAAAAACTGCTTTTTTGCACAGGTTTCTTCCACATGGTGAAGTCCTCCAGGAATGGACTGCTGCAGTGTACAGTGTCCATGGAATCATCTGTTCTGCCAGGACTCTGCTCCAGCACAGATTCTCCATGGGATTACAGCTTCCTTCAGGCATATCCACTTGCTTTAACATGGAGTCTTCCATGGGCTGCAGTGTGATTATCCACTTCACCATGGTGTTCTTTGGACTGCAGGGGCACAGCTGCCTCAGCCTGGTCCTCACCACAGTCCTCAGGGGAGTCCCTGACACCTGGAGCACCTCCTGCCCCTCTTTCTTCACAGGCTGTGGTATCTGCATAAGTTATTTCGCTCACATATTCCCACTCCCCTCTTCAAGCTCCTGCTGTGCAGTATATTTCCTCCCCTCCTTAAATATGTTATCACAGAAGTGCTACCACCATTACCACTGTTTCTATTGAGTATATTTTCATGTAAGTCTTGACCGGATAATTTGTACTTCACCTTGATCTCGGAGATTCCTTAAAGCTTTTTTTTTTTTTTTTTTTTTTTTTTAAACTTCTAGACACCCTCGAGCAAACTGCAAACTGGCCAGTTAAGTTTTGAAATGACGGGTTGAGAAGATGAGCAATGGATTTCTTTTAACAAAGAAATAAATCCAGACAATTTGAAGAACATGATAAGCAGGATAGAGTAGACAAAAAACCACCTTGACCGAATGAAAATAATTATTTCAGAATATAATTTAGGACTTTATGAACACTGCTGAGGTAGAGAATCACAGAGGAGAAAACTACTGAGTAAACAATCTTGCCCTAATACCTCCAATGAATTGCATCATAAGAAAAAGCACCAGAGCACTAAAAAACTCCACTAAGGCCATCCACAGCATTGCTTAACACTTATGAAAACCCCCTTTGCCTTTGTTTTCCCAATTCACAAGACACATTGAGTTAATATATCCTGCTGCTCTTAATAATGAACTTACCCTTTAGTTGACTGATGACACAATCTTTGAATCTTACTTATGCTTTGAAACATTATGGTAAGTCAAAAGAGTTATTTGCCTTCACTCCGTGGGTGCTTATGTCCTCTTCCTTAAACAACTATCTAGTGAGTGGAACAAAATAATTCCTTCCATCAGATGGCCTGATTGGTGAGTTGCAGGAATCCTTAACGGGTATGCAACATTACTTTGTTTTCTTTGACTGATCAGTATCAGCATGGCCTAGCATTATTATAAGACATGATGAAACCTTATAAGTCTTTTTATCCAGATGGTGGTGAGAGGAGTGATAAGTCTTCAGCTAATATAGAGAGTTGTACTCTTCTAGCTTTAGTGGAAGATGTATAAGGTAGCTGAAGACCAGGATTTATCATTAAAATAAAACACATTCATAGCATAATCATGCAGTAAGTCTGGTTGCTGTAAAATATTTCACCAATAAATTTATGGAGAACTGAAACCTTATTTGATAGCAAAGCAAGTTTTGAGAAATGTCTTTTCTGGACTGAGTTTTGCTAGGATGTATGAGGCTGACATACAATAATCTATGTTGTAGCTTTGGAATTCCTGCACTTTTCTCCTACTCACTAAAAATAAGATGATTGCCCATTTCCAAGGTTATGCTTAATTTCAAGGAACAGCAAATTAATTAATGTAAAAATACATATGTATTGAAATACATATGTATGAAATACATAATGTAAACATACATGTTTCTCTTCAATCAAATGATCACTTTCATCACATGAAGAGTAGAATTTTTCTTGCAATCCACTCCGCTACAGAAATATGCACTATTCAGACCACTTCATAGGATTTACAAGTTCATAGAATTCAACATATTCTGAAGATGTGTGCAAATGAAAACATGCTCTGCAATTTCCCTTATGATTTAGATATTATAAGTAAGAGGATCTAGGCTAAGTATCATTGCTGTTGTCTTTCCAAGTAAAAGAATGCCTTTCACAGCGCAAATCTTGTGCAACTGATTTTTTTTTTGTTCACATCAGTCAACATTTCCATCGTAAAAAATTGTTTCATATGATCTTTATTACATTATATTTGCCTCATTCTCTGAAGGATATTCTGGATGAAAATGTTTGCTGGTTTGCTGCTCTTCCCCGCCCCCCCCCACCCTCCCCGTTTAAAAATAATAAGCAAAGACATTTAAATTTGTTATTATGTTTCAGAATGTGGAAGGCAGAAATGTAATTCATTACAAGAAATTTCTTTTTTATTTAACTAATGGACAAGAAATCTGTAAAATTTTTTATCAGACTCATTTAGTGTGAAGAATCAGTACATATAATGATTCAAATTCATCTAGACAAGATGTGTCCCAGATATCTATTCCTAACTCACAAGGTAGGGACAAAACTCTTATATTCTAAAAGTAGGATTAAATTTTTGGTAAACAAACAAACAAATTTCTTGTTAATGTTATTAATGACCGTTATGAAATGCCACAGTATTGTTTAAAAGTGAAAATTGGTGGGTTTTGAACAACAATTTTTTTAGACAGTCCAAATCTCCCTGCAACCAATAGAGTTTATGTCTATTCCTTTCTATATAATCAATTCTCTTCATGGTCCCAGTCCAAGGAAATCATGAGCATAAGGTAAATTTTCGTGTCTTACTAATATATTGTTATATCATACAGACTTTTTGGAGCTTCAGCCACAATTAAGACATGAAAATCCAGACTTTTAGAGACATACAGAATTTTATGCAGAATATTTTAAGCATTACACACCTATGAATCATTTATCTTAAAGATCTACTGAATCATCCACTGTGTGAAATTTTGACTGGATCATGGAAATACATGTTTAGTCGAAAAGAAGGTGATGTTTTACAGCATGTATGCTCAAATGCTACCCAAGATAATTACACTTGCCTTGCTTCTTGCAGTCCATCAAGCACATTTTTCTTTTTATAAATTAAAAAAAAAAAAAAAAAAAGAAAAAAAAAGAAAAAAAATTTTAAAAATCCTGTTTCAAGCATCAAAGGGCCCTGGTATTTTCAAATGACGGAATGAAGGCACATCCTTTCTCTATGCTCTTTGTCTAATCTTGCATGCTGGTTTCAATAATCTTGTAACACATATTTTGGGGTACTGGGGGAAAAGGAAAGATCTTACATGTTCATATATATAGATATATAATTAAAGATGAGAGGACAGGCAGTAAAATCCCTGTAGTTTAGAACTTACAAGATGATTTTACAAGATATTGTTATTACAGTAAGCATCAACAGTGTAGAATTAGTATAAATTATTCGTTATCTGTGACAAGAACAGGTGAAATATTTTGCAATAAACATAAATAATGTTTCTATGAAAATAAGGAAGCACAGCTCTTGGAAAATCTTTCCAGTGAGATAAATTTTTTATCTTTCCATAACAGGGACTTTGACTAGGCCTCCACACAGCTAAATAAGAGTACTGACACACAGGGCCTCAAGTGTCCTTGAACAGCTGTTTCAGCTGTGGAAATGTCTTTATATATACATATACATATATACATATATATATATATATATATATATATATATATATGTGTCTATGTATTATTTATTGTATATCATGTATTATGCATTATATAACATTTCTATTTTATAATTTGATATCCAGGTATGACTTCTTGACTTCTGACAATTGCTATACCAAAACACTCGGGCTCTGCCTGAAACCCCTATCTCATAAATCCAAAGTTCTAAAAAAGCACATCTACTCTATGAAAGTATAGAAAGTCAAGAATTAAATTTGAACATTGGTCTCTAGTCTTCTACCATTTTAGCTTTAGTTTCAGTTTTCTCCCAGTCTCCTGTAAGACTAAATGAGTAGAGTTTGGAATATACTATATTTTGGAAAGTCTTGCTCCAAAAGGTCAGTATGTAGGACTGCACTAGTTTTCTACTCCTTCATGTTATGGTCTTCTGGCACTTTTTTTGGCACCATCCCTCTGCAACATCCCTCTCACTCTCCCTTATATAATACTCTTTATAGAATCATCCTCTAAATGTCTTTTCAGGTCCATTCTATAAAATACCATTCTGGAGGTCTGAAAAACATCCTGAAAATATTTCAGACAAGTTGAAATGAAAAATATAAAGAACAGATGGCCAAAAAAACATGTGATATATGTGTCAATGCTACAACAATACTCTACAAGATCCATTGAAGACTCACAGCTTAAGTTATTTATTGGGCAAACTGGCTGTCTGTTCTAGAAGGAGTCAGGTAGATGTCTGTGCCATTTGGCCTTAGGGCTTGTCTTTTATTCAGCCATAGAATATTTGGATTCATATAAACTAAAGCTATCTAGTGGTGCTGATGAAGAGTAAAACAGAAGCAGAAAATTATATTTACATATGGTAGTGATATGAAAGCAAGCTATTTTAAGCAATTCCAAAATCTATTAATTTCTGGACTGTTTAATTTGAATAAGAAAGCAGTAAGAACTTTTTCCTTCTTTTATTTAAAAACCAATGCTTAGTAAAAAAAAAATCAATTTGTGTAAAATTCTGTCAGCAAAAAACCCAATAAATTACTAATTTGGTCATCTATGGTGAGTGTTCTTTTATTGTGCTCAATAACAAATTTCATTAAAAAAAATACATTAAAATACACAGTAGAGATGATTTTATCCTTTTGTTGCCAAGTGCATATTTTGCTTCCTTCTTTCTATTTTAGATTTTTAATATGAAGAACTATGTAGGCTCTGATTGCAAGAGTTACTTTCAAAAAATTGACAGTGTTCACTAATGTGGCCTTGGGTCTTGCTGTGTGTTCAGTATTGGGGATGGAGGGAATGTTGCGCAGTTCTATCTGGATCTCAATAAGAAAGATACAGAAGCAAATTGTGTAGCAAGACATCTATTTCAGAAAGAGAAAATAATTCCAGAAATATAAATAATGACTAAATCTTGCTTTCCTTCAGATGCTGGGCACCTTGAGTGAACACAGCATCAGACATCAGAGAGCCTGGATGGATCTTCCCATTGCACGCTGCTCAGATCCTGCCTATGAAAAGATTCAATTTCCTTTTCACCGCTTCTTTTATCCTATGTAAGAAAATCATGTACATTCTCCTTTCTCATTTCATCTCATACCACCTATCAGTGCAGCTGCTGTGTGGCTCCCAGGAGATGGTTCTGCAGCAACTCCTTGTACAAAATAAGCCTTCTAAAAAAAGTCAAAAGCCAACATTTTTTAAGATACGTATTTTTCAAACTGTCCTTCAAAGTGCAGAAATATTATTGATACTTTTAACATTTCCTAGCAATTATGTATGCATGCTTGGACTTGGCAGTACTGACTTCCAGAATTTTTTCGTCTTCCTCCTGAATGTTTTGAATTTATTATCATTTAACTACAGAAAAATTTTATATCAATGCAATAATGTGTACCAGATACATCTAATTATGACTCTATTTCATCAATATTACAAGTATTTAATCATTTTGAACAGCTATGAAGAAAATGGTAAGACAAATTAAAACATAGAGGCTATTTTGTAAATAGAACTGCTTTATAAATTTGGCCAATATCAGGGAAGTCTGCAATATTTTGCAAGATATTTTTTTGTCAAACCTGGCTTCCCTCTGAAATACACACTCAAAAAATCCTACACCAATGAGGGAGGATTTTAGTACCTTATGAAAATAAGCAGTTCAGAATTAATGGAGTAGCTCCTTCTGTCTGGGTATAGATATTTCAGCTGTTCATACTAGAGCACTGCAATTCAAAGAAAGGTAAATCATGCCAAAAAGACCACCACCAGTGAACTGATAATACTTTAAGTAGAATTATTTTCAGCTCCCATTTTTGTGCTCAGAGGTTTATGTGTCTTGTTATTTCCATCAAAATACATTCCGATGTCTTTTTAGTTATTATAATTATTGAGACTATAAACATCTTAAAAGAAAAATATATACAATGTGTTACATTGTAGAGGAAGCACCAGATCTTTCTACAAAACCATTCTCAGCATAATTACACAGAGTAGGCAAGACAAACATGGAAAATACTCACTGACTTGTGTGCAGCCATTGAGATTGTCAAAGTAAATGTTTGATTTACTGATATCCAACTTTTCTCACTAGTCAACACAGCAGAAGTTTTCTTGAGGAATCCTCCAGTGCAGGCACAGTTGGATGCAGAGCCGTAGTGGTAGAAGCCAGCTCCTCACTTGTGTCCATCTTATAATACACCCAAATATATGGTTCTAGAGCAGCTGCCACATGCTGTCACTGCCAAATCAAGTAATCCAGTTTTCAGCTTATTCCCCCCAGAACTTGAGAGGAAGATGACCAGTAGGAGTGGGCTTAGTGTCTGTATTGTTCTTTCTGTTGAGTTATACACAAGCAAAAACTCAATGTTGAATATCATAGCCTTAGCTTTATACCACAACACAGCATTTAGAATTTCTATGGAATTTTCAAATATTTCTCATGTGGTATCAAATGAAATATTTGCTCAACTTGTTGAGATAACAAGCATAAGGGGAAAGTTCTCTTCCAAATATCTCTCTGAATTCATAACATGTGTCAGTAAATGTAATTCCTACTTCTGTAATTTATTAATTCATACCAGTGGAGGATTTGCTGCTAAATTATTTTCTTAAGCTTTCTCAATTCATATAAATATGAATATATTTAAACCAGGCATCTGCAGGGGAAATGAGAAAAAATAAATTATAGATATTGGGGGAAAAAAAACCACTCCAGTTTTCCAGAGTTTCATAGAACAAATATATTTTTAAAAATTGAAAATAGAGACACCCATTCATGTCTGCCTAGATTTTGTTTGATTTACTGCTAGCAGGATTCAAGAGTAGCTTTTACCTTAAATTTGCAAGAAACAGGCTGCTTTTAACTTATAACTGACTGCAGTTATCTTTGCAGGGATTTTTAAATAGTTGATTGCCACTGGAAGTATGTTCAGCTAGAATACACTTCCTAAGGCAAATTTCTCTAGTGCAGGTAGTGGAGGAACAAATTGACTGTTTAATGGACTATAGTTCAATTGTCCATATGGCCCTAGCCAGGCCAAAGGCCAGAACCTAGAGGGATCTGAATTCCCATTTTTCTGTTCCAAATGGCAAGATTCTGAAATGTTCAATAAGCTAGGAGGCAGCAATCAGTAGTTTAATTATGGCAAGGATATGTGTTTTTAAATTAAGTGGCATTTATTACAGTACTTGTGTTCTTCCCTTAAAAAGCTTTTTCTTTTAATAGCAATGTATGCAACTCAAATAAAAGAGGTCACTGGCTTTGAGTAAAATTTTCCTTTGTGGTTCCTCAACAGCAATACAAAACTGTAGGCGTAGGGTATCTGTGTTCAAATGTTTGTTCTTCTGGTATCCCATTGCTATAAGGCTTCTAGGCCCAAGTCGGGGAGACTCCAAAAAGTAATCTGAGAGATAATCAAAGTTTTTACAAGGATACTCTCAGGATGTAAGAATTTGACCTGTGATCTGGACAGAAAAATATGAATACAGCCAGGAACATGAAGCAAGAAGGTAGTACATCTCATCCAGAACAATTTTTGACTCTTCCAAAGGTATGTTGTTACCCCTTTTAAGTTCTGTTACCAAACCTCTTGTTTCTAATTCCGGTATCTTAAATGCAGTAACTGAACAATTACTAAAAGGTGGTAGAAATTTAAAACATCATCAATACATTTACAAGGGTGAATCATTAAAATCAGTGATTGGAGGCCAGTTCTCATGATTCTATTGATCTAGAAATTGAAAAATGACAGTTCTTCCTTGAATTCCTGTTTTCATATCATCACAGGACAATGACAGTATAAGATCACTAGAACCCAAAAGCAAAATTGTTCACTGACTGTAAAATTACACAACTTAATCTTGAGGAAGAGTAAGTACTTTTAAATACTTACACAGGATATGGTGCCTAATGAAGTATTTGACCAAACCTGTATTTCATCAAAGAGAAGAAAATAGATCATATTTTTATTAATACCAATGAATGATTAATCACCTCTGAATTCTGAGCACATGGCTAGTCAATACTGTTATTCCCCAACTAAATCTCTCAATACCCAAACTTCTTCCCACCCACATTTTTAGACAACAGACAACTTAATCAGAAATTTGTTGTCAGGAAGAAAAGTCCATAAACCACAGACAGCAGCTAATTTTATTATATTATAGAGGTGGGAGCCTTATATCTGTCAATAGTTTAAATAATATCACTCTGAAAACCCATCATTGTCTCATGAATTGCAGAGGTAATCTGAAAACTGTTTTACAAACCGGTACAATATATTAATTAAAATATATCCTAATATAGCTTTTTGAAGAGGTGAGAGCAAATCATATTTCTATCCGTTTTAATTGAAGTTAGGCAGATTTCAACTTTTCATTATTATTTTAAGGAAAAAGTACTTACAAGTGTACTTTTTCTATCTGGTGCTGTAGACTTGTGCACAGCTAAATGGTATGACAGACCTCTGACCACTTGCCCTCGGATTACAGGGGCTTTTTCTGCTCTCTGTCCCTGTCTTCCAGCTCAGGATACCCCAAAAACAACTAGTCTGGCTATTAAAGCCAGAGAAAAAGAAGTCATTAAGTACCTTGGTCTTTTTTTGTAACTTTGGAAAGGCAGCAATTCTGCTGACTCCCCTCCTTTTCCCCCAGGAATCAAAAAATATCAAGACAGCCTCCAACCATCACATCACTTACTACTCCTTCTCCATTCACAAACAGGTCCAGTGGGCACACCTTCCCTAGTTTGCTAGTTTACCAGCTGTCTCAGGAAGTTATTTTCTACACACTCCTAGATTCCTGCTCTGGAAACCTCCTACACTGTTTGCTCTCTGCTGTGATGTATTTCCAGCAGATATCTGGTAAGTTGAAGTCCCCCATGAGAGGTCAAGAGACTTCTCTCAGCTCACAGAATATTTCTTCTGTCTCTTTATCTTGGTAGGGTGATCTATGACAGACTCCCACCATGATGTCTGCCCTGTTGGCCTTACCCCTAAACACTTGACTTTCATCACCATGATTAAGCTCTAGAAATTCAAATTCCTCCCTAAAATGCAAGGCTAGTCCACTGCCTGTCCTTCCTTACCTTCTGAAGGGTTTGTAGCCATTCATGACAGCACTCCAGTTGTGAGAGTCATTCCACCATGTCTCTGTGATGACAATTTGTGATAGTTTTCTTGCTGTCCAATGTCTTCCAGCCCCTCTTGTTTGTTGCCCATGTCTGTGTACATTGATGTTCATGTCAGGGAGCTAGAGGTTAGAAAATGCAAATATTTCTTGTCTTTGTTGTGGCAATATTATTTGTTACATTTTACTGACTGTAAGATTTTATATGGTTGGCTTAACATGCAGAAGATTTATTTTTTCAGGCTTTTTTATTGACAGTTTAAAATTTGGATGGATGTTTAAGTCAGTACTTTGTTGCAAAAACTGGAAGCTGATTTAGTAAAATGAACTGGGCAGTGTGTAAATCTAAATTTCAAAAGGAAATTTTTAAATCTGGTACTTATATCTACTATGTCAATATGTGACCACTGTTAAGAGTTAATATTAATGACCCTTAATCACATGTGAAGGGCAATTTTGAGGCAGAAACATAATCTCTGTGAAATACTGAGTGGCCTCCATTTGAAATGCAGTGAGAACTGATTGTCTGATAATTCACCAGAGATTTCATACAAATTTATCACTCATTTTGTTAATAAGATAATTTAAAATTGGTCTAGATGTGATCTATTCATCTCACTGTCACCAAAAAGGTTTGCAGTGGATCATCTATCTTCTTGACAGAAACTTGCCCAGCCAGGTCTCAGTCTTCGAACTAAAGGGACCGCAAAATATTCTAGACAAATTATTCTTGTGTTGACCATTTTTACCTATATGAAGAGAGTTCACATTTAAATTCATTGTTTCTCGAGGGTATTAGATGTACACATAGTCTGTAGGAGGGTATAGTGTTGGAAGTTATGCATATATCTTTGCAGAATGTAGTTCTAGATAAACATCCTCCAAACTGACAAAAAAATGTTGCATTAGGAGTTTTAGGCTGTAAGGTATTCACCATCTTCTGGGTCACTTCCTGCAATAAAACAGCATGAAAATATCTTTGATAAAAACGATAATTAATTTCTTATAGAATCTGATTATTAACCTGTGGACTTAAATACATAGTGTTTGAATCCTCTTGGGGGAAAAAAAAGTAAGAAAACGTTGAATTCATGGAAAAATGTAATTTGTATGACTTTTAAATAAATCCTTCTCCCAGAACTTTTTAGGATAGGAAATAGTTCAGAGACATGGAAATTAATTGTGTATATCTGACTATCTAAATGATACAAAGATTATTTTTTTCCTTTGAAATGTATTCTCTATATTTTCATTCTAAATCAAATATTTGTATGGCATCCATTCTTTTAGATTCTGAAAAATACTTTCATGCAACTGCCAAAATACTGATAGCTCCTCTCTTGAACAGATGTAGTAATTGCTAGAAATTTCCGGAGAGAGTCAGTTCTCCAGAGATTTCCTATGTGTTTGCCAATTAGCATGGATAGTTGGATAGACAGCCAATTTTTTTTCATATTTATCTGAAGCCTATCAGTGAGCCTGTTGTGGTTCATCCATTGCTAATGAGAGAATTAAATTTAGGCAGATGTATGTATACTATTGAGAATATTATTGGTAAAATCTCTACCACTCAGAAGGCAGAGGCCATTTTGTCATTAATTTCAATGGGATCAGAATTTAATCCATTGTACAAAAGCACTGCATAAAGCAGGTGATTCAAAATGAAGCTACAGACTGCTGCCTGTGCTAGAATTCTGCAACCCTGCAGGAAAATAAAGTAGATAAAAGGAACTCAGTGGTGAAAATCTTTCAAATTCTTTATTAAATTACACATTGGGAAGTTTTATCTAAAGTGTGTATTTGACAGCTGTAAGGAAATTATGTCAATAGCAGATATAAATAAAACTAAGAACTGGAGGCACCAATAATAAATTATAAATAGAGAGGGTTTTTAATCTTCTCACATCAGTATATTTTTTATCATTTGTCATAAAGCTACAAGCCCTTTTGACATTTTGTCCCATTTCTCCTTAATTAACTTCTGGATGTTAATTAATAAAATTGCTACTCTCCAGGTTTTCCTAAATGTTTCAAAATTTTGACTTGGGCATTTATGCTGTTTCACTATCTTGGCCTTGGAGACTTTTTTGGTCCTATTTTTGGTCATATAAATTTATGTTCACTGCACTGCAGGTTTATACAGGCTATTATCATTATACATTTTCTTTGTGTTCAAGCCTCTTCCTCCTAACCAGGTTGATTCTACTAGTTCAACTACTGCATGCCTTTGCAATGCCCTTCCATAGGAGATCACGAACAGAGGATTGGCTGTGTTTTCCAGTCAGAATTAAAACCCCATTTGTTCAGCTTGACTTATGCTTAGTGACAGCTCTGTGTATTTCTCACTGTGATGTGAATACATGAAAGACACAGTATAAAGATGCACTGAATTATATTAGTTTGTGTGGGAAATGTGATTAGAGTAATTATGAGTATCCAAGTTTTTATCCTTGTTTTCTTTAAAGTCTCTGTTATGCTAGTGACAGAGATAAATAATAGAATTATTTTATTAGTGTCTGTCTTGTCCAAAATGTGAATGACAAAAACCCCGAAAACTAAAAAATAAAAATACAACAATAAAGGAGACAGTAAAAATGTGATCAAAAATCAAAACAGGCATGGTATAAATGTCACAAATGAAGTAAGATCAAATATGTGGAAGTAATTATTCTCATTTAGGTAAGTCCAGCTTATAATATAAAATGTGGAGGATGCCTGCAAAAAAGATAATCAGACAAAATAATAATTATTTTGTGCAATATTCTCTGTTAAACACTATGTTCAAGTTCCTCTATGGTCTAGAGTACTTTAGAGGATGTTACACTGTATGGGTCAACTTCACTAAAACATTTCACGCGTATGTAGGATTATTTTCTATTTCTATGGTGTTTGCAAAAATTTTAGGTTGAAAAAATTTGTCTGAACCAGTTCCAGGCAAACTATTGGTTTTCTTAGGCTAATAGGCTAATAGGTTAATATTATTACTATTTACTGATGGCTATATTTTTTTTAGTATGGTTAACATTTTTTTTCATATTTTACTGTTGTAACATTATCTTGGCTTTACTACTTGTGTCTCTGGAGGAGCTATTACATTATGACACGCTATTTACTGTCCATAGTCCTTCTCCAGCTATTGGGTAAATATCAAAATTTCAGCAGTACTCTCAATTCTAGTCTCATTATTTCAGTCTGGGAACGTACTGTCCTTTTATAGAGGATGCAACTATTTTTCAGAACTGTTCACAGATCACAACACTTCATCAAATGCTCTATCCACTGACAGGCTGTTTATAATTAACCCCTTGCAATTTATGAATGTATCTATTTCAACATCTTCTGCATGTTTTAAAGTTGATAATTCCTCAAGGGGTTATTTTCCTTATATGGAAGTAATGATTCAATAGTTTGTTCCAATTCAACAATATAACTTTAAATTTATTGTTTTACACTTTTCCAAATTGAAGATAGTCTGAAATTTAAATAATTTTTAACTGGTCTAGCTTTATAGAAGTTAATGGAGCTAGGCTAATTTTCACCACTTCAGAATAAATGCTTATGGTTTCATTCACTAAATTATCAAAACATTTTGATTTTGCTGAGTGATTAAAATTAGAAGTTAAAAATTTTAACAGGAAGACAAATTTCTGAGAGTTGGAAATCAGCATTTTGCTTTGAAAGAGCTCAGCAGGGACCAACTGCTGCAAGAAAGCACCAAGAACAATCCATATAACAAAAATTTCTTCTCTGACATGCAATAAATAGTCAATATTTAAAGTCTACTGATTTTTAGTGTAGTTGTTTAATGAATATGGCAATAATTAGTCCCATATCATGTCCTTCACACTGAATGGCAGTAGTGAAAAGAGAGTCTCAGCACAAAACAGTAACACTATGAAAATAGTCTACTTCTTATGTAAGTAGAAGTAACACAGTCAGAAATATCATTATAACATTGTAGTCTGTGAGTATGTTTCGAAAAACCTGTTTCTTAGATGACTAGCACAGCACAATTGATTCAGTATTCAAAATCAGTTTGAAAATAATTTTTAAATTGATAATTGGTCATACAGAGCTGCAAGACATTGATAGTGAAGTGCCATAACAGTCAGAATTTACTTTCTCATGCTCTCAGTATTCTAAAAATTGCAGCTATTTAAATTTTAAAATACCTGTAATACTTTTCTACTAATGCTTTTTTCAATGAGAATACAGACTTGTGAAAAAAAAAAACCTAAAGATAAAGTTTTTAATTTAATTTGATAGGAAATGTATAAAAAATTACCAGAAATTATGATCAATGTAGAACAATACTTTAAATCTAAATGAAGTATATTAGAATTTTTTAAAAAAGGTAAATTCTTTATAAACATTCCAATGAATGATAGAATATTGAAATTCATAAGATTTAATTCCTTGGACCTCTGGGAATTTCATAGTCCCACAGGTATCTAAATCACATTTTAAAACTTCCTTTAATCTTAAATCTGCAAGTAAAAGCTGGCATATTCTCTGAATCATTTAATGTGTTTGAAAATGTTACTTCTGGCTAAAGAAATTCCTGGAGTTATTTCATTACAAAGATTCATTCTTTAACTGCTTCTTTTTTATAATATAGTTACAAAAAAGCAGAGAGAAAATGTAGGTCTCCAAGTTAATTTCAAAGTTAAAAGGTAGATTATCTGTTCCTTATCAGCTGGACATAAAAATTTCTGCTGATCTTTTAAAATGTGAATCTTCGAAGTATATTGCCTATTATTTTCTTCATTCACAGTAAAAACTAAAAAGTGCATTAACTGGTGCTTTCATTTTCAGTATGTGATTCTGAGTGCGGAACTCAGTCGTATAAAGATCTGTAGTTGCTGATAAGAATTAACAATGTGAAAGATATTCTTAGCCTGTAGTTATGCAGCCTTTTGTATTTCATGTAAGATACAGGCAAGAATAAGCCTTGTTCAGTCAAGTATTTGATTACTAGTCTGAAAAGCTGCTACATTAGTATGGAAGGTAAATGATAAGATTCAGACCTTTCCAGTGAACAGAGGAAAAGGATGAATCAAAACAAACAGCAGGCTGCACATCTCTTCTAACCAAAGGAAAAAATCCACATCTATGTTAATCCAAATACAATGTAGAATGATAAGCATATAATCTTAGAAGACAAGATATAACCTTTCTTATAGAGGTAAGGAAGCAGAGGAGGGGATAAAAGAACAAAAGCATAGATTATGCAGTGTTTATAATTTTTAGATATACATAGCTGAAGTAAAGAAAAGGAAAAGTGCATGATAGCTATTCCCTCATTTGTGGCTGGCATTTCCTTTTTGCTGATTTCAGACAAGGGAACCTTGTAATATCTGAAACTCTAAGTCCTGCTCCAGAAATTGAATTCACTAGAACGTAGAGGATTAAGTAGGACTGAAGTGCGATCACCAGAAAGAAGCTCTGAAAGAAGACTTAGGAAAAAAGAAAAAAAGAAAAAAGTCAATTGGTTGATGCTTAAAACATAACTGGTTGATTCCTCTCTCCTTTATCTAGAAAACAAAAGCAACCTCTGCTGTGTCAAAAAATTGCAAAACTTTTCTTTAATGTCTCAATTCCTTGAATGTAAGAACTGATTTTATTTCCCACTTATCTGAATGGCACTCCAAATTCAAATGATTGTTAATCACAGAGCAAACTCTTCATACACCAGTACACAGGACCATGTGCAGTGCAGCTCCCAGCTCTTTACCATGCAGTGTTTCACACAATATGTTTTGCTAAACAAACACTCACTACTATGGTGAAAGCCTTAATTTTGTATAACTTCCTACTCTTTGAAAGTCCAGGCCATGCCATCAGAAAATAAACACAGTGTAATTCCTATAGTTGAACTACTGAGACAACAGAATGAGGAGGCTGATGTGTACATATAATATGTTGACTAGTTATAGAAAAGAAGAACCTAATGCCACAAAGCTGCACTCTTTCTCTGTTTCTTTTCTGGTGGAGGCAATCTGATCCCAAATTTTGGCTGTTAGGAAAAGGACAATGTTGGAAGACAATTTGCTTAAACCTGGACCTGTACTGGCAGAGGCATAGTTCTCTTGCTTGAGAGGAGCATCAAGCAAAAGACTGCAGGAAAGATAGACATTTAAGTTATATAAGGAAGTACTATATTCTTCTGTGTTTGTATTAATAGCTTCCATTTTTTCTCAGGATTTTATTTTCCAGTTCCCATATACCTGAAAAGAGTTGAGAAAAAGACAGATTTTTGGGCAGTCACTATTCACCTTCAAAACCCTGGCTCCTCTAAAGCATCCTTTTCTTTAAATGGGAAAACCAGAGAGAGAGACACCATAAATCCTTGCTTTAAGTTTGGGAAGAGGTGAAATCTTTGTGGTGGGGTATGGTGGGAAGAATTTTATTTCTGTATTCTAATATAGAATGCCATGTTTACATTAGAAAATGAAGCGCAGACAGGATAAGTATCTGAATGTAATAAGAAACCTGTTAAATAAACAGGATCCTAGTGCTTTCCTCACTCCCTCAACTGTAAACATTATATCATGTTTCTCTGATGGCTGAGGCAAAAGCAATGAAATCATTATGTATTGAAAGAGTAGGAGACAGGAGTTCATAATTTTTTATGACTGCTACAACTGGAAAAAAGTCCCCATTATACTTCTGATTCATTTTCATGATCCATTGACCAGCTGGTATGAGAAGCACCATTAATGAAGCATGAGATTTCATGCAGTTTGGCCACCCAGCAGGAGATATGCTTCACCTTATGCTGATTCTCTTTTTACTGAGCTCCCACAGTCAGGAAAGTCGATGTGTTAAGGACACACTGAAAAAAAAGGATATGTATATATAATACAGTCTTCTTTGGATATCACTGACAACTATCACACTGCTTCTTGGAGTGACAGCTTTCAACAGAGCATTGCCCTGTGAAATAGAGTACAGAGCCACACACTGTGAAAGGAAAAGGGTAAAATCAAAGGAGTTTTGTAACAGCAACTCTTCAGTGAGGTTTTAGGTATTTTTAACAAAGGCAATCCAGGACTTTTTCGTTCCCATAAGATGTCAAAACTGGAAGCAAATGATATTTTATATATCTTAACTCATAGTGAAAAGAACTAAAAACACATGGAAGCATTTTTTAAAGAAGACTCTCACATTTAAATGAACATGACTGTATGGTCATATGTGCTGGAGTTTTTAAGCTTGCCATTACACATATTACCTGTATTTTTTCCCTAAACAAATTTCATTATAGAAGAAACCTCTTTGATGCCTCTGCACAAAAGGTATGAAATAATGACCAAAAGCCTAAATCTAGTTCATCCCCTAAGGCTCTTTGTTAAGTATTTCACTGTTACCCTCTGCATATCCTGGTCACTTAAGATGAAGGACGAAGAGTTTTTTTGAACTTTGTATGAAAATTAACAAATGGTCTCAAGGTGCGTTCTTACTTAATTTTGGTATGCATTTCCATTTTAACATCCTGAACTTGAATTTTCAAAATGCAGCTGAGTTAAATACTTCTAAAACTGTACTAGAAAAATTGGCAAAGGATATCACTGAGGTGGGACTGGGCATCAGAGGGATGTGCGGCAACAGTTACACTTCCCCAGGTTTGCACGTCAGATTTCAAAGTCAGGAAGGCACCATTTATTACTTTGTTCATTGAAATGGAAGACAGGATGATCAGCTCTTTGTAGGACTGTTTTTTAGTGGTTCAAAGAGCAATAGAAAGTTATAATTCCATTACAGTAAGAAATTCTAAATATACTCTAGGCTGCGACCGAGATTAGTGTAAATAACTCCTGTTACTACAGAAATTAAAATTTGGGTCATAAAAAATCCAAAGACTAAGCAGTAGAAACTCTATAAAGAGGTGTTAATAAGTACTATGGGAAGATATACACAGCCTAGTAAAAAGTTAACACATTCTTTATGTTACTCTGTGGATATCTGTTATTCTTAGACCTCCATTCGCTCTTTATACCAAAAATGATACCCAATGTATTCCTATCACTTTTACAGGTAATTTATATAGGGTGAAATATTATAACTTTTATATATAATTCATAGAATTTTTTCAAAACAACTGCACTTTTCTTGGGTAATACAAACCTGTACATAATTTCTCCCCCCTTTTAACTCTGCTGTGGGATATAGAAGCTTAAGGTAAAAGAAAAAGCTGGGGGAAAAAAAATAGCATCACAAATTCTGGCTAGGCAGAGCAGAGTGAGAAATTTATAACAATAAAACCAGACTGGCTTCAAGAGACAACCACAAAATCTAATTCTCTGAGTAACTGAAACCAGAGATATTTGAATTTTTGTATGTGCCTTTTAAAGATTGAAATGTGTGAAATTTAATATTATTATAAGCCACAGCTGGGCCATTCAGAAATTATGAAGTCATATTAAATAACTAAAATCACAAGGACACATTGTAAAACCACAGGAAACAGTGATGGCAATTAGGTAATAATTTCATCTAAAGATTTCTGCACAGCTATTAGCTACAGTACTTCCACCCATTTTTTCTAGTTCCCTTTCCTTCCTAGAAAGTCAAATTGTGCCAAATGACTTTTCCAAGTTAATTACTTGCTGAGTGAAGCACTCTCACAGGCTGGCTACAGTTTGTCTCTCCATTTTTGGGTGCCACTCACCCCTCCAATATGTTGAACAAAGTATTGAGTCAGAAAATATACAATGTAAAACACTGACATTCACTTTACACACTAAAATGCCAGGGAATACAAAATGTAGCTTGGAATACACAAGTGAAATTGTAATTTGCCAGTATTAATCTACCTGACC
>VRYO01001463.1:79121744-79141653 GCA_009812075.1 Sialia sialis | reverse complement strand
TTTTTTTTTCTTCTTTTTTTCTTTGCGCAGCAGGGTGGGGGTGCTGCTGATGGGCCAGGCAGCGCCAGGGCCGCACTGGGAGGGGCTGGCCAGCAGCGGGAGGAGGCAGCGCCAGCAGCAGCAGGGAGCGGGAGGGCAGGAGCGCCAGCCGCGTGAGCAGAGGAGAGTAGCAGCAGCGGTGCCGGCAGCGGCGCCAAGCGCTGGCAGCGGTGGGCAGCAGGAGGAGGGGGAGCGCCGGCCGTGCGAGTGGCGGGGAGTGCCGGCAGCAGCGGGGAGCGGCGCTGAGCGCCGGCACCGGGAGCAGTGGCAGCAACGGGGGCAGGAGCTGAGGGGCAGGGAATGCCTGTTCCCCTTGCGGCTCGTACTTCCACCTTGGCAATTCTCCTGAAATTGTCCATAAATAAGCTGCACCTGAATATAAGTCGCACTACTGGTGTAGGCTGGATTCTTCAATGAAAAAGGTGCGGCTTACATTTGTGAAATTACTGTAATTAATTTTCCAACAGAAAGTTAAAAAATATGAACATGGTATTAATGAATTTAGAGAGCCTACTTTGGGTGAACAATGAATGAAACTACTTTCTTCATTTCTGAAGAAAAGAAATAGCATTACAAGAGTGTAAAAAGATAAAAATAAACTGGACACCTGCAAAAGCCTCTTGTCTTAAATATCTAGTCCTTAAAAATTTACTTCAGTACCATTTACAGAACATCTGGCAGAGAGCCAGACATATTGAGTTTAGTGCTGTACTGAAAATTATCAAAACTCAGAACTCAATTAATGTTGAGATATTTTAGATATAAGTTTCCCTACAGTGCTACTTAGATAACAAAAGCAGGTATAACAGATCTGGAAGGTGATGAAATGAGCCTTGGAAGAGAATTGTGAGTCTGCAAACATAATAACAAAAAGGTTTCTCTGGGTTATGAAATACTCCAGGCAACTCCCTGGAGCCTTGAAGTAATCAGGAGAACATTTTAGTCTGTCCTTTCAATTTCAAAGGTTTTTGTTCTGCTGAGAGAATAGAGTTTCGCAAGTCATATTTTTTAATGAAACACTCTTTATCTTAAAAAAATTATCAACAGTTAGTATCTTCATACATGTCTATCTCAAAAGACATCTCTGACTGAATCAAGAAAAGAGGAATGAAGGTTGCCCAGACTCTTACTTATCCAGACACAAATGAAATTATAATGAGACAAACAGCAGAAAATGTTCTCATTCTTTTTTCTGTGAATACAGACCACAAAGAAAATGAATTTTAGTCTACAGGAAGGAACAAATGATTGAGGTGGAAACAGGAGACAGAATGGATGCACACTGCTGCCGATAAGCAAGAGGCAACTATTCCTAATAAGGATATCTAGTCTGCCTGACCTTACCATGGAAACAAAAAAGGGAGAATGAAATTAGCAGGAGACAAAATTAGCCAATTATCCTTCTGCAAGAGCTTATGCTTGTACAACCATGACAAACCCTGGACAAATCTAAATTATGTATACTGCCTTTTCTCCCATGTGTTCAGGTAGTGACAGAATGTATTGCACAGCACCAGTGGGTATGGTTTAGAAGTTGGGCAATAGGAAACAACAGTTTTATTGTCTACTTGTATAAAATATTCACAGACATTGAGCTGCAGAGCATGGAAGGATTTTATGAAGATACCCATGTTCCAAATATCTCTATAATTTAGCACATATAAATGAATGATGCATTCCTCTTCAGTGAAACTACTTTGGGTGCCTATAGCAAAGACGTCTGAACACAACTCTTTTTTAATGAGATGACAAAAGGACTCTTATGTCTACTTGTATTGCAAAACCTGATCAAAATCTCAGGCCCCTGATTCACTACAAACCTTGTTTCTGTTTGTATTTTTCTGATTTGTGGTGAATGAAAGGATCCTCGATCTCTCTTCACTGATGACCATGAGCAGTTTTTCCATGCTAAGAAAAAATGATTATATCATTAAACTTTGCCTAAACAGCTGTAGATCATTTGCTAATATGCCCAAAATCTTTCAGAGACCTCCTTAAGTGTTGGGAGAGAAGTCATTAGATACAAAAATTACCAAACAGACAATTAGAAGTTTAATGGACCAATAGAAAATTATTGAATATTGGATGTAGAATACATAGCTTTTGTATTATGCTTTTCTTGACAGTTTAGACTAGACACGGTTTTCAGATGGTATCTAAAAATTGTCAAGCAGAGGGCAGTAATTCCTGCTTTGGTGCCCTGTCTGTGCCCCTGTGAATATCTCCAGGCTGCCAGGGCACACAGCTGGCTTGCACTCAGTTTGTGTTTGCCAAGGCTCCCAGATCCCTCCCTGCAGAGCTGCTGCCAGTCAGGCAGTCCCCAGCCTGTGTCCCTACACCAGTGCTTCCTGTCCCAGAGCAGCGCTTGTATTTAAATTTTTTCTGTACTCTTCTAAGGTGGTCATTTTTATTCCTTTGTTTTAGTGGTGGTACATTCAGTCATAGGAAATATTATTTTCCTGGCATCACAGGCCGCCTGCATCTCAGCAGACAAAAACTACTGGAGGACAGGTTGTAAGGAGAACAGATGTCTTTGAAAAGAGTTGGTCCTGTTTCTGCAAAGGATGTATCTCTTCCACCTCCTAAAGAGTGTTGCAGAAGCCATAGACACCTGATCACCAGAAGGTCAGACTGTTTGTCAGACTGTTAAGGCAGGATCGGTCAATTGAGTTTCAGACTGCTTTCTTATCTATACTATTTTTAAAGTAAATCTAAGTGATTACACTGACAACATTTACCCAAGAGACAAATCTCCCTTTTAGGGCACCCCTTAGTTCTGGAGAAATGTCTGTATGACTGTATTAGCATGAAGTTATTTTGAGAGTACTCATTTATTTAGGAAATATTGTAAGGTTTCCTAAGTGCTTTTAGTTTATTTCGTCCTAACTTGAATTAATGACAATAAGAACAGCATTATCTTAGAAGCAGAAGAAAAAAAATAAAATAACTTTGCCTCTTAAAAAATAATTTTATTTTTTTATTTATTAGGAGGGGTTGTTTTTTTTTTTTATGAGGGGTTCTGTGTGCTGGGTCTGGTTGGGATGGAAGCAAATTTCTTCAGCACCTCTAGAGTCCCGTGTTTTATATTTGTGAGTAAAAGAGGGTTAACAGCATATCTATCTGTTTTAATTATTGCTGAACATGGGTTGCACAGCATCAAGGTCTTCCTTGTTTCTCACTCTGCAGCCCACCCCAGGAAGCAGGCTGTGTATCAGCCAGAGCTTAAGCAGAGAGGGAACTGAACAATGAACCCAAACATATCAAAGGAGTATACCATATCATGTAACATCATGCTCACTTGTAAAAACTGGGAGGGAGGCAGTTTTTCTGAAGTAACCATCATTCAGAGACAGGCTGCCATCCGTCTGCTGGCAAGAGGTGGTTTGTAGTTACATTTGCATCACCTTTCGGATTTTGAGTGTTTTCTTAATTCACTTATTAAACTCCCTTTATCTTAATCCATGTTTTTGTTTTTTTCTTGCATTTGCCCTTTAAATTCTCCTCCCCATCATCCTGAGAGTGGGGAGTGAACAATTGCTAGTGAGTGCTTAGTTGCTAGCTGGGATCAATCTCTCACACTCTGGGACCAAACAAGTTCTGTTCCCATACAATAAGATGCATATGCAAAACAGAAAATGTTATCATTCCACACACAAATATTTATATTATGCAGTTAGCTTGGCTTTATCTTAATAATTTTAAATATTGTTTATTTTTCAGATATGGTATCTTTTTTTCCCCATCGTCATAGAGAATATTTTTGTGTTTTTCCTAAGATATCTATGTATTAGTTGCAGTCACCTCTGTAGTCTTGATTTGCCAAGTACCATATTATTTCCTGAAAATAGGAGCTGCAATTCAACATCTTGTAGGTGTTTTTAAAATACTTCAGCTATAGAAAACAAGTTTATATATATCTAAGTGCTTATTATGAACTTCTTTCAAACTTCTGGAGAATGGAATTAACATTCAAAGATAAGACTAGACTTGACAGAGAGATGTTTTATGGTTTCATGGTCATTTGAATTGGAAATGAGAAATATTTATTTTCTAGTTTGGAAAGGGTGTCTCATGAGGACATTTATATTTATAAGTGTTCTTAATTTCAGAGGTTTGAAATGTCGTGAAAGTAATGAAAATCATAAGCTCTTGACTGGTGGAGAAAATAAGCCTTATATTATGTATTGACATGAGATCTAGCTGTTAGGTAGAATTGAAGTCAAATAAAAACAACTTTTCCTCTAATTCTTAACCTTGATTTAGGTTTCAAATTCCTTCTGAAGTTTCATGCCCCTGACCAGAATGACAAGACTGAAATTTAGTGATAGGTCAAATTATAGTGCTTTCAAAATGAGATTTTAAAAACTCACAGAACAGGCAAAACACTTTTCAAATATTTTCCAAGGTTATTGATTCTGCAAAAGGTGACAGATCTTTCTAATGTATTTTCAGATCAACAAATTTTTTTAAGACACTCTGACATTTGTTTCAGCAATATGAAGAGAAGTTAAACGGTAATCTTGCCCATCTTTCTTACCAATGGAATAGCTTTTTGATTTAATGAAGGCTAATTTATTCCTCTGTAAACTCAATATTCAAATAAAATATATATATTTGTCCCCAGAGTAGGTTCTTCCCTGTTTTAATTTTGTTTTACTTGGCAATTCACTGTCTCATTATGTCTACTTAGCGCCATAGTTCAAAGATGTTCCATAGAAGAAAATTTTCTTGAAACCCATACTTCAACATTTAACAGCTTCATATATGCAGCAGTAGTGTGAATTTTTTATTATTAAATATGTAGTTTTATTAATAAAACAGTAACTGAAATTCCATCCACAATTTTTTTTCTGCTATTCAGAGATCTTGTTGATACCACCTAACAGGGAAATCATGTTTGTTCAAATGGCAAGTGAGGATTAAACAACCATATTTATCAGCACAGGCTTTTAGAATGATATTTGGAAGTTTTCCCTTGTGAAAGAGGATATTTTTATTATAACAAAAACAGGGGAAAGGAGCTTTCCTTAGCTGAAGGGAGTATATCAGAAGGCATCACCTTCTCGTAGGTGTTGTGGATTTCACAGAAAACTAGTCCTTCTGAAGATAGCCAGGAAAGTGCCTGCAAATAATCCTCACTGTCATGAAGAATTCAAAAGATAAAACTGTGATCAGCATAAATCAGGAGTGTGAGAAAAGTTCCCGCTGATTAAAAGAAATGCATACTGCAGCAGAGTGAAAGAATTTGTTCAAGGTGGTCTCATACACTAGGGCTGTTCTTTAGTTCTTATTCTAGGAATTAAAACCCCTGGGTTTCCATTTCCCAACAGGTTGGCTATGAAGGTCAGCAAGGATATTGATGAGGATAATGGGGGGGCGGCGGGGAAAAAGTCTTCTGTTGACTCTTTATAATTGATTCTGGTACTTAAATGTCACAGCTCTGAACCAGCATCACAGGATGCAGAGCTGCATTGGTGTAAAATAATTAAAAACTTGTGTACCACAGAGCTTGCATTCCAGTCGTTCAACAAGAAGGGTGAGAAGAATAAGATGGAAATTATAGATCTGTGCTACCTCAACAGTCAATGATTTTGAGATATTAACCATCTAATAATGTTGAATTTCCGGAAAAAATCTTTGAAAAATGAAAACATAAGAAATCAAAAACAATTTGGTTTTGACAAATAACTATGCAACACATGGACTTGCACTTAAATAGTACGGAAGCTGTTTATCTCAATGTTTAGACAGAAATTAATGAGGTAATGTTTTATCTTATAACAAGTTCCAGATAATTTTTGGTAGGGAATAAAGAATAGTAAGTACAGTGAGAAATTGTGATTGATACCCTTAAATGTAATGCATTTTTAGGCAGGTTAAAGAAAGGTAAATCTGAGGAAGAAGATGAAAACAAGGAAGCATTTATGGCCTTGGAAACAGAGAATATAAATAAACTTTCAAACAGGTCTTTATAACAATCCCAGGGAAAAAAAAAATGTCAAGTGTAGATGGTAAGATTTTTCAGTACCTAGACAGGAGTTCGGCTATGCAGGCAATCATCAAAGGAGCGGTTTCAGAGGTATTATACAGAAAAAAACTGAAAGATTAGTGAATTTATGAAGTAATCATGATATGCAGACACAATTGAATGCCATTCATGATGTTGATGTCAACAGAAAATAAGAATACTCTGGATAGATAATGATAGTTCAGGACAAGCTTTCTAATAAAGAAGAATGTGAGAAGAGAAACTGAAAAAAATATGGTGTATCCACTGATTTTAATGGTGGAAGAGTAAAGAGAAATGAGATGGTTATAAAAAGAGCAAAACAGAATTACCATTAAAGAGGTCAGTGGAAGAAAGTGCTTGAGACAGAAGAAGAAAATAAAGCCATTAGACGGAAGATTGGATGATTAGAAATGTATGGATAAATCAGGTGTGAGAATTGCAGTAAGAAATAGATGCAAAAAAGTCCCAATGAACCAAACAAACCAAAGGGAAAAAAACCCCATGAATCATGTAAAACAATGATTCAACAGATTAATTTCTCAAATGAAAGTCTTTCCCAAAACAGCTTTTAATTAATTCTTTACAAATATAACTATATTCAGTTTTGAAATATTCCAAAATTTTCTGGGTGGTGATCTTTGAAATTGTGTGATGGGCAATGCTGTCCATAAAATCACTTCCCACAGTAACAACTACTTATTTTATTACTGTCTTCATAGCTGACCAAACCCTTATATTTAAGCTCATTTTAATAGAATGGCATTGCTGCTGAAAAGAAGTAAATTGAAAATAATGGAGGGCAAGTCCAGGTACAATGGGACTTTATCTGGCCAAGGCATACTTCAGCTTTCACTGAAGTCAAGAGAAGGTTGCTGCTGATTACAGAGGAATTGGATCAAAAATGCATGACAAGATGAAGGTTCCATGAGATTTCTTTGCCTTTCCCTCCTTTTATTGGAGGGGACAAAATCATTATTTTTCTTTCAAGCTTATATTAAGATTTGGACATATTTTCATAGATTTTATAAAGCAAAGATATAAAATGCAAAATTATTATTTTTGTTTCCTCTGCTTTGTCAGTTATTTCCTTCTTTTTTTTCCCACTAGTCTAGAAAAATCAGAAAGAAAACAATTTAGAATAGTCTTGAGAAAAAATGATACTTGGGTGTAATTTAACAAAAAAAAATTTCCTTCTCCCTTTTATATTTTTCGCTCTTCAACAAATATTTATTTGATCTATTGCCTGCTAGGAACTTGGTTTAAATAGTTGCAGTACTTTCCCTGCATGGGAAGAACTAGGCATGTATGACCTTTCAGGCTTCTTTGTTGATTTAAGGAAAATGGAAATTCCTCTATTCTCTGACTTTTACTATTTCTTGAACCAGTTGTCTCTGTTGATAGTTGAATATAAATGAGAGAAACATTTTAATCAAAGAAGTGTTAATCAAAAAATGGACAGCTATTTGGCAGTGTCAGAACTGGTGGTCAGAAAATGTGTCATTTATGTAGATATATTTGGGCTGCTCCTTTCTGTCAAGCCATGGTGATCAACAATTGTACTAAATACTACCTTGCCATTAGTATTTCTGTATAACTTATTTTTTAATTTTTTAAGTTCTTCTGAGCTTCTAATTGGACTAATGGGAATTGATTTATAAGCAAACAAATATATATTAAAAAAAGAATATGAATACTGAAGATGTCTGTGGTCAAAAGTAATTAATATGTGGACTGCTGGAAATCATCAAGATAAGCTTTTTAAACTGAAGTTTCTTGCTGATTCTTTAGGTCTATAAGCACATAGTGCTTGATTCTCCTTGCAAGACACATATATCAGAGGAAAATCAGCTGGAAAAACAGGTAGTCAGTTTGTTAGAATCACTTCTTTTAGATAAAAAATGGAAAAAATGTTCACCAAGCTATTAAATATGAGGGAAGCCAGACTCTGTAGGATGAATTGAACATAATTGCAGAAGCATAGGCATCTCAAAATGCCTAACCTAAGAAATTCTTCATTTCCCTCCATCAGGTTGTCTATTGTCTGCATCATTATTGCCGTATCTTACAGAATAAAATATAATGTGATGAATTTTTGTGTCCTTACTTTCTCCCTGCTTGCCTTGCAGCAAGAACTATGTGTCTTCACTACAGGGTTCAAGTAATGTGAGGACAAGACAAGGTAGCTTGTAATTTTCACCTGAGTAAACATGTCATAGTAAACTCTTTTCTCCTTCAAGACTTTGACTTCTGCTAGTAACTCAGATAAAAGCAACAAGCACCTTTGCTTTCACTGAGATTTTTTTTTTTTTGGCATCTTGATTCCTTTGAACTAAAAAAGAAATACAAAACTTTATATTTTAGTTATGTGAAAACCAGAATTATTCTGAGGTAAGAGGTTCAGCATTATATTAAAGAGAAGAAAGTATTCCTGTATCACCCTTTTCTTGACTTTTATTATACTTCCAACCTTCATGTATCCCTTTCTCTCAAAAAGATGGGTGCCATTTACTGTCACCCAAACAACCACAGGTTGAACATTACAGCTTTGCCTAAATAGCAGCTGAAATGAGCTGAAAATACTACTATGAATACATTCAGTTATGAGAGGGTGCTGCAAAAAAGGCAGGCTGTCAGCTTTGTCCTCTACTCACATTTGAATTTGAAGAGACCTCAAGAAGAAGAAGAAGAAATGAGAAGGGTGAAGGAAAAGTAGGTTAAGATAGGAACAAATACAAGGAAGTCTGGAATTACATAGGGCCATAGTAACTTCTATTCAAGCAAGGATTTTGTTTTTCTAATATATATAAAATTATTTGGCATAGAGGAGTAATTTTTAAAGTCGTTTTGTCAAATGACTATAAAGTCTTTAACTGTGGCAGTACAGGTAATAATAATGCTCTGTACTTATTTAAATAAATAGGATTCTTTCTTTCATCATCCTGACCTGAGACAACTAATAGCTGTAATCCCTTCTAATTGCTTCCCTGAATAGGATTACTCTCACCTGACTGAGTAAACTGACATTTTAAATTCCCTTTTACAATAAAACAGGGTATATTCTGTTCAGTGCTGCATTTCCAACGACCCAGTGTCTGAAAGAAGCATATTGTGGATTTCATTCAAAATACTGAGGCAGGTGTTTAAGTAGATATCCCAAATAAAAGAAAACATAACAAAAGCCAGGATTTAACTTTCGATGAGGAAGGAGAAGCAAAGAAATATGCCAACGTGTGCAATCCTAAATAATAGGAATAACACAGAAACTGCAGAAACCTGCATCAAATTACTTGGTATGTAAACTGTCCCGAAGTAATTTTATTTTTCTAGAGTCACAATTTGCATGAAAAAACCCCATAAATTGTCTACAGGGATTGTCTCTTCTGAATGAAAATGCTCAGATGCAAATCCTGATGTTACTGGAACAATAAAAATTGTAGAAAATATAAAGACCAGATTTTATGATAGATGCAACAACTGTTTGCAGCTGGAAATTATGTAGGTGAGAAATACAAAAAATATTATGTGTATTTCTCAGCGACGCAACTCAGTTACAACAACTGAAACCGCCCTTGACATTTAGAATTTGGTCTAGTGACAGAATACACAAAGATGTTAACTTTTCCTGCCAAATTCTTACTGAAGGATGAATGGATCATATTTAAGAGTTTGAAATATAACATAGAGAAAAAGTCTTCAAGAGTATCAGTTTGTGAAGGTTACATATAACTTTGTAGAACTGAGTCATCTCACAAAGTCAAAGGAACAGCTTATCTTAGAAGCCTAACATTTGAGAATAAAAATGTTGCTCATATGTAAAGTAGCCCACTTCCCTCTTATAATTCCTCATCCAAAAATTTATCTTTTTGGAGGAGCTTTTTTAGAAGCTTCAACTTCTTCCATTTAAATCCTCTGGCTACACAGTTGACTCCAGAGAAAAAAAACAGGAGGAATTAAAAAAATATATTCGGGGGAAAAGTCACTTCAGATAAAATAGGCTATATTTAATGTATTCCCAAATCCAGAGAACCTGTCCTGTGGCAACATATGATCCACATGTTCAGAGTGTTAAAATCAGTAGAAAGGAGTAAACTGGGATTCAAGTGAATGAAACCCTAAAGCATTTGTAAAAGTTTGAGATTATTGCAGCAGAGAAAACTTGGCTCCATAACAGTCATGTGATTTGTTCTGAGCTCTGGTGGAATTAAAATTTCAGTCAGAAAGTTTAAATGTCCTTCAGAAGATTCTCAAAATTAAAAGTGATCTTAAAAAGAAAACATTACTACATTTCAATGTACAGTAATTTCACAATTATAAGCCGCACCTGATTATAAGCTGCACATCCGGGTAGCTGGGTAGACCACGGGACTTTTTTCCATATATAACCCGCACCCAAATATAAGCCGCACTTTCCCCACCCCCTCCCCTTTTTTTTCTTTCTTTTTTTTTTTATTTTTTATATTTTTCCACACAGCAGGGTGGGGGTGCTGCTGAGGGGCCAGGCAGCGCCGGGGCCACACCGGGAGCAGGAGGGGGTAGCAGGACACGGCAGTGGGAGGCAGCAGCACAGGCAGCGGGACGCAGCAGCCCTGAGAGCAGGAGTGGCGGGGGCCCGGCCGCTCGCCGGGAGCTGAGGGGCAGGGAACACCTGTTCCCGTCTTTCCCGCTCGCTCTGCGCGGCTGCTGAGGGGCAGGGAATGCTGCTCCCCCCGCAGCTCATACTTCCACCTTGGCAATTCTCCTGAAACTGTCCATTAATAAGCTGCACCTGATGATTAGCCGCACTGCTGGGGTAGGCTGGATTCTTCAATGAAAAAGGTGCGGCTTATAAGCGTGAAATTACTGTAAATGTTTTTCAGGCCTTCTGATGACTCACTCATTACAATTTTTTCTTTCTAGCATGGTGGAGAAAGAGTTCTGCTAGTGTAGAGTCAAATATTTCAACACCAAAATTATGTTATTATTTCTTTTAATTCCATATAATTATTGTGTTGTTATTTCTTTTAATATAAATTTTAGCACAGTTTTCTGAAAGTGCAGTGCTTGATCTTTTGACAATTATATCACTACAATAATTTCTTCTTTGAAAGCATAAATATGCACTTCTGACTTTTCCAAATGACTTTGAGAACTTCCCATGAAAATATTTTAATGGAAGAAGAATAAAATCAAAGGCATTCTGCAAGAAAATGTTACTATAAAATATTTATCAAAATTTAAGGATTTGTATTATACAAACTTCAGGCTAAACTGAACATTAAAAAACACTACTGCTTTTGGTTGCTTTGCATTATCTGGATCTTTTGTTTAACTCAGAATACTGGGGGGAAAATTAAAGCATGATGACCAAATTTAAAAGCTTCTACATCTGATTTAGATTTTCAAGTTTATCTGTTAGTTCAAGGCTGAACATTCCATTACTGTACTAGAAATACAAGGTGTATTTCTTCAATGTAGATAGTACATTATTGCTTTTATAAGGTGATTTACATGGTAACCACATATTAGGGGAGCAGCTACCTCTGTTATCTAATATTTGGGATGTTATAAGCAATTAAGACAAAGAGATGTTCTCCTGCAGACACGTCCAGTCCTGTTTGTTCAGCAATGCCATCCCAGTAACAAGCAATTTTATTGTGAAATAGATGGAGTTTTCCATAGAGAAAAACCATCAGCTGATTTCCCAGATGATTACAGGGTAGCTGGGCTAATGAAATGTTTGCTGAAGGCAGTGTCACAGATGCTGTGAGAGGAGCAAAGGAGTATGAATGGTTTGCTAGTGAGATGGGAACACTCACACATCTTGTGGATTAATCAGAGCTCTACTGCCAGAAGAGTCCCATGTTCCTATCTCTTGATTCATCTGTCAAAGACAATGACAAACAGTGGTTCATGGGGATGTCATACCAGAGGAAAGAACAGCATCACTGCAAAGGCATCATGCCATTTATTAGCATGTTAGGGAATTTGGCATCTCCATAGAAAAGGTATTTATTTATTTGTGAAGGTTAATGCTAGGGAATTTAATATCTTGTAAACTATTTATTTATTTATCTGTGGAGATTAACTGTTATATTTGGTTCTGCTACACAACCAAATCTTTTAATATTGTGAGGGTAAATATAATATATTCAGGATCTTTAAAATGTTCTAGGTTGGTTTAGACTCCTTGCTGTGAACAAGTAATTTTTTTTTTCTGTTAAGTTTGTCTGACATTAAAAAAAAATACTTCAAATCAAAAGTAATTTCAATGGAAAGTTTCTGACTTCTTATTCTCATTTTTATTTTGGTTTTAATTTTTAAAAAATCAAGATGTAGGAAACAAAAAGTATCTTTTAAAAGTAGCAGAATTACTTTGTTAAATAATTTTCAAATTTTAACTAAAAGAATTGCTTGTCTCATGATTTAAATTTTCCCTTAATATAAGCAAATTTTGGATTAGTTTTTGATAGTTAAAAAATACTTATTTGGGTGTCCTTTTGGTAGAAAGGCATAGTATAAGTTCTCCTACCTAAAAGAATTAGCCTCCCATATTTTTGCTTATGATTAGGAAGCTGTGCTAACCCAGGTGTTGTACACACAGCTCTTGTGCACTGATAAAAATGACACATATCATCCATAGTCAGACGAACCACTCTCCACACTTCAGCATTTTGGCTGCGTCTGGGAAGCCTTGGAACTGGTATAAACATATTGCACTGCTGATCCACTTGTGAAGAATAACGCTGAGCTACCCAGCCAAGCTGTAGCAGACGCAACTAACCCAACCAGCATCAGGATGCCAAGAAACCATGGACAAGGGACCAAACCTCTTTAATTTTGTGTATTTTCTGCCTCATACAGTCATAAGCCTTGATGCATTCTTGTTCTGCATGAAATTGTCCTGATGTAACCACAAAAAACACATACATCAACTTAGTTCATTTCAGAAAGAAAAAAACAAGCAAAGTTAAATAAATGAAACAGATCTCTGTTTCTCTCCCATGAAGAGGCACCGAATTTCCCATCATCACAAAAATCATGCACTTTCTATCAGTTATTGACGTTTCAGCAATTACAGTTTATCAGGACTTACTTTCCTCATGTGAGGAACATTATAGATGAAGTGCTCCTGTGATGGGAAAAAAATGAGGTGGTTTGAAGAAGAATTTAGTACAAGAATGTGATCAAAATTGGGAAGGAAAGTGGAGCAACATCAATATTTTAAGGAATCTGGAGCTGCTCTGCATGATGTAGTCACAGTACACACTGAAACATCAGGGCTAGTTTCTAACTTTTCCACTGGGAAATTCACTTATTTTATAACCTTATAGTCCATGGCAATGCTACAAAGTGCTAATATGCTTAGGTGACAAAGCATTAACCAGAAAGTATTTAGGGTAGAATTGGGTGTCAAGTTGCCTCTTTAAAATTTGATGTCTAAGCATCAAGTATTCACTAATTCATAAATAAAATAACGTTCCTTGAAGAGTGTGGAGGTGCTTTCTTTGCCCAATGTGAAATTTGGCCTCTTTTGGCAGCTCTCTGTTCATTGTGTTTGCTGTATTCACATTGTGGTGTTGATGAGTTATTTGTTTTCCTTCCTTGTTTATATAAAGGTTTGCATCTTGAGAGGAGTTCTTCTGGAAGCCGAATAGCTGAATCTTGTAGGATGCATCACTACATATCTTCATCTTCATATGTCTCCCTGGATTCTGTTAAAAACATGCCACCTGATTTCTGAAGTACTGGAAGACTGAAAAAACACCTCAGGAAAACAGACAACCCCCTCACATACACATTGCAAAGGCTCTGAATTTTCTGGCTGAGAGATTTGAAAGCATTACATGCTTGCTCACTGCACAGAACATTGCTAAGTCTATCTTCACTAGCATCCATTATTTCCTCTTTTGAAGCTCATGCTGAGTTAAAGGAATGCTTTGTGCGCAAAAGGCAATAATTAATAACTTATTTGTATATGAGAAGAGAGTTTTATTATCTTGAAACAAGCAATTAGATGGGAAGCAATGATAATGTCACACTGACTGGTATGTATAAAAAGGAGAATGAGCTAATCTTTCAGTGTCAAACACAAACCTATTATATTAATGCTTACCCAGTACACTTAAATAACACTATAATCATGTGAAGTTTATTTTTAATTTTAAAGATATACTTAATATATCATATTCATTTAGTAAGAATGTACTTATTATTTTTCCATGCTGCTTTGAAAAATATGCTATAATATCATATATCAGTTTCAAAGAATTGAAAGGATAGCTTAATTTATAGCCTGAAGCTATTCAAACTTGATCATATAAGTACAGCTGTCAGGAACCAATTTACCTGTCCTTTGAGAATTTTTGACATGTCAAAATTTTCACATTTAAAATGAGTCCAGAAAAATAAAAATCCTAAAATATAAAGAGCCAACTAATCCTTCAGTCCATACCCAGTTTTATTTCACATATTGCGTCTTGCATAGGCAACAACAACAACAACAACAAAACACTGCACTACTGAATACTGAAATAATTATTTTTTACTTTGGTAATTTTCATTCATATCATCCACTGGCTTTTAATTAAGATTTTTTATACCAAAAAACCCCATCCCAAATTAAGAATTATTAGCACTATTAGAGTCATCTCTATTTACTAATTCCCCGAATCTACATAGAGTCATGGAAAAATGATTTTTCACCAGTAAGTTAATGACAATTCTTCATCTGGGTATGTGCTTTAAGGCAATTATTGAATTTCAGAAACATCACGCACACAAGCAATTTTAAAGAATTGGAGTATTATTAAATTATTTTCTTATTATTAAAAATGCTTTTACTCTACATCTTTTTGGAAGCCAAACTCAAGTCCTTGGATTTGCAATTCTAAAAATGCATTCATTCTGAGAAAGATGGGAGAAGCTATACCATATATTCAGTATTAGCAAACACTAATCATGCTAATAGTAAATCCTAAACCAACAGTTCCTTAAGTATATTTAAGAGAAACAAAACTGTTATTTTCTACAAAAATGTGGTCAACTGTCAGCTGTTATTTTCCTGTTTACCCTGTGTTCACTATTTACTTTTTGTGCATTAAAATCTTATTGTTTATTAAAAATGAATTAATGAACTCAAACCTTATGGCAACAGAGGAACACAACAGAATGAAACAGAAACTGTCAGAATAAAGCAAATCTGCCCTGAAGCCCTATTAATCTGAGGTTTTATGACTGCCTGCTGCTTTTGCTAAGATGTCAACAACTGAAGTGTTGTAGGTTTGGGTTATTTTTAATCTCTAAATGCAACAACTATCAATCAGAGGAGAAATTACATTTGACTAAATGAGTGTGGTTCTCCTTTGGGGTAAAGGAAATGTGTCAGAATTATCACAGAGAGGCTGGCACAGACTCTGGGTTGCATTAATTTATCTTGGAGGTCTTTAATGTCTCCAGAACAGTAGTTCACACAGACCACATGCTTTTTCTGACACACTGAGAAATTTCCCAGGAGACCTTGTTTTGCTTCACAGCATCAGAAACAGTTTTAGGCAGCTTGACACAGACTGACTTTCATCAGTGGTCTGATTTCCTTAAGATTTATATTCTCCTTATATTCTCCAACAAGGGTATTTGTCCTTGGGATAAATTGCACCTAGGTGGAATTTAAGGAAAAAAAAAAAAAGATTTCATTAGGATTATGAATGGCACTGTGGTTAAAACTGTGGTGATAATACATATTTGAAAGCTAAACAGCGACAAGTAGAATATTATGAATTTATTTTCTCACTCTCACTGCACCCCTAACTTGAAAGAGGAACAAATTCAACTTAATCTTTTAAGAAGCTTGGCAGAAGGTATATAAACTGAAAGATAAGAATTGATAAAAGAGAAATGAGTCTTGAAAAAATCCCGGAGGGTAGTTTTAAAAGGATGCAACTTATACTAGGGGAAATCTAGCAGCCCCTGACAAGCCAGTCCCCACATTGATTCCGGACACAGGACTGAAAGATAAACAATCATTGTATTTTTCCTGACATGAAGGACCCTTTGGGTGCACTAGATTTGCAGCTTAGCAGGAAAGAATTAATTTTCCAGTGTAAGTTCTTCAGACTCATGCAAATGAAATTCTTTCAATTGAGCCCCCATTTTAACAGTCCTACAAATGTTTTTGTGTGCTGTAAAAGATACATTTGCAAACTAAAGAGCCGCCGAGTGGTTCTTAGGGCTTAGACATAGGAGAAGACAATACAGCTCCTCTCATAGTTTTGCAGATGAAGGAGGAAAAGAGCAGAGCTGTAAGAGGAAAGCAAGTGTTGAGGCAGGATCACACCAGGGATCTGGTTTAAGGGACCAACAAAAGGGTGGCTGCTCCTTTTTTAATCACAGAATCTTAGAATACTTTGAGTTAGAAGGGACCCACAAAAATCATAAAATGAAACTCTGAAGAGAATGGACCATACAGGGATCTAAACACAGCCCTGGTGTTATTAGCACCATGCCCCAACCAAGTGAGTATTTTCATACTCATAAGCCGCACCTGGTTATAAGCCACACTTCCGGGTAGCCGGGAAGACCATGGAATTTGTCCATAAAAAAGTCACACCGGGTGATAAGCTGCACTTTTCTTTTTTTTTGAAGCGAGAATTTGTGTGCAACAAAGTAACAAGTTGGTAAGAGAATAGCTCCATTGCAGGGTTTGGCGTCAGGTGGTCAATTTGAAAACAGTTTTCACAGACCGGCAATGGCTTTAAATGCAGTCCCAGGCCCCAGGAGCCGTCCCCGTGCCACGGCCCTGGCACTCCCGCTCCCAGCGCTGGCTGCCATGGCTCCCTGCGCTGTTCAAAAAGGGCTGCTTGGCAGGCTCGGCTTCACACAAAAGCTGGCAAGCAGCTCGGCTTTGCGCGAAAGCCAGCAGCGGCTCCCCAACAGCTCCCTGCCCGGCTGGCTCGCACTTCCAGGTTGGCATTTTGCCAGAATTTGTCCATAAATAAGTTGCACCTGGTGATTAGCTGCACTTCTGGGATCGGTTCAATTATTCAGGGAAATAGGTGTGGCTTATCAGTGTGAAATTACTGTAACCTCAGAATAACTGATCTAATCTCATGGTCAATGTGTGAGGAGAGGAATTGTGACAGGCAGTATAATAAGAGCAAGTCAGTGATTGAATTCGCACATTTCATGGCAAAAGAATTGTTAATGTTACACAGTATGAATGCTGAACACAGGGGCATTTCTTTTATTCTATTGAGTACTTAGACTCTGAGTTTTGCTCAGAGTCATTTTCATAAAGTTTAGAAAATTATATTTACAATAGAAAAGTCAGCAAACCCTATGTAAAAACAGTAAAATGACACCACTATGTAAAAAATGCTTTTTTTTCTATTTGATCAGCTAAGAGTGACTTTAACCTGCAGATTTCCTTCATTACGGTGCCCTCAGCTCTCTACTTAACCTGAGAGGATAGAAGAGAATCACCATGTTAACACCATATACACTAAATACATCAGCTTATCCTCAAGGCAATGCTGTAACTTCTATGCATATGGTGAAGGTGGTTTCTTAGTAGCAACTGGACAGCAATGAAGCTTTAAAATTTGTATTGAAAATTGAGCAATAATAATTATTAATAATTCTTATGTCAATATTAATTGACCATAATATCTATCTCCAAAATTGCAGACAGAATGAGTTTTCAGAAATAACTTAGGCTATTAGAAAATGCGATACTGTCACTTGTAAGAGATAGAAATGATTTGCTAACAAAATCAGGGAAAAATATTACCGTCAGCTTTATTGCAATGCATTACTTTGAGCTTGTATTGCTTATTCCAATACTTTAGCCCTTTCAAGAAAGAGGGTTTGATTTGTTTTCGGTTTGTTAATTTATTAATTTAATTTTCTATATTGCTGCAGCTGATGTAGCTTTAATTTTAAATTTTCTTCTCTAATTTTTTCAAAAACAAAGTTTTAAAAGTATGGGCACAAGTAAGGTCAGAAACACTACCAGTTATTTTTTCTGGTTCATCTTTTCAGAGTAATGACTTTGAATATGTTTTGTTTCAATTCCAGTAACCTCACGAGTTTTACTCTTCAGGTGGGTGCATGCTTCTGGCCACTCTTAATTAAGTAATAAATCTTTCCTGAAGACAGAAGGGCCCCATAGAGAAAGAAATGGGAAATGAGTAGGATTTGAATATATTCCTGTGAGTGCTGTGATTTGCAACTTGGCAATATGTGCAAGACAACGAAACTCTTTTATCACTACTTTACCTTCCTGACCAATGAGTGTCATCAGACCAGAATGCAGTGGTTAGAGCTGGGAAATGCTGAATGTCTCCTGACAAGATGGAAGTCAGCTCAACATTGTCAAAGGTATGCTTCATTTTTGCAGATGGTGGTCTAATTGCGTATGATTATATGAGGAAAAAACCACACATTAAGGCACAGGTAGTACTAGTAATTTTACTGGAGAAAGATAGCAGCAACAAAAAAACCAAACAAAGTTAAAAAAACTAGCAAAGCAACCCAAAAAACTCACCACCTCTTCCACCAAATAAAGAAAAAAAACCCTTAATGGCACTCTCTCCTCTGTGAAAAAACCCCACAATCAAATATAAAAATACAAAATATATTCATAGAGAAAATTCCTGCTACTCAACTAAAGGTATACATTCCCTTCCGACTAACCAGGGCAAAGTGGCAACAGTTAAGCTTTGAATAGGATCCTGTAAAGTGGTCTGAAATCCACATTATCATTTAGAGAAGACATAGCACACAAAGGGATATTCCCCAAGCTATTATGACTGAGACAAGTACAGTAATTTCACTACTATAAGGCGCACCCTTTTAACTAAAATTTTGATCGAAACCTGGAAATGCACCTTATAATCCGGTGTGCCTTATATATGGACAAAGTTTGGAAATTTGCCAGCCTGGAATTGTGAGCTGTGAGCCAAGCAGCGATGAGCTGTGAGAGCTGCGCCAGCCACAAGAGCTGTGCTAGCCGGCGCCAGGGATGGGTGGGAGTGCCAGGGCCTGCACCATGGGGAGGGCGCCTGGGGCTGTGTTTAAACGGTACACCAACCCGTGAAAAATGTTTGCAAATTGAGCACCTGCCAGTAAACCCAGCAATCACATGGTTCTGTTACTAATTCGTTACTTTGTTGCGCATAGATCCTCGCTGCAAAAAAAAAAGTGCGCCTTATAGTCCGGTGTGCCAGATATATATGGACAAAGTTTGGAAAATTGCCGACAACCCAGAAGTGCGCCTTATAGTCGTGAAATCACTGTAATTTCAGCAGTTTCATGTGCACTGCTCTTTCCCGTTCCTTACACTCACACTAAGACATCTGTGACTATTTAAACTGTAAAAAGGAATCATAAAATAGTTTAGGTTGGGAAAGACCTCTGACATCACCAAGTCCAACCATCAACCCAACACTGCCAAATCCACAGCTACACCATCTCCCTAAGCACTACATCTACATAGATTAAATACCTACAGGGATGGTGAGTAATCTGCTTCCTGGGGCAGCCTATTCCTGTGCTTGACAACTCTTTCCATGAAAAGTTTTTCCCAATATCCAACCTCATCCTACACTCAGTAATGTAAAGGAGCATCTTACAGCATGCCTTCAAAGCATCTAGTATAATATGCTACCACGTTCTACAAAAGCCTGCTACTCACCACAAAAATAGAAACAGGTAATACTAAAGGCTGATTGTGACAACACAGTATTGGAGATTCATTCAAGCAGAGGTTTAAAAAAAAGCAGCTGCATCTAAACTACATGTTGTATGTCTGCTAAAGCAATTTGAATATTTTGCTGTTTTGGAGGACTCAGAAACAAAGCACAGTAATTTCACGACTATAAGCCA
>VRYO01001463.1:79106437-79120744 GCA_009812075.1 Sialia sialis | reverse complement strand
ATATTTGTTGGATGCTTTATTAGACATCAGACTAACCAGATGAACAGGCTGTACGTTTGGATAAATTTATATAATGTATTTTCTTATCGCTTGTATCTTCTTTTTATTCTTATTGGGATCTATTCTCTCTCCTGTTTGTTTTTTGGGATTTTTTTTCCCATCTTCATACCTAACTTAAGGTGTCTGGCAAAGACAGAGAAGGTACTGAATTAATGTCATGTAAAGACAATATGTAAGCAAAAATGTATAGCACTTTTATGTTAACCGTTATGAGTTCACCTGTTGCTGTGTGCGCACTCACAGAATGTGGTAATGGGGTTTCTATTAACCTTATGTATTATCCAGAAGTTGAGTGTAATTTAGCCAGTATTGCCTGTGATATTTCTAAAGAATACTTTAACTTACACAGAGTCTCCCACAATGGGATCTCCTTTAAAAATTATGCTCCTCTGTTTAATATTTGAAAAAATACACGTATATTAGAGAAATACACGTATATTAGAGAAATACATGTATATTTAAGAAAAATTATTCCATGGAAGTTGAAGCCACAAATTTATAGTAATTAAATAAATCACGTTAAATCACTCAAAGCTTTATGAAATAGTCCAGGAAACCAAGCTCTCTGTAGTTTACAGTCCCATAAAAGAGGCCATAGCGATTTTTATTATAAAAGAATAGCAATGTAAACATGAGACCACATTATTAATTCTCTTTCTTCTCTTCTCCTACCAGAGAGCAATGCTATTAGAGTTAACTGAAAGAGAATTTTTCAGGTAGTTGGGAGTGGCTTTAAAATAAAAAAAAAAATTAAAATAAAATTATGGTCAAAAAAGCTAATAATAAAAAAAATCAAGATGAATAAACATGGTGTTATTGTTTCAATGCTTTGCTTGTTTTCCTACTTTAAAATATTTTTAATTAGAAAAGTCTCAATCATCTGCATACCTCCTATGCATGCACATCTAGAAAAATCTGTCTATGAATTCACTAGAGCTAACTGATTTGACTGGGTCGAACTATTTAATTGCATGGTTTATTCTCTCAGTATGGCTTAATTTCTATTATTTAGATAGATGTGTTCTTGTAATTCATCAGTATGGCAATGCCAAGCTATGAAAAAAACTTACCATCATGTGTTTTAATAAATAATAACATGCTAAACTCTTTCTTGACCTCTTTTTTTGGCTGCACTTTCATTCTTTCCTCCCTATCATGATGACTAGGAACATACTTAAGTAACAAGTCTAGGGAAATTATCTACCTTGAATAACTGGCATAATGGATCACAATGTTTTCAGAACTCTGGGACCTAGAGGACAGGATTCACCTCACTTACCAGAAGCAGTTGTAAGTTAGGCAAATGGTTGAGTTTCTCAGCAGGATTCCTTCCATAGTCAGCAAAAGAAAGAAAAAAAATCCCGATGAGGTTGCTTAGCAACTTGAATTTTCTTCAAATAGCTATCTTAAAATGGGATGAATTTTCCTCTGGAGACCTCCTTCTCCTTGCACTGATTATCCATGAAATAACTTCAAGTGGCTGTCTAACTTCTGGACCAGTAAAAGAAGTGGAATTAACTCCATCTCAAGATCCAATTACGACACCATCAAACTTCTGGTTGTGCTCCAAGGACTATAGTAGAAGAAAACTTGAATGTTGCCACACAAAAGGTGAACAAGTTCATTTAGATAACCTTTACTAAAAAGAATATATATTTCCCAAACTGAGGAAGTAATATGGCAAGTGCAGAGGGGATTATACATTTTTGCATAGCTTTGCAAACACAAACAGAGAGCAATGAGGAAGAGGTCTGGGAATATTCTACACCAACAGACTAAGATTAACTATTGTTAATAGACTAATTTATGAATGCACGTTTACAATACTTTAAAAAGAATGCAATAAAATTTATTCTGTTTTGGTTTCATCTTTTACCTTGTCACATCAATAGGCAAAACATCACCTGACAGAGCTTTTGTTAATTTTAAAAAAAGGTCCTGTATTTTTCACTGTGTTTCTAACCAAATTCTTCTTCGATGTTAGAAGAAAACAACTCTCCTCCCACTATTTTCAGTAGCTCTTCACAACTGTCATATGTCACACACTCTGAGCAAAGAATTTAGGCATCAAGCTTATGAAGAAATGACAGTTAAATAGTTAGCAGTTAATCTTGATCAGTGTTTGAGTGCACATACAAAGCCCCTAAGAATTCTAGCTATGGAATTAAGGATGGAAATTTCAAGTGGAGCTAAAGTGTTTTCTAATGCTCCTTAGCAATATTGTAGTATTTATTTTTATTTTCAGAAATTTTCACTGTGTCTGTAGTTAGCAGGTGACATTTACTCTGCACAGCACTTATGTCTCTTCTGAACCACAAGCATTTCTATTGTTGCCCTGAAACAGTTGGGTAGGTAGTTAGGTAGACACAGTGTGTGTGTGTGCGAAAGAGAGTACACCTGAGTGAGGCTGAGAGCAATTTCCAATCAAGGTGTCTGATCTAAGATGAGGGCTTTGCTGTGGCCCATTAGAGACATGTTTCCATAACAAGAAAGGTAGAGTGGTTTATGTTTGCCCATGTAAATGGCACAGTTTGTAAAAGGCATTACCTGCTTTGTTTATACAGTTGTTTTCTGTAGGAGGTACTTAAACATCATTGTTGATTTTCTCCTCTGTATGTCGTGCAAATGGACATTCACTCTATGCTGGAATGTATGCTCCTTTGTACTGACCTGGAGAATTTCAAATTTGTATCAATAGTCATGAATCCTTATCTTTTTAATATTTGGAGGCAAGGAGGTTTGGTTGTTGATTTTTTTTTTTAGTGGAAATTGGACTCAGGTTATCCAAATCAAATTATTGCCTTAATTTTATTTCTTGTACCAAAAGAAATATATAACTTTGTTATTTTGCCTCTGCAGATTGAGTGAATTTATTTCACAGGAATATTTTGGAAAAGTGTATTGCTGTTGCGCTTTAGTGTATAATTACTGTAAAAAGGCCAAGAATTTTTCGAGTCAATGTGATTTTTCAATATTCTGGGAACTGAGAAGACTTATCCCCAAGCATAATAGCTTCAAAATATTTGGAGAACAAGACACAAAGGATATCTAGTGGGATCAGGTCAATCAAAGCAATTCAAATAATTTTGAAAGATTTCATTTTATGCAGGAATCATATGGTTAGAGTTTTGCCCCTAAAGCTTAAATAAAGAAAATAAACAAATAGCAACCAAGATTTGTCAATATTTCAGTAAACCAGTGCTTCCAAGAACAAAATCTTTACTAAAGTTTGTGACCAGGACTATTTACCCATGCAAAAAGTGTTTATATAAGACTGAAAATAAAGCTCTAATTAAGTCAGTTTATAAAATAATTGTGACTGGAAACCCAGCTTGGCACTCATACTTTCATGTACATGGCTTTATTTTCCCTTTCTCCACATGTGCCTTCCATCTAATATTTATCAATTTTACTTTAGTATACTGCACTTTACTTTTTGTGCGGGTAATGAATCATTATTCTATGGTCATTTTGGTAAATTGATAGCAAATCTGAACAGTTCAATTTTTAGACATAGTTTGATTGGGTTTACGTACTTTCAAAATCTTCACCAGCTTTAAACTGATTAAATGCTTGGAAAACGTGAAGGCTTTGATGCTATCAAATCTGGCCTGACGTTTTACAACTTCAGTTCAGTAGAACCTAACACAGATTTATCTAATTCTATATTTCAAAACAGTATATCTGCAGACTGAGGAAAAAAAAAAAAAACAAGATAGGAGTGATCAATACCATTAATTTAGGGATGACCAGGAAAAAAAAAAAAAGTAAATCATACATTTATAAATTTGAAACTACTGGGGATTTCTAAGAGGTTTTTACATATTTAACCTACAAAATCAAGTTAAATATGATATTATTATAAATTATTGGGTTTTTTTAAAAACTGGGAAAAAATAACATTTTGGGATTTAATTTACCTTAAAATGTTGTAAAGAGAGAATACTTACTAGACTATGAATCTGATCATTGCACATATTCTTAACTAAAGATTTTACTACTGTATTTCTCAAATCAGAAACACAAGTAACCCTGGAGATATCTTAGCCTAATCCATTGATCTGTGTGACACTAGTTTGCTTTATACATATGTTTTAACTTCATATTTTTTGAAAACAACTCAGAGTTTAGCTATGTCTGATTGTTCTTGCCATGTTTTGTTGGTATGGGTTCCTTCCCGCATACATACCTTCCTTCCTCTCATGTCTTTTTTGGGAACTTGGAGTCATGTCCAGAAATATAACTCCCCTTCAAACAAGACAGAGTGACTGTTCTTTGCATAATTTTATCAAAGGCAGAGGCTCAATTATGGGAAAGGAAAGTTTCTTATTCTCTCTCTTATTTCCTATCCTCTGGAAAGTTTATACGTAGGCTGGGGGCAGCCAAAATCTCTTGCTTGTCAGATTTAGCAATAATTGGGAAGAAATTGTTAAAAGCAGAAGAATGGTGAGGAGGATGGTAGATTTGCTTAAGTGACTTTGCAGCTGGGAATGCCAAGGCCTAGAAAACAACAGTGTAGGAAACCCCACATATTACGCCTACTGCTGTTTGTCCTCTGTTTTGAGAAGAATCTCTGTGTGCAGAAGGTGTGGGTGTTTTGAGAGACTCAAAGACACAGATGTGCTTGAACTCCCTGTCTTGGGAGAGAGAAGATCAAAGCTGAGGAGACCTCAGCATGGTGGCAAACTGCACATGCACAGGCTCTTGATAAATGGGTGCAAATAACAGTCCCACTGTTCACCAAGATGAATTGAGCCTTATGGTGCCCCTGTTCCCACTTGGATGTCTCTGTCCAAGTGACTCAGGATCCTTCAGTTAGTGAGTTAAAGAAATAAATTTACTCTTTGTATTTCAGCTGTGATTTTGTGGTTGTTCCAGCTGTCTGCCTGTGTTGACTCACACAGTAATGTTCTAACAATCTTTCTAAGTCATATACTTGATCATATTTTTAACAAATGGATCATTTACAGTCTTTCACAGAAAAAGAGAAGAAAGCTGGGAGAAAATCTGGAAAAAGATGCTAATAGCATTCTTCTGAATTGATTGACTAAGCAAAAATACAGATGTTTTTAAGATTACTTTTTCAACTAGTGATAATTATTCGATCCAGTTTCTTTATGCTTCATAATCTTAAAGTCTCTGGTGAAAATTAGCAGAGCTAAAGTAGCAAAACTGTTGCCGTTGTTCTTGTGAATCTCTAGAAGCCTTTATTTAGTTATATATTTCTGGATTGTTCTATTCTGTTCAGCACTGTTATTTTTTGACATCGCACAGTCTCGTATTTCAGAAAGATTAAATACACATTTAAGATTTCTGACAGTGGAAAAAAAACATATTGAGATGGCATAATTAAGGGAAGTTGCTACAACCAAACTGCAAGCCAAGTTTTCCTAACAGACCCTATGACATGTGGGAACAGAGATTTGTGAAAATTTGGGTTTGCCTTGGTTTATCAGAAGTATCAGAAGACATTAAATGAGAGAACAGTCCCACCAGCAGACCTAGACATCATATTCTGATTACATATAGATGGAAAAACCTTGGGATAAAAATGGATCATTACTTTCCCCTTCTGAAGTTTTATTTGCAGTTAGTTCTGTTTAAACAAGTTACGTGTAAATATGTCAGGAAAAGAAAAACTGATGGGAAACAGTGATTGAACTCAGTATGATTTAACATGGCAACCAGCCCAACTCCATGCAATTCTGAGTGATCTTAGCCTCTGTGAAACAGGCAAATGTTGAGAATTTCAATGAAGATTAGGTATGTAATCATTGCTTCCTGCTTCCCATGGATGCTAGCAGACAAATCTTTGTGAAGGTAAAGAAAGAAAGATGAATAGGCGTGAAAAGAGAAGAGGCCTGATTCCAAGAGACTTCATAAAATATAAAAAACTGAAGTACAGCCTGTCTTGCAATACAAGCATTCCTGCCTTATCCTTTTGATGCACTTTCTGCTTTTCCATATCTCTCTCCACTGCCCCCTATATGGAATAGCCTTCTGCATGTTAGAGCACAGCCTTAGATTTCCACCCATCACTCCCTGTTTGCTGTCACACCTACGCTTTTTCCTTTTTGTCCTACTTTTTATGTACATTCCCCTTACAGTGTAAATTGCAAAACTTTTTGTCCCCATCATGCAACACTGATTGTATTAAAAAATGCTAATTTGTTCTTTAAATGTATGGCACATAATTTCATTATTTCCTTCCTATAGTACTTACTGTGCTGTATTTAAATCTCAATGAAAAAAAGCTATGATAGAGCAAGTCTTAGGCTGTCTAATATAAATAAAGTTGTTTGCTTTACTACAAATTTGTAAATGGCATCAACATCAAATGGAGCCATTTCCATTTATCTGAGAGTCCTATGACTGGTGTTCAGTAGATCTATGACTACCCTTAAACAGGGGCCAGCTCCCCAGATGCCACTGAATAAACTCAATAAAATATTATGAAAAGATACTTTGTTCATCTTTGCCCTTTCAGGGATTCCTTCGTACCTGGATAGTCTCCTAAAATTGATTAGAGTAGCCGCAATGTTCCCAAACAGAAGCCAAAAGAGTGAAGAAAAGTCAGCACAATAAAAAAAAAGTATAGCCATTACTCATGCCCTTTTATTATCCAGACATCTTCCTATTACGAAAATACTTTTTAGGATCTTCAAGATTTAAATCTGCACTGGGACCTTAGGAAATCAGAGATAAACACTTGTCAGTAGCTTTTTTTTTGTTCACTCATATAATTACTGGGATAAAAATTATATTAAATAATTTTTCCCAGTAGTTCCATCGCTGAAGTGGACCTGCTGTGGAATGAACATGCTAATTTGAACTTTGCTTTATATGTTTTACCTGAACTACATTAATTGATTTTGTTCTGGTTCTGGATTTAGCTTTCTGATATTCCCCTATTAGACCCAGTTCTGCAGTCTGTAACACATATGCAAATATTGCCTTCATGGATGTGTAGCATTCAAAGACCAAGTTCATTCAGAGCCTAATCTGACTGCCACTTAATTAAAGGTGTCTATGAATTGCATCAATCCCTCAATAATTTCAAATGGGATCTAATGGTGAATTAGTTCTCACTGGGTACAGTGCATTGTGAATATGAGTCTGTTGAGCTCATCAATAACAGTGCTAAAGCAATAACAAGAGCCTAAAAATACCCTTAGGTTCCTCACTTGGCTATGCAAATATTCCTTTTGTTATAGTTTCAACACCAGATTAAACCCATATCTTTTTCACCCCAACTACTGAAAGCACAGCCCCAGCAAAATTTCATAACTACAAACTAGCCTCATGATTCATCTTTCTAAGAGAACATGTTGGTACTAAATTAATTATGCCACTAGACTAGATAACTGCACTTTCTGCTGTTCTATTGATGCCCACAAGAGTTTGTCAGTACAGAAGGTAATGCCAATCAGTTTCTAGAAGTTCCATTGCAAATTTTTATCTTATGTCATTGACTGAAATAGACTTTCGCACCCGGGAACCCACAAAAGAGGCACAAATTGCAAAAAACAGAACTTAGGATACTCCAGTTTTCTTATTTTAGTAAACACTATTATGCTTTAATTGAAAATAATAGTTCAAGCAAATCTCTGTAATATTGAACACAATATTCTGCAATATTTAAAGTCTGGTGTCAGTGATTACTGGTACCCAAACAGGCTGCACCAGAAACCAGGAAATTTGTTATTGTTCCTGGCAAAACTATTTATTTCTGTGAATGACTTGAACGTTATTAGTCACAATTCCCAAAACATCCCTTGCAACTTTGTATTATGTTCACTTTCAGGTACAATGACATTATCAACAGCTGCAAGTGACACTAGAGCTGTAAACCTATTGAGCACACAGGGAAATCTCACATACTTTGCTTTCTTTCACCTTAAAATCATTTGTCAGAGTAGCAGCATTAGAGGATAATTTTGCATTCTCCTGTGTGTATGGCACACCAATGCCACTGTGTTGCTAGTATAGATATTTAGAGTAATTTGTGTTTTCTCCGCACAATTCACAGGTTGGGGGGGGTAAACCTTTACCTTTGTTATTAAAACAGACCAAACTGAGCTGGTAGCATGAAGCTCTGTATTAAAGCCTCAGTTAATAAGAGGGTCCTTAACAAAGCCCTCCTCTCTGAACCCTCCCACTGCATTCAGTTGCAAATCACTGTTTGGATGGCAGAGCCGTGGTGCTGTCCCCCCAGCCCCAAACCTTCTCACGCTGAGCACTGCGGCTCCATCAGCAGCAGCATCTCCGTCAGGGGATGCAGCACCTCTCCGTGTGGGGGACGTTTTTTATTAATCAGGGGCGCTGAAACCAATCAGACACAGAGTGCCTTTGGCTTCTTCTCGCTGCCTGCCTGACTTAAAAGTGATGCCGGGAGAGAGGGAGCCCTAGTGAGACGCGAGCGCATTCTGCGCTGGAGACACTAGCATGCAGAAGGCAGGGAGCAGGTGAGGAGCAGCACGGAACGGGCAGAGCTGGGCTCACGCTGACAGCCTGGGTGAGTACATCAACTTTCTGTAGCATCCCAACTGCCTAGAGCAAAAGAGAAGATGCTTTCTTTAGGAGTGTCTAAAATGTTGAAGATGCCTTACAGGTACTTTTTAGGGAAGGGGGAATGGAGGGGCAGTATCAGCAGAACACTTTGGGGATATTTCCCTCACAGAGTTAAAAGAAACCCAACCCACTATATTGCTGAAATCTGAACTTCTGATCCTGTATATATCACAACTACTTGTGCATGTTAAAAAATTAGCAATGCATGTGCTCTTTGGCAATGATATTAGATATCATTCAATTTTTCCTGCCATATAGGAGTAACAATATAGCCTAACTTTTGTGCAGGATGCCTTTTCACCTGTCCAGATAGAAGCTATCCCCCTTCTCTTTTTTTACATTTATGTGTTTGTCAATGCATCTAATAATAAAAACCCTGGTTAAGGATGAAAAAATAGGAGATCATTGTTCCTACTAAGAATGAAGTACTAGGCTTTTAAAGATTTTCTTTAGTGAAAGTAGAAAAATTAGTAAGATTTATATGTGTTATAGGGGGAAGTGCAGCTCAGGGTCCATAAAGACTGAGCTGAGGGAGATGTCCCTTTGGCTATCCATAACAGTGAGCCAAAGTCAACAGGCTTAAAGTGCAAGGATGCTTTCCAGAAGTGCTTCCAAACAACCTTGTCAGTCCAATAAAGACAATCAAGTCCCACGGAAAGCAATGCAAAAAGCATAAAAGGGCAAAATGACCACTTGATTCTGAAGTAAGTAGCAGAAAACAGTTGAAAGACATTTTGCCTTTTCACATGCAAGAGACATGCTGTCACATCCGTTCAATTTCACTGTATGAGCTACAAAGAAAGAATGATGCATTTGAACTAAAAGGAAATTTATATCCTTACTGTTGTAAGCATACAGCGTCCACTCACTTTATCACAGATTTAAGTCAAAATTCAGAAAATAGAATGGTATTTTCTTAAAACACTTTCCATTTTCAGTAGACAAATTTACAACCAATGTATGAGTATTGCTCTGATTAAAGGGATAAAAGTGATAAATCTAAAATTTTACTGAAACCACAGCAGGATTATGCTTCATTGCTCAGTACTACACTAGCTACTTATGCCAAAGATAAATATGGATAAAAAGGCAAGTGTAATACTTGCACTAGTTTTGGAGATGAGATCAAAAGGTTTATTTAATAAATTATACTGGTCATAGTGATAGGAATTCCTAATGACAGATCTTTAAAAATCATTGTCTCCAAGTCATTGTGAAACTATAATTGTATTCCAAAAATTGAGTGAACTAAATAAATACTCAGATGACTTGTGTTATAATTTTTCTATGACCATTAAGAAATTCATTAGTGAAATATATTAGTTATTAAAAAAGATGTACTGTTATCTAGATGTAAATCTGTCAGATAAAATATATTTTCCTGTCATTTGTACTTCATTGTGTAATAATGTAAATTCAAGAGAGAATTAAATATGTTTACAGCTAATGTGATTTCCCATTAATAAAAATACAAAATCTTATACAGTCAAATGTCTATGAAATAAATAATTCTTGGTTTGTTTTTTTTTAAGTTAGGTACACAAGATTAATTTTAAATGAAGAAATGTAACTGTATCAATAATATTACTACTTGTACCTAAAATAGTTGCCAAGTCTTTTTAAACTTGATGGAGTGAGTTCAACAATCAGAGTTTTTCATACGTTTACTGTGTGAACTAAACAGAGCTTTTAATTTCAGAGATTGTCTTGTAGCCATTAATGTAGAATACTATGCTTTGTGTGTAACCGGTAGGTCTCACCTAAGCACAAACAGAAGTTTGGTGAAGCAGTTTGTAGAGAAAATGTGGGGAGAAACATCTCTGCTATATGCTTTGTACAGGTCCATGGTAAAATTGCTTGATACTTTCAGAATTTTTGCACTTATCTAAAGAAGTGACCATTCTGAAAAGGTTGTCCTCCTCTCCAGACAGCAGCAGGGATTTATGTTCTCCTCTCAGCCGACTGTTGCTCTACAAGGATGCTGATCTCAGCAGCAGTTGCATGGTACTGGCAGAGACGCCCTCTCATCATGGGATCAGCCAATAACAATGATTTCATTCCCTGACCTATCCACCAAACAAAATGTAATAACTGAAACCCACTAGTTTAAATGTCATCACCCATAATGCTGCTGAAAGGACTGTACAACTTCATTTTGACCTTCGCTTATCTCTGGCATTAGTACATGGTTTCTGAATCTGTACAACATGGGCTGCAGGGAATCTACTGGCAAAAGTGTTTGAGAAGCAGAGCCAGAGAGTGACAGGACTGACAATTTTCTCTGAGGATGAGTTTGTTCAGGAGATACCATATAAGAAAACTGGGGTGCATAGGCTGGTCTATAAGACAGTATAGATATATAAATGTATGTGCTTCTTCCATTAAGTCAGAGATATTTAACTGCAGAAGGTAACTAGAGCAAAATCCTAGAGAAAAATGCATCTCCCACTCATATCAGAATGCCTTCTGAATTTCTAAGGCTTGCAGCAGGTGTTACATGCAAATGTTATCTGCAAAAGGACTAATATTTGAACATGAATAGAGATGCCCAAGTAAAAAAGCTAACTGCATACTTTATGTGAGTGAGGGAGATTATGAAAATCAGTTAGAGGAATAAATCCAACATTTTGCTAAAGGTAGTAGTAGGAGAAGGAAAATAAAGCAATGGGAAATGAACAAAAAGAGTTTTTGCAAAAGCTGTCAGAATAATTTTTGTTCTTGCCTTTTAAACACATAGGAAATTTCTGAATGTTAAAAGGCAAGTTATTTTCCTAACTTTTAATGACTGATCGTGATAAAAAATACCTCAGTGGCATTGAGGATTACTTGACGAGCATGACTGAAACGGAGAGGTGGATCTTGATCAAATCATACTATGTGTCTGCAGTGCAAAATCCTAGTGAAACTCAGGCTTGGTTACATCTGGGAAAAAAATACTAGCTTCAGAAAAAAGGAAAAATACTGGATGTATACTGCAACTCAGAAGAAGGCTCAAAATGTTTCAGAAAAAAAATTAATACACAGTATGTAGCATTATTATAGAAATGTCAGGAAGTGAAGTAAGCTATTTATAATCTCTGTTCTGCAATCTACAAATGGACATGGGTGGCATTGTTGTCAGCCCATACACACACAGTGCCGCACAGAGACTTGACTTGGTCTCAGTTACAGAGTAGCTCTGTGTCAGAGGCAGAGATAATATGGGGCCTCCCAGTCCTCCAATTTCTCTGTATGATTACATCAATGTTAATAAAAATAAAGTTATCTTGAATACCTAAATAACACCATCAATGACCACAAATATTTCTCAGAAAATGTATTTCTGAAATTGCGAAATGGAGTGCTTCAAGTGATGGCCAGTGTATTCCTTTGCTACTAAAATGCAAACTTCTATAATTAAATCCACACTTTTTAATAGTAAGAGCAATAGCAAAATCCAGACAACATCAGTTTTGATTGTTTCCCTATCTCAGAAAAACATAGTTTTCATATGATGTTATCTCCTCATATCCAAATGTCAAGGAGGTTTAGGTAAGTACAAATTTTCTAGATACTAGAAGGTGATCAGGTTGCATTGTCCTCAGAGGTTGTATTTGAGAGAAAGAGCAACTGCCTTAATGAAAATTCTGCCTGTAATGATATTGCAGTTTTGGGCCATCCATGTTGGTACTCAAGGATTCCATTTTACAAAAACATAGTATAAACATTTTGCCGTTCTACATAAGTATGTCGAGAAAGATCTAAAACACTTGTCCAGATTCAAAACATGATCTTCGTAAATTGCACCCAAGAAGAGATTCTCTGAAATAGAGAAAATTGTGGATAATGCATTTGTGTTTGAGGATGGAAACAGTAGGGCTTTGCATCATTTTAAACAAATTACACAATAGCTCTCAGAAGAAGATTATCTGAATTTACATATTTTTAATAGTTCAGTTGAAGTCAATTAATGATGTATACAAGCCTCCTGGCAATACATACAGATAATTAGATTTAGCCATTTCTTTCTAAAATATGATCTATTGTATTGATAATCAGTGGTGCAAAATTTGATATTTATGCCTCAGCACGTCTATGAAAAGAATTGAATAAAACATCAAGTTGTGTAAAAAGTGTCCAATAATAGGAATTTAAACATATAATGATCTAAGATTTTACTAAAATATTTGGATTTTATTTCCTCTGTGCTCTATCATTCAACATTTGCTCTTGAGGAAATGAAGAAGCAAAACAAAAAAGGTGTGAGTTGGGTATAAGGGTAAAGTTAATCCCATTGCTTCTGTTTGAAAGAAAAAATAGGCACAGAACAAATGAAATTTAGCATTTTACCATCCAGCAGTTATAAATTCTGTATGATTTGAAGGTATCACTAAACTACTCACATCTGATTTTAACAGATAAAAATAGCCCCAGTTTATGAACAGGACTGTATATACAGTATATACATATATACTTATGTATATATATACACCTTCATGCATGTATACATGTATCTAGAGACATAAACCCTAGCATAACTCACACAAATTCTAGAGAAAATTAATAAAATATTTTTACAAAGCAACATATTACAATGGGCTTGCTTAAGTTTATAGTGTTGCATTCTGGCTGAACTTTTCTGCTTACTTTGTTTGCATTCTGGCTGAACTTTTCTGCTTACTTTTTTGTTTATTTCAATGCCTTCACATGGGTTGCATTATTCTTTGTTGCTGTTTTCCACACGACTGAATTTAAACATTAAACTTTGTAGTGGGAAGCTATTGTAAAAATGTTCTTTCTTCTTATTTTCAAGTCAAAGATGTTGGCTGTGGGTAATCTCATGGAAATAATTTTGCCTGTGTAGTAAAAGGAAAAAAATATCAGGAAAACATACTCATTTCAAAAGAAAATTCTTGTAGATGTTTAAACTATTTGTCAGGAGAGCTGTTTGTGCTTGTGCTGCATTCCAGAACCTGCATTCAGAACGAGTAACATTTTGCAATAAGACTGGTCCCACTGAAGCCAGTGAAATTACTTTTGTGCATTTCCCTCACCCTGAGTAAAAATGAGTGCTGAATCTGTGTTCTTGTAATGATGCTATCTGATAAAATAATTCTATTTTCCTCAGGGTAAACATAAAAATATTAAATTACAGAAAATCTTTTCCCATTTCCTGGAAGATTTGCAATAATCCTTATATTTGCTTCCCAAATATAAAAGGTAATTTCATTACTAATGAGAATTCAGACTCATAGGAAAAAATTGATTTCTATTTAGAAAATAATGTAGTCTCTTCTTTCCTTCCTGTTATCTGCAATCCATGGATTACCAGCAGCTGAGCTTGATCTTGCTCTTAATGGTTTCAAATTTGTGTTATATATGACTTCTTTCCTAGTCAAGACAGGCATCTGGTTGGATTTACATAGTTTCTAGAGTAAGATAGCAAGTAAAATCCCTTGTGCTCTAAATAAAATTAATCTCTTCAAGTTCCTTTGCAGAGATAGAGCAATACTGAAGGTTCGTTGCTTAGCTGTAGTAATAATAGTAGTAGCATCATAGGAGCTGAAAACTCAAACATTACTTGAAGTGCTTATTTTGTGATGTTTGATTTACATCTGTCACATTTTGATAAAATTCAAGCTTTTGGTACTACCTGCTCTTCCAGTTATTGTCTTCTTGAAAAATCTACTTATGGCA
>VRYO01001463.1:79093666-79105437 GCA_009812075.1 Sialia sialis | reverse complement strand
AATGTGTTGAGACTCTAGTTCATAGCACTCCCCAAAGCAAAAGTCTGCAGGCTAAATAGTTTTTAAAGCTCTTATATGCAAAGCTCTTATGTGATTAAATAGAGAACTGCACTTTATATACACACATAGGACCATGGTTCCCTTGATTACTCAAGAGATATATTATGTAATATATATAAATGCTGATTTCAAAGGAATATAAAGCTGAAGATTTGCTAACAATTGCATACAAACAAATGGTTCCTGTGTAGTTTGCGTACTGATGTGTGTGTAAGATACTCGGACTACAACATATTCATAGTTTGACTGTTGATTAGAACTAAAGTGAGTCCTAAGTATTAACCAGTACAAGGATTCAAGTTCCTAGTCTTATGACTTAAAATGTTTCAACTTGTATTTTAAAAGTATTTCACTATTTTAAATTGGCAGATAAATTATATAAACTCAGGATGAAGTGATATTTTTCTGCAAGCGTGGGCAGTTTGAAACAGAAGCCATGTATTATGCATCTGACTGAGAAGTTTCCTAAAATTTACATGTGGGAGTCCCAAATAATGAAAAAACAGGGCAGAAACAAGCATTGAGTAACCAGGGTAATTGTTAAAAAACATGCTTAGAGCTACTACAGGAAACGTTTCCAGCCTGGTTGAAAGCATCTCTAGTTCTTTGGAGAAGGAAGAAAATTAAGAAGGGAGGGAGGAAGGGAGGAAGGGAGGGAGGGAGGAAGGGAGGGAGGGAGGAAGGAAGGAAGGTGGCTTCCTCTCCAAGAAGAGTGGATTCACAAAGCTGAAGCAGCATAAACCTTTCTGGATTACTTATTTTGAGATCATTTAAAATGCAGTAGTGTGGGTAACTGCAATAAAAATAGGACCAAAATGAATGTTGTAGTTTATACCCTTTCTTTGCAAATGGTGTGAGAATCAATATTTTTTTACAGATTGAAAGCTGAAATCTGAAAAAAAAAAACCCTCAAATTTTAGAGCAACATAAATACGTGGACATTAGGTAGAATGGAAAAATAAATAAGTCGCATTAATTTTCTACTTTCTTCACCTCTAGTTAATTAGCAATAATTAAACTTCATGCTAGTCAGCCTGTGAGTTTAGTAGGAAATTTTAAAAATCATAGAATTCCATTGCCTATAAAACTTACATATATTTGTGTATATACGTATCTATATGTGTATCTAACTTGACATAGTTTTATCATTATTTTGATGTCATTTAAGGGACAGAGGTTAGATTAAAAGATCTAAGGATCTAGGTCTACTTATATCTCTCTATATATTTACATATATACTACATATATCCATGTAAATATAGCTCTAATGTGTAATGACTGATATAGATTTTTAATTTTTTTTTTGTTGTTTTTTTATGTTCACAACATTTCTGTTAGGAAAGTCATTCATATACTTTCATTGTAAGTTTTCCAGAGGTATACGTTCTAGTTACTAACAGCTAAAGCAAGGAGCAAAGGTTCAGGAAAATTGAAGCAATCTTCATCCTTACTGTATGGCCATCTAAATGATCAGCCCCAAGATAAACAATACCTCTGTTAACTTTAATTGAAATGTCCCTTTACAATGCAAATACAAATTACAGTAGTTTCACAACTATAAGCCGCACCTGAATGTAAGCTGCACATCCAGATAGCTGGGTAGACCATAGGATTTGTCCATATATAAGCCGCACCCGAATGTAAGCCACATTTTTTTTGGTTTTTTTTAAGAGAGGATCCATGTGCGACAAAGTAACGAGATAGTAATAGAATCGCGCCAGCGTGGGGTTTGGTGTCAGGTGCTCAAGTGGCAAACAGTTTTCATAGACCAGCAAAACCTTTAAACACACCCCCAGGCACCCTCTCCAGCCGGCTCTCACTTCCGGGTTGGCATTTCACTGGAATTTGTCCATAAATAAGCCACACCTGATGATTAGCCTCACTACTGGGGTAGGCTGGATTCTTCAAAGAAAAAGGTGTGGCTTAAAATCTTGAAATTACTGTAACCTCCTATTCCTTCTTCACTTAATTGATCCTGAAGTTTGGTTTTATCTGATAATTGAAAAGTCAAATGATGTGAGTATGCTGCTTTTAAAATAAATTTCAATCCCAGTGACCATTATAAAGTATCTGAAGAACAGGAAGGACAAGGAAAACAGGTATAATCTTTGTTTTTGAAGGTAGTGGTTAATTCTAAGGCATACCGAAGGAAGCATGAGGTTTTCAGCATTGCCACAGAGCATCCAAGATTTATTTTTCTATTTATAAAAAAGACTGTGGAATATGTTAAGATTTAAATATGACATAGTCATATGACAAAGTCACCACCTTTGTACAAAAACAATTGTTTTCCCAGGTGTGGTTGACAAACAGCAGCACCAAACCCACTCAGAAAAAAAAAGAATTGTTATTTGCCCTGAAATATAATGGTATTCTTCTTTGAAGACAGCATGTTTTGTAACTTTTTTTCTCTGAATTATGCCGCATAGTATGTTAAACAGTTGAGACTGGTAATTGATTGATCTTAAAAAATATTGCTTTACTAGCCTTTAATGCAAGGAATGGACATTAAAACATCTAGGTTGTCTTACTGAGAGTTTAAAAATATTTGTCAGTGTGTTTTGTTTTGTTTTGGTTTTTTTTTTTAGATTATATGTATGTGAGTGTATATATATGTATGTACCTACAGGCATAAATAAGTGTAATTAAGAAGTTGAAGCTCTTGCTTGTGGGAGTCATGTACATTATAATTTCTTTAAGTTCATATGGCAGTGAGCAGGAGTACCACAAGATCCCAGTAGAAACTTAATATGAGTGAAGCCAATTACAAAACTATTACCTGGCAGAGTAGAATAGCATTTCCAACATTTCTCTCTTTTCATACTGGTACCTCTCCCTAGGATGTAGCTTTAGTGCCTTCTTGCACAGCCAGCAACTGGTGACCCTGTGTTTCTGCTGGTTTCACCTGGGGGACTATGGATTTTTTGGGGATCAGAGGGATTTGTTGATTTGAAGAGAGGAGAGTAAAGAGTTCAGAAGTATCTGAGTGATCCTCAACCTGAAGGAAGTGAGGAAAAGAGGGTGGAACTCTCAACTAATGGATGATCTGTCAGCAAAAAATACTTTTCCCTGTTTTCTGGAGACCAAAGTGGTTTATCAGGTACAAGAAAAGATGCTTCTCCCTACTCCAAGTCTCCATGACCTGTTGTCCAAAAGAATTAATGTCACCATCATATTTGTCTTAATATTTTATTGATATTGAAACAGGGAAAGAGAGAGAAGAGTAAGAATCATTACTAACATCTGTTCTCCATCATTAGGAGAACTCCAGAAAAGGAAAAGGATTGGGCTAAACATAGGATCCCATCTATCCCATCTCTTCTAAGTTCATGCACTCATGTCACTTAATATCAATAACCTGCTGTGCTATTACAGCAGCCATTAATAAGGCAAGTTATATACTCCTCTATCACATTTATTCCCAATGATAGTGACTACTTGACTACTGCCTTTTACTTAAATGAATGTCAATTATAATTTGTGTATTAGACACTGAACTCAGTTCTAATAGAGCAACACAGCACTACCTAGATGTTCAGGGATACACTGGTTTAAGTGGGTAATTCTTACCCTGTGAGTCTGCAAACTTCTCAGGAGCCCGTTTCTAAGAGAACTACACAAAAATATATAGTCCAATTACAAACAGCTTGAAATTTGTCATACAGAATTACACTTTCCTGATGGAAAATATTTATAGTATCTGTAATCTGCAGTGATCAAAAAAGAACAATTTTAAACCATATGTGTCTACTGCATTTTCAACAGATTAGAGGTTTATAAAAAAAAGATATGTGACCTAAATAACCTTGCTTTTGTTAGGCTGTAGACTGCAAAAAGGAGAGATATTATAAAAGAACAGGGAGTGGAAAATTTTTATTCATACTTTGTTGGGATTTTGATATCACTAAGAAATCCGAAGGACAAGAAGATAATGAGGCACAGACAGTGCAGTTTTAAAAACAAGATATTTGAACCCTTCCAGTTTTAGTATGAAGCTATCAACAAATTCAAAACCTTGTATGGATATAATCCTGCATTGTTTAAGTTCACGTTTTACCTTTGACTCCATCTTTGATAAGAATAACCAAATAATTTTACTTTTGAAGTCCTGTTACTTTACTTTTAAAATGGGAGATTGTAAACAGTCATAGCTTATTGCTCAGAAAAAAATATACATTGGCTTGAACAACACATTTTTGACTGAGCTCAGAATAAAGTGCTGAACTTAAATATTGAAGCAAGAAATACTAGAACACGAGAAAATTACACAAATAATATGAGGACATCTCATGCATTGTCTTTGTAACAATATGGTTCTATCTCATGGATCTGAAAGAATATAGTTGTTTTATTAGAGACCAGATAAATTAGTATTCCTGTGGTACCTCTCAGAAATTGTCAATTGCCAGTCAGTAATTACAACAAAGTATTTCAAAGTGTTCTATATCAGAAATCAAGTATAAGATAAACAACAGAAGTCCACATAGTTCTGATGGAAAGCTCATCATGGTCTAGCTGAATATTCCCATGGACATCAGTAACATTTAGATCCAATCTTTATAAAGGGAGGAAATATTGTCACAGTCATTAAAAGACCAAGCAGAGGACTTGAGAGCTGCAAAGGGACAGAAAAGGTAGAATGCACTGCACTGCCGAGCACCAGCTTGTTCAGAATGCCAGAAGTTCCTTATCCTCACCAGGTTCCATGAGCTGGGCAATAGCAATAGGGTAGAAATGGTCAACTGATGTGTAATCAGGACTAATGTTAAACTGCTAAATCTTTATTTCCAGTCTCTTCACATACTTCCCCCTGCATAGGGATTGGTATGTGCACAGAATACACATTATTTGTATAATGTCTACATGTATAAAATGTGAGTAGATAGATAACATTAAATGAAAAACTCAATTAGAATATATTATGTGAACAAAACTATTAGAATTTTTTTTAATGTATTCTATTCTGCTCAGAAATCACTGGCATTCAAGCAAACAAGTGGAATAAAATCCATGTTGCTTTCAAGGTAAATGCCAGATGAAACAGTATTGCAAAATGCCAACAGATAGTGATTTCTGATGCAGCAGAGGATAAAGTTACATGAAAATACAGATAATATAAAGCATCTTCTTTCTGCATAGGCTGGGAAAGAAGGGAGAAGTACATCTTGTTCAGCTACCAAAATGTGATTGAAATGTAATTTTAGTATAACTTAAAATGAGATAAAGATAATATTGTGAACATAATGTTTATAAAATTAAATTATTGTATTAAAAAAAATAGATTGAAAAACTTGCTGTGCATGAGTACTGCATAACAAGAGCAATAGAGAAACACAAATTAGACATTGGGCTAAAACCTTTGGTTTAAAAATTCAAAACCAAATGTATACGTTAGTAATGTGTTGAAGAAGTCATGACTTCAGAAGGTATAAGAATGTATATATTACCGAAGAAAATTTCATTAAAAGGTAGAGAAAGAGGCAAAGTGGAGAAACCATAGAAATGCAACAGAATCCTAATTGTAAGCCATTTTAGTTAGCAGAATATTTTTACTGACTTAGCTTGGAAGAAAGTTCGTTTTACTGAAAGAGAGAAAAATATGAACAATATTACAGACATGGGTAGAGCTAATGCAGTGCATATAGGTAAAGAAAAAAGCACAAAACACCCCTACAAAGATTAAATGGTTATTGAAATAATGTCCTGTGTAAGTGATGAACCAAAAAAGAATGGAAATAAAGAGCACCCTACCACACTTAACCTTTTATGCATACCAAAATAGAGACATATGGAAATAAATATGTTAGAAAAATGCAGAATACATTGGCTTTCAGAAAGAAAATGTAAAATTATAATTTTATACATCATAGACAAATCACTAGAACTTGGGAATTGCACGTATGAAGTCACTACTTAAATTCTTATTAAGGCCACTTTTTAGTGTAGGTATAGATAAAACCTTCATTAGAATCAGACAATAACTAAGTAATCTTGTTCACTGTATGACAGAGGAATTATATAATTAAAAAGAAGACAATAAATTGAAAGTATGAATGTTTTTGACTTAGTTATGGAGTATTAAAAGTAGGTCTGATGATACATAAAAGAATTTCATTGAAAATAACTGGAGTGAACATGAACATATTTTCAAGTGTTAACAGGCAAAAAAAAAAAAGTAAAGATATGGCTAGAGTAAGCACTTTTATTTTAATTACATTCACAATGATCTCATCCAAATGCGAAAATTTTACACGTAATATATTTTTCATCATATTTTCTTTTATAATTTCAGCACATGCAGGCTGGTATTAGCAAAAATATATTTTTTATGTATTCAAGATGAAAAGGAAAGGCTCGAAGCAAGAAATATGTTTAACATCAAGTTCGTAATTTCTTTTATAATGACTCAATGAGAGCTAATAATATTTTTTTATGGTATGAAATTAGCTGGTCTGCAAGTTTACTCACTTTCATTATGACACAAGTGGAAGGAGTTTCCAACATGGAACTTAAGATTAAGTATTTAATTTTGATTTAGATACAATGTATTCTATAACTGAAGTGATTTTATTATTTCTTATTAATTGCTGAAATATTTAATGTCACAATGAAAGGACAATGAGGAAATCTATTTTCATATTGTGAGGCAATATAATTTTATGTTCATAAAATAGCAATAGTAAAACTGAAAAGATAAACTGAAATTTTTAAATATACCAACTAAAAATTTTCTCTTCATGGGAAATTTGAAAAAAAAAATACTGGCAATGGGAGTAAATTATGGTGAACAATTCTTAACAAACAATAACTTGATGAAGTTGAATAACTTCTCATTTTTTTGAGTTCAAATATGTTGCTGGAGCAAATTAGCTTGAGGCCAAGTCACAAGCTGTTACATCAAGGTGCATCATAGGCTGGATTGACTGTCATAAGAAGATATGTGATAAGCAAAAACTGTCTAATGAATTTCAGAGTGGAGAAGTAACTGCCTGGATGTTTTTTCAGCTAATCTAATTTAAGGTGGAAAGTTTATTTCATCATGCTTTATCCAGTCATTTGAGAAAAACTGCAGTCCTACTTGTCTGTTTTGCAGTGAAGTCACTTTTTAAGCTTATCATAACCTCAATAACATAGAAATTTTACTAAAACTTATCTATATATTTTATTGCAGTAGAAATTCTTAGGTGACATTGCATACCACTGTGGAAAATACCAATTTGTGTGAATGATGCTTATTCCCAGACAAATGTTATCTCTAAAGTTTCACAGAAAGTAGCAGAGGCTCTCGAAATACATGGAGAAAGTACTGCTATTACAAATATTTCCAGCAAGAAAAATCTTGAAATAAATGAAACAATAGATCCAGTGTAACACAGACTGTTTTCAGAATTGCAGAACATCTATAAAAGTAGCTTAATTCATGGACCTACTGATAATTTACAGCTCTGAAAACATCAGATCCATTATCTTGAGCCGGGCAAGTGGAAAATGTTTCTAACAGACAGCCATGCTTTGTCTAACAAATAGATGCTACGAATGGAATGTTTAACTTGACACACTTCTCTAAAGAACATCTATTCTCCTTTCACACACCTTTGCTGTTCTTAAGTATCCTCTCCTCCTTTTCTTCCACTTCTCAGTGCTTCCTCATCTTCTCACTTGCTCTTTCCCTCCCCAGCAATTGCCTTTCTCTTTTCTTATTTACTCAGCATTCATCTCACTAAACACCAAAAACCAACAAACAAACAAGAGACTAAAGGACATAGTGGCTTAAATTGCATAACATATTATTCTATGCTGTTTAATTTTACTTAGGAATAAAAAGAAAAATAGTAGAAGAAATCACATTCCATTCAAGGGGTAATGTACTTTTGCATTTATACTTTCAATCTCAGAATTTGTATTTGGACTTGCATCTCTGGAATTTTAACTTGGCATGTAGGTCTGTAAAGTCATCATTTACATTGCTTTCAGCCAAATTCATTGCTACAAAATACTGAGATAGAGTCACATACCATAAAGAGAGCTTCTCATTTGTAAATCAACAGGAAAATCAAACTTGGACTTTAGTTTAAAAATATTAGAAAGGGATTAAACATCTACCAATACTCCTCTGATGCTAAGAACACCAGAAGTCCTTCCTCACAAAGGGTTATAAGGCTGTGCTGGAATCCCAGTGTGGCACATGGTACTCACAAAAACAGAATGCTGTAAAGAAATTTTGAAAGTAAAGCACACATTATTGATCACTCTGTTCATTTCCATTCTACTCTTTCAGATACATTCTTGTCCACTGACCTTTCAGATATGAAGGCAATCTAGTCTATGTTTTCCAAAATGTATCTATCTATCTATCTATCTATCTATACATATATTTACTTCCATACATATTTATATTTATATATTTATATTTATATTTATATTCAATATTTATAAGTGTTATGTCCCTCTAAGGAAATCTTTAACAACTGTAAGTCCCATCAGTTATTAAGACTGGTATTTTATGTCAATCTCACTTTTTACAGAGACATGCAATCAAAGCATGTTTAGAAAATACCTTAGACACTTCCATTTTATATATATATACATATATATATATCCATTTCTCAAAAGACTTTAAATAAGCAAAAATATACTACATTCTTTCTCAAAATTGTTAAAAGTGCATGTGGATAAAATCAAGAGCAAGCAAACTTATTCCAACTATTTTTTTCACAACAGGATGTTTGCTAAAGCATATTTGTCATTAGTGTAACCATTTCACTAAATCTAATAAGATTATTAGCATTTATTATCTAGTTCTGGGTTATGCTTATTAATAGAAAGCAAAAAACAAAAGACATCTCAGTTCAAGCATCATCTTTAACAAAAAAGGAATGAAGGCATTTATACAGCTTCACTATTTCAAAAAGTGCAAAGGTATGTATAATGTTATGGCTCCCTCTTTTGGATAACAGATATCTAGTATTCAATAAGAAGACTCATCATGTCCTCAAAAGCAAAAAAGTCTCCACAGGGCACTATTTTCCCCCAGATCTTGCTTAGAAATGATTGATGAAGCAAAAAACCACAAGCTTTTATTATTTTCTTGCAAAAAGATGTAGGTGTCCATTTTATAAAATAGACATGCATTTTTAAGAGAGCGCTGTAGTTAGAATATTTTTTAAATATGCTCAACATTATCAAGTTTATCAAGTACCTATAAAAACTGGAACATGAAACTGTGAAGGATTGCTCCTTATTTTAGCAATGTTGTTAATACAAAATAGAGAACAATGAAGAGATGATTAATGAAAGCACTTAATCTAACTAACCCCCTGAAAAAGTGACCAGAAAGGAGCAAATTTTACTCTTACACTATTATTACTTCATTTGTAACTGTGAGTGAAAAATGAAAGGAGTGGTCATTTGGGAGTTCTTCTTTTAGAATTTCCATTATAAATGCAACCTAGTTAAAAACCCTCCCATTTATATGCATTGGTTTTGGGAAATTTTTTAACATACCAATGAAGAAGAAAAAGAAATGTAATATGTTTAGAATTAAAAGAAAATCCTGGAAAATAAAATGTTTTGTATTAAGTAGGAATGGTGAGGAAAGAGTAAAACTATTGAAATGCATCAATCAACACAAAAGAGCAACTTCTGACAGAGGGTAAATTTCTATGGTTTAAGATCTTTCTAATGTAAGATATCTAGTCATAATTCCATGATAGGTCCGATTGTCGTCATGTATCCCTGTATGCTGCTTTGAGACAACTGGATATGACTTTTTTGAAAAAAATGCCTTTGGAAAAATCAGTAGCATTATTCAATGATTTCAGCAGCATCAGCTAGAAGGCAGAGTTTATTTCACTCAAAACCCCTTCCTATTGCTTTCTTATTGTCTTTATTAAAAATATTGATGTTACTCAGGCACATATGAATGGATTTACAGGTTTTGTTTAGCACTTTCTATTACTAAAAATAGCTATTCTTTAACATTCATTAAGATGTTGAGCTATACAATTATAGAATTTGCTGGATTTATATTGCTAACTTAAACTTATAATGTCATGATGCTCATTTTTATTACACCATTGCAGTGTGTTTTCTCAGTACCAAGAACTGCAATAAGACAATTGCATTTGATATACTGGGTCATTATTATTCATTCTATTTATTAGCAACAGCTACTATAAAATGTTTATTTTTTGATCAACACTGCAGTAATGAGATTTATATGAAGGTGCATCCCTCCCATGAAGAACTGCCTGTGGATAGTGCATATAATGACACTGTTTCAGTGTTAGGAAAAACAAAGCATTTTGGCAAGCCTTATTGAAAACAGAAATTAGGCTGTTTCACTGAGTGATGCTGCATACTCCCAGCCATACTACTAAAATAAACCAGCAAAATTTGGCTGTAATAAAGATTGCAGAATCAAAAAGACAAAAGGAGGCAAGAAATTCACTTCTACAGGACATAAGTGTGTTTCACTTGAAATATATATTCCTATTTAAACCAGGAAGAGATTAAAAACCAGAGCCTGACATATTCTTATGTATACATTAACTATACAGCTCTTTTTCCTGTTATATGCTTGAGTTAATTTGTTTTCTATGAAGTCACATATTTATGCCTTGTCTTAGCTGTATGAAACCCAAACAAAGATATGTCTCCTCATAAATTCTTTTCCCTTGATTTTTTAGGAATGCAAGAAGTAAGGCAGACAATCATTGGCATTTAAGTTTATACAAAAAAGTTTTAAAGCCAGACTATGCACAGCCATTTCAGGCAAAGCTAGACCAAAAGCGCTAGAGCAGAAACCATAAAGCAAACGTCTTGCTATATCAACTTCTTTCAATCATATTTGTACTCTTTTTTTCACTCTGAAACTGGAACTACATACACACTTTCATGCAGTTTAATTTTGTTTTTTACTGACTTTTAACCTAAAGGACAAGGAAAATACAGGAAGTAATACTGAAATGCTGAATGAAAAGTACTCTGCATGTTTTGAATTAATCCAAATAAATCACATGATAACCTGAATGTTCTGAGAGTTCATGCTGAGATATAGATTATTAAACTCTCAAATCTGCTTCAGGCACTACTAAAGAAAATATATCACATGCCATTTTAAACCTGACTTGTATTTTAAGAGAAATAAACTAGTATTTCCCTCTCTGGTAGCTAGAAACAAAAGAACAAAATAGCAAAACAGATCTCAAAATAGTCAGTAAAAACAATAAAAACTACATTGTATCAGAGCACAATTAAATTACTAAAGACATATGCAGGTGACATTTCTCTACCTTTCTTCTAGACTCAGTTCCAGGTGGGTCTGAAGTATTTTGAAATTTCCTGTTATAGAAGCAACAAATAAATATGTTTATAAATGTATAAAGTCTTCACTAATTGCACAAATTTGAGGAGGGCAAATTCAGGAAATACTACAGAAGATCTCAAAACCTCATTGTGGTAAGCTATAATCAAATTTTCATTATGAAATTGGGCATTGAAACCAAACTCTGAGCTACTGCTCATTGGTCTTGGTGGGCTTCTCTGCAGGTCTTTCAAATGCCAGAGGGCCACATCCAAGCTATTAGCCCTTGGGAGAGAGTATGAATATAAACACTTAGGGAAAAAATTGCTCAACAGAGCTTCACAAAAAAAGCGTATATACAGTAGTTTCACGAATATAAGCCGCACCTTTTTCATTGAAGAATCCA
>VRYO01001463.1:79064921-79092666 GCA_009812075.1 Sialia sialis | reverse complement strand
ACCTAATTTCCAGTGCTATGCATCAGTGTGATACCATTTCTGTAATTTCATCAAAGGATGGGGAAACATGTTAAGAAAATGCTATGATTAGAAGTTTCTTTGGGAAGTTCCACGAAACACTTCACCATTAGTGCTGTGCTTATGTCTATCCAGTGTTCTGTGGATCATTTGTAACAGTTTTCAGGAAAAAAAGAGTAGTTATAAACCCTAAAGGGATATATGCCACATTGATTTTATTTATTTATTTATGTATTTATTTGATCAGGGACTCAGCAGAAGATCTTATTTCAGCACAATGGGATTTCAAATTGACAGCGATTTCAAATATACTACCAGGAATCCTGAAAAATCTCAGTGTTGAAACTGCTGAAATATTCATTATTTTCTTTAACCTTTCACTTGAATTTCCTTGTTACTTGAGGGTTTCAAGCTATTAAAAGCAACACTAAGTTTTAAAAAACTGTGCCTGCAACTTGTTCCTGGTAAAACTGAAACTACATCTGTGGCTCAAATGTGTGAAACTGTTCACACAGCTCTGGGGAAAAAGTCAATGTAGCTCTTCAATAGGAAAGTCCTGCCTCACAGACCTATTCAAGTTCTCTGAGGTGACATCAAGCATATGGGTAGCTTTGACTTTTTTGATATGATATAGTTCTGATTCTAGAAGGCTTTTGACAGGGTGACTCACGAAATGATCTTAAGCACCAATGAGCTAGAAATGAAGGTCCCAGTGTATATCAGTAATTGATTATATAACAATAATTTAAATTGAAGTTATTTTAATTAATACATAATAAAATAATTTTAAAAATAATGAATCCGTTTCATTGATTAAATGACAGAAACAGGCAGGGAGAAGTAAATAATGAGTTTTGACATTGAAGTGTCTGTTTCAGTGCTCCACAGGGATCTGTACTAGAGCCCGTAGTGCACACACTCACAAATAAACTGAAAACAAGTTTGAATATCAAGGTGAAAAATGCTGCAAGTGACAATTCAGCATGTGCTGAGATGAAGTTAATTTTCTTTAGAGTGGCTGGTATGTGGCTGTTTTTTGGATTTGTGGTGGAAACAGCATTGATGCAGAAACATTTTTGTTATGGCTGAGCAGGGCTTACACAGGGCCAAGGCCTTTTCTGATCCTCACAGCACCCCACCAGTGAGCAAGCTGGAGGTGTACAAGAAGCTGGGAGGGCTCACAGCTGGAACAGCTGTCCTCAACTGACACAAAGGATATTTCAGATCATATGGCATCATGCTCAGGATATAAGCCTGGGTGGAGAAAAAGAAAAAAGAGGGATATTCAGTGTAAAATAGTTTGCCTTCCAAAGTAACCATTAAATGGGGTGGGATGGAGATGGCTGAGCACCTATCTGCCCGTGGGAAGCAGTTTTTCTTTGGTTTTGTGTGTAGCATTTGTTTTACCTATTAAACTGCCTTTTTCTCAACCCATGAGTTTTCTCACTTTTGCACTTCTCGATCTCTGCTCTATTCTACCATATGGTGAGTGAGTGGCTGTGTGAGGCTTAGTTTCCACCTGGGGATAAATCACCACGACACAGCATAAAAAGCCAAGTGGGTGTGCAAAGGAATCTCATGACTTTGGGTATATTAACATACTGAAATTCTGAAACTTTATAATATACAGTAATTTCACGACTATGAGGCGGACCCTTCTGACTAAAAATTTGATTGAAACCCAAAAGTGTGCCTTATAATCTGATGCGCCTCATATATGGACAAAGTTTGGAAATTTGCCAACCCAGAAATGCGAGCCATGAGCCAAGCTACAAGCCAAGCCGTGAGCCGAGCCACGAGAGCTGCACCAGCTGGCCCAGCTGCGAAAGCTGCACGCTGCGAGAGCCGTGGCAGCCGCGGCAGCCCTGCCAGCTGGCGTCAGGGGCGGGCAGGAGTGCCAGGGCCTGTGGCACAGGGAGAGCACCTGGGACTGCATTTAAAGGCTATGCCAATCCATGAAAAATGTTTGCAAATTGAGCACCTGCCAGTAAACCCCGCAAGCATGCGATTCCATTACGAATTTGTTGCTTTGTTGTGTGTGGATCCTTGATGAAAAAAAAAAAAAAAAGCACCTTATAGTCTGGTGCACCTTATATGTGGACAAAGTTTGGAAAATTGCTGACAGCCCGGAAAGTGCACCTTATAATCCGGTGCACCTTATAGTTGTGAAATTACTGTAATTTATTCATAACTTTTCAATGTAATGAGGAGACAGCAACATTATTTTTGCTTGTACCAAGCATCAAGCTCCCAGAAAATTTGCAAAATTGAATTTCATAGGTGGTATGGATATTGTGGACGCTCTTTGGACTGAGGCAGGGGACAGAAGAAGAAATTTCAGCTGTTGGGATTTGAGCCTTGCTATGCCCAACCAACCCTACCTTACAATGGTGTAATAGCTACAGGAGTTTGCCACATCTACATTTGAAGTCTATGCAATATAGTGAGTGGACAAGCAAATGATACATAATGAAATTCTTACAAAACTATGTGAAATCATGCACATGCTAAAACCCAGACTACACATTTAAAATAATAAATACTTACTACTGCCATTGGGAAATAACACCATAATGTGACCAGAGTTAGTACAGGAAATTTTTAGCCCAGAGCTGTGCGGTCAATAAAAAAGCAAACTACGCCATATATCATGATGAAATTAGGTAAAGAAAGCAATTAAGCTACTGTTTATAAATGCCTGAATCAACAAATTATGATCGCCAATGTCAAGAGATACACACCAAAAAAAAAAAAAAATTAAAAAAAATAGAAGAGATTCAGGAGATGCTACAGGGGCAATCAAAACTCTGGCACAGCCTCCACATAAGAAATTATTAAGTGGACAGTCCCAGAGCTTTCCGCCTTGGAAAAAAGACAGCTGAGGGAGAAATTGATGTAAATCCATACATTCATCAGTGGCAATAAGAATGGAGAGGGAATAATGTTTTCCATGACTTCTTTTGAAGATGACGTCTAATGAAGATGTCACTTAAAATGTTCAAAAACAAACAAAAATAGTTTGTTCTTGTCAGTAGATTGGTAAATATGAGGCTCCTTGCACAATATTTTATCTCTGAGATACTTACATGCTTTCAGAGAAAACCTTGACAAAGTTGTAGCAAAGAAACTCTACGGGGGACTACCACCTTACATTTGGAGACTATGGAAACATACAGAACAAAAACCATTATGTGCTTCTCCACACTTAGGTGTTATCATGAGTGTCTGCTTGTTGAAGATATCGTTATTTGTACTCCCAGATTGCTAACAAAATAAGCAGCACTTTATTATAGTTATTTTGAATGTATTCACATTTGTCTTTCATTAAAATGACATCTGAGTAAAAGATTTTTCTTTCTTTTTTTTTTGGTTCCTCACTGGAGGAATGTTTTTAATTTTTAAAAAGAGATTCAGACCTAGAAATAAGAAAAATTAAAGTTATCAGAATTTCTATTTCTGAGATCTGTTTAATTCTTTCAAGAGAATTACCATTTGTATATATTTTAAAGTGTTTATTATGGAAATATAGGATGAAACCTCAGCTGTATCAGACTTTTTTCAGACTACGTGAGATAAATTAATATAAAAAAATTATGTGAAGGCTATGCATTATTTCTATGTACAAATTCCTATGCTTGCAGTAGTCCTGCTCAGCTCTAGAAATAAGACTTTTCTAGATTTTGAGATCCCATTGGAGGTAGCAGAAGGACATTGAGGAGGTTGGTCTCTAATAAATGACAGCATTCAGCAGCTGCTGAATTCCCTGAGGAAGGAAGCTAGAACAATGAGCTACAATTACATTCCGAATTTGCTGACCACCTTTATTTGGTCAGCAACTCAGTTTTTCCAGTCCAGAGTAGTGAATGTATGATCCCTTGCAGGCAGTAATTAAGTCCTTCTCTATAGGAACAAGATTTCTTATGACTCAGATGTACATGAGGGGGGAAAAAAAAAAAAAAGAAGGCAGAGATTGAAATTTTTAAAAAGATCTTGAGATACTAGCTTGAAGATGTCTTTATTCCAAGAAATTCTGGCTTTTAACAACCTCTTGGGCCATTTACAAGCTGTAGACTTGGGAAGCTTAGCAAGGTCTCATTGCAATACCTGCTATGTTCGATGCTCGGGAGATATGCAGAGATGGGATGCACTAGATGTGTACAGTAATTTCACACTCATAAGCCACATCTGGTTATAAGCCGCACTTCTGGGTAGCCGGGAAGACAACGGAATTTGTCCATAAATAAGCCGCATTGGGTGATAAGCCACACCTTTATTTTTATTTTTTTTTTTAAAGCGAGGATCCATGTGCAATAAAGTAATGAGTTAGCAACAGAGTCGCTTGATTGCTGCAGCAAACAGTTTCCACAGACTGGTGAAGCCTTTAAACGCAGCCCCAGGCACCCTCCCCATGCCGCGAGCCCTGGCACTTCCACCCCCAGCGCTGGCTGCCGTGGCACCCCACCTGCTCAAAAGCGGCGGCTAGCCGCCAGCTCGCCACCTGCTCGCCATGAGAAGCTGGCCACCTGCTGGCTGCCTGCTCACCACAAGAAGCTCACGGCTTGCTGCCAGTGGCTCTGGCTCGCCGCCCACCCGGCAGCGACTCCGCTGCAGCTCCCCACCTGCTCCCCGCCTGCCCGGCCACAGCTCCACGGCTGCTCCCCAGCTGGCCGCGGCTCCCCAACAGCTCCCTGCTGGGCTGGCTCGCACTTCTGGGTTGGCATTTCACCAGAATTTGTCCATAAATAAGCCGCACCTGGTGATTAGCCGCACTTCTGGGGTCGGCTCGATTCTTCAGTAAAATAAGTATGGCTTATCAGTGTGAAATTACTGTAATCTCAGAACACTTCATTAGGAGCTTGGTGTGTGACCAGAGTAGACTGATACATAATGAAAGAGCAAGAAAAAAGAAATTTAGAGAAAGCATGTAGTCCCAGTTATCAGGAGAAGTGGTAAATCCTGTCATTAACAGTGCTGCCACAGGTGAATCTCACCTGTTTCATGCAGAGAGAATAATGAGAATCAATAGGTCTGGAAAACAGGAGCTTCTGCCTCTGGATATGGTTTGAGTTTGTATCTGGGATATAGAAAGCTATGCTGCTTATGAAAAAATCCAAACAAGCAAGCAAACAAGAAAACCCTAACCCCCAACCCACTCCACCCCCAAAAACAGTCTCAATTTTGATACCTGCAGGGTATCTGTGTCAAAGTACAGACAATCAGGTTGTGAGTGACAAAACATGAAACAATCTTAAAGGGGAGGAAAATCTAAAAATTTTGCTTTAATGATAGCACTTATTTTTCTTCATGTTTCTAAAAGCTATTCTTTAAAACCATGAATGTGATGAACATGTTGCATTTGTAAATAAGGTGTGGCTTAAAAACTTATAATGCAGCTTCATTATATGATAAGAGTGAAATACGTTTCCTGTGGAGGAAAATCAGTACTAAAGATCAAAGGAATATCTTCAAAAGTCCTTGCTTTAAAGGTTTACAAATGCTATATTTCCTTGCTCCTCTCATGCCGATGAAAAGGAGATCCAGTAAAAAATTATCATTATTGGAGAAAAAAGCTTTGGGTTTTTTTCCCAATAAGAATATGCACATTTCACATGTGTAATCCAGTGGCCTGCTGCCTCAGAAGCAGATATTTTAAAAGTCCCTTTTAGCTTCATTTAATACCATTCCTAAGAATTGAGAGACCCTTTTACAGGATGGATTGGGAGTGCTACAGGCTTCGTTCACTAGCTGTCGGAAGGATACTTGAAGAACAAGCAGTCTAGAAGCAGTTTCATCTGCTCCTCAAAAGATTCTTGCTCCAGAGAAGGGCAGATGGTATTTTCACTGCCCAAGGAGAGTTGCTTTAAACTACAGCTCTGCCTCTGCACAATTCTGCCAGTGAGGATTGTCCAAATATGAATCAACACATTCTCTTGCCAGATCCACCCACCCAGGGGGTTTGAGTTACCCACTGTGAGTGTCACTGAGAGGGTGACTCACCGTGATGAGGATCTGTATCTCCAATGTAGATACTCAAGAGTCTGGAAAATCTGTAAAATAAATGCTAAATCTCTCTTGTCACAGCAAGAGAAATGCTTTTCTCCTAATGCCCCTACAAACCATAGATTCATTTGCCTAAATGTCAACAGACATTCTAATACAAATTGCTATTAGTTCAAATTCACTATTATTTTATTACTTTGACTCCTGGTGTCATATAGCTAAGAGAACCTGCACTGGTGTCCCAGAAATAAAGAATTGCCTTCATCTGTTTCCTGGCAAAATTTTCAAATGAGTTTATCTTCATTGTATGTAGTGCTGAACAGATAAACAACCCAACAGACAAAAACAGTTCTGAAAATCTATTCTGACAGGTTTGCAGTGGGAGCTGCTGAGTGGAAAAGTGTTTTGTTAGTGTGGTGCATGTTTCTGTGCCAGAAGAGGATCTGAGTACCTTGTACTCAAAGAATGGGTGTTCATCAGTCGAAAAACCTGGCTCTTAAGCTTTAGGGATCCCTCCAAAACTACTTCAGCTCTCCTAGAAATAATTTCTTGATTATCTCAGGTTTAGTCCATATGCATTGGTGGTTTACTTTCAATCTTTTCATCTTTAGCCCAAATCATGTTTATCCATAACAGGAAAAAAAGGTAGGAAAAAAAGCTTTTGGGCAGAAGAATGCTAAAAAAGAATGCTGTTTTTGGAAAGTCATACACCCAGAGACTATATTCATGTCTGCAGTATGACTGCACTCAGAGAATATTTGAGTGCTGCAGCCAGAGGGAAGCATGTGAACGCATTCTGGGATATCTTTAATTAGTTGGGGAAGTGATAAAAGTGAACCTACAGTGGCACAGATCCAGCCTCTTCCTAAGTCTTGGTATTATAGGTGGCAGTGTGCTGTTTATAGCACAGCCTTTTGTTGCTACAGCTTCACCATTCTTACTGCTCAGTCTAGGTAGGTTAAAGCTGCGTTCAAATACTTTATTTTCAAAAAAAGGCTGACAAAGCCAGTGAGACTGATTCCATGCATGCAGGCTACGCAAGATTTATATTTGCTGCATCCTGTTAAAATACATACTTAGATTTACAGATTGTTTGGATCATCCTGAACATTAGTTACATCTTTCTTATTTAGAGATCAGAGTGCAATATGGAGCACTGCTGCTGCAGTTAAGTCTGCTATTTTTATCTATTTTAGCACCAGATCTTTTTCTTTTAGAAGACAAATTTTGCTTCACTGTTAACAAATGAAACAGACTAATTGTGGGATACATTATCAAGTTGCCGAAGGTTAGCTTTTCTTCTTGTCATGCTTATGAGTGACTGTGCTGCACTAATTAAAACATTGCCATGGCAATTGCTATAGAAACATTTAAATTGACTTCATCAGTAACAAATCCGTTCTATTGATCCCAGCAAGGCTTATTTCACAGTACACCTGAACAATCTAAATAGAATATTTTGCATTCAAAAGGACTTCAAGAGATAAATTTTTTCCAGTTGTTACTATGCTTAGGAGAATCTTTTTCATACAGAGATTATTCATTTACCTGGAACTGTTAGGATTCTGATGACAAAGCCCTTACTTCAAGGAGAGATTGCAATGGTTCTATGCTATCACAACATAACCCTCAAACCACACAAATGGAAAAAAATATTACCTCCACTCAGATCCACTGATTTGACGAATGGGGGAGAAAAGCAGGTTCTCAAAAATGTTTGGCATTAACATGTTTAACGCATGCATTCCCCATCTTAAGAGAAGTCTCCAAGATAACTAGAAAGAAAACCATTTTCTTTTGTTTGACACAAACAAGAAGTTGACATTTTACTGATTAAATGATGGGAGCAGAAATGAAGTGAGAAGAGATTGCATATAGAATATTGATTGGTTGCTTGGAAAAAATAAAATTCTCTAAAGATCTTTGTTCCTCTTAGAAGAAAAATCAAATTAGATGTTTTTCATAATGTTCAGCAGACAAAATGACCCAGAATAATAAGTCTTTCTTTACACATGAAAGGACCAGTTATCCCAAAAATAAAAAGCAGGGGAAAATGGACTGTAGCTTCATTTTTTGTTTTTGTTTTTGCTTCATTCTTTTTGACATTAAGGATGCTACCTTTCGACTAGGTAGTAAAGTCCTACTAATTATCAAGGAAATCAGTAGAGGGCAATGCTACACAGAAAACCACATGTTGAAAGCAATCTCAGTTTAACTTCTCCCCTGGCGGGGACAAAATGTGAGAAACTAGATTCCTTTGAGAAAAAATCCTCTGTGAAAAATTGTTGTTTGCACACAGATATAATTTCTTTTAGCAAAGTCAGAATATCTGTGCATGGTGCACTGAGTTCCTTTGAAAAGGAAAAATTTGTCTTACTTTTCCAGACTGTACCAGGACCCTTTGTTTCAGTGTTAAATTCCACCTTCTGAGTCTACAGAGTGCAACTCCTGACCCTCTTGAACAGCTGAATATGAGACAAGATGCATAAGCCAAATGCCCACCTTGATGTACACCTCTGAGTACAAGGAAAAGAGTAGTATAAACCTCTTCTGCATTTAAATGAATATGGCAAATAGCATTGGACAGGAAGGAACGAGAGCAGTATCAGGAAATAAAAGATGTGCAGTTTTGAAATAGCAAAAGTGAAGCATTGAAATTTTGTTTACATTTTAAATTATCACCAAATTGAACATGCAATCATACATTTCTAAAAGGCCTGATGAAAATATATTGATACCAGCCGCCCTTTTCTGTTTCAAAAAAAAAAAAAAGAGTAAAATCTAAGCAGACTAAATCACCTGAGAGTTAGTTTTGTCTAGGTTTTGAAAATATGGTATTTTGAAGTGAAAATTTTACCTCTTTGGCATTTTTAATAACTTCTTTCTCACAGCAATCTTTCAAGGCTTACAGGACTTAGAAAAATGTTTTTTGGAGTTTTAGTAGTTTTATAGATTCACTCTGCATTACAAGTTCACCAAATATGCATGTTACTTTTAGGAATTTTTGCTTGGTTTCTGGTTTGTTATGTTTTACTGCAGAAAAGATAGTAGGGTTCAAGAAATTAGAGAAATATTTTAGTCATGACCTTAAAACAAACAATACTTATCAGAATATAACAAGATCTTATAAAACCACAATATTTATCAGAATAGTTGCATAACAACACATAATTCATATCATGGCAAAAGTAATCAAATAAAAAAATTTATTAATATGAGCATTTCAATATTATCATTCAGAATGTATAGAAGAGGATTCTTGAACTACAATCCAAATGCATCTATGAAAGAGCAGTATTTGAGGACACATCAAGCCAGAATATCTCCAGAAGAGATAAGAGACTTAATAAGAGTCACTGGACAAAGTTGATTGTCTGACTTCCAAAAAAGGTATTTCCAAAGTATTTCCAAAGGTTCCTGCTGCTGCCTACTTTCATTTTGCAATCCCTTAAGAAGAATCTAATTTAAAAATCAAGAGGACGCCCTTCAATCTGCCTCAGATCATGCAGTGGAATGGATTTGAAAAACAAACAATGATGTCTTATGCTCTACGTTAATAAATGGTTTTATTTAGTGATACAATCTACCTCAGTCTAGTATTTTACAAGGAATTCCACACATCAAACTTAAACATTGAAACAAGATTGGCTGACTTTAGCTTCTTTTCCTTTTGATCCGTATCCAGTAAATTTCAATCACAAGGCACAATCACCATGTTCTAAACATGTTCTCCAGTTAATGTCAGAATTTACTGGTATTAAATCAGCCACAGGAGAGTTGCATTCTGCCCCTCTGTCTGGAACAGGAACATGCTGAGTATTACAAGAGAGAAAAACAGAATTCAAAGAAAACACATTCATGAATGTATGCTAAGATTTGTCTACCTTCATGATTTTATGCAAATTAAGTTAATTTGCTAAGTGCTTTGATTCTTCAATTAAAATAAAAAGCAAAATAAAAAAAGTTTTCCTGCATGATATACATGATCCTCTGCATAAATATGACACCTATTAAGCTGTTTTCTTTTTGTTTTTCAACGTGATCTTAGAAAGGTATAAATATTCCAAGCCTTCACTTCTTACTCAGCTAAAACTCTTTTTGAAGTTACTAAAATTCTTGGACTTTGATCCTCCTTCAGGATTGCTAGTAAAGACACTGAGTCCATACAGAATATCATCATTTTAAGACAATTTCACACAATGGCACAATTCCAGTAATTTAATCATTAAAGCCTTTAGAGTACAATTCACTAAATGTTTTTCATTAAACAGTCTTGGTTCTCAACTGACTAATAATTTTCCCAAAAAGCATCTTATTTCCAAAATTAACTATTGTACAGAAAAGAATATCTTCACATCTTCTATAAAAGTCCCAAACAAATAAATAACAGGTTGAAAATAGATGTAGGTAAGAAAGGGGGATAATATTTTATGGATTTTTAAAAAATAAATATATCTGAATGTTGCAGCCTCACACTACTGTCACTGTTAAGGGATAAGGATTCTCAAAGGAAATGTACTTTTTCTGCTGATTTTTTTTCCACATGATTTTTGTAATATACAATGACAGCTCAGATAAAGATATTCTAAAGTAAATCAGATTTAACGTGAAAAAGTTTATGGAAAAAACTGTGACATCAGGCATTTCATTTGTATTGCCATATAAAGGGTATGAGATTGGTTTAGTTTACTAAACATTGCTTACAAACTTCCACAGAAAACACGAGAGTAATTTTCACAAAAATACTAATTACAGTAAGGTTCTACATCATGAAAATTCTCATTCAATCAGCTGTGATTCAGGAAAAATTAAAAAGATTCCAAATGGAGAATTCTTTTCTAAATGCAGAGTTTTTTTAACCCCAGCAAGAATTCTGTGAACCCACAGTTGTCTAACAAGTATTGTTCTTGTTTAATGGATCTGTGGAAGACATCAATAATACTTAACAAATTTCATTTTATTATTTCCTTTCTGTAGAAATAGAAGATCTTCTGGACTATTTGGGCTTGGAAAAGGGGAGGAATAGGATATATTAATCATAAAGTAACAGAAAATTCAGATTTGTAGACAGTTCTGAACAGATACTAAGGCAGGATAGTATCAGGCTGAGTAGAAAGGGATTAGGTTGGAATATTTCTTATTCAAGCTCTTTCCTTGTGCCAGGATGCTGCTGGTAGTGAAAGCTTTCAGACAAAGTATTTTACTCAGCTTGTGTTTTAAATTAATGTCTACATACCGTGTGAGTGAATTAGTATAAGATGAAAAAAAGACATTAAAGAACTTGATTTAAAAATGTCTGAGTAATTTTCATGGCTATTTGTCATTCCCATGGGTTATTGTTGTGAGCACTAGAGTGTGTTCCTGTTCCATTAGGGAAAGAAGTTATTGCAACTTACACAAACACTTTTCTCTGTCCCTAGGTTTTTCTTACAAGAGGAATATAGCATTTGAAAAATTTGTTCTGGTGAATTATTAGAGGAGTGGAGGCTAACAACACCTCTGGAAATGATGAGGACTCACTCCTTTCTGACAGTTTTGCTTTGGAGCTCTGTGTTTTATGTGGTTCCTATGACGCCATCCCAAAAAAGGACTAACAAGCACTCACACAGTGAAAGGATAACGGGATTGTCAGAGAATGATGGGAAAACACTGCACCGCACCAAACGTGGTTGGATGTGGAATCAATTTTTCTTGCTGGAGGAATACACAGGTCCAGATACTCAATACGTGGGCAAGGTAAGCCTTGTGTTTAAAGGATTCTTTAAAGGTGATGCATCTAACACCCTTGATATTTCACTCCTTTTCCACAGCTGTTTTGCTTTTGGTACAGCAGTGGTCCAAATTTCTCATTATGTCAAAGCACACCACAGACCGCCTAAGGTTCCATGATTTTTCAAAGGTGTGAGAGAAACTAAGAAGTTCAGTGAAAAAAAGTAAACTGCTCAGACTAGAATGTTCCAATTTCTTATTACATATGCCCATGGAAGTTGTATTCCTTTTTCAACTGTTAAACATAAAAATTATATTACAGAATAGAAATGTTATGATTTCATTCACCTTGTGCCAGTGTATTGGACTGTGTGCTTTCTCAAGTGAAATATACAGTTCTATTAACAATAAAATTGCTGTCTCTTCATGATTCCAAGTAGTAGTTGAGTAGTAGTAGTGGTTGAGGAAAAAATATCTGGGTTTTGTGATTTCGGAAATAAACTGAAAGTTTTACTTAATGACTTGAAGGGCTTTACATTTTCAAGAGCTATCTACATCAGATTTTGTTGACAATGGCACCTCTGAATTCCAGTTGTTTCCAGTTGTCTCTCACTATTTTTTCTGAAAACATCAAACTCAAAAATTTCTAGATATTTAGCCCTCTGGTGTCTAACCATCCAGGGATCTGGAATAACCAAGTTATCTTTATCCAGATCTAGAATAGCAGAGATCTAGAATACACCTAGAGTGTATGGAAATGTTTATCTTAAAGGCTTAAATTAATAAATGTCCAATTCAGTTTCCATCATTCATCCACAATGCTGTCACTACCTCTTATGGTCAGGTAGGTCTTTCATTTTGAGGTGTCTATCTACTAAACTGATTTGGGCATTTGTAGATAAAAGCTTCAAAATTTTTTTGAACATTAGCTAATATCTCTGGTCATGTGAGACATGATCATCTGGATAACATGAAAATCATCTCCCTATATTAAGAAAAAAATGTCAAAGAAGTAAACCCTGATAACCATGAACTTATTACCTTGTTCATACTGACACCTGTTCAATTCCATTTTCCATGAAATAAATTTTGACATGAAGTAGCAGAAATAAGACAAAGGCAAATAATCCTATTGATAGATCTGTTTTCAAGTGTGTAAAATAGGAAAGCTTGTCATAGGCAAAGAAAGGATTAACTAATTGCATAGAGATATTTCGAAAAACAGTGTGTTTGCAAGTATTTTTAATATTGAGTAACTTGTCAAGAAAACATAAAAAAAGGTGCACTATCACTCAAACTCCGTGGCTGTAAGTCTATCTAGAATGACAGAAATAGACTGATTTTTTTAAAATAGAAATCTGTCATAGAGAAGTAAATGTTAAATATTAGAGCTGCTTCCAATTTTAGTCTCATTGAATATAGATAAATGACTTCAAAGCACTTTAACAGTCAAATTAAGCTTACATTAAGGCCATCCCGGTTCCACACAAGGAATGTTTGCATGTTAAAGTGCAACAGATGCAAACTTATCAGATAAGGTAGGATTGCATCTTACTTTTTCCAAACTAACTAAAAACTATTGGACCTTATTAGCATAGATTTAAGTCCAGGAAGAAAAACCAGATGGCTATAGAGTAGCTGGATCTGATATGTTTCACTTCTTGTAGCTCAAATTACATGTTGAGATTTTTTGCGTGCCTCTTCCAAATACTAGAGAAAGACTCCTGAGAGCGGTCAGAATCACTGAGTCTGTAAACTGATGGAAATCACCCCAAATATTAGCCTGTGTTCCAGAGGAATTGCATTGAACTCCATGTGGTTTCATTAATTTTAAAACTATTTATAACATGAGGAAATTATAGCAGTTCTGTCCTATTCTGAGAAAGGTTTAAATCTCAGGTTTAGTATTCTCCTCTTCAAAGTGATGGCAATTAACAAACCAGTATGTGTGAAGTAAGAGCACTTTCATTCCAATCCATGGGGACTAGTCCATAGCAAGCATTCTTATCTCTCCCCTCTTTAATATGGATGGGCTACTGGGGTAGAATAACAAATGTAGTACTAAAACTTAAATAAATTGAATTAAGAAATTTTTATCAGAAAATAAACTTCTACAGGATCATAGCCATAATATTTAAAAATTAGTATTCTCACCCTGTTTCTATTCTCATACGATTTTTATCTGTCTGGTCATTGATTGTGTTTTGTTACTAATGTTACTTCATTGATATTTTATTTGTGATGGGTTCATTCTGTTATTGACAGTAAGGAATGATCACTCAGGATGGCATAATAAAATCTGTTTACTAAGAAGGATGGATACACAGGATCTGTGACATCACCACACCTCTCATTTTTCTTACTGGTCAGATCCCAGCCCAGTTCAGACCAGCAGCAGGGCAATTGGGCACTTACTTTGACCACTGGACTGTCCAAATCCTGGCTGGCAGTCTGGCCCCTATGAGAGGACTCAGGCTTCACTAAGTTGTAAGGGAGTGGGTTTTCTCCCTCATACCTGAAATGCTATCTTAAATAGCAATTTTTATAGTTGAATTTTTGGCAGCCACCCTTCAAGGACAAGGGATATATGAAGAGCAATTGCCTTGTGAATGTGAAGGGAATCAAGGAAAACCAGACAGCTTATAGTATGTCCACCTCACATCTTTCTTTTCTTCTTCAAACCCAGAGAATTCATGTATCAAATACAGGTGAATGCATAAAATGCATTGTTTCTAAAATGCATAGGGAGACAAATATTGCTCTGGAGAGCTTACAAATGAAATATTCAGTCAGACATATATAAAGTAAGCAGTACCAGAGTCCTGCTTAAAATATTAGACAAGAAAAAAGAATAAATTCTAAAGTTAAAAAATGGCTATGTTCTTTCAAAATGCCTATTGCCTAGTGAGATGTATTCTCAATCCAATTATTAGTGTGAGGAATTTTCAGAGGATGTTGTGAGAAGAACTGTAAAACCTGGTTCTGCTTACTAAGAATTCGCAGGAAAAATGGTTTACAATATAGAACCAGTACTTAAATTTATGAGATTAATTTATTTTTAAAGGAAGAGAAAACAATTGGATTTCCTTTTCATGGAATTAGAAGGTGTTGAAAAAATAAACACCTGACTGTATGCTTATCTGGGAATCTCCTTTTCGTTTGGCAGGGAGAGGCCATAGATCCAGACTTAGCTGCTACTAACTTTAAGCCCCTTGTAGAACCTGAGAAATGAAAGTAAAAAACATTGACATTCTGTGAGAAAGCCGTACCAAATCTACTCACCTCCTAATAAACAATCCAAAGAGATAATCATCCAAAGAAAATGGACAAGCAATTCAGGTATTATTAAAATGCTGATGAGGATGACGTTTATTAATCACAGAAAAAACTTGCACAGAAGGTTCTAACCAATTAACCCTCAGGGGAAAATTAATTTTATTTTCCAAAGATAATATTGCTTTTAAATGTCTCCACTTCTAAATGATGTCATTGATGCCCACTGAATGGACATCATTTGTGCAAAATGTCAATTACCTTTAACTCCGGTCCTTATGAAATAACTCTAAGGCAAAAAGAAATAGACTTGATTAAAATCATTAGCCATTTTGGAGAAACATGGTCCTTTATGTCTTGCAGCAGTATATCGAAGTGATTTCAAGAGATGAGATTTTTCCATCCTTTAAGTCACTCAATTACATTTTTTACACAAAAGCTCTCCTCTCCCTATATCAAATAGGCACTTTGCTAATAAAAGGCTGCTCATCTTGGTGGGCAGATAATGGGTGAAGTACCATGCAATATATGTCAAACCCAATAATAAATATTACAGACAAATACCTGTCGTATCCCAGAGTTTTAAAAAGAAGAAACAAACAAGAGGAAAAACAATTTTTCACACCATCTGCAATTTTCTTTTTCATAATAAGGGGGAAAATAAAAAATCAAATAAAAGAATAAATGTCACTGCTCAAAATTAGCTGCTCATGAATAACCTCCTGTTCAATAACTTTCATAAAAATAAATTAACAAGGTTCTGCATGTCATAAGCAGAATTTAAATTGGATGCAAACTGAAGAAATATCTCTCTTCTATCACCAGTTAACCAAGGAATTTGTTTCATGTTCTTGTTCTTGACAAGACATATAAAGTGAAAAAAAAAATAGTAAGAGGATAGGGGGTTTTTTGGGGGGGAAGTTTGGTTTGGTTTGGTTTGGTTTGGTTTTGGGAAGGGTGGGAAAATGCAACATATATTTAAATGCATACATTTTTTTGCTTGTAATCTGCATTTATAAATATTCAGACATCTACAAGTAAGGTTGACTGCTACAGCAGTCTCTTATACGAAAAGAGAGAGACAAAACTTGAAGAACTTAATTAGACTTCATAAATAATTACTAACTTAATAGCTATTCAACTTAAAAACAATAAAAGAAGTATCACTTAATTGCTAACTTCACCAGACCTGGCTATTTATAAAAAAATTCACTCAAATCCCCCTTTGTACTGAATGGTTTTGAGGGTTTTTTTTAATTATTATTTAATGGAATTGGATAGTATTTTCTTATAAATATAGACTATAAATATACTAATGGCTGAAGTATTATTTCACATTACTTTCTCTCTGCCTTTGGTACACCAACCAGTCCAGAGTAGGCTCCTTCTGAATATGAAAAGCAGCAGAGAAGTTGGAAACCTGAGAGCAGGAAAGTGCTTTTTTCATTATTCTTATTCATTCATGTCCTCTGAAACTGTTGCTGAGGCTTTGGTCATACTCCGTCTCTGCCCAGAGCACCTTGGGTGGAAGAAGCTTATGGCCCACAGGGGTGTCTCAAACAAGCTGGCTCTTGGCAACACTGCAGTGCCCAAACCAGAAGTAAGTAACCTTGGTTGCTCCATCCTGAAGCATAATGTTCTCTTCCACAGTAGCTTTTATTAATTACCTAATATTATTTACTTTGTGTACTGAATTTTTAATCTTAATCTTGTATTTGTAGTGTGAGAGAGAACTTGCTTTTTTACTTGTGACCTAAATCAAATTATGCAATTTTTACACAAGGATTTCTTTGCAGTGTTTGGTATTTTCTCTCTACAGAGTGACTTTTAAATTGAACTATAAGGATGAGAGAATATGCAGGTGCACTATCCCTTCAGAGTTTCAAGCATACCCTGTACTTTGTAATAGCTACATTCCATTGGTCCCTTCTGTAAAACTGTTGAAACAGGACCACAACTAAATGTGGCTAGAAACAGAATGGTTTTTGATATCTTTTAACTTAACACTACGGTAAATTGAAAAAAAAACAAAGAAAAAACCCCAAACCAATCATAAACTTAAACAAATCATATGCTTCTATAGTTTCAAAATATAATTCAACTGGGGGCGGATTTTGTCACATTCTTAATATATTCCATCTAGTATGCACTGTATCCCAAAGCAGTCTTATAAATCATAACTTTTGAAGAAGATGTAATAATATATTTTTATTAGAATCTCTGTTCCTAAAGTAAAACCAATATTTTAATATTGAATAAAAGATGAAAAATTAGTAAGGTCTCTTTTGTCTTTCCCTTCTCAGACCTCAAATTTTTCCTTGTATTGTAATAAGTACAAGGAAACAATGATGTATCAAAATAGAAAGGAGGGAAAAAAAAAAAATAAAGACAGTAAATACCAAAAAAATAAGAAAAACAGTCTGATCAATGTTTAAGAAACACAAAAACTTCTTTGATTCTTAAATTAATAAATCATCTCCACTTACACTGTATTCTTCAGTTAGCACATTTTTTCAACAAATATTTGATCTATTTTCTAGTAGCCATATCCTAGGCAGATGAATCACCAAAATAAAATTAAAATTGAAAAAAATACAAACAGATGGGGAAAAAAAAAATAAAAATTCCACAAGTTCCTGTCTTAGATGTATTCATAATTTAATTGCAAACACCAATAAGGAGGAGCCAGCTTTACTTGTTTAAAAATAACTTATTTTCTGAAGGCTTCCAAAATAAACCTTATGAAAAATTTCTGGAAGTAAAATTCATTTTTGTCAAAAAATGCAAAAAACCAATAAACAAAACAAATAAACAAAAAAACTCCAAAACAAACAACAACAACAACAACAAAAACCCAACAAAAAAAACCAAAAACAACAACAAAATAGAAGCTTTCAATAAAAAGAAGACTGGGGGAGGGGCAGGAGAGAAAATTATGTAAGACAAATGCTACATCTTACAAACACAGTGGACTCTTTTTTTCCTAGAAAAAAGAGCAGTAATTTCAGACAGTCTAAATATATTTTTAATTGAAGTTTCAAAAACAATGAAGAGATCTAAGCAGATCATGAATAACCTGAGTATAAACAGTTTAAATATGAAATATCTCAAATGTTACATAGCAATAATGGGCCTAAGCCAGAATTTTGCTGTCAAATTTGAACACCATATTTCATCTAAAATAAAGATTTTTATTTTTAAAAACAACTGCAATGATCAGAGGCTTCAAAGAAATGAATAACAAGAGTGAGTTGGCATTGTTTGGTACAAAAAAAGCAGCTGTCATGAGATCTGTTTCTTCAGCTACATAAAAGGCTGTTAAAAAAAAATCTGAAGTTCTTGTCATGTTCAGGGCAAGAAGTTGGGTTCATATTGTCATAAGGTTGATTTACAGTCATCATCAGGAAAAAGTTTTTGATAGTAAATATAGTCAATACAGTTAAGCACTGGGAAAAGAACTCTCAGTGAGACAGGATTATATTGATACTGAAGATTTTCATGACAAACCAAAAAAAAAAACAACAAACAAACAAAAAAAGCCCACATGCCAGAAACGTTAGAGTGATCCTACCTGGAGGCTGGAGCCTGTATATCACTTTAGGGCCCTGTCTATTTTGTTCTCAAGGGTTTTGTGTGTGTTTTTCAAGTTCAACTGCTTAATCAGCTAAACTTGTTTTGAGGGGAAAAAGTTACATAAAACAAACAAAAAAACCTGAACCAAAATAAACACAGAAACTTAAGAAATGAGGAAATCATCAAACCTTTTATTGCAAATTTTCCCTTTCTTCTTTCCCTTGTTTTTTTCCGTTTCCTTGTCCCTTCTTCCCTCTCCTCTTTCAAAATAGAACATCCCGTATGCAATAATTTGTAAATGTAATTTTTGAAAATTTTGCAACTCTAACTGAAAACTTCATCCACAGCAGAAATGCAGGCATCTAAATAATTACTAAGTTACTTTTAAGGCCAAAGTCAATGCAATACAATTAGACATTGGCAAAACCAGCACCATTTCACCAATTCTTTTCCCTTTTTCCTCTCTCCCTCCATGCTTCTCTCAGGTGTGGAAAAAATTTATGGTCACCCAACATCCAACCTAGCAGCAATGACTTGGAGTCTACCTTATAGTTGACCTTGATGCTTGCTCTTGCCTTAGTCAGAGCCACCCATCCCTGGGGATGTCCTCAGTGTGCTCAGAGCACCAAGGGGGTGGGCGCAGACAACACGAATGGAGATCAGGAGCCTGCACAGTGGAGTTCACTGGGATTGACCATGTTGGCCAGCTAATTAAACAAACGACTTGAAGTAAAAACAGCTCTTTTAAAGACACAGTGGGCATGGAGAATGGACTCCTGTCTGCAATGGTAATTTCCAGCTGCCAGCTAAAACATAATTTTAATCAAAATGGCTTTTCTGAGCTTAAAAGTCTCTTGTTCTTGTCAAGCTCCATATCTGAAAAAGTCTAAGAAGATCTGGTTTGAAGATCTGCCTGGCTCAAGAAATTGATACAATAGGTAATTTTTATTTGTAGAATAGCTCTATCTATTAAAACTTCCTTGGCTAGTATTTCTACACCTTGCAGCATTAAGCCTGGGAAAAGAAGATAAGACTAGTGGCAATCTACAGACCTTTCATTATCTGTTATCAGGCAATGATTTATTGTTCATGAAAACATAGGAAGCAGAGGGAAAAGTATTTAATGAGATTTTTTTTTTGTTATGTTGTTTATTTATTCCCTTGATTACATCATGGGAATTATTCTGGAGAGGATAAGTGCTTTGACTACATAGTGGCTTACTGGCACCTGCCAGCCCAGTGATAGGGTGCAAAAGCCATCAGAGTGCAAAGAATATGTGAGTATACCAAAAAAGGTCGATTTGACAGCATCAGAGGATGGTTTTGTGCAATGCCTTGTCTGTCAGGGAGTGGGTCATAATCATCTTGATAACAAATAGTGAAGCTGTCAACATGCAACTGCCAAGAACAGCAAACATTTTCGTCCTATATATAGGCCTGATACCTCAGATCTGGTGTATTGCAGGAATTATCACACATTTCAGTCTTCTGGAAACTGAAAAAAATGTTAGTCTAGTCCATGTGAGTGGTCAATTTAACACTATACTGAGTTTCAGTCAAAAGAGGAACCTGTGTACATTTATCAGTTTTGGAAATACATAGCCATTGTCCAATCATTGCTGTGTATATTCCTGTAGCAGCACAAACACACTGAGGGAACTTCTGCACACTCTTACATCAATCTAGGGTCAAAAACCCTGCTGAAATCCCTCTTTTCTGTTTTTGCACAGCAGAATGTAGTAAAATTGTTAAAGAAAGCATTACAACCTCCATGAACATTTCAGAAATTCTTCTCTTTCTTCACATTTCAAACACAAGTATGCCCATTTCAGATGGAAGCCACTATAACAAGTTGTGGTTTTTTTTGTTTGGTTTTTTTTTTAATTTTGAGTGCCAGAAAATGACAACCAGGGTGATAATATTATTTGAGTTATTTAACTGAAGATAAAGTTTTTCATGTATTGCCCATTTCCATAGGAGGAACCTAAGGACAAATTACACTGAATCTCCCTTATTTTAGTTGTGAAACTATTGCCAGAATCTCAAAGAGGTCTTTAGTATGGTTGATTCAGCTACAAGAAGGAATTTGTAGCCCATATCCTTCAATAAAAATAATCGGTAATGCTGGAAATAGTTATTAATAAAATTTGACTAATTTTTAATATAAATTTTACTTTATTTTTTCCATCTGTAAATTGTAATTGCCAACATTTCTCTAATGAAGCTTTTCCTCAGAACACATCTGTCTGTGTATGAGTTGTTCCCACACAATATTATAAAAAAAAAAAGCTCTGAAATAAGGTGACAATAGCCATGAATTGTTGAGCTGAGTGGTTTATCAGGGTACTATATGAAAAGAAGAAAGGTAAAGAACCAAATATTTGCTAGCTATCTACTTGGGAAACTGTGCTTTTTGTGAATTTGAGATATAATCGATTGCTTTAACTTTTCCTAATGCATAATAATGACCAAGACAAAGATACTAAATGTGATATTGTTATACTTCTACTCAAGCATTCATAAAATTAATCTCCCTAACTTAGAATTTGTACTTTTCACCACCTGTAGCCATTTTTTCCCTTTTAACTTCTAGCTGTTACTACATATTTTCGATTAAGAACTGAATTAAACTAAATTTCAAAATATTGAGAATAAATTTGGTTCCTTTAAAAAAGTTCTGATTTACAACTTCTATGCAGTTACAGTGGAATTAAACACTAATATATCACACTGATAAAAATGTTGCAGGTACTGATGCAATCTTTAAAATAGTGCTCTTCTGATAGTTCAATCTTACAAGGGTTGTGGAAGTAAACATATTTTTCTTTTTAATAAGCATTTTTGATTAATAAACCCTGTCAAATACCAGGAGGTAACAGAGCATTACATGTTCATATACAACAGGTAGCTGACTGATAAGAACAAATTTTAAAAATGAAAAATATAATATTGAAAGTATTTGCTTTCCCTTTCTCCCTACCATTGCAACATTTGCATTTAAATAGGTGAAATTAATATCCCTGTAAAACAATGTTTTTTTAAAAAGTATATGTGTTGTGAAAAACAAGTGATGAAAAAAAAAAAACATTTCCCTTTCCCTTTAATTTTAAACCTATATTAATTTATATAAATTAGATATTATATTAATTAGATATAAACAATTGGTGAGGATAATAAAATGAATTTAAAGAGAAATTTGGCATAGGAACAAATATTTCTATATCCATTGTCACTGAAGCAAATGGAAGGAGGGTTGTTGCAAGAAAGCAAACTAAATCACTGAAGTGTGTAGGGTGTTTTTTTAACTCTAAATTTCACAGAACATGCAAAAACATTAATTTCTGTAAAGGCTATTAATTATGAAAGGGAAGAGGTCACGGTTTGATTCCCACACACTCCATATGAAAAATGTAGAATCACATACAGAAAGGCATGAAGTGAAAGGAAAAATATGAATCTATAGCAGAAGAAATTCTTCAGACCCTCAAAAATATGGAGGGAAACAGGAATCACCCATTTTGTTTGCATCTTATTATAGATACTGCAATTCATATTCTTTCTGCTTCAGGTGGGTAAATCTGGTCTAACTTCAAACTGTGTAAAAGGAAAAAAAAAAGAAAGAACAGCAGTACCCCCACCCTCCCTCTCCAATTTAAAATTCTTTTTTTGTCCTAAAAATTATGAAAATGCATGTGTGTGCATATCCATGTAAAATACTGGTTTATCTTAAGGATAAAGAATGGATTTACACTGATCTCTTTGATAAGAATAAAAGAGAAAAGGATAAATCTTAAAATCATGATTCTGGGATTAATGATTTCCACTTCCTTAAATATGATTCAGTGAAATATATCTAAGTGTTTTACATTGAATGAACATCACCTATGACGAGACAGATACTGACAAAACATTTCTTCTTCTAAGGAGAAGACTGCAGCAAAGTTGTTGAAACAGTGATTTGAGGTCACAGAACAAGTCGATATCAAGTTTGATGCAGAACAAAATAGCTACTGGATAGGGACAAATTCACATAAATGGTAGGGCTTATCTATTTGGAAAAGCCAAGACAAAAAGAACAGCACTCCTCCAGAGTGAAAAAAAAGCACTCCTGTTCCCTCACTTTAAATAATAACAAAATCTCAAGTTCCATCTTAAAACCTATTTTCAAGTGATTAACAAGATCATGGTCAACATTTGACTACAGTCGAAGTTGTGGGATAATTAGCAAAACAATCTGTTTTATTACGACTACTGTGTCCTTCTCCAAAGTGCAGGGAACTTTCTTAGACAAAAATGGATTTCAGAAAAGAATGGAGACAGTCATAATTGAATTCTCAAGTACTCCCCCAAACAAAATTTTTTTCATAGAGTTATTAGAAAACTAACATCAATGCATTCAGAATTTAATCTGCCTTAACCACATGCAAATTCTTTGACTATCCTTGATGTTGAACTAGTAACAGTTTAACTATTCCCCAGTGCACCTCCTGCTGGTTTGCTTTTGGTTTGTTTTTTTTTAGTAATATTTGCATTAAAAACCTTATTTAAAATCCCTCCTAAATAACTCCTGCACTGTCTAATGTCTCCTTCTTAATCTCACTTCATCTGACCAGATTGCAGATTCATCTGTTGAGTGAAACATGAAGCAACACTGTTGGTCTGCAAGGCTTTATGCTTGGTTTGCCTTATCCTTTGATTTCTCTAGGCACCTCTTTAGTGAAGTTTTCATCCAAAGCCCCAGGCAGCCTTGTCCTGGCTCCCCTCTAAGCTACAACCTTCAAGTTTAATCAGAGAGGTACAATCAGCCTGTGATTTATGCAGAACCCTAAGTCCATCTCAGGCACTCTCCAAATGGATTTGCACTTACCAGTTTCTTTTGCACTGTGGAAGTCATTCAGAAGTGTTGATAACTATTTCAGCCACTGCCTTGACTTTGGCCTCATTACAGTTATGACCTTCCAAAGATGGTATTTTGAAACAAGATTTAAAAGATCTATATGAAGAGGTAACACAAATTTCAATAAATAGAAAATTAATGACAAATAAGATAAAAAATACAGTAAACATTTTTTTATAACTACTGGTTTTCATGACATCCTTCTTGAAAAAATAGCTTCCCTTAGGAAGTTACCTTATCATAACACAGATTCAAGGCTTGGCATTTATCATGTCCTGCCCTGATTAAAACTTTTCGTATGATATACCTACCTTTGAGAATCTGCTTCCCCGGTTTTACGAGAAGTTGAGCATATGGCTGTCTTGGAGCAGACAGGGGACAGAGAAATTGCACCCAGGCTAATGATGGTATGACATGGATAACTCTACAGAATACTTTCACAGGCTACTCTTGAGCTGGTACGATAATTTACATTTTCAACACAGTTACCAGAACAGAGTAATGATGTAATACTTAAAATTACAGTAATTTCACGCGTATAAGGTGCACCTCTTTGACTAAAATTTTGGTTCGAACCCAGAAGTACGCCTTATAGGCAGGTGTGCCTTATATATGGACAAATTTCAGAAATTTGCCAACCCAGAAGTGAGAGCTGCGAGCCAAACTGTGCAGGGCTGCGGGGCTCAGCAGAGCTCAGCACGTGTCCTGGTTTGAAGGAAAGGTGTCTGTGAAATGGAGAATGCAAACCCCCTCCCTCCAAATTATTATAATTTTGAAATTAAGAGTCTCTCAGGCAAACATATAGGAATTAGGAATAACAGTTCTTTACTAGGGAAAATAAGATAGAAATACAGTACTACAAAGAAATAAACCCCAAACACTGACAAAGTGTCTTGGGTTATAATACAGGATGTAATCAAAGTATCTATTCTATCACCATCTGTTGTGGCCAAGTGGGGCAGTGACCTTTATCTCCGTGGAAGATACTCTGCCAATGGGCCATGAATTGAAACCAATAGGGCATTTTTCTTTATTTTTGCATCCCCCATCCTTCCTCCAGGGAGTTATCTTCTGCCATTGGCCCATTGAGTCTCACTGTTTTACTGATAAGTAGTCACTAATAAGTAATCACTGATAAGTAATCAGTGATAAGTAATCAGTCATACAGTATGACTGATAAGTAATCAGTCATACAGTGAGACTCAATGGGCCATCCTTCCCTGGAGGAAGGATGGGGGGGTGCAAAGATAAAGAACAATGCCCTTCTGGTTTCAATGGATGGCTCATTAGCAGAATATCTCCCACGGAGATAAAGATCTCTTCCCCATCTGGTCACAACAGATGGTGATAGAATAGATACTTTGATCACATCCTGTATTGTAACCCAAGACAGCATGGCTGGTGCGATTGTTGCTAATTGGTTACTTTGTTGCACGTGGATGCTTGCTGGGGTGGGGGGGAGGGGGAGTGCAACTTATAGGTCTAGTGCGCCTTATATATGGACAGATTCCATGGGCTTCCTGGCTACCCGTAAGTGCGCCTTATAAGTTTGAGATTACTGTAACTTCAGACTGTGTTTTTCTTTTTTTTTTCTTTTTTTTTTTTTCTGTCTCTTTTTTTTCTCCCCCCTCTTGGTCAGCATTAACAATAAATAAGCAGTAACACAGGACCTTAGTGATAATGATCTTACCTATTTTCCATGACTGTAATTAAAAAATTTGGTTTTAGATAAACATTTGAGGTATTTAAAGTGCCACCACATAACCAAGGAATTCTGAAATTAGTACTGAGGGATGAATTAATTTCTTCTTGTGAGGTGTGTATAGTGTCCAGAAAATATTTTGCTTATCAGTTTGCAAAGCAAGATCTTAGGGAAAATACATAATTAAAAAATGAATCTTTGTGGTAGAGATCATTGTGAATCAATACGCATAAAAATCAGCATAACTTTTTAGATTTGAAATGCATTTTGTAAAAAAAAGTATGTTCTAAAGGGAGTAAATAACCAATTTTGAATATTTCTGGAAATTAAATATCCAGCAGATTAAAAAATATTTAAGTCAACAGTGTATAGTCTGGTTTTGTTTGCTTGGGGCTGAAAACCTTGAAACCTCTTTATGTATTTAATGCCAAAAAAGACTCTGACCCTATTGGCTTACATCTCAATATCTTACAATTTCATAATACTGTATGACTTCCTAAAAACTATGACGTCTTGATTAGTGCACTCTTTATAAGTATACATACATATATATATATAAAATTATGGTCAGAAGTGCCAAAATACCCAAATATTCGTGTCATTGATACATTCTTAAGATATCTGTTTTGTTCCTGGAAGCACTTAAACATTCAGTATATTCAGTCAATACGGTCTGCATCCAAAGCTGGAGCAGTGGATAACCAGACAGTTTCAAGAACATCAGATTCATAAAAGAAAATAGAAGAGAAAAAAAAATCACAAAACCAAATACAGGTCTATTATAATTTAAAAGTTCTAAACCCTGGGGCCAAGGAAGCAGGGATGCAAAGATAATTAAAAAAGTACAGTGGTCAGAATGAATTTTCTCTCTTATGAGCTTATTAGTATAGAGCTGAGCTCAGAGCAATTAGTTCTGCAGAGAGTAGGGGATAATCCACCCATATGACAAACTCATGTTGCTTCCAGCCTATCCCTGTGCACATCTTTTGGAACCAAAGGACATTTTGAGTGCCTCTAAAATAGCAAGAAAATTCATGCACACAGACAGATTTCACTCAGGAGTTTCCAGTGAAAGAAAAAATCTGTGAGAATGATACCCTCTGTTATTGTGAAGCCTTTAAAATAATGATGGATTTAACACCTGTTTCAGGGATTGATTAAAGTGGCAGTGCTTGGTGTTATGATGTCATAATTTCTGACCTGTGAACACAATTGATGATTGGAGTCACTTCTCATAAATCTGTATCTCATGTTATGGAACAGATGAATGACTGTATATGGCAAACCATAAATAATAGTAAAAAAAGTTGGCATTTTTCATCAGGCTGAAAACCTATAACTCAGCTGTTGATTTGGAATTTAGAGAGATGAAAGATTTTATGTGCTCTGAAATCCAGTTCTCTGTGCAGAAGTAAGGATGCGACCACTTTTGTAGGTTTGACTACAACTTTTCATAGAGGGCTCAGGAGATATAGAAGATAGGTAAGAAGGTGGAGGAGGCACATGAGAATACAGCTCTGGCTTCCAGGACTCCTTCCTACATATGCAGAAAATGCATATAGAATTTCCCCATACAGTGTTTCCATCATTGGAACCAAAAGACTACTAAGAATTCTGCTGAACTCTTCCTGAATGGAAACAAGATTTACCCTTAAGTACTAAGTAAAAATCAGCACCTGCAGCTGATGTCAGCAGTGTTTTTCACAGTATCACTCTCTAGAGAATTTATAACAATAGACAGCTGAACACAAGAACCAGATGCTGGAAAGCAGAAGATAAGGAAAGTAAATGTCATTTGCCTTGTTTAATATACAGTCACTTAGGTTTCCATCACACACAGAGTCTGGTTGTTTAATTAAGAAGTTTGTGCTGATGTCACAAATTCAAGTCAGGTAAATACATTGCTATTTAGCACACACATAAAACTTTTGATTAAACACACAAATAGAAAAGTAAAGCAATGCATATACTGCTACTTCAATCCATGCTGAAGAACTACTGCAGCTATTAAGATGTCTTTAAAGTTTTTAATTACTTAAAATGCTAATGAAGGAGAATATTGATTCAGCTGGTGTTGATTTTGTATCCTAACTGCTCTGGATCTCACAAAGTTCTGAAATCATACATTAGGGGCACTAGTTAATATCCTGCCTATCACTAGCACTCAATGCATTGTGTTTGAGATTTTAGGTTTGGCTGAGATCCTAATACCAGTTCTTACTTCAAGCACACTACTTTCATTTTTTTATTAGAATTAAATTATTTTGTTTCAGGTAATACTTATCCTCTTTCAAAGATTGTCTTCTTTCTCAGCTCTGTGTACACAACCTTCTTTAATTGGAACAATCTAAGAATGATAATTGCAGTCAAATTCCCAGACTTAAATAAATTTGTGCTTTGATACATGCTGGTAAAACTTGGAAAACTCAATTCCTTTCTGTTTCACAGTTTCAGAATAAATAGCATCATATAATCACCAAATATGAATAGAAATTTGATGTAAATAGACACATGGTGTATAGAAGAAACATACAGTAATTTCACACTCATAAGCCTCACCTGGTTGTAAGCCA
>VRYO01001463.1:78967457-79054286 GCA_009812075.1 Sialia sialis | reverse complement strand
CAGGACAATCCCCTCCCTTGTCCAGCTGGTGATGCTGTGCCTGATGCCTCCCATGACAGGGTAGGCCCTCCTGGCTGCCATTTCTTGAAGTATGAATAAAAAGAAAAATTATTGATTGAGCAATACATATCAGGACTATTTCTACTGTGAAAGTAAAACATCTCATAAAAAGTAAGAAAAAATAAAGTGAATATGAAGAGAGAGCAAGAAAGAAAGAGCAAAAAAGAAAGGAATCACAAAATAGCATTTCAGAAAACCAGAAGACTGCAGAATAAAAAATCAGGCGCCTTTTAATTCTATATTTTACTCTGTAAAAAATAATTAAAAATAAGAATAATATAAAAAAATCAAAAGAAGAGAGTGGGAGAGAATGGTCATCTTTATCAAGACCAACCAAAATCAAAAAGTCAAATTATTCCTGCATTACCTACATAAACACTTGAGATATATTTTGAGGCATATTTTTTAGACTGTATAAAGAGATTCTTGCATACCTAATCAAAGAAGTTTTCTGACTGGAAATCACTATGTGGTTGCACTATACACACTGTAAGAAATAGATACACTCATGATAAGCAGGTCAAAAATCCATAAGAAAATCCCAGTTTCTTTGAATTTTTATCTCTCCCCAATTTTCTGTCTCCAACCACATTTTTTTCCTTAACTATTATATTTATTATGTTTACCATGTCCAAAAAATATGACAGCAGATATTTATGAAAGCTCAGGAAAATGTCACTAAGACTGAGAAATTGAAGAGGAATCATCACTAGCATGTTTCCAGCTGTGTATATATCTGTTATTCAAATTGCAATCATACTATGTACTTCTCAGTGTGTAACTAGCTGTTTCCTGGAATAACTATGTCTAGAGCACACAAGGGAAAATGGTAAGTCAACACCTCTTACAGAATGTGTGATTTTCAGTTCCAATAAGCAAATCTCCGTCATGTTTAACTAGTTTGATAGTAAGAAGAGAGAAAGCATAACATGGATTTTCAGCACAACCTATTCAAGCCTGGGGGAAATATGAATGCCTATTTGTGCACTTGTTTGTGCAGCCATCAAGTTACATATAAATTAGCCCTGCTATGCCTAAATAGGATCCAATCCAACAGTGTTATGGGTAAACCTAAAATGCTGTGTAGCAAAGTTAGTAGTGGGAGTAATCAAAACCACTGAAGTGAGCTGACTGCAGAGTCATTTCAGATAAATTTTATGGAAATTATCATGTTAAACTGATATTGACTTTAAAAGTTGAATGAGGAAGTTAGTTTAAAACATTCTAAAACTCAATAACACGGAATTTCTCATTAAAATGAAGTGCTAAAGTATAATACTTGCTGTAGCTATATTTTTGAACAATACTAAAGTTTACTGGGAGAATCCTGTCGTTCATGTCAGCTTTAGTAAATTGAGTCAATAAAATATAATTTAAAAAATGAGGAAAAAAAGGGCTAGGAAGACCCATAAAGGTTAATCAAAACATAAAAGAAGGAAATTTACAAAATAGGCTCAACATTTTAAACTGATGGAATGCCAAAATTCTAAGATGCAGTCTTGGTCTCAATGGAGAATTGGTGGATTTCAAGCATGACCTATTCTGAACTACCTATCCAAACCAAGAACTTCAGAGAAGTTAAATACGCACATTAATATTTTTTTTTAATTTCCTCTTCATGTAGAATAAAAAGCACAGCCTTAATCACACTTAAAATCCACTAATTTCATCTTCAAGGCTTACATGAGTGTAAGATCAGTCCAAATATTTTTCCAAAAGAAACATTCCTAAAAAATCCCAAATAAAATCAAAACAAAACTAATACCACACCTCACTGTGTAAACCACTTTCTCATGCTATAAATAAGGGTATTAACTTTTTGAAAAGGGAAGTTAACAATGAGATGTCTTGCGTAGTTAATCCCTTTTGGCACACAGGTCAATATTATTACATCCCTCTGCACCTTCTTTGCTAATTTTAATGAGCAAGAGTTATCAGTTTTATATCATTAAGCTTCTTCAGCATGCAGCTGATGAGTATTTCAAAACAAATTTTTAATCTTTGCATTAAGAAAAGGGACAATGCCTAATTTAGTTTAACAGTAATTTCTTAAAACTGCTATTTTAAATTTATATATCTAGACAAAGATACCTAACATATTTCAGGATTTCTACATAACAGGATTCATCTAAATATAGAGGAGCATATTTTAAATAGCTAAATTTAGAACATGCAATTTTTCCATAATATCACTTTTTTAAAAATAATTTGAATAAAAGTGTTTTTCTTTAGCTAATCAGCAGAATTTGATAGAAGAATGATACACATGAGATGTAAATCTGTCCATTTTTAACACAGGTGCAGAGGATTATAGCAAGACTAAATATGCCTTTTGATCAGCTATTCTAAATAAAAGATATAAAAAAATATACATGTAAAAGACATATGCATGAAGAAAAAGTGAGATGAGATTGTAGTAAAACACACTGGGTAATATGCATTAACATTACCATTCTTGTTACTGTGCTGTTGTCTTTGAGTGCAGTAGTATGTCCTGAAACAGCAATTACACAATGATTCTCTTAGAAGTTCCACTATCATTGTTCAATATTTCTATAGTGTCTCTTGGGAATCTATAATCATCATGACTACGACTTCATTTGAGTAAGACTGAGCTCCATTTTGATATTCTTTTTAGTTACATCATGTTTTCAGCATTACATAATACCAAGCGCATTTCTCAAGAACAGTTTGTTATTTTGTATACGAAGGTCTTGCAAGAGCAAGTAGGCCTCATGATTAAGGAAAAAAGGGGGAAAAAAAAGGAGAGGAAATGAACCAAATGTAGTAACCATTACATTTTCTATTTTTGAATTTGCTTATGTCAGTAACCATTAATCTACACATGTGTATAAACAACTAAAAGGAGGCAGCTCTCATTTTTCATGTTTCAGCAGGAAATACTTATTTTTTCTCCTTTGCATATTTTCCCTGGTTTCAGATGTTTATAAAAAGAAACTATGTATGATTGTCTTGACTTTGACACAAGCTTAAAAAACCTAGTTTGCCACCTTGCAAAACTTCAGAACTCTAATTGTTAATGTGCATTCTATTTTAAAATGAATTATTGAGTTAGCTTTAAAAGAAAGATACATTTCAAATAAATATTTTATCCACAAGTTCATATTTTACGAGATAGAATTAGAATTCCTTTTAGTCAAACTAAGCATGATGGCAGAAATTCTGTAACTAAAATACTTTCAATATTACTTTTTGCATTTCCCACTATAACTAAAGAATTTCAAAACATTTGTCAATGCCAGAATATTTTTTAAATGCAGAATTTTTATCCTAATGTCTTTTTTTTTGTTATGAAATCTTTGTTATGAAAAAAATTAAAATATATAAAGTAAGAGTTCAATGCCTAGTAACATTTTCTTAAGCCATCAAGTTAAAAAAGTAAAAATCCTCTTTCTATTAACTAGTCAAAATCATAGATCTTTCCAGAATATTTTCAAAGAATTTTGGATTATTTGGGCTTTTTTCTTTCACTTTTGGACATGAGGTCTGTTAAGGATGTGTATAGTATTTTTATTAGAAAAATTTATGGAAGTATTTATATGCATTTTGCATTTAGCATGAGGCATAACTCTAAAAGAATAGGATAAATAGATGCTTTAAAGTTTCATATTTCTAGTGTTTAGAAGTAAACCACTAGAACACCAAGAGAATCTTATTTAGATCTTATTTAGATCATTTAATTTTTCTATGATTTGTCTACACATTATCTATGTATATAATGTGGACAGCATTTTCCTAGCAAAAAGGCTGTTTGTAAGGAACTTACTACAACTCTGGTAGTGTAAGATGGTTGTTTTGAGTTTGTACAGTTCCACTGATTTCAAGCTGGATGTTACAGAATTGTTAGGATCTTTTTTCACGGTGTTCATTTCACAATCAATGTGTATAATTACTGTAAAACTTAAATATCCATTTAAAACTAATATTATTTTTGTTCCAGACTGAACATAAAATAAACACCTAAAATATAATATAAGTAATCATATCTGAAACTATATGTATGCATTGTGTATATCATGGCACCATAAAACAGTTTGGATTGGAAGGGACTTCAAATACACCTTCCACTAGACCAGGTTGCTCAGATCCCCATCCAACCCAGACTCAAATTCTCCCAAGAATGGGGTAACTCCTCTGGGCATCCCATTTCAGTTCCTCGCCACCCTTAAACTAAAGATTTTCTTCCTATGCAATATAAACCTTCCCTTTTTCAGTTTAAAATTATTGCCCCTTGTCCTGTTACTACAGGCCCTTGTGAATAGTATCTCCCTCTTTATTATTAGGTCCCTCCAGAAACTGGAAGGCTGCAATCAGGTAGACCTGAAGCCATCTCTTCTCCAGGCTGAACAATTCCAGTTCTCTCAGCCTTTCCCCACAGGAGATGTGCTCTGTCCCTCTAATCATCTTCATGACCTGCTCTGGATGTGCTTCAACAGGTTGATATCGCTCCTGTTCTGGGGACCCCCAAGCTGGATGCGTCATTCCAGGTGGCCTCTCACCCTACTGGCCAAGATGCTTTTGATGCAAACCAGAACATGTTTGGTTTCTGGGCTCTCTGTGCACATTGCTGGGTCATATCCAGTCTCTGATCTACCAGCATGCTCAAGTCCTTCTCAGCAGGGTTGCTCTCAATCTGTTCATGCCTCAGCCTGTATTGACAAGGGATGTTGCCCAGATCCAGGTGCAGTACCTTGCACTCAGTCTTGTTTATCCTCATGAGATTCCCATGGGCCCAGCTCTTAAGCCTGTCTAGATCTCACTGAATAACATCCTGTTCTTCAGATGTGTCTATCATGTTACTCGCTTGGGGTCAAATTTGCTGAGGCTACACTTGAGCCCTTTGTTTATGTCATTAATTATGGCATTAAATGACACTAGTCCCAGTACAACTCCAGAGGGACACCACTTGTCACTGAGGTCCATTGGAGCACTGGGGCATTGAACACTACACACTGGATGCGACTGTCCAACCAATTCATTATGCACCTAACAGTCCGCCTATCAAATCCATCTCTTTACAATTTAGAGAAAATAATCTTGTGGGGGACCATGTCAAAGGCTTTACAGAAGCCCAGATAGAAAACATCTGCAACATCTTTGTGACAATTTCAACTAATTCACAGAACATTTTAATATTGCAGATAAGATCTCAAACTACAGAAAAAGAAGTGGACTCTTATTCTCCTTTTGTCTCTTTGTTCCCTCCTGGATGTGCTCTCCTATGTTTTTCCCACTGTCCTCTGAACCCAGAAGAAGAAAGTTTAAGGAGATATAGCATCATAAAGATGGATTGTTCAAGGTCAATATTCCCTTTCTACGACTTCTGTTCCCTGGTTCAGATGACATGAGGTTAGATGCCAGAGCTAGTGTCAGGAAAGTGGCAGAAATATGCAAAATATAGCAGTTATGAGCAGGTGAGAACTTTTTCATCCAGCAGTGTCTAACCTAAAGAATCACTTGACATATCCATTTTATTTCAGCTAAAACATGCTTCTAACCTTAACAGAATTCCACACTTCTTTTCTTACTTTTTAATTTTTTTTGAGATGGGGAAAAGTTTGGTTTCTTATTAAAACACCACAAGTCTGAGGCAACACAATGGGAAAACCAGAACCATTTAGTCACCTGCTATGAGTAACAGCTAACTCTTGGTGCTACAAGAAATTGGGGTTTTGTAGAAGTGCTGTCAGCAAGTAAAAGTAACCAGTGTTTGCTGCTAACACAAGACGGTAAGGTATAAAATTTTTTTCTATTTCTGTCCTGGGAGAACTGAGCCACTGTCAACTCACTGTCAGTCTGTGACCTTCTCTGAGCTCCCTTAGACCTCCACCTGCTGACCTTTCACAGTGTTCTAGTCTAAAATATTTTTCATAGGGAGTAATAAGATGCCAGAAGTTCAAATGCAGCAATTAGTAAGCAGGATAGGTGACTTTTATAGCACTATATGGCACTTCAGGCTTTGTCAACTATTTGGTTAAACTTTGGAGATGCAGTTTAAAGCCAACTACAAACTCATTTAAACTTAATTTCCTACTACTTCATAGATGAATAGAACAGTTCTACTCCATAGATCCATCATAATAAGTTCAGTTACTGCAGCACTGGACATTGAAATGATAGCCTTGCAATGACAGTCATCTTGCCAAATGGAATGTTCAGATCTGGGTTGTGTTAAATGGCATTCCCTTTATATTTCTTTGAAATGACTCATTGCAAAACTGTTTCCCTGACTACATTATTATGAGAAATTTAGTATTTACCATTATCTGTATACACTGAAAACAAAAAAAAAAAAAAAAAAGAAAAAAGAAAAAAAAGGCAAAAAACCCCATACACTAAACACTCCCATCCCCCAAAACAGACTTGCACATCTCAAAATTAGAGCTTGGAACTAGCATTAAATGTTCCTGTCCCATACCCACACTATTTTTTTTTTTCTAATGCAGTAATTTTCCTGACTTTTATTTCATTATATTTTCAGCTATAACACCACATTTGTGTACAGAAGCATAATGCTCCCGGATTCTTTACATCAGCACTTTTGCTTACACTGCAGGGCAATACAATGGGTTATGGTCTGCTGGTTAGAGATGCTGTTCCTCTGACTTGATATTAATCCTTTCATCTTTCATGGCTTCACATTTGAAAACCAAAAAAATCACTTGCATTCTGAAATGGCACGTTGCTTCAGCCAGACTCATTACATGAACGTGCAGCCTTCTATGTATCCTTTGATGTAAACATGTTATTGTTCACAACCATGTGCAACCTGCTTTCAGAACCACAGTAAATAGAATTCCTATGCACTATGCCCGTTTATAGGCACCTAATTTATTCCCTTATGAGCCTTTGAAGCTACCAATCGCCAAATAATTTCCCTTCTTTCAAGACATGCTACGGAATAAGACTTGCAGTGAGACCCTTCTCACATTTATGGGACTATATTGAAGTCTGCAGCAATTTAACTGCTGGTACTGACTGGAATAGCTGGCACTAATTAACTGTATTAATATTAGGAACTCCTGTATCTTTTTCAGAAGAAACATGTCAAACAGAGGTGTACGCGTGTTATAACCATCATTACAGCTAAAATATGCCAGACATTAAATTAAACAGCTTAGTGCTGGAGAGGAGATATTGTCTAAGGGCAGATTAGGCATTCAAAGTACTAACATTAGTGTCACTGTTTATATCAAGCTAATGCATGGATTTCTTTACTGAAACCATGTAATTATGCTTCTTGTGCACTTTTAGATGTCTGAATACAACCCTTTTTCTTCATCTAAACAATTTTTGAGAATGGGATTTCACAAGTGTTGATTCTGTCGTTAGCTGGGAAGGCTGGTTATAGAGATCTAAGTCAGGAATTGAAAATAACTAGATAAAAGGTAAATCTGTTTGAGATGTTGCATATGTAGCCATAAAACAGATTTTTCAAATTACATTGAGAAATATAATTTTTAAAAATTATTATTTTTTGTTAAATAAAGCTAATCTGGGATGCTTACTTAATCTAATCTTTTTAATGCCATCTTTTATTGAAAAAAGACAGCTTTCTGAATGCCTGGGTATGCACCTTAGTTGATAATGTTGTGCAGCTAAGTGTAAAGCTGAAGATTTTTAAAACGTTTTTAGTATGCTGACACCTGCATGCATCTATCTTGAAACTAAAACACAAAGACAGGTTTGTTTCTGCTGCTTTGGATAGGTTTGTTTGTTTTCTCTACCAGATTTCTGTATAACTTCTAAGATCTCTAAAATATGTAAATAAAAAACAACAGATCATATTTGGGTTCAAGATAAGACAATTTTTTTCCAATATTATATAAATTAACTAATCATCATGCAGGGAGAACACACACAAAAATGCTTCAACATTTCAGTCTTCAAAAGAGAGCAGTCTCATCAAACAGACAAATCTCTCACAAAACAAAGGTCTAGATTCCAAAACCTTCATTTTTCCTGTATGCCTCTTTTTGTGAGCTATCACACTCCACCCTAATCCTCAATTTTAGTAGGGTTACTGGGAAGTTAAAGCTTTATCTCATGTAAATCTGAATGATTAGTACCACTTCAATTAAAAATTATTTAGCTGCAGAATTCCAGCAGCCTAAGAGTAGAAAACACAGGAAAAGAACATCACCTTCCCCCAAGAATTCACTATTCACCTTAATAGATATGATACAATATCTGTCCATAATGGATACAGAATTATTAAATAAGAAATTTCTCACTTAAAATGTGCCTATATATACATATATGTATATATATATATATATATATATATACACACAGATACATATGTTTGTGTATATTACATAAATAGTAAGTTTTTAAGTTAAATCATTAGAAAAGGTATAATAATTGATTGCAGGTTTTTAGCAGCGCAGAAGATGAATTATAGGAATGGCAGTGACAAGTGTGCTTTTCTCAGCTCAATTAATGCTTCAGCTTGAATTCTGTTGTAAAACAGCATTTTTCCGTCTTGCCAATCATATAGTTATTTTGGAAATTTTCTGTACCATACACAGCATTCAGAGAGTCAGGAAAATTAAAGTAAAATAAGTCTTATCCTGGACTGTCTCTTGTCTGACTTCTGATTATTTGCAAAGTGCTTGATATTGTACCGGCTGTTATTCATCCTCTAGTAAGCATGAGAACAAATACGTTACAGCATTTCTCATGTATTTTTTCAATATCATGCAAAATATACATCTGCAAGTTTCCACAATGACAGCAATCCTGATGCTCACATTTACTTAAATTTTTACTATCTTACCAGATGCCTCAAAACACTTTCAGGAATAGCTTTTTCCTACAACCTCATAGATGTGTGACACTGTAAAACTAAGATTAAGCATGATTAAGGGTTGTACAAGTACCAGTTTTGCTCCTTATGAAAGTTGTTCATATCTTCATATTCAAAATACATTGTTCACCCCTAATTGGAGATTAAAAACAAACAAGCACCCCAACAACCCAGAGCAATACAATGCAACTTAGCGTCCCTTGAAGTATGTACATGTGTGAATAGCTTGCATTTAACTGCCAATAAACCCTCAATTCTCATCAAAGCCTCCTGCCAGAATGCCAGCTCAATAACAGTTACTTCATTCTACTTCAAGGCAAATGATAAATAGCCTGTGAAAAATAAGACTATGTACACAGTAAAAAAAAATTGAAAGCTTTATTTCCTCATATAGTCAAAATATGTGACAGTTGTGAAAAAAAAATTGCTGCATACCTAAAGGGTAGCCACCTCTTTAGTTCATAGGGATGGCTTAAGAGAGAGGAAGGTTAAAAAACAATTTTATATTTCATGGTCCAGAAGGCTGATATTTCCTGATTTCATGACTACAATTTTAAAAGACACCTTGGCTATCAGGAAGGTGTGTCTACCTGAGGAAAATAAACCGTTTAAATGCATATGCCAAATTAATTTTCACTGAGTCCTAACCACTGCAGTGTCTAAGCATTTTCAAACTGGCTCAGGCATTTTTAAGAGTATTTCCCAAGCAAGTAATATGTAGTCAACATCCTTAAATATTTTCAACTAGAAACATGCCCAACTGTGAGATATGTCCAAATGAGATTGTCCCCATGATCATTTACTGTGAGCAGAGTCTTATACTAAATAACCAATGAACTTCCAATTGATTTGCAGACATAGTGAAAATTTGCCTTTCAATCATTTGACGCAATATGCTTAAAGTATTTGAACACTTTTGAAAATAAATGAAATGTCAAGAAACAATAATAGAAAAAAATCTCTTGATTGACCCTACTTAATATTCTAGACTTGTACCTGCACCAATACACCCACACACATACAAATACTTACATCTGTATTTACTTATATATACACGCATACCCTAGAAGTGTTCTACTTTTGTGTGAAATACTACTCTAATTAATGAAAATTTAAAAACCAAATAATTAAAATAATCCTTGAATTTTACTAATTTGCTGTGTTTTAGTCTCCATTTCTCTTAATTTTTATTTTAACAGACAACATCCACAGTATTTAAACATGACAGAAGCAAGAGATTTTAATGAGTCACATATTATCAATTAATGTAAATTTGGGGCTGCCATGGTAACTTCATTGACTAAATTTTTATGGAAATTGCTGTTTTCCAGAGCTATTAATGTTTAAAGAGACAAATTTTCTCACTACCCAAAAAGGAGTTCCAACACATGACTAAAATGATCCCAAGTAACGTAAAGATGAGACCAGCCTCTCATTGTAAAAATGACATACTTTCTCATGGTCATAATAGAAATTCATATGTGGCTTTAAAATGCACCTCTTTGCAGGGCTGGCAAAAGTGCAAACTTTGTAAAGACTTTCATTAAAATGTATTATAAATTAATTTTGAAGATGCAAATGAGTAAGATTCTAGTTCACATTCATAGTTAGAAATAAAAAAAACTCATAAAGGGTTACATAAGCTGAGATCAAAAATAGGAGCATATTAAAATAAGTGCAGAAAGTTAACTTGTTCCTTCTCAAAAAAAGTCAGAAATTTGGGTGTTGCATTGCAAAATACACAGCAGTACAGGCATGTACATCAGGACTGACATTTTGAAACTGTTTATTTTAAGCCTGTTTTTTTTTTTAAGTGAGAACTTTAGAAATTGTTTGGAGGACCACAAGTACTTTTGAGAAAAGGGCAAAACAGAAAGTATCTTAAAGCTGTACTACATGAATGAATGAAGTTAAGAGTAGTGAAGAAATAAAATTTCTATGATTAAGTCATTATTCTATAAATTTTAAAATAATAAATTATACTAAAGCCTTCTTTGAAACTGTTGGCTAGGAGTAGGGATTTTTAACCAATAGAAAATTATGCTGCAGCCTTTTTGAACTAGTGCTTCTCCTAATAGAATCAGCAGGATAAACTCTTCCTATGTTTAACCATAAAACCAGCTAAACATTGTTTCTCTCTTTTGGAGTATAAGATGGGGCATAAGTTGAAAAGTGCCCCTATAATCTTTAGAAAGGAAGCAAGTGGTGGAGTTGTGATTGACCTGTCATGGAGGGCAGCTGCCAGTTCATACGGGTGGCTTGTTTCCTCATCCTCCACAGGCAGATTAGGAGCAAGCAGGGTCATTTATGGCAATATTACAGCATTACTTCTGGCTCCTTCAACATGGCAATTTCATTAGCAATTATTTATAGTTGGTTCAAGCCTCTGTACATAGAGCAACTTCAGACTCAGATACATTCTATTGGTGAATTTCACCATTATCTTGAATTGAAATTTTGAGGATAATTCTGTGATTAAATATTTCAATTAGAATTTAGTGTCACAGACTGTAGACAATTGGTCTACCTTAAAAAAAGGTGTTTTCTAATTGTAAAGTGTACAGTCTATTGAACAAAATCAAGACTTCTAAGCTGCAGTTCCTTTATTAAGGATGGCAGATCACTTTATACTGTGCCTCTTTAGTCATTAGAAAATGAAATGTAAAAGCTAATCAACGTTAACGCTTGAAATATTCTGACTACCCTTTCCTCTGTTTCATCTCTGCCATTTGATTGCACAAGTATTACTGTTTCAGAAGTGACTTTACAGTGAGAAGGGGAAAACGAAGCTTCACAAAAGAGTAAACTTGCACAGAGTTTTCACTCACCAGTCCTTCAAATTATTCCTCATTCTTTTCACTATTTCCCACTTATTATTTCATCAATAATGCTTTTTAGATTCTCATGCAGGGCATATGATGCAGTACAGAGTCACAATTGCTGCCAAAGGAAACCCAAAGTTAGTTGCTAGCTCAGTTTCTGAAATTATGTTACAACAGTGTGTGTATTGTGTACGCTGACAAATGCAGGCAGATTATAGGCAGAGCAGTTTTGTCACATTACATCTCTCTGTGTGGTGAGACAGTCATTAGCCTTTGGTTCTTGCTCTAATGAAAGTTCTCATAACACAATCTAAAAAGAGGTTTCTTTTTGTCATTGGAAAGTATGCAGTGAACAAAACCCCAAACCATCCAAATGCAACACATAAAAGAAATTATGAGCATTGTTTCCTCATTTTGTTTATAAAATATAAAGTACTGTTTCTGAGGTAAAGGTGTGCAAAAATAGCATCTTCTGTTTCTGAAATGAGTTGTTTGGTCCATCTGTTTTTGCTGATATGGACTGAAATAGAGAGGAAAAAGTAGTTCTGAGGGAAAGTAAGTCTACAGTAGGAAGCATAGCTTATTTTTCTTACGTCTCCCACAAATTACTTTTAGTCACATTAGCAGGGATTGCAGTGACCTTTTACTTACACCACAATGGTGCAAAGTTTGTGATTTCTGGGTTGGAGGTCAGTGGATATCAAAAACAAGGGCACAGTAACTATGTACAGCAGCTGATTTCTCAATTAAAAATTTTATGAAACTAGATATACAAAAATAAGATAGCAAGTTTTCAAGAGAAATTAAGCTTCACTTCATAACTATGCAATAGATTATTAAAAATAGTTAAACTTGAGAAAATGTAGTTTTTGTATTATTTATTACATGTCTTCTTTTATGCTATCTTTTTACCTTCTCTCTTTTACCTTGTCTCTTTTGTCTTTCTTCTCAGTACATATGTCTGAACTACATCTTAAGGTTCTTTTCACTTTTCCATTTTAGTACTATTACACTATTGCTCTTTTCAGTCTAGTTCCTCCGGTTGCTTACTTGTTCTAAGTTGGCTTTATTTAATTTTTTTCTTTTTCATGTCCATTTACTCCTCTTCTGTCTTGGATCATGTATCTATTTACCTGTTGAAACTTACTCCTTTTCTGCTATTATTCTTTAGTTTCCTTTATTCTTCAAAATCTTTCATGCTATCAACTTTCTGGAACTTGCTACATAAAAGGAACAGTCTAGTGAAAGCCACACTAAATTGTGGTCATGTACAAAAGAGACAGTTCACTTTGTAGCTATCTATTCTTTCAGCTTTCTAGGTAGATTTGTGTTCCAATCAAAATATAAGAGCTGTATCTCAACCTTATTTAGTCCTGTCCTTTACATACAAAGGAGTCAGAAGTGATGTCATCCAGCTGATGTGGCAATGAGACACTTGGTGGTGAGCCCAGTGCCTCCCTAAACATTTTAGCCTTGGCCAGTGCCACATAACTCCTAGTTCATCATTTGTCTGGTTCATTGTCCAAGCACAGACTACTACCAGAAAGAACAACCTGCCCTCAAAGACAAAAGTGGTTTAAAAACCTTCAACATCTCTGCAGCTCACTTAAAATTTCACTTATGTTTTCAGCAGGGGCATCTCTAGAATACATCTGCCTACTATGTCTGAACAAACTACATATAAAATTCCCAATTTTGCCTCCAGAGGTTTTACCAGAGCTTACCCAAATATTTTTCTCTTGTAAAAGTAACCCTCTTCAAAAATCTTCCCTCTGTAAATAAACTTGAGGAACAGCAGATTGCCATTGTGCTTGAAAACAGGAAGCAAGTATAAGAGCGTCTCCTTTAGGGAGATAAAGTCCTTCCTGCCTCTCCACCTACCCCAGCTGGTCTTCTATTTCTGAAAATGAAACTGACTTTCTGCACATACACAGACAAAACTCCTCTCTGAAAGTCAGATCTCTGCAATAATTGCCAATTCTGACAGATGTTGACTGAAAAAAAAATAAAAAATAAATGAAGCTGTCTCATATTATAAAAAATACCCTGTTTCAGCATTTTCAGACTGTTTTATTTCCAAACTACTTTTTGAATACTTTTTACTGGCCAGCCAAACGCAAGAGTTCTTAGTTTTTCTTAAAATCGGAACTTTTGAATTGCGCCAAAATACTAGTATTATTAAAAAAAAAATCAAAACACATTTTGAAGTTGGATATTTTCCTTCTAAAAAAAAAAAATAAAGAAAAGGAAAGAAAAACAGGACCTGGTTTTGAATTATATTTAAATCACTTCATTTTTTAAAATGCAACATTCATGGTAAAATCTTGAAGCACACATTACTAAAAATGTAATCAGTTCATTTTATTCTCCCAAGATGGTGAACGCTGTTTAAAATGAAGGTTACAGAACAAGCTATCAGTAAAACTAAAATTTTTCAGTAGATGCAGATACATCCTTCTGACTGGCAGAAGCTGTTGTAATTCATGTCAGCCAAAGAGCCAAGTAGGAACAAGAATTGCATGCTGAACAGCATGACTCCACATGAAACGGTAGCAAAATATGTGCTTGTCTCATCTAGTGGAAGACCTCTTTTGCACTGCAGCAATCCTCGTCAAGCTATTTACCTCAGTTTTGCAATGGACTCTTGTATCATGCTGGGAGACCTAATTATGCCAGAGGGATTCTTTCAAACACTAAATAGCACAAAGGAATAGAGACCATTTTAAACATAATTCATAAAAACATTCTCATTTCAAATGTTTTGGGGTTGTTTTTTTTTTCAAATTTATGTCTCCTTCTTCTTTAGTTCTCATAATCTGAGTTAGTGACACTCAATTCTGACAATTCCTAGATATGAAGTGATGCTCGCTCCAGTTTTCTTTTTTGGGTTCTACATTTTTATATGCACTTACTTGAATGTTTATGCATGAGCAAGCACACAAAGAAGCACTACTTAGATTAAGTATAGAATTGTCTTCTCTCAGGTTGCCTTCAGAATTTACTTACTGCTTTTTGCTGCCCCTGCATTAGGACCTCATACATCATACAACTGATATGCTATCAAAGTGCTTAAGTTTCCATACTCAAGAGAAATAAAAAGAAAAAAGAAAAAAAGAAATGAAAAGGAAGGGACAAAAAATGGAAAGGAAAAGAAGACATACCTATTGAGAACTCTGGTATTTAGTTACTATCCTAAAATGGATTAGACTTGCTGGGTTAGATTGGGTTGAAATGGACTTGGCTTTGCAGAAGAGTGATGTTATCACTACTTAGACTGCAATTGTAGCTATTCTCACATTTTCTGTGTCATCCTTCACACCAATTTGCTCTGTAGCAGGTTTGATCTCGGCTGGCTGCCAGAAGCCTGCCCAGCTGCTCTCTCACTCCCCCTCCTCAACAAAACTGGGAGAGAACAGGAAATGGAAAAGCTCATGGGTTGAAGTAAAGAGTGAGTGATTACTTATCAATTACCATGAGAGTGAAAACCAACTTCACTTGAAAAATAATTTAATTTAATGTGCATTAAAAATAAAGTTAGATGGTTGTTGATGATGTTACAAAGGCGAACACTAAAATAGCTTCTCCCACCCCCAGTTCTTCCCAGATATTACTTCCTCCCTTTGCTCCTACTGTGTTTTTTCAGACAACTATTTGTACTTGAAATCAAGCTTATTTCCTCTGATAAATGTGGTAAGAGGCTGCTTGTGAAGTAATCCAGACTATACAAAAAACCCAAACAAATAAATAAATAAATGAATAGATCATACTGTGGCTACCATTCAAGTGGGGTAAAGATAAGGCCTATTCTTCTTTGGTTAAAACTTTTACTTCTTTACCAATTATTCCATAATTAATATTGACTTCCTTTATTTCATTGCTTTTATCTCACTGTCATTTCTGACCCAAAAAGCTCATGAAGAAAAGCTGCACGAGTACTGTCTACCATTTGTGAGCATCCTTCTTTATGACACAGTAGATTGTTGGCAAAGAGAGTTAACTGCCTGCTGACATTGAATTTTTTTGAGGCTAGACGCTTCTTAATAGTTTTTCACAGTTGTACTATTAGTTTAACAGAAAGAAGATTTGTAATACTATCTTTTTACCACATGAGAAGTTTCTGCAGGGGTACATCTTCTGTATTCTCCTCAGCAGCCATAATTATATAGCACCTGAGCCTTGGGAAACAAAGACACTCCAATGAGACAAATACAGAAGTCTCCCAAAGACTGTCCTAAACCCTGTAATAAGTGTCTTTAGAAAGAAAAAAAAAAAATTTCCCTTCACCAAAACAGTACACTGGGAAAAGAAAGAAAGAAAATTAATGTGCATTTGGTTGCCATGAGCAAACTTCTGAGTCAGTGCCATGACAGTGCCTAGATCAGGAGGCTACATAAAAAACTTTTCTGATTAAGGTATTTTGGATTGGATTTTTTGGGATGGACAACAAAATACTCTTGATTCTTAACTTCTAGATGCTACAATATCATATGGTATAAGCATATGACTCAACTGATTATGATTTTTTATAAGCAAACAATGGATATTGACTCCTTCCCTATTTGTTTTGAGGAGGCAGGGGATTTAACTTATTTGCTTTTCTGAAAGCAGAGGAGACTAATGGAACTTTACCATTCTCAAAGAACTGTCTAGATTTCTTTTGTCCAGATGAACATTTCTGCTAGACACTGTTAGTGATTAGAATGTCCTCAAATATTCACTTCTTTGGGATAATCTTTACAGCTCAGCTTGTCACACAGATGACTTCTAGCTGTTTAACCAGGCAAAAAGTAATCCAGATACCGGATGGCAAAAATCCTCTTCAGAGTTTGATGATTTGTGACAAAACATTTTTACAACTTTTCTCTGCTGGTTTGCTGGAGACAAAGAAGCATTCTTCCTCTCTTGATATGCTCTTCAGATAACCTGAAATACTGGGTATTGTTGTATAGGTAAAACTATATTTGTAAAGCTGTATTATGTACTATGGAAAAAGTAGTTGTGTCTAACAGGATCTGACAATAATGTACTATCAAAAATGTGTTTTGATTTCTCTGGATTTCTACTTCTCCTGATCCTTGGGTTATGCTGAAAAGCAACAGTAGATATTATTCACTTCAATGCCACTGATCACAGGCAAATGAGGGTCTTCTAAACTAATAGTCAAGACAGAAATTTGCCTGCAAGTTATCTGGGGGAGCTTCAATCTAGGCAGACTGAAGGTATAGAAAAAGAGGAATAGGAAATTATATCAATTAAATGGACAGTACTTAGCAGTATTTTTTTTTCAAAGAGTGAGATACAAAACAACAAACAAATAAACAAACAAACAAACAAAAAACCCCAACCTGTCCAAAAATAGGGGAAAGAGCTTCTTCTCATTCAGCCTTCTTCCCCTGGCAAGGAGTCAAGCACCTCTACACCTCTAGCTATTGGACCGCCTGCATCTATCTAGACATTTGTCAGCTCTAGATTGTGTGAGCAAAATGCATTCTGACACCTTGAAAAGTCCTAAGAAGAAGAGCTTGTGAAGGACACCTTTTTGCGTTTCTAAGAAAGGCTTTACAGAAGCTTTCATATAAAGATCACCAAAGATGCTGTGTTGGCTTTCAAAGATATCAGTCCCTGTGCATTCATCTTGTTAAACTTAAGCATAAATCTTAAGTGATAATGATTTTAGGTCCAGTCAGGTATGATAACTCTTGATTAGGCCAGTGGACGTTAGCTGATTTCTTACTGAATTCAATACTGTGACAACTGTATGTGGTTTACAAGCAGTAGATGCCTTCCTAAAATCTGCTGATTCTTTGCTTGATACCCATTTAGGTACATCTGTTATTCAGGTGACAGCCACGGACGCTGATGATGCCAACTACGGGAACAGTGCCAAAGTGGTGTACAGCATCCTCCAAGGACAGCCTTATTTCTCAGTGGATCCAGAAACAGGTTAGCAACCCATTCAGTCTCAGTTCTTGTAGTAACAGAGACAGGATGTAGGGGTCAAGACATATTTCACTTCCGTTTCAATGCTGGAACACACATATGACTTGACACAAAGCTGATACCCTTCCACTGAATGAAAACCAGAATCAAAAGTATGCTGCTTCTGTTAAAATATTATTATTGGAGAAAAATTCCTTTCCTTGGTACAACTAAGATTTCTGGAACATCATTGTTAACTGTAAAGGCCAAAATTAAAAAAAATAAAAAGTAAAAAATACTGTAAAGGGTCCAAAGAATCACTAAAATTAATCACAAACTTATTTTATACCAGTTTCTGGAAATTTTATCTGTTTGCCTTTAAAAAAAAATTCATGCTATTTTCATACTATGAGATTAAAAAAAACCCCAAAACCTCACAGATAATTAAATATTTCTAAAAGTTTGGAATAGATTCCTGACCACTGACAATTTTTAACTTAACCTTTTTTTGAAGCTGCATTATGATTCCAAGAGTTATGAGAACTGAAGCAAGTATCATGCTTTCAAGTTGAAAAGAATATATTGAAACCTTTTTCACTGTTATGGAAGAAATTGGATAAGGGACAAACACAAACTTAAAAAAAAAGAAAAAAAGGTGGGAATTTTGGATATCTATTACTCAAAATTAGGGGTCAGAAAATAAAGATGCAACCAGAAACTCCCCTCTTCCAGATACCTGATCCTAAGGCACTCAAGACTCAGTAGGCATTGCATTAGCTTTTCTTGCATGTTGTAAAAATTATTCTGGTGTTCTAATTGAGAATTTAAGTGTAACTCTTCCCAGAACCCCTGAAGTTCCTAATCCATTGAGAGTACTCAGATGGTGGGTAACTTTCTTCTGAAACAATTTGTTTTTTTCTAAATACAGCAAAGGCATGATATGCAAAAGATAATTAATTATAAGACTGCAGTTTTAAAAGGGAGTGTAACAATTTTGCCTTGGATAAATGTTTTTTGTTTTCCCCTCTTTTTTCAATCTCTATTTTTTTCTCTTTACTCCAGTCCCCTACTCAAACATCATTACCAGGCATGACCAGATAAACAGTACCGATACCACATGGGCAATAACTGATGGCAGCAGATGTTTAGACAGGCAGACAGCAAGGGAAAGTCCTGGTTCAGGGATTATTTTTTTCATTTTAATCCAATTTGCTATTTTGTATTACATGTATTAATAAGCCTAGGTATGATAATCAGAACCTGGTAATCCTGGATCATACATAAATTTCATAGCTGCTAAGCTGCAAAGATTGCACTTTTTTTTTTTTTTTTTTTTGTGTAGTATCAAACTGAGCCTATGATCTGAGCCCTATTCTGAGAAAGAAAGGACAGGGGTGTGAAGTCTCCAAGCAGAAAAGGACACTATGCTTAAACTTTCCCACTTCACAAGAGAAGGCTCTCATGACTCCAGCTTTGAAAAGCCACCACCCTTCCAAATAAAAATAAAAAGTTTTGCTTGGTTTTCTAAAAAAAACTGCAATGAAAATTGGCGTACTGCACCACTTTTGGTTTTCTCACCTGAGACCCCTATTATTTTTGTGTACTGCAAAAGTGTTTGAGACATTTAAATTACAGTTATGAAATTCTTCAAATTGGAAACCACAAAAAAGATTTTTCAAACTAATTTTAGAGTCTTATCCAATTCTTTTATCAGCTGAGGCCCAGTTGACTTACAGTGGAGAACACTAAGCATCACAATCAATGATCTATTACAGCCCAGAATAATGAATCCTGGGCATGTTAGAGTTCAGCCTTTTGCTATAATATCAAAATGTCACTAGGGCTGGAGATGACAAAATATAGTTAATAATAACTGAGGGTAGAAGCTGGGAAATGTCATCAATTCAATGAATTTATTGATATTTTTATCATTAAAAATAATCAAATTGATTTAGCAAAACAAAAGCTATGAATATTATGTCTGTGACATTTTTGGTCTTTTTTCTTAAAATCACATTAAAGCATCCATAGACTGAAAGGCTTGTTGTAGCATACCTTGTTGTGATTGCTATGGATTACCATCTGCACAGTGTATCTGACAGAAATCGTCTAAGAGCTCTGAGATTATAATGGATGATGTTTCTTCTTCACCACTCTGTCTCTCTTTTCTTTTTTACTCCTTCAAGGCATAATCAAGACCGCTTTACCAGACATGAGCAGAGAAAACAGGGAGCAATACCAAGTGGTCATCCAGGCAAAGGACATGGGAGGCCAGATGGGTGGATTATCAGGGACCACCACTGTGAACATCACACTGACTGATGTCAACGACAATCCACCTCGCTTCCCCCAGAGTATGGAGCGTCTAGTCATTCAGTTTTCAAAGAACCTTAAAAAAAAAATAAAAAAAAAAGGATGGTTTGCATTGGCCATCTGGAAGTTTCTTTTTTATCACTGGTTTTTGTAGTACTTACCCACTGCTGTGTCTGTTTACCTTGCAGCTTTATTAAGGCAAATGGAAATCCCTGCCTGCATTTTTTTAATATTAAATTATTTGCTGGAATGATAAACTTCTCATTCTTGCTCTGCTTGCAGAAATATAAACTGTAACAATAATTTAGGACAACTGCAAGGACTTTAGAGGAATTTAACTAAAAAATATAAGGATCTATTCTTGGCAATACTTTTAGTTCCATGTGCTGAAGCAAGCAAATACATCGCAAGTTTTCTAATGTTCTGACTTGAAGAGGCATAGTTGATCAGTTCATATGTTCTGCTGGCAGTCTAAGCATTTGGTTTAGGTATTTGTGATCTGTGCTCAGTTCTTGAATGATTTTGATAACCTAGGCCAGTTTGATTTATTATAAGGTTTATATATGCATATAAATATATATATATATAAGGTTTTTAAAAATCTCTTTGTAGAAGAAAAAAATGGCAAATTGCAGAAATCTGCACAACACAGAAAGCTTCAGAGTAACACAGTACAGATTTTTTATCCTGGGCCAATGTTTAAATCCAGTCTCACATTGTTAAAGTCAGTGTCTGATAACTGTTTGATAGGCTGCAGATAGGAGACATTTACAGCCTCAGTCCAGTGCCTGCCAGAAAAATGTCCACATAATAAAATTTGAATTGCTTGTTCACACTGATGAGAGACCTGGCTGTCTTTACAGATCCACTATGGACTGAACAAAGAGAGTTGATTTATAAAATGCTCTCCTGGACTTGAAAAGCACTTCAGTACCATGGCAATAAGTACACCCAGAATAGTACAAACTGTTCAACCTAGTGCAGATTAAAAAAATAAAAAAAAATGGAAAACTCTGACAGCATGGAAGAATGGATCCTTGGAATAATAAATTACTGTTTTACTCTCTATCCATGATAGCACATTGCTTTAAAAGAAGAGAGAGGAGGGGAAGTACTGCAACCCTCATAAAGAAAAGATACTTTCAATACACATTCAGAGTTCACTTGATGAGAATCAACTTCATATGGTAAATTCAAGCAGCAATTTTTAACCTAACTTCCTGTTTGACTTCATGAGGGGATATTTTTAAACATATATAGCATGATAGAGCCAATCATATTTCGGCAAATAGGGATCTTAAATCCTAAACTCTAATTTATGGTGACACATCGCATCGTGAGCCTCACTGTTGAATAAAACAAGATAAAATAAAGAATGAAGAACATATAGAACTGCAAAATAATTTAAGAATTGCAGTCCTCTTAGCCTGTGTTCCTTATGATACTCTTCTTTCAAAATTAACTGAAGCCTCTAGTCTGTGAAAGATTTTGTGATTATTGCAATAAACTTTTGGATGGGTACTTTTTAGAGAAATTTACACAATTTGATGCCTCATACAACATTCTCTGTAGCATTCTTCTTTGAACAGCACTGAAACCTGGGTGGCCTACAGAATTCCTGCTGTGGGATCTTCCAGTGCTGCGATTTCTGTTGCGCTGGTGACCCTTTCCTCTCATTTTCTTTCTTCTCAGCAGGGCGGTTTTTAATACTTTCTAGGAAATCAATAAAAGAGAAATCAGGTAGATTTTATTTCTTCTTAGGTAGTTATGAAGAGAGGTACACCTTCTAAAAACTATCTGTTCTGGAAGTTTGCTTTTTACAAAAACATTTGTCTTCAATTTTCTCTTCTATGAGGAAAAAGAAGTAAAATTGTTGCCCAAAGTAGAAGGTGAATGGCAGTTGAAAGCAACACCAGTTAATATGAAAGTATTTAAGAGCCAAAAATTAATTTCTTAGAGGGACTGAAGAAAGTAAAATGGTACTGTGAAGTAGTGGTTGTTCAGATTGCATCAAGGAGAAGCATTTTCTGTTTTGTTTTGTTTCCCGAAAGTAGTCATGGAAAATTAAAGACATAGGCCTAAATGGAATTTAAATGGTACTATAATGAAAGCCTTACACATTTTGAATTCTATTGTACTCTAAAGCAAATAGCCATCTCACATGCTGAAAGTGTGTAGCATTCACACAGCACCACAAAAATAGGAATGCTTTCAAACGAAAAAGGACTGAAAGGAGATATTTATCTAGAAGGAGTATTAAGTACCATGATGGAACCTGTTCTTTTGGTAGGTCTGGCTGGGCTCTCAAACCCTTGCATTTGTCAAGGGTTCAAGTCTTGAAACTCATGGTTTAGCTGCCAAGCATCCTCCCTTTCATCCCTTTTGCAGACTGGTTTGAGGGAACAATATGCATTTTAGTCTGTGTGGATTGCAGTCAAACAGGCTACTGCTGAGTTTTCACTTACAACCTTGAATTTGTACAGCAACCACAATTTAGCATCAGGCATTAGCTTCCATTTTGCTACACATCTTTATAAATATAAGGTATTTTCTGTACTCTTTTCTGTACTTAGTCTTTATAACAGGGGACAGAAACTCATTCTGAACTCAGAATTTTGATATATTCCTTGTGTTAAGTGGAACATTCAGGATCCTTTAGGTATCTTAAAAGGCAAAGGACATAGGGTTGTTGCAACAAAGAGAATTAACTGTACCTTACTACAGGTCAATATAATTTATATGTGTTCTTATTAGATCCTTTGAATAATGGTTGGACATTTTATTAGGTGCTAATTTTGTCAGATTCCTAAGGTATTTCTCCAAAGCTATTACTTCACTCAGTAAAATAATATGAATTCACATGAAAAAGAGATTAAAAGAAACATCAGATTCTGTCATGTTATGTGCAAAATATGAACCCATCAGGGTTTTTTTTTTGCATCTTCTTGGTAGCAAATAAAACACTGAAATAGAAAATTTTTTTGGGGTCTTGCTCGTGATGAAACATCTTCAATGTCTGGTTCTTACTGGTCAAGAAATCCATCTGATTAATATTTTTTTTCCTACAGCATGTCTTTAAAATTAGATTTTTTTATTACAAATGTTGTCAGAAAACACCTATGAATTCACTTTTCAGACACACAAGCAAGAGTAAAGTGTCTATGTAATCAGATTTCTTTCTAAAATACTCTGATTATATAAACAGCAATAGCAATTAACATGAACATGTATCCAAATGCTCTTTACCATGACTCTTTAGTATGTATTATCTATAAGAGATAAATAAATTATTTTCAAACAAAACACTTACTTATTTAAAATAATTAAAAGAAAATAGTTCTATTTTAGTTTCCTTCCAAAATCCGGACTGATTTCTACAACTCTTGTACCTTGAGAGAACAAAACAAAATCCTTTCCTATTTCTAAATGTATCTAGGAACATTTCTCATGAGGAAAAAATGTATATAGTCAAGAACTACTACCTTATTGCTTAGCACCTTTGTCCCTTAAAGTTGAAGAGAAAAAAAAATAAAAAACCCACAGTATTAAATGGCTTTGAGGAACAACTTGAATTTTTTGTGACAGTTTGTTAATCAGCTCTGAATTCTGTTTAAAATTTTGAATGATATCTAGCAGCATGTTTCCTAAAGTGTTTGGAATTTCAAGTTACTTTAAAAATCTAAGTGAAATTGAAGATTATTTTTATTCAGGAAAAATAAATATTTCTCAAAACAATAAATGCTTGATTTTGCTCTTCCAGGCTCCTACCAATTCAGCTCTCCTGAATCTGCACCACCTGGGACTACTCTTGGCAGAATTAAAGCCAATGACCCCGATGTGGGAGAAAATGCAGAGATTGAGTATAGCATTTCCAATGGGGATGGATCAGACATGTTTGATATCATCACTGACAAGGACACACAGGAAGGGATTATAACTGTCAAAAAGGTTTATTTTTTCTCCCTCTCTTTTATATGTACTTAGCTCTTCAGGTGTTACCGTTCTTTTTCTTTTTCCAGGAGAAGGAAGGGCAGATCTCACAAGGGGTCAGGCTGCCAAGGAGCTGTTGTATTAGTTTTGTTCTTCTCTTTCTTTTGCAGGTATCTGGTATTTTCAAGTCTCAAGGGAAATTTACTGGCATGTCACTTCACATAAAGCAATATTTCAGTGGCTGCTCTCTGTTCAATATATAGAGTCTCACATATGGTACTTTCAAATTAGGGCTGTAAGAGTTGGAGGGGTTCGGTTCACAGTGGGGTTTATCAGCTGATTGCTGTGGTAAGACTTACAAGGGTGGGAGGCTTACCTGGAGTTTGATGAATTTGCGTGTCCAAGGCTAAACTCTACCTCTCTAATGTGTTTAACAGCCAGTTTTCTCCAGCGCCTAAAATCTGTCTTGGTTTAAGACCAGTGTTGGTGAAACTTCAGTTGTTACATATGATGTCAATGAAACTCCCAAGAGTAAAGTCATTCACAGAAATACAATTCAAAATACAATGTCTGACAGATTTACTGGTTGTTTTTCAGAATACTTGTTAAAATCGGAACACTCTTTTTGATCCTAGTGTTATTAAATATATCAGTTGCATTAATTGATACCTGCCTATAAATAAAATATAGATCTATAAACATATTTGAAAACACTATACTTATTTATGTATATATATATATGTATGAACATCTATCTACATATGCAGATATGGATATGCATGGTGTAAATGTGACCTAGATTAAAAATCAAGCTTCACAGATTTTCTTTTTACTGAAGAACAGGGAGATCAGGGAAAAGTCTCTGTTGTTCTTAGTACCAAACAGGCAAAGGTGGATAGTAATGGGCAAAAGAAAATAAAGAAAAGATAAATCAGAGAGAGAGAATTTAAGAACTAGAATACTTGCTCTTTTACTGCCAGTGAGATGAGACAAATAAGACATTACACAACTCCTTGTTATGGACTGAGTCAAGCTTTTCTGTTTCTTTCTTTCTATTTTTATATAGGTCAATGCCTCCTATATTTTTAGGAATCTGAACAATTAATAGACAGAGGGATCATAACTGCCTTGCTATCCTATAATAATACTTATTTTTTTAATGCCCAGAATAAGATCTAATAGACTCCATCTTCTCCAAGATGGATTAAAATGTGGGACTTTGGCTCCTAAAGATGTTTCACCTTCTGACTTGGTGTTGTGAAACTTAAATTTTTTTGTAAAGTGATGTAATTCTCTTTATTATTATTATTTGCTCCTCAGCATCTGGATTTTGAAAACAAGGGTTTATATACTCTAAGAGTAGAAGCAACCAACACTCATCCTGATCCTCGTTTTCTTCAGCTGGGGCCATTCAAAGACACGGCTTTAGTCAAAATTTCTGTTGAAGACACTGATGAACCTCCAGTGTTCAGCAGACCCTGGTATTTAATAGAGGTAGATGAAGATGCCAAGGAAGGAAGCATTATTGGGCAAGTTGTAGCCCAAGACCCAGATATAGCAAAGAATGCAATAAAGTAAGTCACTACAAAATATGAAATTCTTTAGCTGTGGGACAAGCCTTATGCACAGAGAGTGATGAGAGTGCAAGGTATTAAGAGGTTGTTTGGGTAATTAAGCACATGGGAGCTGTTAAAAAAGTGTCAAAGAGAAATATCTAGGTGAGCTTGTGAAGGCAAACGCGATTAGCACAATGAGTAGTGTAGACAATGCTTTTGAAGAACAGTCTATAGGTACCGGGTAAAGACAAAGGAGATATCAGCATTTAATTGCCAGCATGTTCAAGTAGGGTCACCTAGCTGTTGATAAAATTATTCCTTTATACCATGTAAAACACCCCAAATGGTGTATTTCTATGCTCCCTGATGCTTAATAACAGTCAGTCTTCTGTACATAACATCCATGTTCACTAGCTTAACTATTTAATGATAACAGTATATTGAATAAGAAATGATTGCAAGAATGTTATAAAAATTAGAAGTAAGAGTTCAGTGCTGTGAAATTGCTGTAATTGTTACCAATCTGCTATTATAATCTGCAGTGACAAACACAGCACTTAAATTTGTGTATTTACCATGCAAGTGACTATGAAAATTGATCTCTGCATTTCTGAACAAGCTTTCTATGTCCTCCAGCAGCATGCTTTGAGGTAGGAGGAATGAGAGGTGGAAGAAAATAAAATATTTTTAAGTAAAATATGTATAAAATATCAATTTAACCTGATAATGACTGCTAACTACTAGGCTGATTAAAAAAACAGCTGTAAAACAAGTTTTTCCTTGCTGGGTAAGAATAAAGCAAAAGCAAGTATCATAAAACAGGATTTTAACAAATTTCATCTTAAAGAATGACTAATTAAAAGATTTTTGTCTTGAATTTTGTATTCCTTTTGACACCTCAAAAATAAATTTTATAAATTGATACTTTCTTGTGTCTGCAATATTTGGCCTTTGGTGACAGAATTCTCTAAGAAACAATTAATTTGCCAAAAATCTTATCTAAAAAAGTTCACTCTTAGTTATTATTCCAGAATTCATTTTATGAGTAAACATGTAATTTCAATTATCAATCTAAAAACCACCTACATAATAATTTGCTTTTCATCCTGCTCATTAGTCTTAGAAATGTTCCTAAGTATTTGCAGCATACAGGTTGCTATGGGAAAGCTTAGGTTAATTGTAAAGAAAACATTCTTGATTAAGAACAGTTAAAATTATAAACCATTTAGTGGTGGCTATAAGCTAAACTGGAGACTGCAAGGGGAGATAGTGATGCTCAATTTTACTGTGTCTTGACAGATATTCTGTAGATCGACACACTGACCTTGACAGAATATTCAACATCTATTCAGGAAATGGATCCTTATTCCTCTCAAAGCCACTTGACCGAGAAGAAACTCCCTGGCACAACATCACTGTCATAGCAACTGAAATCAGTAAGTTGAAGATAAAATTTACCTCAGAAGAATATTTGAACTGAGAAAATAATTAAATTCTACAGTTTCTTTGGCTTATCTTGTTTCATTAATTTTGCCCTTATCCAGTTAATATCAATAGGCAAGACATGTTTAGACACCTAAAAGTGTCTTTAGATGTCTAAAAGTCCAATTTAAAATTTTAAGATACTTTTTGCTTATTTTTAAAAAGATATTTTGGAACTCTAAGGCTCAACAAAACCATATAGAATATAGATTCAACAAATTAACTGGTTCTCTGAGAATTCACATCACACAATTTGGCTCAGATGTGATGCACTCCTCTATCTCAAGCTAAATTTTCTTTGGGAAAATCCTTGGGGAAAGGGGAAAAAAATGTCTCTGATGTGCCAATGCATTATCAGAATAACCTATGTAAATGGGAACAAATTACACTTTACCACAACTGATTTAAATTATGTCAGAAAATGGCTTTTTTTGAAGCCAAGTCTAAGAAAATTCTTTGCCTTCCATGTCTGAAGTAAACCCTGGGCCTAAATCTTTCACCTGGATTCTTTATTATTGTTAGATACTTTTAGGCATGGATGTCTCTTTCTTAGCTTTTTTCTGAGGCAGCAGTTATCAAAGGGAGAAACAGGCACGGATTTTAGTGAAAAACTTTTCTCCCTTCCTTTATTTTCCTATAGATTCCCCTGGAGTCAATGTGCTTAAGAGTCAGGGAGTTGGGTAATATGGAGAAATTAATCATATCCCCATTTTCAGAAATATTTATATATTTTATCTTTTTCTCTTTAATGCTTTTCATTGTTTGGTCAAACATATTTTACATTTTCAATATGCATAGTGTGAGAACTCTCTCTGGCCATACCTCGAGTTTAGAGTTTTGTGAAGAGTGATTGATGATCATATCCTGCATATGACATTTTATTGTTTTGGGGGTGTTTTTTTTGCTTTGCTTTGGCCTTTTTGTTTGTTTGTTTGGTTGGTTTTTTTTACAGTTAGGAAAGAAAGAACAATTTTGGTTTGGGTTTTTTGTGGTTTTGTGTTTGTGTGTGTTTTTGGTGATGGTGTTGTTGACTGACACTGTTTTAATGCTTTTCTGGTTTGAAAAGGTAAATTTTGTTAACAGCTCAAACTCATGGAACAACTTTTGCAATTAATCATTTGCTGAACTGATACATAGAATACAACCCTATAACAATTTAGTGACCTGTTTTTAATGCAAATAGATTTAAGCATACTCTATATCTATCTTTATCATCTATATCTATCTATATCTATATCTATATCTATATCTATCTATCTATATCTATCTATATCTATCTATATCTATTTATATCATCTATATATCTATATCTATATCTATCTATATTTATCTAATAATAGAAATTAGATAATATTGTTATTATTAACAATTTATTGTTATATATTTTTATTATAACAATTAAACAAGATATAATTGTTTCAATGATAAATAGGAATTTTATGTATATGTAATATATGTCATCAGAAAATGAAATATTATAGTTTTATTATAATCAAGAAAACTGAACATTTTTAATATCTATTGGAAAAAAGTATTGGCTTATTTTCATATAGGTATATATTTTTATTGTATTTTTTTTTTCCAGATAATCCTAAACAAAGTAGCCAGATACCTGTTTTCATACGGATTTTAGATATAAATGATCATGCACCAGAGTTTGCCAACTACTACGAAACATTTGTTTGTGAAAATGCAAAAGCAGGACAGGTAAACCAATACTTCTATTACCAAAGAACTTGTAAGTAAAGTACCCTGCAGTGCCATCATTAAGACTTCAACATATCCTAGTTTGAACAGCAGCAGACTAATCCAGCCTCTTCATTTCCTATCTGCTACAGAACATAGAAAAGACATAAAAAGATGAAGGATAATATTCCAGTACAATAACATAGGATATTATAAAAAAAGATACTTTGAGGTGGTTTTCCATTTCTAATATCAGAAAATATTTTTCAGAAATACTTTTGCATAATGCTGCAAAATGCTTCACACTGTTCAAATTCCATTTATGTCTGACTTTTTATCACTGGCTTATTTAGTGTAGGCACACCTTCAAATACACCAAGCAGGAAAATCTTTATTATGTCTCAGTAAAGAAGATGTGAAAACCAAACTTTTTCAAAAATAAAGGGCAATGCAACTATTTCCATAGTACAGTAATTTCACGATTATAAGGCGCATCTCTTTCATTGAAGAATCCAGCCTACTCTAGTAGTGCAGCTAATCATCAGGTGCGACTTATTTATGGACAAATCCCAGCAAAATGCCAACCCGGAAGTGAGAGCTGGCTGGGGAGGGTGCCTGGGGCTGCCTTTAAAGGCTTCGCTGGTCTATGAAAACTGTTTGCAACTTGAGCACCTGACACCAAACCCTGTGCTGGCGTGATTCTGTTACTAACTCGTTACTTTTTCGCACATGGATCCTCGCTTTAAAAAAAAAAAATGCGGCTTATATTTGAGTGCAGCTTATATATGGACAAATCCCATGGGCTACCCAGATGCGTGGCTTATAATCAGGTGCAGCTTATAATTGTGAAATTACTGTAGGTTAAAACTCAGTTTGGTATTCAGTTGGGTCTGGTCAAGATAATGTATATCCCTTTCTAAAACACCTCAGCCATTCTGTAAAAATTTAAAAGACAAGAATAAAAATTGAAGACAAAATAAAGTGATAATTTGTGTTTGAGTAAATAGAGAAACCCACAGAACTCAGAGCCAGCATATTACAGAAATAACTTAATAGTGCTGCTATTACAACATCATCTATTTATGCTAATGCCAGTCAGTCCTTCAGTTTTAAATCCTGTGAAAAAAGATTTGTAATTCTGAAAGTATTTACAAAAGATCTGGATTTGTTACTTAAAGATTATCTCTCCAAAATGGACCTGATACCATGCATGAGCTTCTTCTTTGCATGGATTCATTTTTGACTGGAAGAAAACACTTGAGATAATTATTTTCACTAGCATAAACATGAGTGGGTTCATACTCTAGGAGAGACAAGCCAGGATGAAGCCCCAAGAACAGTTTAAGTCTATTCCTATGTCTCACATGCTTCAGGCTGTCATCATTCAACCAAAGCTGGCTGGCTTCATGCAAAATATGTGGAAAGGATCATGATGTATAATGTTTTGTTTTTCTTTAGAACACAGTGACCATGCAATATTCAAGGACTCTATGTAGATGGGTGACACGGATAAGCATCAGATATCATGCTTTTACCTGATTTTCTGACTGGGGCTTCTTTAAGTCACAAAGGTTTCACAGAAAGTAGCATAGATGGTACATGAGATAATTTTAGCTTTTCAGGCACTGCAGAACTCTGCAGAGTAAGAACATGTAATATATCAGTCACAATTCAAGTGATGTTTTATGAATTGCTTAACAGATAGAACAAGGGGAAAAAAAGGAGAAAAAGAGGACAAAATAGATTGCTGTGAGACTGCATTAAATTCTATTTATTTTTCATTCTTTACACATAATATCAGAATTCAGGCAAAATGGGTTAGAATGGCAGAGGTCACTTTGATTAAAAAAATCACTTCCCTTTGAAGAAGTATTTGACTTTTTTTTCACTATTTTTAAAGAAAGTTTTGCTATATTTCATTTAAATTATATAAATAGATGAATATACACATCAAAGGAAGTGATAAATTAAATTAAAATGGTGGAAGGAATTATCATATCAGAAAAATGAAATAAGAGTGCTTTTCACGAGAACTAAGGTTTATGATCACATTATTCTGTCTTAACCAGTGACATAAATTGCGACTTAAGAATACAGTTCAAGCCTTACAGAAGATGCAAAAATTCTCCAAGCCTTTGGTTATTAGACCCAGAGAATTTTATTTTATGACCTTATAAGCTGCTTTTTTCATGTTGAATACATTCAGATAATTCCAGACATTAATTTCAAACAGATGCCCTAGAAACTAAATTCTGTTAGTGTAACAATGTCTCATTGTGCGAGACAAAATTTAGGTAAATGAATCCTAAAATCTCAGTACTGGTGGAAATCTCATGACTGGTAGAAAAGCAAGTCATATATTTTAATTGCATAACACAAAGAAAGGTTCAAAAGCTTGGAAATTAAGATCTTATTGAAATTAATCTTGTACAAGTTTGACAACCAGCAAACACAATTTTGTCAGATATTTGAAGAAGTTCAATCCAGGCAGCATACTTGCTGTCAATTTCCTTAATTGAATTTCCATCTAGTCTAACAAACTTAGTCCATGAATGCATGAAATTTCATTTACCTTTCTAGTAAATATGACAGAGACCATTAGATACATAGGCATGTTGCTCTCTAGATCTCCCATACATCTGATTTACCAATTGACTTAGTATTTCAGACTACCTTCAATACATGAGAGTAATTTTATTTTGGTGCTTAAAAATGAATATAGAAATATGAACTTGAATGTTTTGGACAAGGATGCAAAGCTCCAGAGAACCTGCATTGCTCATGTCTAGCAGTCCCTGTATAATATAAGAAAAATTGAAATGTTCGTTTAGTAGTACCCCAACCTATTTTAGAGATCACCTAAAGCAGCTTTTTTATTACAAACATTATTGCTTTTTGACACATCACAACATTGCTTCTACATCTGGTACCAGGATAAAAGAATAAAAAATGAGAAGATAAATTTATTTATTTATTTATTTGTTTATTTATTTATTTAACTAGGACCAATTATTAGTCACACTGCTCTCTAAGTCTCAGGTGCATCAGGAAGCATCAGAATGATCAAATATTGTTCTCTGCCACCAAACAACATTAGTCATTCTCAGCATCAACAGATATTAGAGTCTTCACTCGTGTTTTTCACATAGCCTTAGGAAGGTCAGAGGAAAGAAAATTCTACAGTTTCTCCTACTCTTTTGTCTCCAAACAACAATAGTATGATTGAGGAGAAACCTTATCACAAAGGGTTAATAAAAATCCATGCTCATTAGGCTGAAACACATTAGACATTAGTCACCATGAGAATCTCATCCCATTGGCTAGTACACAGGCTGAAGAAAAGTAGGAAACAGCCTTTCTCTCATGCAATTTAGAAACTCCTAATCCTGAAGCCCCAGGGATTGTTGTGGCGAAGGCTTTAGTATAAATTCTGTCATGCCCTTGTCATAGGAATTAACTGTGTCTTTTTAGCTGGATTAGAGGATGAGTACTCTCCATGGAAACCAGGAAGATATACTTGAAAAGGAGAATGATTTAACTGAACCGTTTGTTGGTAAAAATTTAGCTCCATAGCTTATTGCATAGTTTGTTGTTGGCAAAAATTTAGCTAATGTCAACACTCAGCAAGAAAACAACCTGGATCACTTTTTCCCCCTCTGATTCTATATTGTTTCCTGCCATTCACAGGTGAAGACATCAGAATGCAGAAAGCTTGTCTCCTCTTTCAGAGACCTGGCTGATTTATCTTCTCATTACTCTCTATACCCTCCCTTGCTTTTTAAAATAGAGCAGAGAGATATCACTTTTTCTGATGTGTGCATTGGTAATTATCAGTCATGACTTTATAAATGTTGTAGCTGCTTCACTAGGTAGACAGGTTTTGGCTTATTTTAGTAAGAGACCCATGCTAACAGTCTGTCTTTTAAAGTAAGAATTGGAGTGAGAGTTTTCCAATTTTTGATAAGCATTCAGTCCTGCTTAAAACTGCCAACACATTTGTGGAACAGAGCCAAGATCTGGAAAACAAACTGCTTTGCCTTACTGAACATGAGGTTTCGTTAAAAGGAAGTCATCTATTCAAGCTTGCACACGTGTGATGGAGACTGTTTTCTGCAGCTAGCACCTTTCAGGTGTATAACCCAGAACTGTGTCTGTATAAATGTGATCACTCAAGCTGCACAATGACAAGATGGACATTCACTGACAGCTGGATAACACTCCTATGGGGCATATCATCACATCTTTTACATAATCTTCATCCCACATATTTACACTTGCTGTTAGTAGTACATTCAAGGTTAGTTAGGACTGACCCTGCCAGATCATATAGGCAGGAAAAGGGGCAAGAGGAAGAAAGGATAGGAGAAACAAAGCTGTTTTTCCATAATTTCACCATAATATTTGCACACACTGTTCTCATGATTGCCAAGCATAATTTCTCTCACAGGACTTTTTCCCCATAGTTTATTGCAGAAAAATGCTGAGACCTTTTCAGATTCCTAGAGAAACACTTGCAGCACCAAACAAGTTCAATAATTTTCAAGAAAGTCAGTTTTTCGAGATCCAGAATTTTTGTTCTCTTCTACACCACCTCTAGACAAAAATAAACACCAACATTTCCTAGACATTCCTTTCTCAAGCGCTTAGTGATATCTTTAAGTCTATTTCTCTGTTGTATAAAAAGCAGGTTTACTTAGAACATTATATAACAAAAAAATGAAAGCCCAAATGCTTCAAGTGGATTAAAGGCCTACTCCTCTCTTCTGTTATATGCAGAAAAAACAAAAACTCAGCATTTATTACTGCATCTCTACCTTAACAATATCTTTCTCCAGTGATCTTTGTGACTGGAAGTACAACTTTTATGCTATATGATAATCATGTTGCATTTAAACTTCAGAAAGGCAATCTACAACACTGACGATCTTTAAATTTCTGTGAAAGTGACATTCTTCACCACTTGTAGTGAATTTTGAAAGAATGAATTTTAAAAAACAAATAAAATAAAAAACAATAACAAATAAAAATAACTTGAATAAGAATATAAAATAGCAACAAATAAGAATGAATAAGAAATAAAAACCAACAATACATTTCTGTTTTGAAAAGAAGCAGCAGCAGAATTCTTTGTAAACATTCTATTTGTCTCAGGGTTTGTTTTATTACTAGAAAATTTTAACCTGCAAATATATCCTAGGTGTCCAGCTGTGGACCTCTTCTTCTTGATGTTTCTCCAAGGAACTTTTTGAAGCATGTGGCTGTAGTTTTTCAAGAGTGCACCCCGGAGCCAAGATGCAACAGACATTTGTTTGCATGACATGTCAAGCCAGCATGCACTGAAAAGCCCATTTTAAAACCACCCAGATGGTGCTGACCTCTGTGCTGATAAAACTTGACATTTGTACTTCTTTTAAAGGCAGTCCCGAGGCTGGGCAGACAACCCAAATCTTCAACTTGTACAGCTCTCTATGTATGCAATTGCAGCTTCAGGAGTACTAACAGCATGCTCTTAAGTGCACAGAGTCCCATCCTATTTCAGAATTCCCCCACCTAGCTTCTACTTGCCTGTCTTCAAAACAGCTTGAAGAGCAGCCTTTGCCTAAGGATGTATGAGCTACATATGAGGAATCTGTTTCTAGGCAGTGCACTTACCCCCAACCACTTTTTCAGATATGAGTACAAATAACTATAAAATTGCCTGAACATAAACAACAATCATAGTTTTGACCGCATTGTAAGTCATGGTCCCAAAATCACAGCAACCAGGAGAAAAAAATCAAACAATATGAAACAGGTTTATAATTGAAGCATTTTCATGTTTAAAATAATTATTTCAGTGAGAAATATGTCCAAACCCTTTAGCTGAATCTCTGTCTTCATCATTAAATAAATAAATAGAAACATGGAATCATACAATGATTTGTATTGAAAAGGACCTTTAAAACTATCTAGTTCCACATGTCTTAGCCATGGACAGGAAGACCCACTAGACTGAGTTGCTCAGGGCTCCATCCATTGGAACACTTCCAGGCATAGATCATTCACAGTGTCTAAGGCCAGTGGTTTTAGTGCTTCACTGTCCTTTGACTGAATAATTCATTTCTAACATTGAATATAAATCTTTCTTCTTTTAGTTAAAAAACATCCCCCCTTTTCCTAACACCATTTGTCTGTGTAAGAAGTCAATCTTCTTCTCTTTTATAAGCCTTTTAAAGTACTGGAGAATGACAATAAGATCTCTCTAGAGCCTTCTTCTTCAGCATGCTGAACAACCTCAACACTCTCAGATTGTCTTTATAGGATAGGTGCTCCGTACCCCTGACCATCTTTGTTCCCCTACTCTGGACTTGCTCCAATAGGCCCACATCTCTGTTATGGTGGGGACTCCAGACCTGAATGCAGAACTCCAGGTGGGATCTCACTAGGAAAGGGTAGAGCGGTAAAATCACTTCCCTTGACCTGCTGGCCACTCCTCTTTGGATGCAGCCCAGGATACAGTCAGCTTCTGAGCACACACTGTTGGCTCATGTCCTCCTTTTCATCCACCAGAACCCTCAAGTTTTCTCTGCAAAGCTGCTCTCAATGACATCTTCTTCCATTCTCTTCTCTTGCCCTAGTCCAGGTGCAGCACCTTGTACTTGGACATGTTGAATTTACTGAGATTCTCATAGGTCCACTTTTCAAGATTTCACAGGTGTCTCTGGACAGAATCCCTTCCTTCTGTTGTGTCAGCCACACCACTCAGCCTTGTCATCTGCAAACTTGCTGAGGGTGCACTTGATCTTGCTGTCTATGTCACTGATAAAAATACTAAAGACCATTTATCCCAAGACATCAGTCATTGTCAGAGCACTGGTAAATAGTATAGCTGAAGAGCAATGGTCCCAAGAACATTAAGAAATGTTTCCACTGGGAATAATTCTTCTTGCTACTCATTTAACATTGTCAAACTGGTACAAACACCTTCTAAACGTGAATGAGAATTAAGGTAAAAGAGAAAACTTCACATCAATGCTTATGCTTAAATTTTCATTACCCTCAAAAAAATGACCCTTAAAGACTTGAGTTGATCTACTAAGGTTCACTTGAGAGTATGACACTGTTTTTAAAATTCACAGAAGTGCTCATGCACATTCATATGCAGCCCTCAATATAGTGACAATACTGATGTATTTTCTAAACTTGTAGGAAAGAAAGAAAATAATGAGAACGGTTTTATCTTCTCTAAGCTTGATATGCTTGAAATATATTTGAGTAAACACAATTTTCTTGAAATAACTCTTCTTTCATAAATCTTACAGCATCAGAGATCTTGCTCTGAAATCCTGATCAAGAGTGATCATAACTCAGTGTCCATAAGCGCATCAAAATGGGTGAATATGTTTTCAAAATGAAATCACAAAATGTGCACAAAAGAGTACTAACTTTTCTTCATATAAATAAGATGCCTAAAAATAGCCAGATTGCTTTCATTTCTATGGAGATTATCATTGATATCATTGTATTTTATTTACAGATGTATAACTGAAAAAAACAATCCTTAATTAGATAAGATTTCTAATTTCCTTTCACCTGATCATAATTTGGAACAATTCACCTACAATCATGGTTTCTCATTGTTCTTTTAATCTCCCATTTGTTCTGGTAGGCAAACAGCTGGTTCTCAATTTTTGCCAATAGTTCGATCTGGTAATAAGGTTGAGTTTTTTCTTCTTCAGCCTTACCCTCAACAATAGTTATTTGTTGTAATTAGATTATTCTGTGCCTGATACAATTGTATTTCTCCATGTGATTTTCACATGAAGGGAATCAAATCTTACAATCATTGGGTGTTTGTATCTCAGAAAGACCCAAAATACACAACTATAGTTTCTGATAGTTATTACAGCAGGATATTTTCCTTGAGTTTTCAGCATGTAATTGTAAACTGCACAAATGTTGTCACTTACTCTAATTCTCTCTTGTCCCTCTTTTGTTTCTTCTGTCTTTTTAAACTGTTGTTAATGTGAAAGGAATTTTTTTTTCATTTGAATTTACTGTCTTAGCCCACTCAAAATGTTTTGAGGCTTCTCCAGCAATATTTTTAAACTGTAGAAAATGAAAATTAAACCCAGTTCTGTTCTTGCTTTCTGTACTAAAACTCTCAGAGGCAGACTATAGGAAAAACAAAAGCAATTGAACATTGCAAAGTTATTGATGCAAACTGCAATTTAGAAACACACTAAACAGGACACTTCACCATAAACAGACTTTACTAACTTTGTGAAATAACTAAAAATTAAAAAAAATTAAAGATCAATGATCATTAAATGGTTTAAAAGTGAAGAGATTTTTATATGTGGTTATTCTAATTACACTTAGAAAAACTGCATAATCCTGCTTTGAGCATAGTCATATCCTTTTGTGCAGGGCTGATGTTCACAAATTACCTTTCATGTTCCACAATATGCCTCAAAAATAAAAGGACACCATAAAAATTATTTTGTGCTTGTTTTAGAAGGAGGTGCTGGAAAGTGGATGACCTAAACTCAGACCCCTCATCTGTTTCCATGTTGTGATTTTTTGTTTTGAGTTGTTTGGGGCTTTTAGAATTATAATGAAATATTATTAACTGTAATCAAATTACCCCAAAGTTAACTAGAAAAAATGGGTTAAATATTCATGGTGCAGTACAGCACTAGCAGTAGCAAGTCTCTGAACGAGACAGCAAAAAAACACTTTAATATATTCTGTAGCCGTATAATTTTGTTTGCCTAATACAGTGATCCATTCTGTGAGATACTACATACCTTCCAAAATTTAACTGCATGCTCAAGTCCCACTCAAGCAGATGTTCAGAGACAGTATAAGGAAAAGGAATTCCTTATTTGATGGGCACAAAGCTTACAGATCATATTAGTGCTACTTGTCAATGACTGTATTTCTGGAAGAAGTCAAGCTGCACCTTCTCTGGAAATAAAAGAAAAACAAAATCTTTGATAACAAGTGGCTTTGAAATCTGTAGGAATTCAGACACCCTGAACAATGGAAACATCTGAAAACTCAAGACAATCATTGTCTTCCTCCTGACTTGAAAGAAAAATGTCTGACTGCTGAACACATTCTGCCTTTAAGTTTAGGTGCCATAGAAATGCACCTGTACTGACTTACAGCATCCTCAGTTGAGACTTACTTCTATCCTTATGCCACCAGTTTTGTCATCTTGTGATTGCATGGAAACCTCTCCTTGCAAGCCAAGATGGACTATGGGTTACCCTCTAGTGTGACACCCACCCAAAGGGCAAAGGACAGAACAGCCATTCACAGAGCTTTCGGGAGTTACTGTGACTCATGCTGTGTGGCATCGCGTTAAATGCTGCAAGTCAATATATAAACCATACCTGTTCCCAGGTAACTTTTCCTTCCTCAGCTCTGCAGCTGTTTCCTTTAGCCTCTCTCTGTCAGTCCAGCAGCAGATAGATGAAAAAAAGAAATTGTTAGGATTTATGTTTTCTACATAAACATGAGTACGCACATTTGCACATTTTGATTCAACAATAAAGCTTATACAATCCAGACATACTGCTGAAGCCTCTCTTTTTTCAGCCCACTCTGTTCTGACCCTGTTCTGGCACTATTATCACTCCTTCCCAGCTGGGTTTGAGTGGCCTTGTTAGGGCAGCTATTAAACTCCACAGCCAGAGGTTTCAATTTAGGAGGGAGTAAAGCTTCTCTTTTTATTACCCCAGGAGAATCAAGAATCCTGCCAATGCAGTACTCCAATTTATCGCCAGGAGCAGATGAGGTGGATTGAGAATTAGACCCACTTAACAACTAGTTTACAAAGTACTCTCTGTCATTGCTACATGAAGCCACAGGAGGTTTATGGCTTATTCAGAAGGGCAAATGTTTCTGTATCACTCCAAGTTACTCAGTACAAATCAAAGCACATGGCTCTTCTGCAGCGAGGACTGGACTCTTTTTCATCCTTTGTTATGTGTTTAAACGATAAAACAGTATGTTTACTGTAACCTCTACTGTGTTTATGTGGGGAACATTTGGCTTAGGACATCAGTTTTTGTCTTCAGATAGAGATTCATTGGAATTTTACTGGACATGAAAAGCAGAGAATTGAAATACAAGATTTCTAAAATAGCATGAAATACTCTTTTCTTTATAGCTCATACAGACCGTGAGTGCAATTGACAAAGATCAGCCTCCTCGAGGACACAAATTTTTCTTTGAGTTGGTGCCAGAATTTGCTATTCATCCAAACTTCTCTGTTGTAGACAACAAAGGTAACTGCTGATCCCTCTCTCCAATATCAGATAAAACTGAATTCAGAAACATTTATTGATTCTGTGTTTCCATTCTAGATAACACAGCAGGAATTTTGACTAGAAGAAATGGGTACAGCCGTAGCAAGACAAGTACCTATCTTCTGCCCATCATAATATTTGACAACGACTACCCGATCCAGAGCAGCACGGGCACGCTGACCATCCGGGTGTGTGCCTGTGACAGCCGGGGGAACATGCAGTCCTGCAGTGCCGAGGCTCTGCTCCTCCCTGCCGGCCTCAGCACGGGGGCACTGGTGGCCATTCTCCTCTGCATCATTATCCTGCTAGGTAGGCACCTGTCACGAGATATTTACTTGACCAGACAAAGATCTAGTTGCTTCGAGAGCCTTGATTTTCTTAAAACCTTTATTCACATGACCCTGCAGAAAAATATCATCATTACTCTTTAAAAGATTGTGTAAGAAGAGTGAGACTGTGCTATTTAGATTACAGTTGAAAATATAAGGTCAGGTTTAGTTTCCATGCTCATTTGAGGAATGTTCATATCATAATCAGATCTTCATTTAGATCCAGATCTGAAGTTGAGTGCTAAGTTTTGCAAGGATGAAATGTTATTGCAATGATTAAATGTTATGAATTATATTAGCTATTTAATGATGAAAGATTTGGGGTTTTTTTGGTCCAGAAAATATTTAGCTCAAAAACATACAATAGAAATATTCCATTTCCTCCAAGTGATAGTGAGAATTCCTGATTAAATAAGTGTGAGCACAGAAGTCAGATGAGCCTTTGGAAGGTAGAAACATTAGAAAGATGTGGTGACATATGAAGGAAGTAGAATAAATGCTAGCTCATTATCCGATGTTAAAAACATAAAAATTTCAACTTGCATGTTTTGCAAGAAAAGTGCCACCACCTCCACTTTCTAGTAAAACCCTGCAGAAAACCTCTTTGTTTTTCATCTGTCCTAGCAAACATAACTGACCAGTGGGTGAGTGGGAAGCTACAGGTGTCGGTTTACATAATTCTAAAGGGATTTTTTTTTTCTCAGCTTTTACCTGGATTCAAGGTAACTCTGCTATCCTGTTAATATTTGCTATAGGTATTAAAAGAAGGGCAATATCTATAAACGGTGTCTGTACTGAGCTTGAGGGAAAGAGCTTGAACTCTGACAAACTGATAGATAAACTGCTTGGGTTCAGGCATTGCTGCTGGCCTGGTTTCAGCATCAGCCCCCTTGGATTCCCCAGGATGTTTCCCAGACATAGCCTGAGAGGCAGAACTTGAAGGGCACCACTTTCAGAAGAAAATTATGGTTCAAACTCTGCCAGACCTATCTCTTCACCTTGCATAGTTCTTAACACCACGTCAACAAGCTCTGCATCTTGAAAGCAATCCTGCACATCCCAACACAGAGCATGAGAAATGGAACATGAAACACACGCCTGTACTCGCTCACAATGAAAATTTTGTTCTGATTGGCTGCAATGCTTTAGCATAGATTTAACAAATCTGTGCTAAACTTCGAACGTATCAAAACTCAAAATGTACCTTAAGGCCACAGCATTAACACCTGAGAGTCAGAAGAGGATCAGGGACCACTGCTGTGCAGAACAAGTATGAAGTATGATCACTTTGTGTCACTCAACCCCAGCACTAAGAGGCCCTGCTCTACTTAGCACTACTGACATGTATGAAATCAAAGAAACGTGGCTGTGGAGCATCTAGAAATTTTTAGTCTACAGCTAGTGTGATACTCAGCATCTTGTTTAGTTTTTCAACAAGGTGCAGTGTGTTATAATAGACTGGTGTCAACATGCCCAACATAGGTGACACATACTAAGTATCAGGCTATAAGAGACACTGCATAATAACCTTTCAGCGATCCGCCCTTTTGTCCTACATGGAGTTCTTGAATTTACTAAACTGTATAGATTCTCATCTAGCATTATGAAAAGGATACAAGAAAGAAAAACCAAACAAAACAGAATGGAACACCCTTTATATTCACGATATAATGCCATGGCATGTGGAAGATCTCTGTTCCACTCTCACTACCTGCAGCATGTTGAATTTTATATTTTATTCACCAGTACTCAGGTGATTCAGATGAAAAACTTAGCTCCTAAGACTCAACAAAACTATTCAGCACTGTTGCAGTTTGTGATTCAGCATGCACGGTTATACCTCCTTGACAGATGATCTTTCTGGCCTCTCTTATTTACTCCAGCTACTGGAGAGAGAGTCATATTTTAAATGCACTTCAGCATAGAATTGCTACTGAAATCAATAGCATTTGGACACTAGAGTGTATTTACAAATCCTAACTTCATTTTTTTATCTCCCCTTATAGAGCTTCATTTTTGTATCAATCCTTACCTCTTCAGAAGAAAGTTATTCAGCTAGCACTTCATAAACTAAGGGGATCATGTTTTTTCAAAAGAAACATTTAGTAACAAAGACCGGATTTCAGTTCTTCCAGTCATTGAAGTAAAAGTAGTTTTGTCAATAATATTGATAGCTTAAGGTCTTCAGGTTCTTATTTTCAGAGGGTCCTATAGATCCCATATTCAGAAGTGAATTAGACACTTGGGAATGCCTAAATCAGTAGCTTTCAAGAGTATGAAAAACTTTTGCAGAGGGGTTTCAAGTGCATTTGATGAAAGGACCATTAATGACTGCCAGAAAAGTGATACTTACAAAATTAAAATCAAAGTCAAACCTCAGTGGAATAATATTGCATGGTATTGTTTACTTTTCAACTTCAGCTTAGTTGAAAATTTTTTAAAAATATGAAATATTTTGATCATTTCTCCAATAGGTTTGAAAAAAGAGTAAGTTTTTGGCTGCTGTCAAATCATTAATAATTTCCTTTATTAACTTTAACTTGGAGATGGATTTTAACACTACAGTCCTCCTAAAAATCCCATTCCAGCCTTAAAACCCTTCCAGGTCAAAAGATGAGGTAGAATTTTGGCTCGTTTATTTACTTTTAACTATCCATTTCTTCATTCATGTTTTGTTTCCTTTTAGTATTAGTTGTCTTGTTTACGGCCCTCAAGAGACAGAGGAAGAAAGAGCCCTTGATCATCTCGAAGGATGATGTTCGGGACAATATTGTGACCTACAATGATGAAGGAGGTGGGGAAGAAGACACTCAGGCTTTTGACATCGGCACGCTGAGAAATCCAGAAGCAAGGGAGGAAAGTAAAATGAGAAGAGATGTTATCCCAGAAACAATATTTCAGATAAGGCGGACTGCACCTCTTTGGGAAAACATTGATGTCCAAGATTTTATTCATAGAAGGTTAAAGGAAAATGATTCAGACCCAGCTGCCCCTCCTTATGATTCATTAGCAACATATGCCTATGAAGGAAATGATTCCATAGCAAATTCACTCAGCTCCCTGGAATCACTTACCACAGAAGGCAACCAAGACTATGATTACCTCAGTGACTGGGGACCTCGGTTTAAAAAACTAGCAGATATGTATGGTGGAGAGGACAGTGATCGAGACTAAGAAAGTAATCTGTGACCTGGTCAGTGTTAGTGGAATTCCTGTCTATGTTCCTAGATAAATAAAGTGGCCTACTCTCTTAGTTGGGAATAAAAAATTACAAAAAATAGGTGTTGTCTTAGTAAGGGTTTGATTAATCAATAGGTCAACGTGAATGAATATGAACGGTTGAGATTTAAAAAAATACTATAACTCACCCTCTCTGCCTAGAAACCTCAGATGAAAGGGTTTTATTTGGAATTAAAAGAAAATGAAAGGCTTTTTGCGCCTTTAATAATGACATGGAAACTCCATATTTTTAAATTGCTTTGCTTTACCTTTCCTACTATGTTGGATAGTGTGCATCTGCATTGTAACTTAATCTCAAAAATATACTTTAAAATATTAATATTACTGCCATATTTATTGAGTTAAAGAATGTCTGTGTGTTGATTCATCCTGATATTTTTATATATGTATATTTATATTTTTGTATTTTTATTAAATAAATTAGAATTTATAAAAACACTACTGACTCATGTACTTTTTTAATCATAAAGAACTGTCCAGGCTTTCTGAACAAAGGAAACTTTGTATTGTGAGATACTTCATTTTGACTGCATCTTCTTAGATTAGTGGTTGCGATACTGTGCAAGAACAATAGGGAGAGAGTACTCTGCAATGGGAATGCAGTGGAGAAAACAGGAAAAACTATTTTGGAAAGGTGATTATAAATGCCTGGAGATCTAAGGAACTATTAAAGTTTATTCTGGTAGATGTGAAAACAATTTTTAATATAACTTCAAAGAAATCAAATAGTTGAGCTAACATCAATAATAAAAGCAAGGTTATTATATACTAATCTTATTTGAAACAATTAGAAAAATCAAGCATATTACTAATAGTTTCTTTTAAATAAAAGTGAGCCAAGAAAAAAAAATAACTCTAACTAGTGTTTTATTAAAGATGCTAATGTTCTAGTACTTGAAAGAAGTGTGCACATTTGCATAATTACTAAAATCTTAATGACAGTCATCAAGTATATATTTTTGTTTAAAATATGTTTGCTGGATATGCTTTTATGCAATGCACACTTTTTTTCACATCACAATAAAAGCAATCTAAGTGGATCATGTGGTCTAACAGAGTTGAAGACTTTATCCACATTTGTTTAAAAAAAGAAAGATATGAAACCTCAAAAGAAGTAATACTTTCGACAATATAGGAAGTACATTATTTGTAGCATTTCCATTTTTAATATTGACATTAAGGGAAGCCAATACCTACAGAAATCCAAAAAAATAATGTTTCAAGGTTTTCTCTATACTAATTAGCCATTTTCAGGTCTTTTCATAAGGAAACTTAAGATACACATTGAAAATATAATGTGGACTATTGAGGCACTCGTCTCTTACCAGAAAAATAATAAAGAGGCTGCAGCCTCAGAGACCCTTTAGCCAGGCATAAGAACACAATCCTGCCTGCTGATTATCTTTCGACTATGTTGATTTTCAGATTATTTATCAAAAATATTTATTTATTATTCTTTATTTAGTTCTTCCACCCTACGCTTCTGCCAGCCCAAAGGATGTATCTCAAGTTTCCTTGCACTGAACTCTTTTTTTAGGGGAAGGAATATCTCTGTGATTGTGGTTCCAAACAAGCACCTGAGCAGCTTGCTGTGAGATGCATGTCAGGTCTGTGACACTGTGTTGCATACAAACTTCAGTGTCACAGAAATGTCAAAATAACCTGCAAATATGTGGCAGCTATTTACATGGATGTGATGCAGTTACAGGGCATGAGAGTATAACTTGATGGCATAAGAATGTATATTTCTGGTTTCTGTCTTTTGGAGGTGGAAACAAAAGAGTTATAGAGCGTATATTCTCAGCCTCTCGTTGACAAAGTGCAGAGGAATCCATTAGTCTTTAAATTCCATTTCCACAACTTTAAGGCATTGCCTCAAGATGGGATAAAAATAAAATTAAAGGGACAATTAGAAACCATGTCCCTGAAGAGAAATGACTGGGGGAGAGGGGACCAGTGAAATCCAAACAAAACCAAAATAGAAAGAAAATATAGGATAAACTTCTCTGACTTATAGAAGTTCCACACCAAACTTCATCTTACTCAGTGAAGGAGATCTTTCAGCAACCTTGTAAATTGTCATCAGAAGTCTGAATATCACACAGCGCAATAAAATGACAGGGGAGAAGAAAATGAAAATCTATCCTCAAGTAAGAACCGATGATACAGGCAAGGGATATGTCTGTGGAGTTGACTAAGTTTTTAAGTTGTCAAGACCTGGTGAAGAACACATCAAAGGGTATCAGTGTGGCTTCAAACAGGCTACTAGTGAAGGCAGCATAACAGGAACAGGGTGTGAGAAATTCTTCCTTGAAGACACAAAAATACCTTAAAAATTATATTTTCTACATAAAAAAAAAAAAATTATTTCAGTATTTTAGTTTTGTTGTTGTTGTTGGGTTTTGTTTGTTTGGGGTTTGTTTGTTTGTTTACTTTTTCTTCAGTCACAAAAAGCAGAAAGAAGCATAATAGAAGTAACCATACAGAGTTCTCTGATAGAGACATAGAGACATGCTCAGTATCATTATGTCATGGTACCACTGTGGTAATTTGGGAAGAGCAGAAAGTCCAGCAAATCAACAAAAAAAGGGTACCTCCCTCCCCTTCTCTCTAGATTTTCTCATCCCCTGAGTCATAACCACTAAAGAGAAAGACAGAGCCTTTGCTGTCAGCAAGGGAATTACACTTTCCCATGCTTTCCTGTTAGTTCAATAGCGAGTCCAAGAGACCTAAAATTCTTAAAGCAATGTGTGCTTAAAAAAATTACCAACATGGACTTATAGATCACAGGAATGCATGTAGTATGCATAGTAAAACAAGTAATTTAACAAAATTTCTGTGAATTTCAAGCATTCTTACCATGAATAAAAGTAGTTTAAAAAGTTGATTTACAAAGACACAGAGGAGGAAAAGAAGGTTTTGACAGGCCTTTTGGATTTTGATGGCTATTGCTGGTTCACAGGTCCACATTTGGACAACTTGGATGCATCATGGATGCTCCTACCCTTGTGTGGTGGAAGGAATTAACTGACACAGAAAATGCCTTTGAGTTGTCCCATATGAAAGGGTACTAATTAAGTTAGATTCCTGTGGCATTTCAAGATGAGTGACACTGATGCACACAACTCACAAAAAAAGACCAGTAGAGACCAGGATTCAGCTGGTTAGGTAAAAGATATAGATCCAATAATGGGCAGAAGTGCTGAATGACAGTGGGATATGCCATATCTGTTGAGCATCAAAAAGCAAGGAGAGAGATGAGAGGTCAGAATTCCTTCCAGTGATGTTTCTGCCGATTTTCCTCCCTCTTTGAGAGAACTGAGGCACTGAAGTGCTGGGCATTTCATGTTCATGCACATCTTTATCCTCCGTGAAGTCAACTGTGCTTGTTGACCAAAGTTCCAGATCCATAGGATTGACTAATATGTCAGACATGTCTTACTAGGGAATTCAAGGCCTTGGGACCTTAGAAGAGGCTCAAGAGAAAGGAGAAAGTAATTTTTATGGTGTTAATTTCACCAAGGATTTATTTTCCACCACTCAAAACCACTCTGTTGCGGTTCAGTGCAAAGGAAAAGAAGCAGTTGGGAAAACAGAATTTACACGACAAACTCAATCTCTAGAAGAAAACCTACTTGTGATTGCTAAGGACCAAGACCAATTTAGTAACTCCCAAGGAAATACTGTTAGATTTAGTGATCATTCTGAACAGGCTTAAATCGATTTTGAATGGACTCTCTCCAGGGTTAAGAACAAGTAAGCAGAGAGAAAGAAGTAAAAATGAACACAGAAAAATGTCAAGTGAATGTTCCAAGGGGAAAAAAAACAAAACAAAAAGGACAAACACAAAACCATTTCAGCTTGATGGAGGTCTTGTTTTGTAATATCTATGTATTTTCTATTTATTTTCACTTAAACTGACTTTATTGCTATTTTCATAGACTTACAAGCTTACTCTGATAAGTAGTCTTAATACAAAACAATGCTGGAGATGATCTGCCAGAAGGTTACATTTTTCAGTGAAATGCCAAAACAGGCTCCTCATTATCCCAGGTTAAGCAACATAAATACAACAACCATCATACATAAAAATGCCAATAATTTTTAGTCCTTTCATTAAATGACTGTTTTTAGAACAGAATAGTCACACACAGGACAAAAAAAAGTACATCAAACTTTCATCAGCATATTTCTTCTGCATTGATGACAACAGATATTAACACCTTTTGTTCTATCAAAGGCATTTCAACTGCTAGTCATCTAATTTATAGTGAAAGTCATATTTTAAAGTTACATTTACGCTTCATTTCTCACTTGTGCTACGCAGACAGTGCACATAAGTGTCTGGGTCATTGCATATTGGAGCATTGTTACATTTCATTTTTTACAATTGATTTTGTAGACAAACAAGAAGTTTCAGAAACAAAAATAAAGAACGAGAATGGGGATATCACTTTTTTTGCTTCTGTCATAGGAAGATGAATGGGAGAGGAATTCTAGAAGAATTTTTCAGGAACAGGCATGCATATTATTTTACAGACACCTAATTTTTTGTTCTAAATGCATGCGTGAGTGTATATGTATGCGTATATTTTAAAAAATCCCCACTTTTTTATCTAAAAGGTTTGCCAACAGCAACCTTTAGGTACCACACCTCATCAAACAGAGATGCCTATCTAAAAATAAAAAATCCACGACAGAACACAAGACGCATTCCACTAGCTGCAGACTGGAGGATGTAAAATAATCTGATTTCACAGATTGCTTTATCCTTTTGTTAGAAGGTATATTTTGCACTTTTGTTCAGTTTCAGTTCATGAATCATAATTCAAATGAGGAGAGATCTGGCCTGAACTCTATTTAAAAATCACTTCCAAATTTGGGATTTTTCATCTTCATTAAAATCTCACAGAAACTATGTGCAGAAAAGATTGTTGTGAATATCAGCGTTCTTGTGCTCCAAAGAAATCATGTTGACGTTATTTCTGCAGAAATGAGTGCCTTTGCTCGGAATCAGCCCACTGGCTGTCATAGGGAAATCCAGGAACATGCACTTCTTTCCTCTTACTTCCCACCCCCCATCATCCCCATTGAAAGCAAAGCACCTTTCTCCCACTCCCGCAAAATTCATAATAATACTTTTTAGAAAAATTCAGATCACCAGTAAGAGCCGAAGAAGTGACAGTGTCTTGTCACAACTCCAATGTCTTTTTAGCAGGAAATATATTTTCATAACAGTCCTGTAACTTAAAATATGAGCACATTCCTGATTTGTTCATTTTATCATGGAATTTGACACAACTGCTGTCATAACACATATTAATATGCCTTTATAAAGCTTGGAATGAACTCTGTAATTTTAAAAGCATTTGCTTTTAGAGTCAGTGTGGCAAGCATTTCTCCCATCACTTCTCACAGGGGAATGACAGGCTGTACAAAGTATGCCTGCACAAACACAGATCTTGATTTTGGTGGGAGTAAAATGATAACTGCTTATAGTTCTGTCCTTCATTTTACTTGTAGAGTTACAGGTAGACATTTAACCCAGACTAGAAACAGTTTATAATCTGTTTGAGTAGTGCAAGAATATCTTTTGGAGAAACACAGGATCCCAAAACCTGTCCAAGATCATTACAGCCTTCCCTTCCTCCCAGCAGCTGGAGACAGGATGACCATCCCAGCCAATTAATCATGTAAATAAATTTTTGGCACATACTAGAGGAAGAAGAAGGGATGAAAGAGTTTCATGAGTGAAAGCAGACCTGCTCTTTCAGCTGGCAGGAAGCAGGCTGCTAGTTGCTAGGGGCAACAATAATAATACTTACTTCTTATATAATGCTTTTTTATTCCTAGTTTTTAAAGCTTTCTTACAAAGAAGGTCAATGTCATTATCACTGTTTCACAGGTTGGAAAAGCTCTTATTTGTGCACCAGTTCCCCCAAAAACACCCAGCAGGACAATACTGAAGACAGAAGCAAAAACCTGTTCTTCTCTCCACAGGCCATATTGCCTTGAGGAGAGCTAACGATTTAGGAGACATTAATTTATGTACCTTCACTGATAAAAAGAAGCAGAAATTTTTGCTTGTAATTAGATTTCACTGCCCCAGAAATTTCAGACATTGACTGTGAATCAAAGATTATTTCCAAACAAAGTTGTTCTTTGGACAAGTATGTCTTTTGGAGACAGATCCAAGACAGTTTCAAGAGGACAAGTTCAGTTGCTTTCCTGGGCTTGCCTTGTTCAGGAAAGTGAATGAAGGAGGCTTTTAATTCCAGGTACAAAGGAAAAAGGATAGATAGAAAAAAGCTCAATAAACCCTAAAGACTGCAGAAATATGCTCAGATTTGAAAAAGAAGCAGCTCTATCCTTAATCTCTCACTTAGAGAATACAGGGGAACAGAAAGTGTGGACAGTAGAAGAATATCAGGTTGTAGTACTCAACACTATCTCTCTCCACTCCATCAGAACTGATTGAGTTTTATTCCTAAGGACTCTTTCCATGCCTTTGCATTTGATTTCTTGATGGGACATTATCTTTTGATTGCTGAAAAGACTTTAATTTTTCTCCAGCAATCCAAGGTTTGTAATTTACTGACAAATCTTAAGGAGCAAGCCTGAACAGCACTCGGCAGGAATGGAGAGAGAAAGCAAGACATGAAGAGGCTTTTCAACCCCATCCACTGTGTAAATGAAGGGCTTTGTTTCAACTGATGCTCAAATTATGATACAGAATGGGCACCAGGCAACACAGCAACATCCAAGGGGAGCCAGAGTGAGAGCCAAAGAGAGTAAACAGCTTCCCCACCTGCTAATACATATTCTGCAATCTGCAACTTACTGACCAAAGGGGAAGTTTGATCTTTTCCAAAGCAATGCCTGTGTGTTTTCTTCTGTGCCATGTATGAGTGCCTTCAGCCATCCTGCACAATAGAGCCAGAATATTTGTTGTCACTGATGTTCAGCCAATCCTGCACTGTTTTACAGCCAGTTTTTGCACAGCAATAGCAGTGAGGGCCAGATTTCACCCATCACATTTTTCTTCCCAAGTCAGTGATGTGCTGCTGTACTTACCAACGCTAAACTCATTACAAAGTATTATGAACACTGTAATTTTTAGAGGTAAAAAACCCCATGTGTTAAAGGTCTTTCTCCTGATTTTATGAAGAGTCTTTAAAAATTAAAAAAAGAAAAGAGATTTGCATTACATCATTGATTCAAACACATTTCTACTAGTGATGCAATCTGATTTAATTCATTCATCTATACATTTCCTATAGAGTGAAAGCTTGAGGAAAGAGTCAGGATCTTTTATCTAACTACATTAGCTGCTCTAATAGACATGCTTTTAGACTTATGAATCGCTTCTCATAGGGGCATATTTCTGCAGTCTTTAGGACTTACTTCACATTTATTTGTCTATCTTTTTTCCTGGAAATAATTATTTTTTTACTTTCATACAATAATCATGCTTGGAGAATGAGCAAAACAATGAAGGACATTTGTATAAAAGTTTTTTACTAACTGCTGTGGATCACAGATTTCAAGTTGCAATTTGAGAAACATCAGAATATACCATAAAATAGAGACATATATATCAGAATGGTAGCATGAAAAAGGATAGCTATGTGGGAAGATGAAAGACAATGGAAATTTGGGAACAAAAATTAAAATTAAATATTCTGAACATATTTTAAAAACAAGAGTCACAGAATGCAAACAGACTGATCAAAGGACCAAGAGTGAACAGTAAGAAATATGGTCAGTGGAAAAGAAAAAAAATTGGCAAGCCATAAATCTGTTTATATGTCTGAATTAGGCTCTTGGTTTTAGTAATAGGGTGAACTGCAAAACGAAAAAAGGCTAAATTTGTGAATTGGTATTATCACTGCATCAACAGTGATTGCTTTCAAACTTCTTTTAACCATCAATATTAAAAAATATTATATTATTTGTATTCAAAAGATTAATAATTCCAAAAAACTACTTAATTGTTTAAACTAAGTTGGGTTTTTGTAAAGGATTTTGGTTAGCAATTTCAAAGTATTTTCAAGTACAATTTCTCCTTCTAAGAGAGTATCTTATATTTTGTGATTTTTAGCAGGCAATATAGTTCTAGCCTAGGAAATATTTCAACAAAAATGGAGATTACAAATTTATTACCTGGGAGTGTATTCAAGATCATATTTTCTCAATAACCTAGTAGAAATATTGTTTTCATTCTTATCATGCTTCAAATGCAGCATAGAAGAAGAAAATCAAGCTGTGTTCCTTTCTGCTCATGCATCATCCATAGGTCTGCAATTAAAACTTCTGGAGTGGAAAGTGAAACAGAGGGAAGGAGAAGATTTTGTGGTATTAAAAAAAAAAAAATGTCAAAAGGTAAAGCTTCTTCTCATATCACATATATCAAGAGACAACTTGACCTGTGTGTGGACTATAGAATACTTAATATCATTTAAACAAATTAAACAATAAATTCCCGTAAGCCCAAGAAATTTTCCACAGTAGAATTGTATCATTCAAATTTGAGAAGAGCAGAAGAAAAAAAGTCTAAATAACAGAGGTCATTTACAAGATACTCCTCTTCAGAAATACAGAAATACAGAATTATGAAGAGGGATCTATAGATGAGCTGTAAGGAAATTGAATAACAAATTACTGATATTTCTTACACTATAGAATTATCTCCCCGAGAAAAGTGCAAATGCTCATTTCTTCCTCATAGTTTAAATTTACTATGAAAAGAGCAAATACTAATTCAGTAGAGAACCACTGCACTAGGACATAAGGAATGGAAACAGAATGAAGGAGTAAGAAAATATTACCCTTTTACAGAGTATCATCTGCCATATTAAATAATTGTACATAGATTTGATCTTTTTTTTTTTAATTGCCTATTGTTGAGATGCCGATCTGGTCTTGAAGAGCTTCTCCACTGATAAACTTTTCTAAACATCCAAAATACCCCTATTATATTTTTTTTACTGGTCAGCATTCTTAAAAAAAAAAAAGAAAAAAAGCGTCTACATTTCTGAGCACTGGTACATAAGCATAAAGCCTCTGGGGCATGGGAATGTCAAACTTACAACCCTGCTGAGATTTGTATGTGTATGTTTTCAAAAAGAAATGTCTATGTTAATTCAGAAGTATGCTCGAATCAGCCCAGTATGTGTCATTTATAGGTTCTCTTGCATGCCTAAGGAATATTAAAAAAATATGATGTTTCATTTGCTTTAATTTCAGCATTATACAGAAGAAACCACAAGAAAATATTAAATATTTTTATTGCATTTGAAAAACATTAAACATGGCATTCAATGTATCAGCTGTTAACAGCATACATTTCTTGTGCTGCTTCTCGGGATGTAATCAAAGAAAAACAAATCACCAATATGTCAGATATGGAAATTTAAATCTCAGTAGCATAAACACATTTTGTACGCTACATTCATATATAAATATTATCATTCCCATGTGGACCTTTCCTTTATTCTTTCCCATTTTTTGTATAATGTAGCGCTGAAATTATTTGCTGTACTGTCATTCTCATACTGAGATATGTAGAGAACAAAAGCATGAAATAAAAATAAGGAAGAGTGTTTCATTGTTTTCTATAGGAAAAACCTAGTGGGCATAAGCTTTTGCTGTGTCTATGCCACTTTCTCTGCCATCCAGAAGGCTACCAAAAATATCACTCACAGACGAAACAGCTAACAAGAAAGGATGGGCTCCTGCATTCAGAGAAAAAGACCTAGGGCTCACTGCCCTGGATCACAGTCTGTGACTCTGGGGAGTATGGCGAGAAGGGTGAAAAATAAAGCAGAACCTGGAAAACACATTTAGGAGCATGGATTAGTTCTTCATGGGGCTTCCCACATTGAAAGCTGGAGGAAAATTTTCAGTTTTGTTGCTGTTGGTTTTTATTGACAACAAAATATTTGAGGTCAGATCCTTGACTTTGAAGCCTGTTTCAGGATGGGGTGTTGTAACCCACTCTGGAACACCAGGGTACCTCAGCTGATTGCTAATTCATCCATTAGTGCTGATTAGAGTGAAATGACACTGAATGTTCAGTGTTGTTTGCAATGCAGAGGCATGCAGAGATTTTGGTTACTATTATCTACAAACATATATTTAGATAGATAAATAGAGATACTACTGAAGAAAATATATACTGAAGAGATAAATTATAATAGTGGAAAGATCTGACCACCCACGGATCCATGAAGAAGAGCCGATTGCTGCGATTTTGAATTTTGTGGGTCAAAGTGATGGTCGCAGTCTTGATCAGTTGAGGGCAAAAAACTCTGCCATAGGACTCACTGAATAAGAATGTGATTTCTACAAAAACCTGCTTGAAGAAAAGCAACTGCTCAGAAACTTGCTGTTGTTAAATCCCTCAACTGACATCATGCTCAGCATACAAAGCTGGGTGAAGAAGACACTTGGATTGATAGTGTTTTGTCTTCCCAAGCAACTGTCACACATGATGGGACCCTGATCTCCTGGGAATAGCTGAACACCTGCCTGTCCATGGGAAGCAATGAATTAATTCCTCATTTTGCTTTGCTAGTATGCACAGCTTTTGCTTTCCCTACTAAATTGTCATCCTCTCAATCCGTGAGTTTTCTACTTTTTACCATCCCTACTGTGTCCCCCATCCAGAAAGAGAGGTGATGCACTGAGTGAATGACTTGTGTGGGGCTCATTTGACAGCTGGGGTTAAACAACGATGCAGAAAAAAAAAAAAAAAAACACAAGCAAAGCCTCAAGCACCAACTTTGAGGTAAATTGGATGCACTTGGGCTATTTCAACGCGTTTCTCTCTTTCAACCTAGTCTCTAGCCAAGACTATTGCTTTCCTCTACCCATCAGCATTATTCCTGAATCTTTTTTTTTTGACGCATACTTCTTACCAGAATCTATAGTCAAATCTGTGGTATTGTATCCCAATACAGCTTTCCAGTTGAATGAATATTCAGATAGGCAGACAACTTCAGATATACACTGCAGAACCCAGTGTGCCTGCTACGCTCCTCAGAGACATTTGGCAGGATTTGACATTCCACTATGCCAGCTCCCCAGCTTCAGGGAAAAGGATGTAGTTGCCCTTGGCAGAGCTGTTCTGCCCACCTGGAGCAGCTTTTCTGAAAAGAGGCTACTAGCCAAAGAGTCTGCTATATAGAATCATGCAACTTAGGCAAAAGGAACACATGTGACCAATTTAGAGCGTGGTTGCATCATGGTCAGAAATCAAAACTCTCATTCCCAACAGTTCCTCCATAGTCAGTCTTTATGTCTTCTCTAGAAACATTTCTTTTTCTAGAAAAGGGATGTTGTTTTGCATTTGCTAATATACAAGTTTTAAAGAACACTTCTCTTTTCCACAGGTGGGCAGGACAGATTTCATTAGCTTCAGTCTCATAGCTGGACTTAATGATTAGAGAGGAACCTGATATTAGGAGATACGTATTAACAATATAATAAATATAATACAATATAAATAAAATATAATATAACAACCTAGTTGGGATTTTGTTAAATTGTGCTACATAACTTGTTGACTCTTCTGAAATGCAAAAAACAAAACAAAATTAAATTATGCAATCTGCCTTTGTTAAGTGAAGTTACACCCAGATTTTTCTGTAAAATTTATCTGTATTCTTCTTAGAAATGAGTAATGTGTATCTACATATGCATCATGTGGACGACTCTGTTCAAATCTTTATGCAATACAGATTTTGACAAACTTTCTTATTAGAGAAAGTTAAATTTAATTCTCCACTTATAAGGATAACATCTCCCACTACACTACGAAAACACTGTAGATTTGAGGACGCACTAATAGAACTCAGCCCTTATTGGTTCAGGAAGAATTTCTGCAGGGTCCTGGTGATTTTGCACCCTGTAATACTGATAGGATTTGTTCAGTCAACCACTGAAAAACAAAACAAACCACTAAAACAACAAAATTGATAAACCTATGCTATCATAAACTTTACTGCCAGAACATTTATTCTAAACGATCATATGACCACTAATTATAGCCTATCACAGCAACTCAATGCACTGAGATTTAAAAAAAAAAAAAAAAAAAGGCAGTGTCTTCATTCACAATCATTGTATAAATATAGCTATGATAAAATCACTAGAATTTTTTAAGTTTTTGAAAAATTAAGGAACCACTTTTTGTCTAGCTATTTTACATTATTTGCATATTCTTTCACAAAGTTATAAATTTTTTGTGATCTCATGTCTTACTGATAAATCAAATGCCAACAGTTGAACTTGTAACCTGGTACTCCTGTCCTTAAAACATGTAATAAAACACTCAGAATTTATTATTGCAAAACAATAATGGGAACTTACTAAATATAGACAAGGAAATAGAGGATGGCTGTATAGCTGGAGTATACTGTGGAAGGTCATAAGTCTAACTTTGTTATAAGAAGAAGGTTTTTCAATACAGAGAAGTAGGACAAAAATGGGTTAGACTGGTAGGACAACTAGGATTGCTATAGAGATAATTAAGGAAGATGAGATTATCATCAATGCCAAATACTGAAATCAGGTTGAGGACTCTTCATCGGCAGATAATAAGAGGACATTAACTACTTCAGGGAAAACAGTTTCTATGGAAGCCACAGCAGAATGCTTATTGACTTTGGACTAATAATTTGCCCCAGGGTAAGAAAACACATCTAAGAGCTGTGATGAACAACAATAGATTGCGCACCCCAAAATACCCAGAAGTTCTGCTTGAGAGAATTACATGTACTATTACATGCACTAAGTACCCTGAGCACCATGAGCTAGAGTGAGAGAGGATAATAAAGAACTTTCTCTCATGTTATTTTTTTTTCTTGAGTAAAAGCAAGACATTGCTAACAGATAAATTAAGAAAAAAAAAACTGTAAGAGAAAAATAAGTAAGAAGGAAAGGGGTTGGAAAGAAAAATGGTGCAAGCTCTTTGTATTTTTGTGGGAGCTGTAGCTATGGAGGAAAGGTGGGTCAAAAATAAGTCATAGGAAGATGGGCTATTTAATTTGTCTTTTTGGAAGACTTGTAAATCACATTTTGTAGTTCACAGCATATACCTGTAGGAGATTCTGGTAAAAAAAAATCTTGCATTACTCTCCAAAGCCAGTTGTTTAATTTCAGTATGAAAAACTATAGGTTACAAAAGCCATATACATTAAATATATAAACTGTTTATTACCCATTTGTGAACCACAATAGAAAACAAGGAAAATAAATGCCACCTGATCTCATAATTACAGTGTAGTTACAGAATTTTTATATACAGTTTAATATTTACTTTTAAGAACCCAGTAAAATTTAGAACTGATGTGTCAAAAAATCTTTGGTTTCACCCTCAAGCATGTTCTTTCCTATACTAAGTGAGAGGGTAGCTTACAGGAAATTCTGGTTTATTGGTAAAGCACCATGGGAATGCTCTCAGATACTGTGAAAACTTTAATTGCTTCTTACATTTCAGGAATGCAGTCTTCATTTATTGACATCAATCAAAACACCAAGGGGTTTTTAACTATCATTAATATTATTATTGCTAGAAGAAAAAAATAGTAAAAAAGATGAAAGAAAACCTGCTACACTTCTGAAACCATGGATAAAAGACTTACTACGTTGTTGCTTCTGCTGTTAAGTAGTACACTAAAACCAACTAACATAAATATACACACCAAAACAGGATCTAATTTTCTGGGCTAGTTAGTTGAGTAGCAGCAACTTTATTGTTATTTTGATCAAACCATGACCAGTATTGCTGACAGCTGTAAAACTAGATAATGACATCAATGTTACACTTCACTTTTAGGTGTTTTTGTTGACTTAAGATGTTCTGCTCAAACAATAAAGAAAAAAATAGAAAACCATTTTTATTTGAATTTTCAAATTTCTCTTAAGATATATATATATTATACTGAACGGCATCGGTAAGTTCAGGTTTCATAAAACTTGAAATCTAAATGTTTTTAGAAACATATTAATATCTGAGAGTATTTTTGTCATAGTAAATACATAGTTTTGAATGCCCTTGTGTATATTTAATTTTCCTTTATTTTGTCTAAAGGTATTAATCTGGCAGAAATGTGTTACTCATGTTTACCAAATTCATGATTTTGCTAAACAGCAATCATTAGTACCATATTTCTGAGAAAGCAGAATACCTGGAAAATGAAGGATTTTTTTTTTTTTTTTACTTCTAATAAAAGAAATTCAAAATTTATTGTCAAGCTACTCTAAAAAAAAAGAATATTGAAACATCTCTACTCAGCTTATAGATTGTATACTAAAACTAAAAAAAAAAATAGTGACAGCACAATTTATGAAATTTATTGATGCAACTGCTGCTAATACAAATACAGCAGAGATCATAATTGTTTTCTTGTGAACAGTTTCTTCTATCATCTTTAATAACATGTGGGCAAATCTATTAATGTAAAAAATAAACTACTTCAGATTTGTCTATAATATATATATTTACTGTGAGGGTGATGAGACACTGGAAGAGGTTTCCCAGAGAAGCTGTGGATGCCCCATCCCCGGCAGTATTCAAGGTCAGGTTGGATGGAGTTCTGAGCAACCTGATCTAGTGGAAGGTGTCCCTGCCCACGGCAGGGAGATTGGAACTAGATGATCTCTAAGATTCCTTTCAATCAAAACCATTCTGTGATTACAGAAATTGCTTATTTGTCTGCAAGAAAGTTAGACTCAGGGAGAGGTAGGATATCCTACTAAGAATGCCTGCAGAACTTATATTTTATCCCCTAGTGTATATTCATTATAATACAGTATTTGATTGCTATTTATATAGTATTTTCCCAAAGGACCCTCTCTATCTTCCCATTTCATATACACCATAACTTGCTTCATAAAAGAAGAGCTCCTTCATATTTTATTATACTGTTACTACTTAATATTGGCCACATAAATTATCTGCTGCATACTCTGCAGATGAAGCACTGAACACAGAATTTTAAATTTTCTCACACTCAATTCTCTGAGATGGATCTGACATATCAAATACTTTTATTCAAGAATTCTAACAGGGTAGGAACCAAATTCTTTAGGCTACCATTGACAAATGATATTCTGCGCATAATATGCATTTCTCTATCTATAGCATACTAATTGCAGTATACCTCAGCTTTAGAAATCATCTTTCCAAGAAGGTTTGCATAAGCACTAAAAAATACAAGAAAAGAAGACAGATGACTGCAGGATGCTGCTGTGAATTGATATGATGTGACAGGGAGTTACTAGAAATTCTGTTTTAATCATTCGGGGGTATAAAATCAAGAGCTTTGGAAAAAAAAAATCCTTAATCCAACGACTTACTTGAAACACTACTTGAAAAAATATAGAAATTGTTCTGAGAGAAGGGAAGAATTTGAGTTTGTCTTTTTTTAAACAGATGATCTAAAAATTGGCTTGTTAAACTGCACTCCCTTCAAATCACTCTCTCCATCTCAGGGAACTTAGTTTTGGCTTGTTTTTTTGTTGGCTTTGTTTTGATTAGTACTGATAGAGTTTCAAATAAATGAATGAAACATTTCCATTCAACTTACAGTGTCCAACTTTTCTCAGCTACCCTCCTATCCCCTGCAAAAGTGTTTTGGTTATATCAAGAGACAGGAGCTACAGATATGGCAATTCTCAGCAAGTGGAAACATGACCTGGCCTCGGAGACTGGAAAATTCCCTATTAGCTTTTGTTTATTTATATATAAACATAAATATAAATATAAACATTATATATATATATATATATATATATATATATATATATATATATATATATAAATATGTGTGTATATCTATGTTTATATTCATACACATATATAAAAGCTGCCACTAGCTATCTTTCAGGAGACAACTATGATCTCTGTTCAGTTCTGTAAAAGAGCATTTAACAGATGGCTAGCTTCCCAGCAGAGGTGGAGTAAGCTGAGACCTCCCAAAAATATATTTCCTGTAGCTGTGCATCCCAGTGTTGTGAAAGGCTTCACACTACATTTGTCAGGTTCAGAGCTAGCTGAAGTCTCTATACATGCACTGCACAGTTAATCAATTCACACACCGTGTTGGACAGAAGTTAAGAACACAAAGGAAAAGTTTATAGGACTAGACATGTCAGCTCCACCCTACATCCTCTTCACACTCTTCCCCTACTCCCCTCCTACAGAAGAAGGTCATCTGTGAACTTCTCCAATGTGAGCCCCTCCCATGGGCTGCAGCTCTCCACAAACCGCTCCCACATGGTGTGGGAACCCAGGACATTGCCCTGGCTTCCTTGGATGCCTCGAGACCTGGGCAGGGGGCTCAGAGACCTTGGCACAATGCCCAAGACCCCTGTGGGTTCGATTGCAGTCCCTGGGAAAAGTTACCATCGTTGTACGAAGAATCTAAACTTATAGAAAATAAGTAGAGTGCAAATTGGACTATTAGAAAGTAGAAAAGGGGATTTTTAAAATTGTTTATAATAAGGGGTCTAAGGACAAGATGGAGGATTTTGGGTGTGGTATGTCTTTCTTTCTCCTTCTTCAAGGTGTCCATCTCTTGGGTTAGGATGGCACTTTGGGATTGGTTTGGGAGAAAGCTGGACATTGCAATGTAAGTGGCATGTATTGGAAAGTAATTGTAAATTATAGTTACGTAGTTTGTAGTATAAAAGATAAGACCTGCCCCGTGGGCAGAGAGAGTGCCTTCGGCTGACCTGCTGAACGGACCTCAGCTAGTCAGCACAGAAATTCCTGAGATAAGGAAGAATAAACAATCTTAAAAACCTCAGAAAACGACTCCAGCGTCTTCCATGGGTGCCCGAGCTTGAAAGCAAAGACCTTTGAACCATCACCTAATGTGCGGTCAGTGATCTCTGGCCATGAATAGAGACACCGCCGTTCACAGCGTGGTTTCTTTACACAAGGGTGCAGTCCTGCAGGATTAGATTTCTTCAGCATTATTTCCCACAAGGTCACAAGTCTTGCCATCAAACCTGGTCCAGCATGGGCTTGTCTCTTTCCAGAAGTCCTGCCAGAAGCCTATTCCAGTGTGGCCTTCTCGAGGGGTCATAAGCTCCTCTGGGCATCCACCTACACTGATGTGGGACCCTGCAGAGGCAGCAGGTGGATGTCTGCTTGCTTGTGGATATCCATGTACTACAGGAGAAAGTCTGCCTCACCATGGTGTGAACTACAGGCTGAGCAGTATCTGGAACACCTCCTCCCTCTCCTTCTTCCCTGACTTCCATGACTGCAGAGTAATTTCTTTCACAGGTTTTCACTCCTCCCTTCCCTGGCTGAAATATTTCCTAAGCAGTAGCTTCTCCCCTTTCTTAAATCTATTTCTGCTGAAGTGTTACCACCAGTGCTGATGGTCTTGGCCATAGCCAATGGTGTGTCCATCTTGGAGCTGGCTGGCACTGGCTCTTTCAGACGGTGTGAAATTTCCAGCAGCTTCTTGCAGGAACCATCCCTGTAGCCTCCACTGCTATGAAAACTCATCCATTCAAACCCAACACAAATCAGTGGATGGCATATACACACTAGCTAGTGCTATATATATCTGAAAAATGTCATACAATTTTTGTGCTAATGGAGGTAAAATATTGTCCATTATCTTTCACTCTGCATATGCAGTGAAAGGACATTACAGGAATTTGGCCCAATGAAAAAGGAAAAAAAGACAAGAACAAAACACAAGCGCTCCTTACTGTTACTGAATACTAGGCTACCTTTCACTGAACTATAATTAGTATTCTGGCTGTTATGTCTGAGAAGGCTGCTAAAAAGTTGTATCTCAGAGCAAGTTGGTAGAGGAAAAAAAAAATAACCAAGAGCCATTTGGGTTGTCTTCTTGTTACAATGGAGTTCTGAACTTTTAGATTTGCAATATGTCAAGAGGCAAAACTTTAAGCAGCTATTCAGCACTTAAGAATGATTGTAATAATGTTTAATTCCCTCTTTCATAATGCTGTTACTATGGCAACTAACAATTCTCATCTTGTGAAGCCAAAACTGCTTCAAAATTTGAAAATATTTCAATAGTATGTTGGCTTTTTTGTTTTTTTCAATAATGCATTTAGACTTCACATATTTCAAAATGTATGAATAATGAGAATGTAACATTATGTGGACGTAGTAAACAGGCAAATGATAACTTGGGGCAGAAAGATTGCGAGAGTCTCTGATAAGAGTCTTCATTGGTAATTAGGACATGCAGCCAAAAATGCATATGCCTAGACAAAACTCAAGTAAGCACATCTGGTCTGTCATCTTTGTAAGGGTGTTCAGGCTAAGGAATTAAAGCCACACCTTGATACCTAGACACAGGCAATAGATTATTTTCTTCCTATTTGTTTACAAAAAAACCCACCTTTTTGTTGTTGTTGTTTTGTTGTTTGGAGAAACCATCACCCAATAATTTGGTTATGGGGCATTTGTTGAGAAGAGAATTGGCTTGCTGGTTATGTGGAGAAGTGCTACTTTACTGTTCACTGTACACCCTTTGTCTTCTCCTGCACTGCTATTGCTTAGAGACTCAAAACTTCATTGTAACTTTTAAAGACAAAGCTAAGTATTCCCTCAGCATCCCCTGGCTTGGTCTATAACAACAAATATTCACTTTTAGTAGGAGTCTGCATTCCTTGTAAAAGTAACTTGTTTGATGGCTTCAGTGGGAGTCTTACTTGCAGAAAGAATTCAAGATAGAGCTTATAAATATGATGTGCAGTACTTCTGTATTCCTCACAGGGCAGCCAGAAATATGGAACTGTACATGCACACACCTATTTTCAGAGGCTACATAATAGAATTACATTGAGTTTTAATAAATCCAACTATGCCATTTACAAAATATGTTGGGACCACTCTCAAGGAAAAATATTGTATTTTTTTATAAAATAATATTTAAGACAAGGAGAGAGGAAATGAGAGAGAAAATAAATGGCATCATAAAGCAATGCATCTCTTTGAAAATCTTAGTAGATCATAAAATGCCTCATAGACATTTTAAGCATACAAAGCATCTAAACACTTTTACGAAGCTGTTACTCATTTCAATGCTCTGATAATATTAAAAACTCAAAATATGGCTCTTACAGGTTAGACAATTTTGATATACATGAGTTTGGAACAGACAGTAGAAGCAAATGGATTCTGTTCCTTATTTTTTTTCTTGATAGTTTCACATGTAGCTTGGATAGTTATTGTCCCTCAAACTGCTCAAAAATCTTTTTAGACTCTTCTTGGCTCCTCATTGCAAAGCACCTATCTCAAAAGCAGCTACCACAGACAAATTAGAGGATCTTTCATACTCAGTGCAGTGTATGGTAGGAGCTATTCTGTGACTTCAGGTGCAGAAAGTGGTGGAAGAGGCATCCACTGATGGCCCACTTAGGTTTTGCAGGAAGACTCCAGACCTGACAAGACAAAATCCAGTAAGCAGGTACAGAAGATTTTACAGAGAAAACGCGAAGAACGTAAAGAAGCAAAAACTATTTTTTTTAGCAGAACAGAGTAGCAGCAACTTATACTGACTGTGAGTATTTGGGATAAATTGAATTCTGAACCAACAGAATTCATTCTCTCTCTGGGCAAGATAATCTGGAGACAAAATAGTGACCTATCTGAGCATAACCACAAATGGTTTTGGAAAAACCCATTAAGAGCAACAAACAGCAAGTGAAAGAGTACACGGAAATAAGTTAACATGAAAAATTCACTGCTGTTTTTTGGGAAGTTTACTTGCATCCACCTGCTTGAACAATTAATATTAATTATTTACTTATCTTTTAAAAAAAAAGTTATTTAATTTTTTAATCACTTTTCAACACCTAACCAAAAATGTAATATTTCAGTTACAAACACACAAGAACTTCAAATATAACTGTGAGATTATTGCTTTGTTTCACATCAGTTGGGTGGGGGCTGTTCTTGGCTGGATGCCAGGCACCCAGCAAAGACTCTTTATCAGTCACCTCTGCAGCTGGACAAGGGAAGGTAATATAAATCAAAGTGTTCCTGGGTTGAAATAAGGACAGGGAGAGGTCACTCACCAAATACCATCATGGATAAAACAGGCTCGAATTAGAGATTAATTGAATTTATTGCTAATAAAATCTAATAAAACAGCAGGATAATGAGAAGTAAAATAATGCTTTAAAAACACCTTTCCCAAACCCTCCTCCTATCCAGATCTATCTTTTTGCCCCGGTGGGGCAGGGAGACAAGGAATGAGGGTTATGGTCAGTTCATCGCATTGTTTCTGCCACTGTTTGGGGAGAGGAGTCTTTCCCCTCCTCCAGCATGAGGTTCCTCCTATGGGAGATAGTTCTCCATTAATAAAGGTGAGTCCATCCCATGGGCCAAAGTTTTCCACACACTGCTGCAATGTGGGTCACTTTCCATGAGTTACAGCCCTTCAGTTACAGCCTGCACCAGCATGGGCTCCTCTCTCCATGGGTCTGCAGGTCCCTGCCAGGATTCTGTTCCAGCATGGGCCTCCTACAGGTCCACAGCTCCCTCTCAGACATCCACCTGCTCAAGCAGGGCTCTCTTTCATGGGCTGCAGGTAGATCTCTGTGGTCCTCCAAGGGCTGCATAACTGTGTCATCATGGGCTGCCGGGGAATCGCAGACCCAGTACCAGGAGTGCCTCCTGTCCTCCTTCTGCACTGACCTTGCTGTCTCCAGAGTTTCCCTCTCATGTATTCTCACCTCACTCTTCTCTAGATGCAATTACGACTGCACAATAACTTTTCCTTTTTTTCTTCTTAAATCTGTTATCACAGAGGCGCTACTGTCATTTTCATTTGGCCCAGCTGTGACCATGGGCGTGTCTGTCTTTGGCACTGCCAGGCAATTGGCTCTGCCAGAAATGGAGGAGGTTTCTAAAAGCTCCTCACAGATGCCACTCCTTTAGCCCCTCAACTACTAAATTTGGCCATGCAAACCCAATGCGTGGCACGTCGTTTTTGGTTTGCTTTTGTGGCTTCTTTGTTTTCTATTTTTAAAGAAAACTTCATAAACGTAAAATTTGATCTAAATTTAACCTGATACCCCCCCTTAAATTAAAGTGAGAAAAAAAAAAATAAAAAAGAAGACAGAAAAAGGGAGAGAAAGATTCAAGCTGAATAAATAGCTCCTTAAATACCCTGAAGGACATTGTAATTCTTAGGAGGGAGTGCACTGAAATTCCAAGTTGTCAGTACACTGACCTAGTAAAACCGAAGGAGTTCTTTGAACTGTCAAGTGCCACAGTGTAAGTCTGTTGCAAATACTCCACAGAACATTTATTAAAGGACCTTTAGAAAATACCTAAATTTCATATACGGTTTTAGCCTAAAGGCAATGGGTGTTCTGTTGTTGCTTTTAATGACACGCTATATCATATGCAAGTTATAGGTACATATCAACATCTTGCATTGTATAATCCTACCATACTTCACTGAAATGTTAAGCTTTCAGCACTTTCGCCCACAATATGATAATTACAGCCATTCAAGCACTAAAACTGGCACATTTTTTTCCACAGAATATCATGGGTTGTTCAGACATTTCACACCCCACCTCCTTCTACAATTTTCTAAGTAGCACTAAGATAGATTAAAAGCGAAGATGGCAAACAGTGTGTGCCAGATAAGACTGAAAAAAACCCCTTTATGCTCAGTTCTGTTCTTCACCCGCAACACCAAACTCCAGAAACTTGTGCTCCCTTCTCCCTCCCTCCCCTTCTCCCATCATACGATAATGTAAGACATTCCTCTTTGATCCTTCCAAATATATTTCAAGCTATTTTGATGACTGTGCATATGTAGTTTTTATAAATCTTTTAAATTTTTTATAGTCTTAAAGGCTTCCTGAAGTACAGGAAGCTTTTAAAATTTAATGTTCACACACCCCATCCTCTTGTGTCTACCTTCCAGAACACTGTGAAAAGCATGCTGAGTGCCCTTGTTCTTTGTGTTACCCTCCTAGAATTTCATAGCTCCCTGCATGCACAGTAATACAAATTTAGTTAGTAAGGAACACCTTGAATGTCTTCTGCTAGGAAGTATGCCTCTGTAAGAGATAGTCACTTGGATTTTAGAAAGCCTCAGGAAAAGAGTGTGTTATTTCTATTTTTATTATAGCAGTTACATGGGTTTGCCAAAATATTTTTTCTCCTTTTTTAAAAAGAAACAACAACCAAACAAAAAACAGCAACAAAATAACCCATCAAAAAGCTGAGAAACTACACATCACTTTCATAGAAGTGTTTATGAGTAACTAGAATTGAGAAAATTCCTGGAAGTGCTAAAGGTTTAGAGAAAAGGATATCATCAGTCCTGCTATTAGTTTAGTTAGTAATTTGAATTTGAATTACATTTAAGTGGTTTAAGTTATACAAACTAATATATTCACAGAGATTCATAGGGCCAGTTAGATAGGAAAAAACCTTTGATATCACTGAGTCCAAATGGTGTCCCACTGAAACAGATCATCTTAAAATGTAAAAACATCTGTGGTGAATTTTAGATGTCATATGCAAGGCAGAAGAACTGAGATGAAGGAAATAGTGAACTGAAATTTTTTGTCTTCAGAATTAATAAAGACTTGCCAACAAAAACTTGTCTTAAAATCTTTTAAAAAAAGGATCAGACATGAGTATGATAGAAGAATTCTTAGCAGCCTGACAACCACAACCCACACAGGATCACAATGGTGATTCTTCTCTGCTTTATGACTAAATGGACAGATGCAAATCAAAGTTACAATGATCACAGTAGAGATGTTCATTTTATATTTTTTGTCAGAAATATTGTTATCTTCTGCAACATCCTTTAAGTAAATTGACTGAGATATAAATAATCACATACACTTGAAAGTAATTGGCTGGAGGACTGAACCAATGAAGGTTTTCATGAATCACATACAATGCTTTTTCTATTTAATTGTTTTTACTATGACACTTAAAAGAAAATTAATTAGAAAGTTAGAACCTATGCAATGAAGAAAAGAAAATCTGTTATAGCAGTATGATGTGTTGATTTCCTATTTCTCCTTAGAACATACTATTAGGGTCATTTTTCTATTTTGTAGAAGTACATCAAATGTTTACAAAAATACAACATGAAGGAAATTTGTTCCTGAAAAGCATCTCCTCTATGAATAAAAATGAAATTTCATAGAGGTAGAGGCACTCAAATAGTAAAGTATAGAGAGCATTATAAACCCATGAAGAAAATACGCATTTTAAAGAAAGAAATAAAAATCAGCTTATATGAATGTAATTTAATATTCAAAAGCACAACAGGACAAAGTGCTTGGATATTCCTTTCTAGTTGAAAATGGAGCAGCTTTCAAAGGTGAACATAAATAACTGGTAGAAGAGTGACGGGTGAGATACCTGTCTATCGTTTGAAACCACCATTATTCTGGAATGCTTCTACATCCAAACAGCATTTAAGTGATCTACAGACTATTAAATTCAATGGCATTCCAGAGCATATTAAGAATAGTACTAGATTAACTTCATACCATATACAACTATACACATTCTCTTTTACCATTACACAATATATGACAATAGATCTACAAAACAGCTTATTTTAGCTACTAAAAGGAATAAATAACCACACCACAAACAAGAAAGCCAAGTTTGTAGATCTGTGACAGTATTAATTTTGTAAAACTGTCCTCACATTTGCTATGTCTGTCATTGTAAGTTGAATAGTGATTTTTTCACCTCTGTACACAGAGATTTGCAATGTGTCCATTGCTTCATTATCTACAAGCGATACTGACTACAGCAATAAGGAAAGTGGAGGTGGTAGGATTTTCCTTTTCAATCTTGGCAGCAGCAGAATTGCAAGTACAATCTCTATCTATTAAAAGAGCTCCTTTCTTTTGTGCTGAGAAGCCAGTCAAGGTAATGCAGAGATGGGAGCTGATTCTTTGTTGCTGAACATTCAAAGGTATCTATTTCCTCTCCAATAGGTCTAGCAACTCCCACTAAAAATCAATGATGCTTAAGCAGAGCCCCAGGATTTTTTTCTAAGATCAGCACCATTTTTTTACCGGCCCACAGAAGAATTGGTTTCTTTTGTGTTGATTTCATTAAAAAATTCTTAATAAATAATTTTGGTTGACCTTGATCAAAGAAGCTGAATTTGCAAATTAATTTGTGTGGATAAATATACTAAAAAAATACAGAAACTAGCTATTTACAGTATCAATTACTCATTTTCACTTCAAATATGTCTCTATTAAAGAGTATTAAAGGGACTAACATATCCAAACAACCAAAAAATTATTTTTAAAACTAAAAAAAAAACATAACATGACATAAACGAAAAATAAATTTATTTGAATCCTTGAAGAATTACCTTGTCTCATTTAGATTAGAAACGTTCATTTGAAGAACCTTCATGAAATGAGGTGAGACTCAACAATACACCACAAAGTCCTACAGAGCATAGATACTACAAGGAATTAGGGATATAAGAAGTATCTTTGTTATTTATAGAACTCCGTATTTTACCTATTGTTAATACAGATATCCTTTTTAGGTCTGATGATAAAAACCACGGGTGATAGAAATGTAAGTTAATGTCTATTACTTTCAAAGGGGTTTTATACATCTTTAATTTGGTTTATTATTTTTTTCTAGCCCAATTGTCCCATTACCTTTTATTTACATGTCCTCATTTCCAATGAAATTGAATATATTTGAGATTGCTTATATATCTCTGCCTCACCAGAGATGGAATATAACAAAGCATAGAAGAGCTCTCTGTACAAGGAAAAATAAAAAGACATAAGAGAGAAAGAATGAAGAGAAACAAATGAAAATTGATTCTGAACCTACTGCTGGATAAAATATTAAGAATTTCAGGTAATTATTTGTAGAAAAGAGTGAAACACAGGAAATACTCTCTTATGGCAAGAAAATTATTTTTTCCATCTGTATATTCCTTAAGGGCAATATTTCAATACTTTGAGAATCATGCAGAACACTCTTCTTATCTGTTCTCAAACTCCATGCAAATACATTGCCAGCCTGGGAGAAACTGTTACTATGACTTCAGCTGAATCAGTTGTTCATAGGAAAAAAAATCAGGTTTGTTCAAATCTTATTGGATTTGAGATTTCCAGAAAAAAAACCCAAAACATTTCCAATAAAGCCTGGTGGGGTTTTTTTTTTTTAAATAACCCAGTGATACATTTTAGGAATAGTGACATGAATGTGACATGACCAGTTTGCACAAGATCATTGGTCAGACTGTACAGTATATACAATATTGATTTTCACTAAATGACAGAAAAAAATTATGAAGTATTTTGTGTAAGTGGAGCTCTGGAAACTGATGCAAATGTGTCAGACTGAGGTCTAGAATGGAAGGTTTTCGGAAGTAAAGTTTATTAAAAACTAGAACTCTAAAGGAAAGAAAGGATCTCAAATCTATAATAAAAAGGGGATTTAGAGAGTGGAAATATTTGACAGAAATTACTAAAAAGAAAGCCATTCAACTGATCAAACCTGTTTACCCATACGCATGTACTTCCTTAGTCTTCCTTTCAATTGATTTAGCATTAAGTCTTCATCCCTAGAAACAAGGAAGAGCATTGCTGCCAAAGATTATTATGCCATAGCTTGTTGGAAGCATGGACTTGTCTCTGGACATGCTGAAGAAGTTGAGTTTTTGGAAACAGGTAGTTGTCAAAATTAATAGCTGCCTGCCTTTTCCTCACAGGTAGAACTGATTGAGGAGGGAAAGGGAAGGTCTGTCTTCCAACTACATCTGAAATTTGGTTACTGTTTAAGAACAGTTCAAAAATTGCTGATAGATGAAATATGAGCAGATAATCTTAGTGCCATAGAAATCAAATTTAAAACCCTTTGGACAACAAAACAAAAACAGATACCATGCAGAAACCTTAAATTGTACTGTGCAGCTGAAGTGATCACTATGACATTCATATGTTACTAACATATAAAATGCTTCAGAATTTATAATCAGTGCCATCTTTTCTTGTTGAAACCTAGAAATAGATGCTTTTAGACAGATGTACCTGGAGAAGAAAGAAAAGGGAAATAAGGGAAAAAAATCTATGGGAAGGTAGTGGAATATCACCGAAAATACTTTGTAAAGATGGGGAGCATGTAATGCTGTATGGCATCTTTATAGTTTACCTTTTTTTATTCTATATCTTCCTCAAAATTTCTGTTTAGTGCTTGCACTGGATGCTCAAGTAAGTAGAAAATCTTTATGATACATCTTTCAAACAAATCTATATTCCTTTTGACAAATAGGCAAACCAAGGCAGCATGATTTGAATATATATAAAATTATTTTGTCTTACACACCACAAAGAGAACTAAATAATTCAATTTTTATGCTGTTACTGGTTGACCAAAAGATTTACCATATATTGACTAAATGTTTTTAAGATGAATAAATAAATAAAAAATGCAATAAGATGCTATATCAATACAAGAGAACAAAAAAAGGGTCAGACAGAATTAAAAAAAAGAGAACAGATACATTAATTTTTCTATATCAGCAATGGTTTCCTACAGGGCCTTATCCCCTTCCAAAGTAAGGGACCTATTTTACCTTCAGCTCTTAGCCTCCTCAGCTTCTCTTCAACAGTAACTGGAATAATTAGCCAGTCTCTCCACAGCAAAGCGACCACTTGAAAAATCCAATCCCACTTCCTCTTGGTCCCAAGAGACAACATTCCAGACATGCAAAACCAAAAAGAAAAAGCCACCATAAAACTGCCTTTCATAATCCACTCAACATCCTGCTCCCTCATACAATTAGTGCATCTCCTTTTGCAGCCAACAGAAAAGTCTTTGACATACTTACTAATGCGTGCCATGTACAAAAGAGTTTTCTGGAAAATCTTGAGCTTCTCTTTTGTGTCCTTTCAGGTACACATGTCCAAGTGGGTCTTGCCTTGGCAGAGTGGAGAGATGCTCTTGATCAGTTGCTTCAGCAAAACAGAAAAGGTGTCTCACTGAGGCCAAACATGGTGGGAGAACAAAGATAACAAGTTCTCTTGTGAAAGAGAGGCTATAGTAACCAAACTAAGCAAGTACATTTTAAAGTATGTAAAAATACTGCTGTTCAAGAAGAAATGTACCTTTTGCTAAACTAAACTAATGCCACTGCTTATTAGAGCTGCTCCAAATATTAAATTTTCATCTCTTAGAAAAACTAAGCTCTTTTTTTGCTTTTACTTTTCTTGAATCATAACCAAGAATTGCTGCTGAATATTTTCTCATGGAATAGAACTTCCAAAGCATTTAATTCAGAGCCAACAAAATATATTGAGTCAGCATTGTCAGAGTGGGATCATAACAGAGCCTAAATAGAAATAATTACTTAGAATAAAACATTACCACTTCCTCTGTTGATAGAGGCATTTCCAGAGAAGTTAGCACACATGCAACTGATCAAAATCTTGACTATTGCAAAACCTGAACTGTAATACCTTCTGAGTGAATCTACATGTCAGTGTGTAAGGGACCTTGAGGCCAAGATTTGTGTTGTTCTATAATATTTGCCCTCAGAAGCACAAAGGTGAGACCTAATGTGAATTAGATTGCATGCACAAAGGGAAAATCCGGGGCACACTAGTGTTTAAAAGAGCATGCTTTTACCTGCCACACAGGTAAAGTTCCAGAATGCATGACCATGTATTCCTATGCAACATTTTCAACACCTTCATGTGATCAATAGCAAGCTAAAAATACAGTCTGGCATGCTTTATGTAAAGGCACAACATCATTTGCTGTGAAGAGTGGAATTTCAATCTTCTTGCAAGGGTATTACTCATAACTGGAGCTATGTCTTGGGAGTACATTGGACTTTCTAGCCCAGAGACCTAGAAATAGTCTATTTGTAAGCAGTCACTTATGTTCAGTAACAGTATATGTTTCACAACTACCAAATTAAATGTACTCAGACATTCTTTCTGGAACAGTGATACTTGAAACAATGAGGATTAGGGAAAAACAAAATAGAAACATATGCTGCATAGAAATGACCTTTTCAAACAATGCTTCACTGTGTAAACAGAACTCATGGTGTAATTCACCTGTGACTAAAGACTTTACTGTAAAATTAATGCTACATTTAATCCTAGTTTATAAGATGCTGTCTGAGGTGTGGCATAGTCTGAACACAAGCATGAGCATGCAGGAATTGCACAGCATTTCTCATGGAAAGAAAGACAGAAAGGACACCATGATTCTGCACAACTGACATAAAAGTTTTGATAGGGATTTGGAAGAAAAAAGAGAACTGAACCTTTCACCCTCAGCCTATGGACAACCTAAATAACTGCTGCCATTGACATTGGCAAAAATACTCAGCTTTCATCTTAGTTTTAGAAGTGAATGTTCAAGCACATTATTAGAGTTCAAATCAATGATGCACAGCTGGTAATTCTTCATAAGACTTAGCTTGAGCTGGAGTAAAAAAGAGACCAGCTCTTACAAGACTGAAAAATAATTGCAGTTGTTTTTTGACAGTGTCCTTTGAACTGAATACTTTTGCAGCTGCTCTGTGAGGATGAACCTTCAGCTTGCTTCACAGGGTTTGAATCTGAACTGAGTGAGCAAAAAGTGGAGTAGCAGATGTGTTGCAGACTGACACACCCCACCCACTGAGAGCCACAGGCCACCCAACCACAGGAGCAACTTCAGAGGGGAAACTGAGGACCATGAAGCGTGACCTCAAATTACACAAATCAGTGGACACAAACTCACAGCAATTGTTGATGGTGCATAAACTGTGGCTTCAGTTACAGAGTGGCTGCATATATGTCTGACTGAAATGGGAGAACAGGGTAATGAATAAATGAAATGGTTCAATTCTCTGTGCTACGTGAAAAATGTCTTGCAAAAACTACAGATTCCTCCAAGTTATATGAAGGATAATGACTAAATTATTATGAGTAAATAAAAACCCCAGAAGTCTGATTCTGAAAAATATATTGACAACTTCGTATCTTCTTTTTCTCTTCCCTTGTAAACACACATAGGGAGAAAAAAAATAAATAAAAAAACCACAAATCAACCCCACACAAGCACAGTTTTAAAGATATTTTGGAGTTATGGATTTCAGCATTTGGGGGAGGGAGTTGTGGGGCTTTGATTGTTTCTTTGTTTGTTTGTTTTGTGTGTGGGAAAGGTTTATCAGATTAAATGGAGGGCGAAAAATGAAAATAATTTTTTTAAAAAGAGACAGATAAAGGAAATTTTATTTCCACACCAAAAAAAAGCCCTGAATATATTGTCGTATGTTATTTAGTTCCCATAATCTTGGATTATCACGAGAGTGAGTGAATATTTACACATCCTTTCTGACAATATCTTTATTATGAATGTCATTACCACAGATGGTGATTTTTCTGTTTGCGATCATATTTAGCTAGTAAGCTGATAATGCTAGAATCAAAGGCGAATGTTTGGCACAGAGTCAAAATTTAACTCAAATAGAAGTTTCAAGGCATTTGGTACTTGATAAAGTTTATTGAAAGAAAAAAGACTGATGTCTCTTAATATCATAAGACAATAACTTTGATTTCCACAACACAATTATTATTCTTATTCTGTCTCAGAACACCATCACGACTTTTTTTTCTCCTTTCCCCTTCTTCTAAATTTTTGTAGTGCTATTTAAATAGTAAAATATGCTGCTTCTTTACATCTATCACTAGCCTTAAGTGGGGAGAGTAGAAATGAACTAGGGAGGAGGAGAATAGGGAGGAAAGTCTTCTATGCAGTAACAATTATTTTCAAACAATGCTGCACTCAATTGCAGAAAACACCTCTCATTCTTTAACACTGAAGTACATTGTGTATTTTCACGACTGATTTAATGTACATTGTATACTTGCTGCATACTTGACAGCAGCTGAGTGCCACATTTGGACCCAATTACAGTATCAGCAATTCTAATAGTTATACTGTAGGTCATAAAATATTTGGTCTTCTTCTTAATAACATCTCACTGAAACAAACTGTTTACCTGAGAGGCTCATTTAAAACCACACCAAGTGCCCAGTCCTTGTGTTTTCAGAGAAAAGCTTCAAAACATGTTTAGAGTCTATTATAAAACTTCAAAATAAGAAAAAAAATAACTATCAAAACCCAATACTGAAAATATTCTCTTTAAATCTGTCTTGATATTTTATTATACACTGATTACTTTCAAGCCACTTGATACTTAGATTATTCTTCAAATTTAGTGCAAGAGAAATAGTAATTAAAAATTATTTATCCAGATTTTTTTATAGGGATTTTCAATTTGTCAGATTTCTTATCTCCCAAATACGCAGAAATGCAAAGGTGTTTGTAGTGTTTGTGTAAATTTCATTGAAGTGAGGGGCCAGTAGAGGGAAAGAGTCTCAAAGATGTGATATATCCTCATTTATCATTTAGAAGTGGAGCAGGTATGTGGGGTATGGAAATCAATCAAATAACAAGCATTGCTAATGTTTCACAGATTTAGATATTTTTTATGATAGGGGGAAATCACCAATACCATGGCCAGTCTTTAATAATGGAACTGTATTAAAAATGGGGGGCAATATGTCAGTTGCTTCAGTTAGCAAAAGGTACAGACTTTTAAAAAGCAGTCAAGTTGCATTGGGTAAGACTGTACAGAAAGTGAACACTGTAGTAATTTGATCAATCACCTAATTTTTATGGTTAGCTAGTACCATGAAACTGGAACCCCATAGAAAATAAGGGGAATTAAGATACTTGAATTCTTACATAATCACAGTTTTAATTACAGATTATTTTACCTGCAAAGGACTGCCACAGTCTCTGAACATAGAAAGTGACAGTTTCATTGTTGGGTCAGCTTTCTTGACTCTTTGTTTTAATCAGGGTATAATGCACAATGTCATTTTGAATGACAAGCTTCTTTGCTACTGGGATTTATTGTGAAAGCAGCATAATGAATTGAACAATTCTGAAGTCAGTTGTTAAGCACAAAGGCCAGTAATTAGTGCTTCCAACTTCTGACTCTAAGAAATTTGCATAGTCATTGAGCTGGCATTCAAGCTTTCACAGCTGAATTAAAATTAGACATTTACAATGAGGTTGTTTACATGTAAGGCAAAAATTATAGGCCCCTATAAAATCTATTTACTTGTAAAATGAAAAAATCATAACACAATTGTTATAATTTTTAAAATTTTTCATCAGCCGTATACAATTTGCTGCTCCCCCCACAAAAAGAGCTTCCACAGTTACAAGCTGACAGAAAAATAGAGTAATGTCTTAACAACCCTAGCAAAGCTAGTATGCAAAATAGTGTACTGGTTTATTGAAAAAATAGTTTTTTCATATTATATAAACACATTTTTTGGTGTTATAGCATCATCTTTTGAGGAATATCATAATAAGCATGAACTTTAACACACTTCTTGACGTCATCTCTAAGACACCAAATGTTTAGGTCAATTTTTTTCAATACTGTTCTCTCATGATATCAAAGTAAATTAAGAAAATAAATAAAATTCACTAAGTCCCAAGGTATGCTCAGCTAGTGAAGTATATTGATTAATGCAAAACTTCAGATTGCTTGCTATTTTCAGAAGATCTATTTGTAAGTGTGGTACATTAATATTTTCTACATAACCAAGGGGAACAAAATGGCCTTTGGACAACAGTGCTGAAAAAACCAATATTTACAAAATACAAAGGCATAAAAGCAGTATGAACCTTAGAAAAGAAAGAAAAGAAAGGAATTGATAATTCTCTCTGTTTTTCAGTTCAGTCGTTTGACAGAAGAGTTCAAGCCCTACAGCCTTTGACAACAGCAAGAGAGAAGACAATGGCCACCTTAGAGATGGATTTCAGAACAAAAGGAGAGGAACTGAATGTTTCCATGACAGACATGTTTTTTCCTTGGCCTTCCGGCCTGCATTCTACTAGAGTAAAAAAAACTGTAAAGGAATCCAAAAAGTTTTTTTTCAAAAGGGACTCAATACTTTTTTTACAAGTGAAAAGCTGTCAGCAGCAAGACAAATGAGATGGGTTTCACTCAATCCCAAGTATAGTCAGCTGCTTATGAAAACTCCTCAGTAGTACTCTTCTTGTGACATCTGCATTTAACATGCAACCCTCACCTGGTTTAGAGCTACAGTCCGAGGTATCTGGCTCACTAGATGCAGCTGTTCGTGCTACTCAGGCAAATGTATAACTTCTCCTGTTTCTAGGGCCACTATGATCCTCAAAGGTGTATTAGGAAGTGAAGAACACTTCAGTACAGAAGTATCAAGATGCATTGAAGAAAGAAGTTTCCTGTAGGAATGCATGAAACCTATTTCATTAATCATTCTTTGATTGTTACCAGGCCTTTGTTTCATTCCACCCATCCTCGAGCCCTTGAGCTCTTCTTGCATTTCTTTCTCCTCTCTCTTCCAAATGTAAAGTGTTTTATTTTTTATTTAACAATCATCAAGGTATAATTTCCCATAATCTCATGACAACATATGAGCATATACTTTATCTAAGGCGAGTCAATTTTCTGTTTTATGTCACAATATTAATTCTTAATCACATAAGACAGACTAGGCACCTCCTGAACATAAATATCTTGCAAAGCATGTTATCTATTCCCATCTTGCTATATTAGGAAGACATTAATTGACGTGCATTATCTATCTTTCCAACCAAGTGTAATTCTGATATAAAATAAATTATGCTGAATAGGATGAACTCTAATGAAGTAAATAAGGAAATTTTTTGTATAGGAATCCCTTAAAATTTCCCCTAATATAAAAAGACTTGGAGTGATCTTATGAGTTGAATGATTTATTGGCAAGAAACACCATGGCATTAGAATATCTCAGTATATGTCCCACAGGTCATATGATATTGTCTTTTTTCAGATTCATATAACTTGATGTCAGCCGTGAGTGACTCTCCTTTTTTATCAGCCTGTATACAAGCTTACATGTGTCTCTCACTATTGCTAGAAGAGAATCATATGCTTTCATCAAAATTATTTTCCAATTAAAAAAAAAAGAAAAAAAACCAAAAAACAAAAGTCACAAAAGACAAATGAAATTTCATTGAGATGGGAAAAAGAAATTTTTCTAATGTTTTAATGCATTTCTGAATCACCATTACTCTAATAACTAAATATCTCACAGATTTTAACAGAATTGTCTTCACATCACCCCTCTAAAATAAAGCTGTGTTGTTTCTGTTTACATCTGGGGAACCGAGGCATAGGAAGTCAACATAACCTTGCCATACCACTGAGTCAAACCAAGAGAGTACTGAAGTCCTTGTAGCCACTGTCTAAGCACCCTCCTGGATGCCTAGCAAACACCTTACCAACAGGCAACCAAGTAGGTTGAATCTTAGAGCAAAGACCACAATAAGAAATGAGAAATTAGACTCCACACATATAATGATTAGCTTTCCAAATAAGTGTTTTATCCACATGGCTCTACAACTCTTGCCAAAGAATCCATAAACATAATACATAAACCAAGGAACAAACTTCCACTTTACCCAACATCTTGTTTCCCTTGTACATCTGCCTTCTTTTTCTTAGTTTTCAATATATAAATGGAACATATGGCAAAGACGGGGAAACCTGCAGTTTTTAAATATGTCAAGACCAAAGGCAGCCAATTCTGTATCTGGGTATCAATCACCAACCCCCGCAAATGACACATGAAATGCTCTGTATACATAGGGCCCTAAAAGCCTGTTAAATGACACTGAAAAAAAGGAATTTAATTTTTTTTCTTGCAGTCTGCAGGAAAAAAAAATAATTAGAAAATGGCATCAGTTAAAGGAGGGTGCCAGCTGATCATCAGAGTGTATAGTCTGACCCTTTCCTTTCCTTTCCTCTCCTTTCCTTTCCTTTCCTTTCGCAATAGATCTTCCACCTACATGAGGCCAGGAGACACAAGATGTAGACGACATAATACTTTTCAAAAATGAGAACAGGACGGGAAAATCTGAGAGATATTCCAACACCTCATTTATCTTCCTATGTAATCTAGGATGCTTTCTGTATCCTGACCATGACATTCTGAACGTTAACCTGTCTCTTCATTGAATGTCAAATAGAATTTAAACTTTTACCCATAATTTGCACCCTTGCAATTGCTAAAACTTCCTCAAGTAATCCTTTCATGTTGACACATACTCAAAGGTATTGCTTTATTTACGTCTTCTGTCAGTCAATGTGACACAATGAATGTATTGTACCTGAAGAATAAAAAAATTAAATTCTTTCTCACCCAAAAAATTATTTTGCAAATACTTCAAGAGCTTTCCAAGAAAATAAACATTTCCCACTAAAACTAAATCAGTAGAAAATTTAAATTTCTTCTGAAAATAAAAAAAAGCTTGACTGACTATTTTATTATCCAAGCTACTTTATATGAATGTTTTAGTATGTTATAGTTCCCAGGCTTAAAGTTTAGAAATGCTTCTAGGTTTTGAAAATTATATCAGTGATATCTACCCTGGAAAATCTCTGATAATTTGATATATCTTTCTCTCCAGCAGTACTGATTTTATATAACAAGCAGCATAACAAGACACAGAAGGACATTGGGGCACTTTTTTCTAGAAGGGTTTAAGATAAAGAGTAGATAAAGTAAAAATTTGAAAGTGAGCTGAAGAAAAAAAAATTGCAAGGAGCTATGCTGGTTCCTGGGCTCCTGGAAAAGAGCCCTTAGCTAGCTGGGTTTTCACACGAGCAGCAAAGGCCACAGTTTCTGCCTCCTCCCTGGTAACAGTTCAAATGGAACTTGTATGAGCAGCACTTGAAAAGGTTAGCACATGGAAGGTTAGCCCTTGTACAGGACAGCTGAAAATTAAGCAAATTTCTTGTGTTTGCTTTCTTTCTTACCTTCCAAGACCCTACAGAGAGCAGAATCACCATCTGCTGCTCCTTTGGGAGGAAGTGTAAAAGTCAACTTCAAACTTCAATGGCAAGCACCTGCTGTGTGTTTGCTCTAAAATACTTATCACATAAAGCAGTTTTAGTGGATTGAGGTTTAAGGTCTAAGCACATGGAGTGGAAACAGATTGCTCACAGCTATGTTTATTTCTGTATAAATGTCTTTTGATTACTTTTGCTTAATACAAAATTAGAGACTGCATTCTCTTTACGACAGCACTCTGAGGACCTGCTCTTTTGTTCTTACTGTATTAGTCCAATTTCTTTGTTGAAGCAATTAAAAGCCTAACCTTTCCATTCATGCCAAATTATTAGAAAGATGAATCTTCTTTTATCCATAATTGGGAAGGATTTTCTTTGCTCCTCAGTCTAAAAGAAATCCTAAACTCCAACACAGATGTTTCATTATATGACACCTGTGTAATTGTTCCCATGTTGCTATGGGAAACTCAGCTCTTTATACCTTTGAAATAATTAGGACTCGAGCAATAAGTGTTGCTTATCATAATGCCTGCCTAGATAATGTTTGTCAAACAATTTAATTAATTATGTCATAATAATCCTCTGCATGAGTTTAAGGTTGCTGGATTTTCAATTTGTTGAAGTGTGACAACCAATACAGCATGATACAACAGACAATCATGACAGTGTGAGATATATATTTGTATAAGGTGTTTACTGGATTTAAGATTATACAACAGAAATAAAAGATTGCTATAAAAGGGCGCATTCAAATGGATGATGCTGAAAAAATAAATCTGTGGCTTGGATTTTATAAAGATCTGGACTTAGTCCATTGCAAAGTCAAAACAGGAGGATATGTGCTTAGTTTCTTTACTTTCTCTTTGAGAACACCACCTGTATCTCAAAAACAAAATCTATCACTGCATCCAGTTATGAGTCTCAGCAGTGGGCAGTGATGTGATTTGTCTTCTCTTAGACCACTGAGTCCTGATTACACAGTCTTTGAATTTTCGTGGATTTTTTTGTCGTTTGAAAAGTGAATATTTGTTTAAATAATCATTATTGAACTTTGATCAACAACTCTTTTTTTTTTCTTTTTTTTTTTTTTAATTTTTTTTTAAAGCACTGACTCTATGATGATGATAATCCTTCTCTTTGCTTGCAGGAACTGCACTCTGTGTCAATGCAGCAAGCTGTCTCCACAAATTAACCCAGTACTGATAGTGTAGCAGCAATATGGAGTCAGCTGCCTAAATTAAGTCTTAGGATACCAGGAAGATTTTGTCATCTGGATCCCAGTTGGATTCCAAATCCAGGCATAAATTCAATCCCTAGGTTTTTTACTGATTTCTCCTGTGAAACCAAAAAGCAATTTCATTCTGTCTGATCAACAACTCTTCATCAGCAAAAGGGAAGAATAATCTCCACCTTTTATGAGCAAAGTAATTACCACATAAACTGGTTGATACACAACAAAGATTACAAGACTACTTATGTCATTGCTGCCATTATTAGAATTATTGCATTAGAGGACAGTACTGTTGAGAATTTTCGGTCAAGAATTTTTCATCAACATTAAATCCATTAGAAAAAAGAAAAGAGAAGAAAAGGGAAGAGAAGAAAAGGGAAGAGAAGAGAAGAAAAGAGAAAAGAAAAGAAAAGAAAAGAAAAGAAAAGAAAAGAAAAGAAAAGAAAAGAAAAGAAAAGAAAAGAAAAGAAAAGAAAAGAAAAGAAAAGAAAAGAAAAGAAAAGCCATCTAAGCATAGCAGGAATGCTAGCTTTATTCCTACCTGAAAGAGACATGAATTTTGACTCTTTTATTTCATTAGGGATACTTAAAGTAGCACAGATTTTTATTATCAGTCCTGAAAATATCTCAGAGAAAATGAATGTATCTGTACTCTTGTTTTTGAATTGAGATTGTCTTTTTATGAAAAACTTATGTTGGAAATGCTTCAAATCTTAAAAGATTTCAAGAGATGGTGCCGCAGTTTATTTGCTACTCTAATAATTGATGTACCATTAAGAACTTTAAATAGACTTAACGGTAATATTATAGTCCAGAAGAGATGGCAAACTTGAGTAGAAGTAAAAAAAGATAGGAAAAAAACCCTGAAATATCTATGGAAGAATACAAAATTTGGGAATGTTTATGTAATTAATACCATAGAAAACAAAATCTCCAAGATCCCCACCAACATTAAAGAACTTGTTTTATTGATACAACGAGAAAAATTACTGGCGCTTCTCAATTCTTAAGTTTTCACTTGTAATATTCATTGACATATAAATACAATCTCATCACTTACCACAAGGTTAGAAAACTTAAAATCTTCCATATACAAGAAAACCTCAACCCAAACAACCTAACTAAAAAAAAAAAAAAAAAACCAAATCAGAAAAAAACAAACATAGAAAAGGTCAATGGAGACTGAGCATCAAGACAAATTAGAGAAGTAAAAGGAAAAATTTAGTCTCAATTTAACTTATAAATGTTTACACTGAATCATTCAAGACTCATGTTTTAAGAGTTGTAGACAAATTTCCAAGCTGAGTTACAAGTTTATTCTATTATTTTTTTAGATTGTTAGTCTTAGGTGTCCATTGTAGTTTTCTTATTTCTCTGTGAAATTTTCATGCAGTTTTTTAGTTTTATTGAGTGGGTGCTAAGTGCTTCTCAGATAAGTGTACATACGTTCAAAGACCTAGATTGATCTAGTTGCTAATTTGATTCATAAATTTCACTTAAATAAATTACAGACAAAATTGTGGAGTAAAAGGTTATTTATTTTTTCTTTACTCACTTATGACTCTCATATATTTAATTATGCCACTTCAGTATCAGTGTCAGATTTTTTGTTAATGAATAGAAACAGATCAATAGAGTTAATTTTAAAAAGAAAATAATTTTAAAGTTATCAATTACAGTCCAATGAGAAATAAAATTAATCAACTTAAATTACTTATGCTAAAAATAACAAAGAAAATGACAAGTACTGTATAAGTTATCCCAAACAATGGAGACCTATTTTGATTGGAGAAATTAAAAAAAAAAAAATCGTCTGTTCAATGTCAATTTCATTAATATCTAAAAGCTTTTGCCTGCTTTTGATCTTCCTTTTTTATTCCAAATTTGGTTTCGTGATTTTTCTTACAGATGTATATTAGTGAGATTGGGAGTTTGGGTTGCCTTTTTTTACATTAAGGCATCTTTTTGCTTCCTGAAATTTAGAACTACTAAATATTGAATTATAATTGCATATGATTTTTTTCTTAATTTATATTTGTGTTTTCATTCATAAATTGCTTTTCCAAAGCAACAAATGTCTGTTTATCTGTTGATCTTTTGAAGGCTCACTATTTATGAGATTTTAAGTTAAATATTTTCCTTGAAATTCAAAAAGAGTGGCTCAAACAAAACATTTAAATGTCTTAAAAAGCCATGCAGAGGTTTATCATTTGAAGGTCAATCATCTCATATATCTCCTGTAGTTCAATCCTTTATATTGAATCCCCTCTTTCAGAACTAGTTGGAAATAGGGATTGCAATCTAGATGTCAGGAACTAAGACTGCTTTGGGAAAAAATCTGTGTTCCAAAATAGATCTAACTTGACATCAGAATTGTATGTCTTGACCTAGAGTGATAAGCATTCCATCAGTTTTGAAACATTAAAAAGAGAGCCTTTTCTGTTCCAAAATTTCCTAAAACATTTTAATTTAAAGCTTTATAGGATTCAGACAGAGAATGGGTTTAAAAGATATCTTCTACAAATTGAGTTACCAAAATATTGACTAACATATAGATGCCAAAAATTGGTCTAGCACAATTGAAGTCTAGACTCCTTTATTTCCATTGGCTTTCCCTCTACTTAAAGTGCCTGGAAAAAAAAAGCCTTGGCCTAGTTTCATGTAAAATAAAACCTGTTGTCAGTGTGAAGCTAATTTATTTATGTATCCATGTCAGCTGGGACACTCCCTTACTTTCCAGATTCTTCCCCTCAGCTCACAAACTTACAGAAAACTGACATCCATCCCATAATCCTAGTGAGAGGCACCAGAACTGAGAGTGGTTTTGTAGCTGTTCAGAAACTGTCAAAGTGAAATTGTTTTACAGCTTGCTGCCGCTTTGTCTCCAAGCTCACTTGATTTTGTTCTGTGCTAGCCTAAAGCATGTCAAACACGGCTTAACCTGTTGTAGCTCAGCACTTTGTCTGTATCTGCTTTTTCTCCTCTTTGCCTTACTGCCCTGTCATGCTGCAGTGTAAGACTTCTCATACAGTTCCATCTATATGCTGCGGACACAATATGTTTAATGTGCAGTAGTACACATCAATGCTATGTCAGCTCTATGGTCACACAAAAGAGCATTAGAGTACTATTTTATTTTCACAGGTTTCAGATGGTTTTTTCACAAGAGAAAACATACAAGGGAATCAGTCCGCTCCTCTAAGGAGAGATTCTAGACCAAAAGGGTCTGCAACACTGATTTGAGACAAAATGCTAATTATGCTTTTATTCTTGAAAGAAAGAATGAGTACAGACCTAATAAACTCATCTCATCTGTGTTGTTCTTTCTTCTATGTCCCTAGTGAATGGAATTTCATGTCCCAGTACTGTCAGAAGTCCTTAGGGTTCAGAGCTCCTGTTTTTTCCTTCATGTTCATCATTGTTTTAGATATTAATTCTATACAACTTTTTAATAAAATCCTCTGTATTCCTAGTAAATATAGCAGTTCAATACTGAATGTGCAAATTCAAAGAAATGCATTGAATATCTTCACTTTTCTTCTTCTCTTCAAAGAGAGGCTTATTAAGCTGGCAGTGATAGAATGATGGCACATCACTTGCATACATTTATTCAGTGAAAAGATCTGGCATACCATTTGGTGAGAATGTAATTACAATCTATGTTAACACAATATGCATAGTATTTCACTGATTGAACATTGAGTTATGTTTAGTGTCAGTCATTTCTGGATTTTTTTTCCCTTTACTGACTGCGTATATTATGAAAGCACTGAGAAAAAAAATTAAACAAAAATAAGATTATAGGCATTTTATTTTGGTACATACTGTAGCAATTTCTTTTTTTTTTTTTTTTTTTCAAGTTGCCCATTTGAATGGAGGGAGAAAAATTATTGTCAACAGTGATAATAAATTAAGTTATAGGTAATGACTTTTTCTTCAGAAGATTTAAACAACAAAGGTAACACCAAACATCATCCCAAGGGAGGAGGCACTCTACTGTGAGGCATTCTAATACTTTTGTTCCCCAATCACCATATGTGGAAATCTTCTCAATAATTCTCTGCATCCTGGGAACAAGGTTGGAATGGTACCATTTCTAGGACTTCAGAATGCAACATGAGAGCTTCTTGGAACTGCTGATTTTTTGCTTAGTCTTCAAAAAGGTTTATTAAATCTCTTTACTGATCGGCCCAACAGTTAGCAGTGCCTGTTTATTTTAAGAAAACTCTAGGTGGTTATTTATCTGATTATGATAAGAAAAACATCATACCCACTATTTTGACACTGAATAAGTTTTCAATGTAGCAATTTCAAATGATAGAGGAAAAAAATCACCAAAAATGAAAGTTTTTTTCAACTGAGATCTGTTTCATTCTTGTTCATAACTGATGGGAAGGAAAATACTGTGCACCTTTTCAATTTTCATGTTGTTTAGACTAACTAGTCTCTTCAGAGATTTACCTTTGTGTCAAGCTGATTCTCTGAAGATATGCGGTGAGCTGAGATGTACGGAAAGCTGATGCCTTTTTTATGATTTAGATGATGTGGTGGTGTCCTGGTCTAACCTCCTGCAGCCACCCACTGGTGAGATGGAGAAGAGAATCACAAAAATAACCAACCTGAGGGTCGAGATAAGAAGAGTTTAATAACTGAAACAAGGTAAAAGAAACAACCAGACAAACAAACAAAAAACCGCAACTGCAAGAACTACTGCTACTAATTAAAAAAAAAAAAAAATAAAACAACATAAAAAAAAAAAATCCCAAGGATGCACACTTAAAATTGATCACCACCTGCTGGGCGATACTTAGTCAATCCCCCTGCAGCAGCTGGCTCTTCCAGTCAAATTACCCCAGTTCATATACTGGGCATTACATTCTATAGCATGGATATGGAATATCCCTTTGACCAGTTCTGGTCAGCTGTCCCACTTATGCTTCCACCACTTTCTTGTGCAGTGGCCGACCATGAGGAACTGAAAAAGTCGTTTACTTAGTGTAAGCACTACGTAGCAACAATCAAAATGTCAGTGTGTTATCAGTATTTATCTCATATAAAACACAAGCATTGTAACCAGCTGCAGGGAAGAAAATTCTATGCCAGTGGAAACTAGAACATGTGGGTTAACCCTGGCTGGAAGCCAGACGCCCACCAAAGCCACCCTATCAAACCCCTCTTCAGCTGGACAGGGGAGAGAAAATTAAACAAAAATGGTTCATGGGTCATGATAAGGACAGAAAGAGATAATTCCTGATTATTGTCACTGCCAAAATGGACTTGACTTAGGGAAATCTGTTTAATTTATTACAAGTCAAATCAATGAGAGTGAAAACCAAATCTTAAAACACCTTCCCCCGCCCTCTCCCTCCCTTCTCAAGATAACCTTAGTCCCAAATTCTCTACCTCTTCTCCTCAGTGGTGCAGGGGCCAAGGACTGGGAATTGTAGTCGTTTTATCACATGTTGTGTCTGGCATTCCTTCCTCCTCAGGGACATATTCTTAACAAATTCTTTTCTCTTGCTGCAATTGCTCCTCTTCTTATTTATGTTATCCCAGGGGCACTAACAGAGGCTTTAGTGCTGATAGGCTCACCTTTGGCCAGCAGGTCTGTCTTGGAGCTGGTTGACATTGGCCCTATCAATCATCATGGCAATTTCTAGAAGCTTGTCACAGAGGCCCCTCTGTAACTCCACCACCACCAAAAACCTGCAACACAAAGCCAATAAAATTGTTTATGGCAACATTCAGTAAAATATCTTTTAAATACAATAAAATGTTTGTTTTGTTTTGTTTTGTTTTTTCTCTATACTTTTTCTCCTGTAAGCTAGATTTTATTAGAAAATCATGCTTTGGTAACTATGAAAATGTCCAATTCTAAGTACAAAATCCTTAATTTTTTTAGGTACTCCCAATAATTTCACTTTTAAACAACCTTAATTTTTAGGTACTCCCAATAATTTCACTTTTAAACAACCAGACCAAATCATCTATCACCCGAAAAGTCACTTAGCATTACTACTTTTCCCATATAATGAGATTTCTGCTATTTCACTAAATTCCATATGCCTTAAGACAGTCTTATGGGATTGTCTTTTTCCTGTAACTGGGCATTTTTCCAAATATCTAACAGAATGGGTTCTCAGACTTTCTGGAAAACAGCCACTGAGCATATTTTCTTAACAGACCTGAGCATGTGCAGAACATGTTGTTAAACTGGCTGTACTTTCTTAATTTTCATATAACATATAGTTTATCAATCATGTAATAAAAAGTCCCAATGCTGTGCCCAGAACAATCAAAATTCTTAAGCTAAATTTTCTTGATTTTCAACTGTTAAGGCTTATGATTCATCCTGATACTAAAAGTATATCATGGCCAATTCAATTGAGAATGGACATATCACTGCAAAGCCAGAACCTCTAGGATTCTCATTAAAAGTGAGGTATTTATCAGACTATTTAACTCTGGTATGACCACATAATCTGAAGTTTGTGATCACTCTTAAAACATATGGAACATGAATTTATGTTATCTTTTGAGTACTTGTGCATTAGAACCTCAATGTACTGTGACTGACTGCCAACTGACCTTATCAGCAGCATTACTATTCAAAATCCCAGTTCCTCTGATCTTGCCATTTATTAAAGTTCTTGACATTTTTTAGAAAGGTGGGTGGAGAAGGCTATCAAATTTGACTATTTCAGCATAGCAAATATCTTACCCTGGCCCACTGCATTACCATTATTGTTTCTGGATAGTTCCTTTCCTTTCACCTCCTGCATTTCTTGCTCATACACTGCTACTGTGTTGTATCCTGTCAGAGCAACATCTTTTGCCTTCCCGAACAGAATGCATGTCAGAAAGGTGTATCAGAACAGCACAAATTCTACAAGCTAGGCCATTTTGAATCAAAACAATTGTATTTACATTTCTAGTGCAATTGTGGCTACCTCACTCACTCTGGGCCCAGTAAGACCTATAGTAGTTTTTCTCAGACTTAACTTTTCCATCAAAATACTTTTCTTAGTGTTTATCTATGTCCAATGCATTATACAAGCTGTCCTCTTGAAAATACTTGGTGTTAAACTCTGAATACTCAATTTCAGGATGTGATGAGCTTCAGGGGATAATTACAAGACACCTAGCAAGAAACTAAGTACAGTAATTTCACGACTATAAGGTGCACCCTTTTAACTAAAATTTTGATTGAAACCTGGAAGTGCGCCTTATAATCCAGTATGCCTTATATACAAACAAAGTTCGGAAATTTGCCAAGCTGGAAGTGTAAGCCGTAAGCCAAGCCGAGCCACGAGCCGAGCCACGAGCTGCGAGCTGAGCGGTGAGGAGACCCGCAGCAGCTGTGAGAGCCACGCCAGCCAGCGCCGGGGGTGGGCAGGAGCCAGCAGTGTGGGGAGGGTGCCTGGGGCTGCGTTTAAAGGCTATGCCAGTCCGTGAAAACTGTTTGCAAATTGAGCACTTGCCAGCAAACCCCTCAAACATGCGATTCTGTTACTAACTCGTTACTTTGTTGCATGTGGATCCTCGCTGCAAAAAAAAGTGCGCTTTATAGTTTGATGTGCCTTATATATGGACAAAGTTAGGAAATTTGTCGACAACCCACAAGTGCGCCTTATAATCCAGAGTGCCTTATGGTTGTGAAATTACTGTACTTAATCTGAATGATCACTGTCTGGAGCTTCAAAAAATATTTTCTCTGCCATAGATATTGTAGATCTTTATTATGCTTATAAATATTACCCAATGAGAATTTGTTTGTTCTTCCTCCTGGGGCATTAATACACATCTGTACTGGTTAGGAACTATTAAGACTTGGCTGCTTTGGCACAGCATGACGCTAAACTGGCACAAAATTTGAAAAAGGAATGTATGTATTTATTTCACTATCAAATTGCATACTACCAGCAGTGAAGGAGTCCATAAGTCAAAAAGTGCTGTAGTGCTGCTAATTACTTTTGTTAGGTCATTAGTAAGTATTTAGTTAAATGTAAAAACTTACATGTTTCATACTTTCAATGACTGGGACAGCAGTAATACGTAAATAGGAGTTTGCAAGTTTTAGCAAAAAAATTATGCCTATAGTCTTTATTTTTAGAGCAAAGCTTTAGCTCATATACAGTAATTTCACACTCATAAGCCGCACTTGGTCATAAGCCGCACATCCAGGAT
>VRYO01001463.1:78922145-78966457 GCA_009812075.1 Sialia sialis | reverse complement strand
CTTATAAGCGTGAAATTTTAATATAATATCTTATAACTTAATGGTTTTAATAATTACAATTTTTGTCATATTTTTCTCTTGATTCCTTAGCAAAACATGTAAATTTTATCCTCAGCAACTATATTCTGAAACATCAGCATTTCTATAGAGAATATAGCCTCTTAGCAACAAGGTTTACTCTATCAATTATGATAAAAGGACTCCGATTTAAGGCAGAGCTTCCAAAAAGCCAAAGGTGATGTCTGTGACACCTAATAAATTTGAACATTAATCTGTTAAAACACAAAAATAAATAGAATTCACCCAGATGCTAAGCCACTACATTTTACCTTCATGAAAGTCTTGATGAAGGTCTCGGATCCTTCAGCAGCCCCAGATCATGGTTCATGAATGATGCGGACACATTCCGATATGCGGGAAAACCTAAACTGTGAACAGTGAGACACATATCCATCTTTTCATGGTTTCTATATATCTAGAAATAGATAGGAAAGGCAAAATGTGGAAGAAAGTTTGGGGAAAAAAAAAAAAGAAGACACTGGATTCATAAACGAATAGAAACTACTGTTACAAAAGAGAATATTTGGGTCAACACTTATTGACAATATGGGAGAGAATATTTGAAAGGAATGTATAATGGACAGAGATGCTTTATTGTAATATAATTTCCATTCATTTTAATTTCAGGAGACAAATGGTATGTTCCTTTTCTTTCAAGACTATAAAATATTGTTAAACATCTAGCTAAGTATTTGTAGTGGCTAGGATCATTACTGTAAACTGTGGAAGTGTTCTACCTTCATTATGTGCATATAATTGGGGTTGTGTTCTGTACTGTTATACTGAAATGAATAAGGGAGTTTTAAAAACATCAAGACATTAAAAACATTAAAAACATATTTATTTAAAAAAATCTTTACTGAAAATGGAAAACATCAGAAATAAAGAGAAAATTTGACAAAATATGGGATTAACACTATACTTGTGCACTGTGCAGAAGAGCTAACAAATTGCTCTCCTCAATTTCAAGGTATTGATTATAATTTGTATTGTATAGGGACTTGTAAGTGTTCATGCACATATTTTAGAAACATGTGTACATACTTAATTAAAAGAAGCAAGTGTGTTTGCATGAATACCCAGAAATTGTAACTGCATTGTGGTGTTATGTTTTCCATCTACTTTAAAAGGTTTATCTGGGCCTCCCTATGTCACTTCGATGCACAGTGCAAGAATGTACACACATGTAAACAATCATAAAGACCAAAATGACTAAGTGAGCAGCACCCAGTGAATGCTGGCATGATCTGCAGTGAGGTGATGTAACACAGTGGGCAAGAGGACTTCCTGAACCAGAGGAACCTCAGTTGAGAGGAGAGATTCATCAGGAGCCAGTGGTTCATGCAATAATGTCTCACAAGATGTAGGTGAGGCTAGAAGCAGTGGTGGGTAACAAACTCCACAATCCCCACGTGTGAAAGAAGCCCCTTTGGAGTGTTAGGGACCAGGGCAGACCAGGGGGGAACTTATTGCTGTGTATAACTACCTGATAAGAGGCTATAGTGAGGTGGAAGTCTGTCTCTTTTTCTGAGTAAAAAGCAGTAGGACAAGAGAAAATGGCCTTAGGTTGCACCAGGGGAGGTTTTGATTGAATATTAGAAAAAAATTTCTTCACCAAAACCGATGTCAAGCCTTGAAACTGGGTCTCCAGAGAAGTGATTGAGTGACCATCCCTGGGGGTATTTAAAGGACTGTAGATGCGGCACTTAAACACATGATTTAGTGGTGGACTTGGCAGTGGGCTAACTGCTGGACTTGATCCCAAAGAGCTTTTCCAGCCTGCATGATTCTGTGATTCCAGTTTCATCTAAACTGTTTACAGGGCACAACACAGCAAAGCAGGTGCACTTGTAAGCAACAGAACAATGTTGCTCCTTTTTTGTTTTATGCAGTATAACCATGTCAATACATTTTGAAGAGCATGTTAATGATCCAGCCTGTTCAATGAACAGTCTGTTCTAAATTAGAACCTAAAGTAAAAAACAAAATCAAAAGTGGCTAAAATCAAAGGTTTTTGCCTTATCTTTATTTGTACAATTGTCAGGCTGAGAGTGTTGATATCTTCACAAGCTACAGGACAAAAAAACAATTCTCTCATGTTTTCCTTGTCATTGAAAAATAAAGAAAGGAGGGTAAGATGGGTATTACATTTGAGGTATTTTTTTGATATATAGATATTATCCTACCAATTCTGTCAAAAGCTTGATTGTCTCAGATAATACTCAGCTAATTTAATCCCAGTGCTAAAACTGTCAGTGGTACCCTTTGTGCAGTAATTGAATGGTGCTGAGGAGCTTCATGACCTTTGAAAATGCCAGCTCCCAACCAGGACCTGATGTAAAGTCTTTGCAAGCACACACATCCTTCCACAAGATGTAACTGCTGCAGCTGCCACACTCAATTTTTTTAATGTCAAATTAAGTTTGTCCTGTGCTTGCTATTTTGAATTCTATGCATACTGGTAGATGACAAGTATTTTTATTTATTTCATTTAATGGTTTTGAGATACTTAATCAAAACCATAGTGTTGGAAAGCTTTTATCTAAAAGGTGAAGGATACTGTCATGTTCCTGACTATTTACTGAGGCTTATGTATTAGAGGTCATGACATGAAACATCTGACAGCTTCTATTTTCTCTTAGTATTTCACCTGAAGAATTTCACCATTTATTTTAGAGCAATATATAATGGAATAGGTTATCTGGCTCCTAAAATTGTTTCGATTCCTATTATAATGATGTTCAAGAGTGCCTTCTAGACTAAAAGGTTTAACAGTGTAAAAAACCTATTCATGGTCCCATTTTATTAGTATCACACACACATTTCTCCACATTACTGTATAATAAACCAATATTTCCACACAAAGAATAAAAAACAAAATAAGAAAAGAATAACAATCATAGATGAAAGGCGGTGATATTTCACCCATCAGATCCTGAGGTGTTTTAGGCAGATATAAGGAACACTGAAGGAGTCAATGCCTATTCTTACACATTGATACCTCTGACAAAGATTATGAATTAACCTCAAGAAAGAGTGTAAATAAGCATGTGTATTTAACAGCAAAATGCTGTTATACAGACAAGTCTTCTGGCATCATGTGAGAGAGACTGCAATAGAAGACCGAAAAATATTCAAAAGTAAATAGAGCTAAAGTATTTTTCTTGAGAATTATTATTAAAAATAGACTTTTTATTTTTGCATTTAAAAATGGGCAAAATATACTGAATGTGGACACATTTAATTTCACTCTTCTAGTTACTTGTTTGCTTGTCTTCATCACAACCGATAAGTTTTCTAATTTTATTCTTAGGATTCTCTTCCCCATCTCACCAGATGGGATATGTGATGCTTAGTGACCAAGCTGGGGTTAAACCATAATGTATCCCAAGTGGAATTCAGTGGATAATTAGAAAAGTACAAGAAAATTTTTCATTATTATCTCTCCACACAATGCATTCTCTAGGTAAGTAGCTAAAGTACTTTATTCATGGGATGTTCAGTGTTCCTAAGACCGAGTAGGATCTCAGTTTTTGTTATGGACCACAACCTAGAATGCCAACAGCATTTCACAAGCCTTCAGAATATCTTACAATCTATGAAAAAAATTCTTAATTTTTCCCTACCCCACCCAGCTCTTTTCAATTTTTTCCTGGAAACTACAGAATATTTCTTGTGTACTATTACTACTGTATGACATTTTGTCTATATAAAATATTGATACATTTCTTCTTTAAAATAAACCAGATTCTTATTCACCTTTCTTCCTTATTTGCAGCTGTCTTTGAATTAAGCTACCTATCAATGACCTAACCGTGTTGATTCAGATTTTATTGATGGCAATACTGTTTTTTTAAACAGTACTGGTTTTTTAACATTCTCTGCCAGGCTGTTCTGCAGACTGTCTTCAGTCATGAAATCATGAAATCTTTTTCTTCTTTTTGATGAAAAAACAACAAAGAGTGCAAAAGGTTTAGAGAAACACTTTCAAGTTAGGAAACAATGTGACCTTTATCTAAGCAGTCCATGCTATTCTTTAGCAGTAAAAAATTTCTTTAGACAATCAGCTTTTTGGCTGAAATTTCTCAGTTGTGTTGTCCTCAGGTGGATTAGAAAGTCCTTTGGGCAACAACATGCATATCTTCTGCCTTCCACGTATATTTTCCTACATTACATATATGATAGATTTAGGTAAAAATGAAAATATGTTTATTTGTTCTGTTTGAAGCTAAAAGACAATTTTTTTGCTATAATTTTTGCCAGATTGCCTGTATATGTTTCTCTCTTCGTATCTGATTTGTAGTACAAAGGAAGTAAACCCTGGAATTATGAACTGTACAATGTCATCATTCAGCCTCTCTTGTGATCAGAAACACAATTACTGGATGAAAGACAAAAAGGAGGGACCTGGAATTGAGATTTTATTTATTACATTTTCTGATAAAACCTCCACATATACCTTGTATACATAGGTTTTGGTCTGTGCCAACTTCAGAGATGTAGCAGATACACTGAAATTATGTGCTGTTATGTTGGCTGGTATTCAAACTTTTGGCTGGACACCATGTCCTGAATATTGCCTAGTATCTTCTCTAAAGTAATGAAGGTTAGAGAACTAATAGAAGAAACTAATCTCCAACAAAAAACTTTATCACTAAACCACTTTTTTTAATCTAACCTGACCTATTATGACCCCAATAACCTTTTGAATGTCAATAATAAGAGCATTATTGTATCTCAAATCCAAGACTCACAATGATGCAAGTTATTTATATTTTCTACTAGGAAATTTTTTAAAAGTTATTATTTGGTTTAATCCAAACAAAAAAGGAAAAATTTAGCCCATTTTATATGTGGAGATATATAACTATCTGCTGGAACAAATATTATAAAAAGGTAGAATAAAAATCATCTGTCTTAGGCAAATTGCAGCTTGTCATGGCATATAGTTTCTGTGCGTTAACAACACTACTGTGTGAACTAACACGGAAGTAAAAGTTACTTATGCCTCAAACAGTTCAAGCTTGATCAAAAAACTTGATTAAATTAATCAAAAGGCACTCAATCATTTGAGTGTGTCTTGGGCCAATGTCTTTTTTTGTAAAAGTAGCATTTGTCCCTAGTCTTTCAAAGGTAATTTAGTACACTGTAGAATGGAATTCTCCTTCTGTTTTTTGCGAAGAGGCTATGCTTTTGATCTTTAACACTGCAGTTTTTGAATTCTTGTGTGCTGGACATGAGACATCATCTCTAGGGAGAAAAAAAAAATAAAAATCAGAGTATTTTAGAAAGTAATTTGCATTTCTCTATAGCCTCAAAAATCATTTTCTGTAACCTGGAGATCAAGAATGTCTTCTGAACAGAATCACATTGCTCTGCTAGATATCTGAAAGCAATAGAGCTAAGAATGGAAGTATAAATTATCTGATTAAAGATATTCTCCCTGTGGAGTACATAGGTAAACATCATATCCCTGAGGATTTCTTCAGAGGAGACTGATGAGGTAAAATGCCTGCTGTTCAAGATTTAGTTTCCTTGAACTTGAATTTGCTTGAAATATTGTTTCTCTCTCACAAGCTTAGACTGCTAAAATTTTGCCCTGATTCCTAGTTCAATCTCTGTTTTACAGACTTGACCTAGTTTTAAACAAGAAAAAAATAAAAAGTGGCTCTCTATGAATACAACTGCAAGAAAAATTAAACCAAATATATTCAAGATATGTAACAATCTAAAGTTACTGGGTTTGAGTCCCCATGTGGCATTAACTGTGGCATTTTGGCTGGTGGCAGTCTCCCTTTTCTGCCCTTTGTTACTGGGGCTAGGAAAAAATATAATTAAAATTTTTTAAGTTTCCAAAGCTACACTTTAAAAGGTGATGGAGAAAATCAAATGTTAATGACAAAAGGCATACAGGATAATTGTCCCATGCCCCAATTTTGGAAAACAAAACCCCAGACTGAGTTAGAAGACACAGGAATTCTACATTCTAGGATTTTTTTTCAGAAAGGCACAGTTTTAATTCTAAATTATAAATACTCTTCTTGACACAGATGACATCTATTGTACTTTTAGCATCATTTTTCTATAAGTTGCTTCCCAGAATAAGGTAGCTGTCTTCAATATTATACTGAGTAATTCTAACTGTAACAGTAGACTTCCATATAAACATCGCTGACTTTTCTGCAGGGCTCCTAGCGGATTGACAACTTTTTTGCTTGCTTTTTCAGCAAGCTATTGCAAAATTAAGCCCTACATATGTTATACATCTAAGATTAAAAAAAAAAAATCCTTCAACTCCATCTTTCAGTGGCCAGCTTCCTGAAGCCAACAGTGCTCAGGCCTGAATAAGATAAAGGCCAGTGCTAATATGAGATCATGAATATGAAATGAACATGCAGTAAAAACTAAAACCAACACACTAAAACAGGCATTGTAACTTTTTCAGAATAGAAAAATATCACTGAGGCAAAATCTTCTGTCACCTGTGGGGTGATTTTAACTTATGGTCAGGTTAAATGCATATAGATGGGCTGTCAACAGTGATGATAAAGATGATACTCCTGTTGTCTGACAGTGCCTCACCACCATCACATTTACTGTATGTGACCTGATGCTGTCTGCTAAGAATTAATCATGCTCCACTACAGAAAGTCATTTGGGGCTAGTGATCTTCACAAAAGAGTCTTAAGACCATCAGTACACCACATCAATCAGTGTTCATGTTATGCTGCAGAAAGCATCAGCCATTGGTGTACAGCCAAGGGTAATTTTTTCCCAGATATTTATTTGCTTTTTTTTTCTTTATTTTTTCTTATTGTACCCTTAAGGCATGGAGTTTTTTGAATTCTGAATACAGTCATACTTTCTTGTTTTAGAAAGACATTTGACCAGTTGAATTATCATTTGCGTGTATCAGACAAAGCTTATGTATTAGTACCATCTAGCTCAAATTCCTAAATTTTTCTTGTGTAGTTCATTATAAAGGAGGGGGCAAAATCAATTTATATTTCAATTCCAAGTCAAAGAGATATTTGAGAGAATGCAGCAAAGCTTACATGAGGATTGACTGAAATTATTAAGTATGGAACATAAACCCCATGGCTTTTAAGCTTTTCTGGAAGTCCAGAAGCATTGTTTTACATGATTGGTTCTTGGTTGCTGTAAAGGTAGGAAAACACAAACACTGTGATTATTCAAAGTTCAGACTCCCTCACACTGCTCTGTTAATGGTCCTTAGCTGAGATAGAAGAGTGAAAGCACAGACAACAAGCCTTAAAAACAGCTCCATTGAAATAGCCAGAGGTAACATTATAAGTAAGAATGCAAATTTTCTTGTGTAGATAAACTGGTCATTGTGTTTAAACATAGCTCATCATGTATTTATTGGGTTTTGCTGCTGTACTGAGGAAAGGACAAAAAGAAAGTGAAGAAGATGACAGAGCAAAAACACAGTAATTCAATAGTTTAGCTGTCCTTTTTGCTCTTTTTTTTTTCTCTTTCTTTTTAATTGGGGAAAAAAAGGAAATAAAAAAAAAAGAAAAGAAATTGCAAACACAAGCAGCAATTAGTGTAAAACGATGTCTTCAATGTCAAAACCCAACTTGGAAGGATAAGGTTTTAAAATTAAAAAGCTTCACTCATATCTATTTTAGCTTTAAGCATATACTCACCTGTGAAGTTTCTGGATCGAAAGAAACTACTTTCAGGCTGGCTAATGAAAAGCACTAGCAGCATGGCATAGGTCACCACCAGTATGATGCATGTTCAAACTTCCTGACCTCATCAGAGTCTTCAGCAGCAGAGAGAAATCTGGCAAACTGACTTCCTGACTTTCCTCTTTTAACTGGCAGAATTTGTAAGCCAATTGTGACATTTATAGCAATAATAAATGACTAGATGGTTTTTCCAGTAAATACCCTTTCCAGTATTCCAAAAAAGTCAGTCAAGTCAAAGCGTGCTTACATAGTTTATACACTCACACAGAGCCAAATGCATACAAATACACCAATGCACCTCAGTGAGCAGGCTAAGGACTTCAGACAGCATTCAGGGTCTTTCTTTCTTTGTCTTATTTTTGTTAATGAGCTTAATATACAGATGGGGGAAACTAGAAGGCTTTTCCAGCCTTGGCTTTGTCTTGAGTGACAAATGATATATAGAAAGAAACCTACTAAATACTTATCATTTTATTTAAGTATTTTCTACTTCTTGCCAGACATAATGTACTGTACCTACTACCTTCTGTAATCAGTTTTTATTGTGCATTTTAGTGTACATGAATGGAGCTTTGTTAGTGCTTGATTTAGAGCAGTTATAAATGCCCTGAAATAAACATACATAGGTGTGAAACTGTTTCATGGGTCTGATACTAGAGAATTACCACGTGTCATCCCCCAAAAATACTTTCCTAATTTGAAAAGTAATTAAGTAACATTATTATGACTTAGAAAGGAAGGAATTAGCATAAAAGGTATTATATTTTGTCATTCTTTTAGCGATTTTTATTACTACAATAAAGACTGAACATTTTATCGTGTATGAATTATAAAAAAAAAGGCAAAAATCTTACTAAAAGAGTTGTCAGTGCAATATAACATAGATTATAGCTTCTGTGTTACTGTGTTTAGCACACATTGGTGAAAGGCTGTAATATAATTTAATTTTTTGTTTATTACTAGGTTAGCCCCAAGTACTCTGAATGATCTTTGCGTGAACAGATAATTGATACATGGGATTTTAAGAAAGATTTTTTAAAAATTGGTTTCTTAAGTGGTTTTCTGACTACTGCTTATTATAACTGTAAGGTCTCATTAGAATAGGTTCTGTATGCATGAATCATAAAATTATGGAAATAATATGTGTCTTTGAGCTGAATTTAGATATATCATCCTTAAATGAGTGAAATTAAAATATATTATCATTAATCATCTCTTTAAATAAATTATTCATAATTGGTTTTAAAGCACAAAAGCAAACAAAGTGGGGAAATGTTTGGGGGAAGTGAAATAGTTAAAATACATAAAAAATAATTATGTCCAAAGTTTTAGAAATGTGTTAAATTTCTTACGGTGAAAACTTGGAAACTGACTTTATGATGCTGATAGGAGTGTAAAGCTGGCACACACAAGTCATAACTGCAAATGTCAACCTTTAACCTTCTCAGCTGAAATGACTTCAAAGTATTCACTTGACCAAGGCACAACCTGAAAGCTAAATGGGTTGAGAACATTCTGGCTCTGATGACCTAAAAGGCATATGCGGGTCATGCTTCAGTACTCAGTTGTTAGTAAAGCTGCTTAGCACACATGAAACTGTGGGCATTGAAATCTTTATCTCAAAAAGAATTTTTAAAATTCCCCAGGCTGGCTGAGTTTCTCTGGCTCATTTGCTCTGCTTCCTTGCTCTGTGCAGAGAGAGAACGATAAGTAGAATTCATGCAGAACAGTGCTAAGCTATCAAGGAAAAAGTGACTCCCTGGGACAGACTGTATACATTTCTTTATGGTTTTAAGAGCCAGCTACATTTTTTGCACTCAGTAAAGATCCCCTGCCACAGCATAGCCCCCCATTAACCCCTCTGTTTCATAGAGCACTTATGCGTGGAGAGAGCAGGGCCTGGAAGGAAGACCTGAGTATGACCTAAGGCGAGTGAAATTATTTTCACTGTTATATGAGACTATTCTGGTGTTTTCTTCATACGTTACTGATGCTTTGAGCTGTATTAAATTATATTGTTTGCTCACTGACCTCTTAGGGGAAGGGCTAGAAGTCAGAGCCTGAGCGATGGATGGATGGATGGATGGATGGATGGATGGATGGATGGATGGATGGATGGATGGATGGCAGAATAGAGAAATCTGTTTGTGATTGAAAATCTTCAGGAACTTTGGTGCCATGTTCTGTGTAGCACCAGACAATGGGTGTCTGAGACTACAGGTTAAATGACATTTACACACCTAAAACAACATTTCTCCTTCCTGGGGAAGTAAGAGTAGGACTGTTTGTTCTTCAGGAAACAGGGATTTAATTCCTTCCTGTGGTTCAACTACATTTGAGCTAAGGTTTGATATTTATACAGGATAGCTACACAATTTTGGCTCAGTTGTCTGAGGAAAGGCTAAATTGTGAGAAGGAGCTGTGAAGTCTAGAGGTCAGAGATACCCAAATAAGAGAGGTAAGAGGGCAGAAAGAGGTAAGACTGTTGAGACAGTGGTAGTTAGCTGCAAAAAGATTCAAGGGGAAAACCACAGACATGAAAAGGTACAAAATCCTAACAAAAAAATAGGGAGTCATAAAATGGCAGCCCAGAAATACCGAGAATGAGCCCTTTCCAAGGAGGAATGGAATCCAACAGATGACTGCTTGGACAACGAAGACTCACCTGTAATTTTAATGGTTACTGTAATATCTCATTAACTATATTCTGTGATTTATCTATGAAATAATTAATTTAAGCTGCGTAAATCCTTGCAGATGTACTTTGCTTATTTTAAATATCTTCCTCACAAAGTGAATTAGAGAGGAAGTGCAATGACTAAGCTGGGAAGAAAAAAGGGACAGACTATTCAGTGTTGCCACAATTTATCAAAATCAGATGTAGCTGAAAACAGTCATTAAAAAAATATCACAGATACTGTGTTTGCCCGCATTATGTACCACTCCTTTGCCCAAGTGGTCTTCATGCACCTCACCTAAAAAGGATGGGCTTTTTAATGTTTTTTTTCTTTTTCAGGCAAAGAAAAAATGTAATGATTAGCTGATTGAAGGAGGGTTAGAAAAGAAAGCATAACAAAACAACTGACAGTATATTGCACAGTATTACAAAGTTTGTTCTGGCTTGGAAGCTTTGTCTTGGACATTAGGAAAGTAGTGGACACTGGGAAAGTAGTGCAGAGCTGTGACAGGCTATGAACAGAAGCTGCAGGATCATTATCCTTGAAATTTTCCATGATTTGCCTCGATCTGACCTATTGATGGACATAGGATTATTTTAGATGAAAGACAGGCAAGATGTCCTCCAAGATCCCTTCTCACCTGAAATTCTATGATATACTGTACTCTATAGGTAAAATGAGTAAAAAATATCAGTTGTCTTTTGCATAAAATTCAGAAAGAAGGATTGTAAGCAGTGTAATTGTTTTTCAGTTGTCTGCACGTGTTTTGATGTTGATTACTCTCTACCAGCTTGCCAATCAGAAGGAAAGCTTGGTAAGGGTGCTGTTGCACTAACCATTTCTGACCTGAATCTCTCCTTCTGGCCATCAGGATTTCACAGCATGTATATAAGACTTAATATTTCTACCCCACCCTCTGTTTTATATTAACGTCCTTCATGCCTTAATCCTTTCTGACTTTATTCTGTCCTTCCAAATCAAATAATGACAGAGGAATGTTAGCTTTGAAGCACACTGATTTCTAAACTATTTCCGCACCACAGAAGCTTAACCTGAATGTCACAGTGTAACTACAGTTAAGAAAAATGGGTATGTGTGTATCTATTTGAAACCTGAATCTTCCCTTTAGAAATGTCCCTGGTAATTGAGGGAATATTATGAGACAAATTCTTTCAGATGTGATTCACAATTCACAATAAAAGTGTTCATACAGTAATATCAATTTACCATTTATTATCTTCACACTTGGAGTTGGCCCTGAACAATAAAATGAAGGGTTACTAATACTACCCTTCTTTCTTTGTACTGATATAAATTCTCAAATGCTCAGCTTGGAAGCACTGCTAAAGAAGAATTTAAAGAGTAATTGAGAATTTGCTTGCTCTAAGAGGAGCAGGACATGACAGGTGTTATGAGGAATATGAAATACCAATATTGTGCATCCCCTTTTTTTCAAGATATATCCAGCAAGGGAAAAAAATATCTAAAATCCCAGCTTTATGCAAAATGCTTAACAGACTGAAGAATTTCTAGAAATGTGCATCAGAGCTACCTCTGTTGCTTCACTTATGTTGCCACCATTCTGTGTTTAAAAGGGGGTTTACTAATTTTATTATTCTTATTATAGCTGATAAGTATATTATTCATGTTGGGCATGCAGATTCCACACACCCTGAAAATTGATCAGTATATAGATGATAAGCAAGAAAACTGATTCACAATAAATTCTGAGTCAAACTGAATTTGAATTGTGTTTTAGTGACTACTGAATGCAGACTCTATAAGAAATATGTTGCAGAACAAATGTGTATAGCAACACAGTCATAACAAAAATATACAGTGCATATTTTTTTGTTATCCATGAATACACTATAAACTTCTTCAAGCATCAAATTTTACCAAAAGTCTCAGAATTTAAGTGGTAAAAAATAATGAAAATGTTGTGAATTGATGAAATAATTTTTTTTGAGAATTATGATTGTCTCCTTTAATTCCATTTTCCACTTTTGCTTAACCATTTAACTTAGAAATTTGTTCAAAACAGTGATATAAAACTCCCATAAATTCACTATTCTTTTGCAAATGACATTCAACACCACATTATAGACTCATAAACTGAACAAGAAAAGTTCAGTCAGATTTAGCAGCTTAATTATGCATCTTGGTAACTTAGTAAATGAAAATCCAGAGCAGGAAGGTGCCGTAAAATTTCCCCCATTTTCATGCATGAAAATAGAGCTCCATAAATAAATAAAGATGTAATTAAGGGACAATACAAAATAATCTTACAAGGTCAATCCAAGGGTCATCCTTGGAGTTTACATTTTACGCTGTGTGAAGAAAGTTCAGTTGAACCTTCATCAGTGCACAAAAGCAGGGAACAAGGGAAAGCTTCACTCACTTCATCCCAGCCCAGAGGGAAGATACCCAAGATGTTTTTCCCCCTTACATGCCTCACATCATCCTACTCCCCTCATCATTCCAGTGATATTTACTTGAAGTGAAGAATGAGAGATCAAAGGAAGATGAGACAGAATGGTCTCTTCTTTGCCTACCCTCCCTTTGCCCTTATGGTACATCAGGGACTCCTTCAACTGGAGACCCTTTTCCTCTCCCTTTCTCCTCCCTCTCTCTTGCCCCCACCCCTCTCCACTCTCTCTTACCTTCCTCTCAACATATATTTTAAGTCTGACCAAAAATCTAGTCAAAGCCTTGCCAAGTACCTTATTCTTTCTGGATGCTCTAAAGTTTGCAAGTAAATCTTGCCTCAGAACCGTGCTGTTTCTTCCATGCACCACCCAGAGTACATCCAACTGCTTTCCCCTGTACCCGCTAAGTAGGATGGGATATTTCAAGCATTTTCCTTCCTTCACAGAATAATTTAGGACTGATCTATACTTGAAAGGAGCTGACTTGCAATTACTAATGCTGATGTGTCCCTTAAAGCAGAAATGTCTAATAGTATCAATAATATAGCAAGTGACATATGTTTTTTTTGCAACACAGCCACATGCACTGGGGAGAAGCTTTTGAAATGAAAGTATCATCTGGTGATTGCTTGAAATAGAAAAAAAAATTGCTAATAATAAGAAGTCAAAGGAATTAGTTTCTGACAGGTGAGTAAAAATTATTTTTCTTCACTTTCATTTGTGAAGTGGGACATATCAATAATAAAATAATTTGTTTCCTTGTCCTATGCACACAGAAAAGTTGCTGCAGAACCTAAACAGATATGTAAGCACTTCAAAGAAAATAATGAAATGCTAGTAGTCAAGAAAAGAAACTTCTATGGATGGCTGCATTTGTAAACCTTACCTGTGAGGCTTCTGAAATCTCCGTATCAACATATCCTCGTCAACAAAAACAGCCATATCAAAATTCAGTCCAGACTGTGCATACCTGCCAGATTGTGCATATATCACCTGTGAGCACCCCAGAATGTTGGTGGGAACTCCTTTCAGCCAAGCCTTGAATGTCATTGAAACAATGTTGGAACCTCTAAGACTAGCAAATATCAGGATTCATGGTAATGTTGAAAGAAAATTATGTTAAAAAAGTAATAAAAAAAAAAAAAAAAAAAAAGGGGGAAAACTAATTTCATTCCTGGAAATCATCTATAATTTCTGTACCCTGGTGATAATTAATGTTTCACTGAAGTATTTTCTACATCAGTTCTGAGGATTCAGAATTATTTTTTTTGGGGGGGTACTGGCTGAGAGCAAGAGACTTCTTAGTAGGCAGAATAGGGAGAATCCTGGGAAGAATACAGCCAAGAAAAAAAAAAAAGATGACTGGAAGGTGAGCATGCAGTCTGAGGCAGTGAGGACTGGGAATGAATGCAATATGACAGGAACAAGCAGAAGAAAGGTAGACAAAGGTTGGAAGGGTTTTCCCTGAATGTTACTCAAGCAGTATTCCTGTTGTCATACAGGAATGTTGCATCATACACATTAATAGCTCAGCTTCACAGGGTACGAAAATTTAAAGAAAACACAGATTATCAGAATATCACAATTTAGACATGACATTTCTGTAACTGAGGTATGCAACGGGACAAAACTATACTGATAATATATCATTTTAGACTTCAGTATTGAAGTATATTCCCACTACTATGTAGCTTTTAGAGAAAAGGGATGCTTGGAGAACTCTTTAGTTTAAGCCTGGCAAAGCATTCCAACTCATTTCCCAGATTTGTGCCAAGCTTCCTGACAATATTTTGTGATCACATTCCCCAAAACACATTCATGAATGTATAAAACACTATCTGACAAGATGTTTCCAAGTTTTTCAAGTCTGCTACTGAAGAAAACAAAATAATCCTATTAAATGTTTTCTGTCTGTCCTTATTGTTGTACAGCAACACAGTTCTCAAGCAATACCGTTTTCTCCAAACTCTGTAATAAGCCATTACTGGCTTTTGTGCAGCTGCCACTGCTGCTGACTGGCTTTTGTACAAAAGAGTAATTTCCAATTTACTGTTTTGCCCTGCATTTCCCAGGACGAGAGCCCTTACAATGAAAAGATTCTGAAGCTGGTCATCCAAGCCTGTCCCAGGCCATCTCAGAAGCTGTGCTACTTGCAATAAATGGCTACAACGAAGAATCCATTACCAACTTATGGAAACTTTGGGAAGTTAAGAAAGATGAATTCAGGTCTGCACTAAATCAGGAAAAAAACCCACAAAAACAATAACTACAAAACCCAAACAAGCAAACAAACAAAAAACCCAGAAAAAAGAAACAAAAACCCCCAACAACACATAACCTGAGGGATTAGTTGTGTTATTTAGTTACTGTTGAGACCTGAAGGTGCAGAATGAGAAAACAATGCATTGTGAATCCAAAGGACTCTGTGAGTATCTAAATCACTTACCCTCACTATTTCACCTTTCACTACTACTCATCAGGCCTTAACTACTTCTCCACCTCACTAGATAGTTCTTTCCTTTTTAATGAGATTGGTAAAATGGTAATATATTTTGAAAGTCCCCTTGCCAGCTTGCCCTAAGCTTCAAAAAAGCTACAGAAAAGAAAACCCCAGGTTTTATGCGTGTTGCTCTAAAGCTCAGTTTCGTTCATGCCATTTGTGCTGCTGTTACACTATTTGCATTATGAATGTTGTCTGTCTTGGGGGAATTATAGCATGCAACATTAGAGATACTGTGCATGGCAAAAACTCTCTGAAAATAAAATTCACAAATCTCATTTGGTAGATATATATATATATTGTTTTATAAATTTCATTTCCTGTATTTAGCTACAACTCAGTGAGTATGTAACTTACTTGATTTAAGGAGCAAAAATTCTGAATTGTAACAATTATGGCAGCACAGGCAATTTTATTCTTTTATTTTTAAGTAAAGCAACTCCAGTTCTTGAGGCTTTCAGCAGATAACTAGGAAATGTACAAGAACCAAAGAAAAGAAAAACGGAGGGCTTGATCTTACATCATTGTTGTTTCCAGAAGGGAAAAGAACAAAAAAGCCCAATGATGCATTCATGACAGCCTCATTATGTCCTGTCTACCAGCCAAACTAAGGCCCACAAGACAGGAACAGAAGGTAAACACATAATTTGTGATTTCTTTTTTTAACCTGTAAAGCTTTTGGAAGAACTGAATTCAAACAGTCACAATGGTTTAGACAAAGACAGTATTTCCAGTAATAAGATGGCGGAAGGAGCTGTGTGTGTATGTTAACTATAAATTAACCTGCTTGGGACTAGAAACAGCCTAGCTGTAAAGCACTGATCATTGCCCAAGCAAATTTACCTTGCTTCAAAAGTAATTTTGCTCCTTCATAGCAAGTCAGAAATATAAACTGTAAAATTGTGTAGAGGGAATATTCTGAGGACATCATCATTTGAGTCATGTTGTTTATTCTTAGCTTACTTATTGCTCCCATTCTCTTGTCCTGTTACTGTGAGAGAGTATTTATAAAACAGATATTTCTTTTCAGCATATATCACAGCACTGAGGTATGAACAGGCAAGTGACAATTTATAATGCAATTTTCTTAATGCAAAGTATAGAACCTCTCAGGTTAAAGAAGTATTGCCCAGGGGATTAATCTGATTGGTAATGATTCCATTTAATAGCAGCTAAGAATGTGTTAAATGGTACATTTTCACCTACGTCCTTTCCCTACATTCCTATAGGCAAGAACAAATATTAAGATTATGAAGTGCTTATAATGAAAGTATTTTAGCATTTACATATATTAGAGAATAAATTTGAGGTTTAAACAATTTTAGAAAATCTACTTTTACTTGTTTCTAAGCCTTCTGAAGCTTATCTTACACTAGTTATTTCAATATGTATTTTATCTTTAGGCTGCTTACCAGTGAGCTCCATTAATTATGAAACAATGATGACAGACAACAGTTACGCTGCTTATATGGTCTGATTGAAGATGGTGAAATATTTTGACTCTGATGGAATGAGAATAGGTCAGTTTCTAAAACACTTTTAGCTGTTGAGAACGAAAATGTAAGATATGTCAGTCTGAAAGATATTCCCTGTACATTCAGACAATAGAAATTTCCTAAAATCTTATTTATGATGGCATGGCTGATCATTAAATGCAAGAAAAATGAAACAAAGAGTATAACGGGAGATGTACACCCAAGAAAATTACTGATATCAACAACCAATAGTCAACAACCAAACATGTAGTCACATATAGACTGAACCATCATAACTGTGGGTTATGGGTTCTGCCAGGGTTAGGCAGAAGGTCAAAAACTGAGCTATAATTTTTTTCTCTCATTGGGATTATTCATAATGTACTAGTGGTTCAGGATGTTACAATCACACTATTGAGGAGGTAGAGTTCTTTTCAGGGTATGGTTCTATCTGTGCTTGTAGTTGTTCTCTCATTTCCACAGTCACTCAAAACTCAGGAGTAAAAATTATGAAAGCTGAAATGGTGCAAGAAAGGGGAAAACAAAAAGGGCAACAAAACATGATTTTCTGTCTTTTCATTAGATTTCATTAGCCTTTGAAAATTTTCTTGCTGTCCATTGTCACAAGTTGCTTATAATATAGGGCACAATTTAATCAATAAAGTTAAATAGGTGGGTGTTTTTTTCAGAATTTGATGATATGTTCTTTATTTATGAGTGCTTTCACTAAATTATATCTTTCCCTTCAACTAAAGAGCTAAAATGGAAATGTCACTTTTTTTTTTCTAAATCACTGAGATATGCTTAATTGTTTTATTCTATTTCTATAATTACGTAATGATTCCATTAAACTAGAATTTAGAACATTGTCCTCTATATTTTTTTTCATGAAATTTTCCTTTAGGACAGATGAAACAAAAGTTTAGAAAAGAAAAATGGCATTGACCACTTAAAGAGTTTAACTTATCTCAAAAGACAAGCAAAAAGAAAATAGATTCTTTAGAGGTCTGACTTGTGGGGAACAGAAAAGTTATGTTGCCTCTTTGCATAAAAGGAGAAATTGCATACTTTTTCAGCCTAAATAACATGAGACTATAGTCTTGGTATGGGTTAATCTGTTCGTACACAATATCATTTCTAGTTGGAGAAAAAATTGATAAAATATTTATGAGGTCAGGTTGTTCTAGTAGAAAAGGTTTTGATAGTAAGAGCAGAAAAGGGAGAAAGTAGATCAGGCTTTCAGTGATGAAACACAAACAAGGAGGAAGAAAAAAAGAAAGAAAGGGAATTGTACTCTATCGTAAGAAAAACCCCAGAAATTATGTGCAGAGACATAAAGATTAGGGAATGAATTATAAGAAGGGGGTAAAGAATGGAGAAAATAGCAAGATTATGAAGCTCAATTGAGTTATCAGAGTACACATTGAAGATATGAACAAATATATAAAATGTGGTTTCCTCAGTTTTCTGGTCTTTGGTGTGAAGTAGTCCTGTAAGCACAAGGAAACGGAATATTGAAAATTATAAGTTTGTCAAAACAAGTGTTTAAAAGAATGCATTAAAAAGTCAAGACATAGAAAATAGTGAATTGTAAAGAGAATCAGCCAAAGACAGGAGTGAATGGGAAAAAAAAAAGAAAAAAAAAAAGAAAATTAAAACAAAAAATTGGTGAAGGGTCTAGAGGTTAAGTTGTGTGAGGAGCAGCCGAAGAAGCTGAAGTTGTTTAGCCTGGAAAAGAGGATGTCCAGAGAAGATGTCGTTGTCTTCTACAGCTCCATAAAAGGAAGGTGAGTTCATAACCTGATCAATCTCTTCTCCCAACAGCTAGTGACAGGACAAGAGGAAATGGACTCAAGCCATGCCAGCAGAGGTTGAAGTTGGACATCAAGGAAAGGGTGATTGAATATTGGAACAGGCGCCCAGGGAAGTGGTGGAGTCACCTTCCCTGGACATATCCAAGAAATGACTGGATGTAGTGCAGTAGTTTAGTTGACATGGTGGCCTAGGGTCAGAGGTTGCACTTAATGATTATAAAGGTCTTTTTCAGCCTTAATTAGTCCATGATTCTATGGAAAGAAGTCACCACTACCGCTGTATTAAACCCAGAAAATGTGAAAAACCACGTACAATGGAAGTCTGTGTAAAACTATCTCTTAAATGTATAGATGACTGGATTTCAGGATAGTGTTTCCATTTTCACAAGGGCCACATTGGCACTTTTTAGTAAAAAGAAAGGCTACAAATTAGATTATGTAGATTTTTAAGCTTGAATGGAAATATTCTATGACAATCTGATTTTGTTTTCCTTATCAAAAGCTTTTAAAAAATATCACTGGCAAAACAACAGTAACAACAAAAAAAGTGATTCAAAAGATAACTCGGTGTGTAATGTGGAAAGGATTTGTCTTAATGTAGAAAGAAGGACTAAGCACTTAAATGTTTAAGGAAGATGAGGTCAAATGTACACTTCTGTTGGAGTGTAGGAAAGCTGAAGGAAGACAGATCTAGAAAGTAGACAAGTAATGATGTACAATAGAGAGATAAACTGGTCAAATGCCTGGCTGAGTCAAGAATAAGAAAATGCATGGCAGAGTAGAGAGTCAATATAAAACAGAGAGTTGATTGAAGGAGGAAAATTATTAATATAAAACATTTTACAAGAAGTGGGGAAGAAAGTGAAAGAAATTCAAGCAAATTCAAGAACTAGATGAAGGAACTTCACTAACTCTGAGCAAGTGAAAAAATAAGATCAATGTAAAGAAGAGCAACAGTTGCCCTGTTTACATTAAGGATTTCTTATGACTTTCTTATGTTTTAACAAGTGAAACTTTTCAAAAGGCTGCAGCTTGGGTGACGTTTCAAAAGCATGAGACTTGTAGTCAGATAGAAATTCACAGAATCACTTGGTTGGAAGAGACCTTTAAGTTCGTTGAGTCCAACCCATCCCTTAACACCTCAACTAAGCCACAGTGAGTGCCATATCCAATCTTTCTGAAACATATCTGGGGATAGTCTCTCCATCACCTCCTCAGGCAGACAATTCCAGTACTTTATCACTCTTTCCATAAAAAAAACCTTTTTCCTAATATCCAAGCTATATTTCCCTTGGTACAGCTTGAGACTGTGTCCTCTCATTCTGTCAGTTGCTGCCTGGAGAAAGTGATCAACCCCACCTGACTACAAACATCTTTCAGGAAGTTGTAAAGAGTGATAAGGTCACCCCCAAGTCTCCTTTTCTACAGGCTGAGCAATCCCAGCTCCCTCAGCCTTTCCTCATGGGGTTCCAAGCCCCTCACCAGCCTTGTTGCCCTTCTTTGGATGCTCTCAAGCATCTCAACATCCTTCCCAAACTGAGGGACAGAACTGGACATAGCACTCAAGGTGTGACCTCACCAGTGCTGAGTACAGGGGAAGAATGACCTCCCTGCTCCTGCTGGCCATACCATTCCTGATCCAGGCCAGGGGCCATTGGCCTTCTTGGCCACCAGGGCACACTGCTGGCTCATGTCCAACCTGCTGTTGACCAGCACCCCCAGGTCCCTTTCTGCCTGGGCACTGTCCAGCCACACCGTCCCCAGCCTATAATACTGCAGGGGGTTATTGTGGCCAAAATACAGGAGTTGACATTTCGACTTCTTAAACTTCATCTTATTAGACTCTGCCCATCTGTCCAACTGTTCCAGGTCTCTCTGCAGAGCCGTCCTACCTTCCAACAGATCAACACACACTCTCAGCTTAGTGTCATCTGCAAATTTGTAACAAAAGACTCAGTGCCCTCATCCATGTCATCAGTAAAAATATTGAACAGGACTGGCCCCAGCACAGACCCCTGAGGGACACCACTGGTGACGGATCCCCAGCTGGATGCAGCACCACTCACCACAACTCTCCGGGCCCAGCCACCCAGCCAGTTCCTAACCCAGCACAGAGTGCTCCTGTCCAAGCCATGGGCGGCCAGCATTTCCAGGTGTGTGCTATGGGAGACAATGTCAAAGGCCTTGCTGAAGTCCAGGTACACAACATCCACAGCTCTTTCCACATCCACCAGGTGACCTGGTCATAAAAGGGGATCAGGTTGTTCAAACATGATATTCCCTTTCTAACCCATGCTGTCTGAATCTCAGCATAAACTGTTCCATATCCTTACCTGGTACTGAGTTCAGGCTAACTGGCCTATAGTTACCAGGATCCTACTTCCCACCCTTTTTGTGAATGGGTGTCACATTGCCCAGCTTCCAGTCATCTGGAACCTCGCTATTGTCCCAGGACTACTGGTAAATAATGGAGAGCAGCTTTGCAAGCTCATCTGCCAGCCCCTTCATTACCCTGGGGTGGATCCCATATGAGCCTGTAGATTTATGAACATCCAAGGCACTCAACAGTTCTCTGACTGCCTCCTCCCGGATCACGGGTATACCATTCTACTCCCATGAAAGGAAAAACTTGGAAGTCAAGACCTAGGCATTGTACTGCATGGAACATATTCCCAAAGAATGAAGGCCCACATTTTTCTCATATTTATATTACAGAAATTTAAGCAATACTTAAGACAAAATTAAATAATAACTTTACCTTAGGTTCACTGAACCATGGTTTACTGTCCTTTTCATCCTTTCCTCTTCTCACAGCCACAAACAACTCAGGAATTTTGAGGACTGGCAACTGCTGTTCAGGTTTTGAAGATTCCTCATCTAATTCCTTAAGAATAGCGAGGATACATCTATACCAGCTTTGGATGAAATGAGTCCGTGCAAAATTGATTTTATTTCCAATGTACTTACCCCAATACTTTTAAATCAGTGGCTAATAACATGAAGTAGAAAAATTCCTTCTAAAATACATGTTCAGTTTGCGCCTAGGAAATAAGTATGACATACATATCTGTGACAACTTCATTTTTTGTGTCCCTTTGTCCTATCGCTGATATTATAAATATGTATTCACATGTATTCATATGTATTCACTCAAGTACTAAGCACTTGTGATTGGAATTAGTATTAGTGCATATTCAGAACTGATTAAAGAAGTGAAAAAAATTAAAGATAAAGACAATAACATAAAAGTTAATTGAGTTTTAAGGCAGAAATATTCAGGGACTTGGGATGAAAACCTGAACCTTGCCAGTATTTTCAGAATCATGTAAACTTGGCAGCTAGCCATTTTTTCCCTGCATATGTATAGGTTAATAATGTTTCAAATTTAACAAGTAAACATTCTGATTGCAAATATATAATGATGCATACCTCTTCAAGATTTTAGAATTTAATTCTTCACTGTGTATATTAAAGATTATGTGATCTTGAAAGACTGCTAAAAGGACACATACCTAGTCAAGGTGTTACAGCAGGTGAGCCTCAAATTTATAGAAGACAGAACTAAAAATGAAACAAGCAAAAAACATTTCTTCCAAATTTCTTAAAATATACATGTAAAAAATGAGTGGAAATGTAATTTTGTGCTAATTTGATTAACATGTAGGGAAATCCATTTTTTTTTTCTGTGATGTATAGTTATCAGAAAAGGCAGTAAATCAAAATATCTTGTTTAGTATCAAAAATCTTGTTTTCACTTTACATACTTTAGCTGTTGGGAAACACAGGGGTTAATATCATTAAAGGCTTATACCTGAAATAATTAACCATGTAATTGGTTAAAATAATAGGACATCCCATTATTCCATATGGTCAAGCTTACTTATCTGCTCACTTCTGCTACTGGGAAGCAAAGGAAAATGTAGGAGGTATACCCTTTGCAAGAGAAGAAGGAAAATTCCTGTTGCAGACTTTCACCTAGTAGTCCAATGGTTCACTACAAAATAAACCAGCTAATTCATCTGACTTTTTGCAAATCAATCCCAATTCATCACAACCCTTTTTTTTCCCTAGCTTTTAATAAATGTTAACCTGTTTGATAAGTTGACTGTGACTTGCAGGCTGTTTGCAATTACTTTGTTATGGCTTTTGGCTAAGCTTTACTCCTGCTGTGTTTACTCATTTAAGTTTACATTTCTCTTACTGTACCTAGAGCATTCAGGCCGCTTAGAACTGGAAGTAGAAGTAAGAAACATTTTCTGAAATTCTGGTGATCAGTGCTAAAATTTCATGTAACCTCAGATGCAAAATCCCTTTAAAATATGCACCCTTAATCATCTTAATACAGAAGCACATCAAATACTAGAGCTTCATAAATATAAAGCATATAAAATCATCTGTACATCTATGATTTGCTATTTCATTGCCACATAGCCCATAATCCCTTATCAGCAATGCAACTATACTCATGCTACAGAATATATATATAGCTGCATAGAGTTAATATGTGACTCTGTGCAGGGCTTTGTTCATCTGCTCAGCTGCTTCCAGCTAATGGACTGTAGCAATCTCCTTTAGCAAAGTGTTTGGAACTAACCCTCCCACCAAGTCATTTTCTCTCCCACCCTAATATTAAATAGTGCATGACAGCTTAGTTCTGAGTGCTACTTAGGGGCTGTCACAATTGAATGGTATACATCACAGAAGTCTTCTTCTGAACCAGGACACTAGCAATGAACCTTATAAACACAAGAATGCAGCTCACTTGTAGTGCCATCGGTCCTTTCAAAATAATATGCCACATAAATTGTGTGAATGTATGAGGGCAGAATGACACCCTTGAGCTGTTATGCATACTACATATTTTTTGGTATTTTTAACCTGTCTCTGAAGATGTAAAGTTACTAACCATTGTGTCATTGGATCTGTGCTTACAGAATCAGAGATGATCAGCTAGGGAAGCAGAATTTAGAAAGAATTTTATGGGAAGTTGAAAGTGATGCTGTTGTCTCATAAGAGCTCCATATTTCTTGAAGTTTTATTTGTTTTCATCCAAATCCTTCTCTCATTTTAAATAAAACATCTGCGTGACTTTTTGAATAAACTTACTTATGGATAGTTGCAGCACTTAAAGGCATTATTAAAAGAATCCAAGGCTGATTGGTTCATATTTATGGTAGTATATTAACTTGAAATTAAATTACCCCTATTTTTTGTGTGTTAGTCCCTCTAAAAAATTGTAATTCTTGAATCAGGCCATAGATAGGAAATTTTTAATACACTGTTGAGGTGCAAAAGTTTTTTGATTGCTTGGAAGAAAATATCTACAAACATAAATCAATCCATTGATCTGAGACAAAAAGTCTATTAAAATCAGTTTAAAATCAGTGTGGTTGAGAACCACTCTTCCTACTCCAATGCCCTGTGTTGCCTGAGGGCTCTGAGGGTGGGGCTGGTACTGTCTGGATGCTGCAGAAATACTGGTGCCAAAAGAGGCTTGGGAGGAGGCAAGGGCCAGCTCTCTCAGCTCTTGTGACTGAAGCTTGGTGCCAGGTGATCTGGGGCTGTTTCCACTATGGATGTCCCCAGGAAGCAGAACCCTTGATTTTACCTGCAGCCCTGTTCTACCACCTTTCCAGGAATGACAGTGAAATTGGCCAGCACACAGTTAGCTGCAGAATCCTTCTTGCCCTTGAAGATTAGACTGATTTTTGTTTGGATTTTTTTCAGATCTCAGGACTTTCCTAAGTCACCATGAATCTTTATTTTCATAGAAAACTTTATTTTCACTTCTGTATCAAAGAAGTGAAACAGCATGGATGCAATAATAAAAATTTTACCAGTTAGTCTCGGGTTTTTTTGGTTACTCAGTGTGCATTCCCTTACTAAGCTCAATGCAGACACTATCTCAAGTGAAGCAGGTGCTGCCAGCAGCCAGCTGTTGAGGGGGACCAGAGCTGCAGTCATTAAGCTGAAAGTACTTGCTTGTCCAGCAACTCTGTCAAGTAGCATCAGCTGCGGAGAGCACATGTTCAAATCAAGTAATTCTGATAATTTCCACCTGAAGATAGAGAGTGATTGGTTGGCTAGAAATGCACCTTTAAAAACATTGCAGCAGTGATTCTAATGGATTTGTTAGAAAGAGTTCTACAGAGACATTAAAATTGGCTGTCATTCTACATCATAAGCAAAATGAATGCAATCCTTTGGTAGGATGATATGATTTTGTTTAAAAAAACAGTGAGCTGTCATCTTTAAAAATTGTGTGCCTACAGCATAAAACTGGTATTAATACCTATCAGACTTTTGTAATATTTAAATTTAAGGAAGGGAAATATTATAAGGTGACATACCATTATTTTTTTCAGTTGTTTTTGTATTATACTATTTATTTGATCCATTTCCACTCAGCAAAATGAAGTCATTCCTGGAGAAGGAGTAACCAGAACAACATTACCAGAAGCAACATAACATGAAGTTTTTAATGAAAATTTCAAAGTGATTAAACTAATAAAAATGTTGTAAATCTTTAAACAGAACCAAAATTAATAATTTTGGCAAATTTTGAATAGGTTTATGCTTTGTTTTCATACATACCAAAGACATCTATTTCAGACACTTACTTCAGACACATATTCTCTCTCCTAGTATGTTAGATTTAATAAAAGAGGCTAAAAGTCTATGCAATAGAACTGAAAATAATAATCCTTCCACCAGGGGCATTCTGAATTATGCTGTGTGACAACTTTCCCAGCTGGGACTCCAGGTGGCTATAAGCATGCCATAGCAGTAATAAAGCAGACTGCATTTACCCACACAAGCTCTGATCTGGAGTAGGTATATAAAGCTCCAATTTTTAAAACATAAATTTAAATGCTATGTTGGCCTGCTGTCTCTAAATGCACACGTACATTCTTTTTCACACAAGAAGAGCTACGCCAAACTCTACAGAGAATACCCGCTTGAATTAGTTGAGGCTAAATTTAAAGAATGGGTACAGTTATTCTCTAACAAGCAATTCATCAATTAAAGATGATTTTCTACAAAAGCCAAACCAAACAAAAACTGTTATAAGGAAAACATGTGTTCCTGTATCAATTACTTTCAAATATCAGTTTCTACCCTATATACCATAAAATTTGACTTAGATAAAAACTCTATATTTTTTTTGTTGTTGTTGAAAAATTCATGATAGCTACCTCTCTAACTTAATTTTAATTATTATTAAGGATAAGTGTGATTTTCTGAAATAATAACTGTCTTCTCTCTAAAATCATGGACAAAACCATTAATAGGATATTAATTTCTAAACAAAGGAGTAATTTTATTTTCTAAGCAGTTGCATAAAAGCTAAAAGTAACCATTCCTTATCACAAATCACATCCTCTGTTTACACAAAAAAATAGAAAAATAATAGGCCATAATTTCTTATAATATTTTTTTCCATCTGGATGATATAAACTTCTGTATGAAATCAGAAGGATTCCTGTGGATATAAAGTATTTTGATAAGAAAAATGCTAAAATATAAAGTAACCATTTGTATTATGTAACACATTGCAGCAAAAGAATATGCCACATACTAGTTGTGCTGTATTTTGTTCTAATGTGATGATTGCCATAAATGTTGGTTCTCTGCAGAGATCACTGAAGTATAGAAACTGTGGTAATAGGTCCATTATGATATTAATGCATCTGTTCTTAAACACAAGTATTTATCTTGATTTTTCTTTAAAACAGTTATTTCTCCTTATTAAAGATCTTTGTAAACTCTGCACTGTCATATTGCAGCAGATTAATGGACTTACAACACAGAGTTTACTTCATTAAATTCTTCAGACACTTTGCTAGTACTAAAATATTTTAGACATATTTTATTTCATCCAAAGACAAGAAATTGAGTCAAACACCTTAAACCTTTCATCCTAGTGTTCTACAGTTCAATTTAATTTTAAATATGCCTACTAAAAGCCAAGTCATCTTTACTCTTCTCTCACTATTTTCTTTTGTTTCAGTTGGTTAATGACCCAATCTCTCACAGCTTGATAAAGCAATTTGCACTAAATAGAGCAACTAACAGAAGTTATGTAAGGTAAATCAATAAAAATGAAAATGGCAAGAAAATATTAAAATAAAACAGGCAAGGCAGAGTAAAAAAAAAAGTTCTTCAGAAATGAATTTCTCAAAATAAGGATATAATATAATATAATATAATATAATATAATATAATATAATATAATATAATTCTTACTTGTATCTCACTTGTTCATCCAAATAAAAATAATGCTAAGATCTGGAGACTTCTGCTCCCCTCCTGAAAAAGAATTTTTTTTCTCAACTGCACTGCTAAGTGTCAAGATAAAAATAGACACTATGCTGAAGACTTTCCATACTTGCAAGGCATTGCTCACATACTTCTCATTTCCTCTTCTTATTTTATGATCTTGAAGACAGTTTCATTGTCCTTATAGTTTATTTTCCTGCACTGGGAGCAATGAAGTAAATTCTGTTTCTGTTCCTAAGTGTACTTGTATTAGTAGAATAAAATAAATGACGATTTTATGGGGAATCTTTCACTTTTTCGCCACCTTTTTCCAGAAACATTCCAAGGAACACTATATTTCAGATTAACTCTTACTTGCTTACAATAAGTAGATTAAAAATATTAAATAAATCATTAATTATTACAAGAACCAACAAATAGGACAAATACGAGAAATATGAACCTCACATATTAGGGGACACTCAATTTTCAGTAAGAGGACTGCTTCTGAGGAAAGACTTTGACCTTCTAAGCTCTTAGTGGTTATGAATACACCTAATTCATTTGTTAGTGTGTTAATGTGTTTCCTCTGAAAATCAAATCTTAGACTGTTTCAAAGACAGAATGCTCAAGTCATTTATAATTTGCCAAAATTCTTATTTTCAGTTGTCTTTTCATTTAGTGACAGTAGGTTAGGACATAGCAATGAAATTAGGAGAAAATTCTCAGGTGGCAGAAATAGCATATCTGCAGTGATATAGCACAGTGCAAACATTCCCATCTTTGTCTAAAATTTTAGGAACATACCTGCCTAAGAGACACACTAAATGGTGTCACTGTATCTGTGCTTGAGTCTGCCCAGACATAGCACACAGGTGTAGATTTACTAGGAAGGTTAGGAGCATCTTGAGTTTCCCAGATGTCAGATCTACAGGCTAGGTATAAAATAATAAAACTATGCTGCTACACAGAGACTGAAAATTATTAGTCTCCTACCAACAGTTATCCTGGAAGTCCAGGCCCTCATTTGACTTAAAACAGGGACATGACCCTATTTTCACTTGTGTCACAGCTGAAGTCTCCTGCGATGCAGCTGTACCAGCTTGCTACAAGCTGCTGCAAGAATCTCTGACATAGAAGTACACTGTCAAAAATATATGCTATGAATTTCAATTTCCAGTTTGTTTAGGACTATATGAAATTTCAGAAAAGACTTTAAGTATGCTGCAAAAGAGAAAAACTGGAAGAACTGCAAATTGCAGTCACTGTATTAAACCTTCAGTTATCTATCATACAAGCAAATCTACAATTCTGTATTTGCATGAAGTTCTATTTACTGTTATAGCTAATTCTTCTAATTATAGTGACAGCTCTGCTGGTGTTCAATTCACATTAAAATTAATAATGAGAAAAAAAAGCTCACCAAATAAAACTTAGTGAGTAAATAACATCAAACAGAAACGTGTACACCCATATTAATAAAACTACAATTAAGACCAAACTGGATTACAAAATTTTGTTCTGCAGACTAAGTCTCTGAAAGGAGCCTGTGATTAAAGGCATACAGTGACTGCCAGAATCCTTTTGGAGCCTCTGTGTTTAGCACACTGAATTAATTTTTGTTTTATTTTCTTTTCTATTCTTTCTATGCCTTTTTTTGAATCTCCAACAGCTAGGCTGTATTCTCTTCCATTGGCTGCACTTGGTGCATGTCAAGTTCAGGCAAAAATGGAGGTTTGCATTTAAAAGAGAGACATTGTCATATTCATGTAAGGCCAGCAAAGGCTGACTAACATAGTTAGTGCACATGCACAACCCTGTGACATGGCAGGAGAGGGTGAAAGGACTAGATGTGTCCAAATTTAAGAGCAGAAGATTATGAAAGCATCTGTTTTTATCTACAGCTATTGAAGACAAAGAGCTGCACCCCAGGAAGTGATGAAATTCTCTCACTATTAATTTTAATGTTATTTAAATACCAGCAGAGCTGTGATTTTAATTAGATGATAGCTATAATAAAGACTAAAACTTTAGACCAATAACACTTCTAGATCTACTTGTGTGATACACAGCAGCAGATTTAATAGGGTAACTGTATTTTGTCATTCTTTCAGCTTGGCTCTCTATGACAGGACAAAAGCCAAGAGACACCTGCTGCAGAAAGGAGTCAGGATGATCGGAAATTAAAACAGATGCCAAAAAAGAGGGTGGAAGAGCAAACTTGACTAGACTATACTCAAAGAACTTCATGGAACATCATGCTAAGACAGGGATTGGTTTGTATGCTTTCCAGGAGTCTTTTGCAACTTTAACTGTCTAGAATTCTAAAAACTTGCATTAATCTCCAAGAAGTATATGCATTGCAAAAATGAAATTAAATGCTGTATTAAAAGCAGTTAGGAATTTCTGAATGTGAGTTACAGATCACTGGAAAAATAATTCTAGGGCAAACTGGAAACAAATCTCAGAAGCATCTACATAAATTGAAAAAGGACTGAATTCCTTTCTTAAACACTTTAAGGGCTTTGATTAAGAATTTTTGTCTTTTGTTCTGAAAAGTTTGCCATGATTTTATCCAGAAATTAACATCTAGCTTATATACACTTCTAGTACAAATTTCTTTATATGAGCTCCATATGTTTTCTTAGGGCTGACTACTTGTAGATGTGAAAAGACAAAACAGAAATAAATATTTCTCTTTAAAAGTGCCAGAGAAAGAAATGTACTTTTCTTTGATACTTTCTCTTCATACTATTTCTTGAAAACTTGAAAAAAAACCCATCACTTTCAATAGTTTTATTTATAATACTCTATCCAAACTTATTGGCCTCTACCTTCCTAACAGGAGAGTTAAGCCATTCCATCTCACTGAAGTCACCGATTGCATCTTGAATAAGTTAAAAAAAACCTCTTCCCACTTCAAAAAAATCCTTTCTTTGGGGAATTTTATTTCCTACCAGACGAGTATTGAAAAAGCACTAGAAATAGTTTTTCCTTCCAATTTGAGGAACTGTGTATATATAGTTTCATCTATCCTTTTATTCACTATGTTTTCTGTTTTCATTGCCAATTGTTGGCCTTCTAAGGGTGTTACAGAAGAAAGAAACGGAAAGTGCAGTAAGTTAAAAAGGTGTCCATGAAATTATTTGATTTCTTTGTTCAACAAATAATGTTTCAGACACTTCTGAGAGATATCTAAGTTTATTGACTTACCTTTGAAAAACAGTTCCAAACCATTCTTTTTCTCTAGCTTCTGAATAAACTGGAAAATAATCTAACCAGGTATTATATATAAGATCCCAATAGATTTATTTTGCATGAAGTCTCTTAGTGTCCTTTAAAACTGGGTTGCTTTATTGGTATCTAGAATGGAAATCACTTACTTTTTTTTTTTTTTTTTTTTACATTTAAATAATCTCCTAGGACTTAAATTATTAACAAGAGCATGTACAAATTCCATCAAGAAGTCTTAAGATCTCATGCAATTTGTACAGTACAATAAAATTACACAAATTCTAGTTTGGCAAGAAAAAAAAAAATTGTTGTGTGATGTCATTAGATTGAAATATTTGACAACCTGTATCCAAATTTAACTGAAGACATCTAGATTATGTTGGCCTAAATGTTTATTCCCTGATTGCATTCATCCGGTCTCCATAGAAAGGCCATTTATCTTGAGAGTGCTTTCTGCAAACCGTTTTACCAGGTATTTACTTTTAACTATCCACTTTATTACAATCTCTTGCAGTGTCTAGGGGTACAGAATTGTTTGGGAAACTTCTTTGACACAATGCAAACCAACAGCCCAGAAAGATTTCTTGTGGAGAAGTGGAGGAGAGAGGAAGATTTAGAATCAATGTAGCATTAACCTTCTTTTACTGTCATGAGACTTACCTAGTCCTGCTTTTCATAACAGCAATTTAGCTTTCTTTAAACTGAATCAGAGGTAATAATGAAATACAGTAGAGTACTCATTTCTTAACTCAGCAGAAATTAGATTTTACTTGCATAGGACACAGAATTCTATTGTGATATATTGCAATGCTTTTACTAAGCCATTATGTGTTTTTATGGCTGTGGTTTTTGCATAGTAAATCCTGTTGAAAACAAAACAAAACCAAGCAAAGCCCACAAATTTTTTACACTTTGAAGAAAAACACATTTTCCTTTCATGGAAAGGTTTTCTTACGTATAAAGCATCTCAACTTATTTTCCAATGCAATTCTAAAGACAGAAACCAGTGAGACAAAATTATTAAACATTCTGACATAACTAACATGCAAAGATTGATGGGGAATATTATAGGAAATGAAAAATTTATGCTATGCAAGTAATAAAAAAAAATCCTTTATTTACAGGATAGAAGATCCTTAAATCTAACCAAGTAAGTACACAAAGAAAGACTATAAAGTACACCAACAAATACTTTAAAAAGCTGTATGATATGTCTCAAGTACTAAACTTTTATAGTCATGGTGACTCTAAAATATTATCACTAAGAGCACAATTAAGTTCCAATTTCTGTGTATCATGAAGTTCTAATGCGGATTTTAAAATACAATTTGTTTTTAATTTCAACTAAATATGATTTCTTTAAAAGCACATGGTTCTGTCCGTATTAGGGTGGGTGGGAATATTTTCAACCATAGAGTAAATATAACAGAAAATATCAGCTTGTACTTCTCAAAGCTTAATGGAAGAACTCACAAATTATTCTTAGTGTGATTTAAAGGTCCCTTTTATATAGATCCTGCAGGAGAATGAAGTACATATGAACAGAAGAATGTAAACTGCATACATGGGATCACTATGTACATAAATTTCTATCTTCTTTGCAATGATTGAACAATACATAAAATGTTAAGTAATACTCTCTATTGATAATTAATCATGTGAACCACATTCATTTAAAGTGTGAACCACATTCATTTAAAGAATAAAGTACCTCAGGGAAATATTTTTAATGCCTCGTCTCCCTGTAAATATGTTTTTGGTTTTTTTTTTCTCTCACTCTTAGAAGACCCCAGGCTCTTCATTTCCCTATAAAGTATTAATATAGAGTTTAAAAATTACAGATGGTTAAAAAATGTAAAAGTGATGAAAGTTTCCTGAGAATATTGATAAGATTTTTCTGACTTTCAGTTTCTATTCTTTCCTCTAGAACTAAAATTCTTTTCAGTAGGACTCATAAAGGAAACATCAAATCATGTGATTGTGTCTTGCTACTCTCTGTTGTTCAGTGACCAATTTCAAAGCAAATTAAAAACAAGCAGGAAGTTTCATAAATGTTTTTTTTTATTAAAAGTCTTCAATAGTCAAGAAATTACATTGAATGATTACTTAGTTCTGCTGTGAAGAACAGGTAAAGAACAGGTTTACCTTGACTGTTCTGTAGATAGAAATTTTTCGTATTTCATCAAAATGTCCAACACATGTCTAACTGGTATTTATCTCTAAAGAGCTCTGCTGACTCTCCTGGAGAGTTGTGTATCAGTCCCTTGTTAAACGTAGCTAAGACACTATTTTTATAATATCACTATGCAAGATTGGATTCTTTGGGCATCAAAAAGTACAGTACCCTTTAAACATTCCTTCCTGTTAACTGCTTTTTGCAAAGCTCCTCTCCACTGGGCAAACAGCTGTGGTTTACCAGTCCTTTGCTCAGGAAGACATACACAAATGCTAACATACTTAATGCATTCCATATTTAAAAATTGAAAAACATTCATTTTTTAAGACAAAAAGGTATATATGAAGAAAACAGACACTACAACTACAGACAGATATATTTGCTTCTGTTCATGTGCCAATCACAGTATTGGTTGGGCATTTCCCCTTAAAAAAATCCCAAAATATGTTAGCAGTCAATAGCTCAGTGTCACAATGGACATCAGTGAGAGGTAGTGGCCCTGAGGGGTCTGTATTGGCACCAGTGTTAAATATTTTCATTAAAGAGGAAGGGATTTAGTGCACCCTGAGCAAATGTGTGGATGACACCAAACTGAGTGCTGTGGTTGACACACTCAAAGCTCAGGTTGCCATCCTAAAGGACAGGATGCCAGAGCAACCAGTTCTGGCTTCTTAGATCAAATTTTAAAAATAATTTTATTTCCTTTAGCATAAAACCCAAATAAGCCAGATCAGAATTAGGCCTTTCAAATCTAAAGAGGAAGCTGAGATATAGGAAAAAGAAATATCCCCTGAGGATAAACAACTGACTATCTATAATGAAAATCTTTGTCATTGAGCTCTGGAGAAAAAGATTCATTGTCTATAGAAATGCCATTCCTGTTCATTACTCTTGCAACAGCATAATCACATTTATAAAATTTTGCTTACATGCTCACTAGAATAGTCCAACCCTCAGCAATTAATACTCTAATTGTTTGATGCAGATAGCTAAAAGTACTCTAATTATACAGATTGTTTGATGAGAAAAGAAAATTATTTCATTCTGCAGCACATGTGAAAAAGATGCTTAAAATTGATGGCTTTGCTTAGTATAGAACATAATAGGAAAATACTGTTCCCATTTTGAAAAGCAGGGAAGTAAGAGAGCAATAAAAGCAGATGTTCATACAATTGCATGAGAGTGCTATAAAGTTCAAACCACTGTAGCTGCTGTAACCAGTTGTTGCTATCTGTGTTGCAGCCTGCCTGATGCAACTATTATAACTGATTTTAGCAAGAGGTATGTTCTATTTTCAGCAGTAAACTTAGAATGTTTCCCAGGTGTTCTTATAAGTCAGGAACTCAGCAAAATATCTCTGTTTTTGGGACAGAGTATATACATGTAACGTGTACAGTGCTTGACATACCGTCATTCCTTAACCAAGCTGCAGTCACGGCCATTCAGGCTAGATAAAATATTTGTGGAAGTATGACATAAGGAGTGTTTTCCAACATGTCCATGTCTTACAGATATATTAATTTAATGCAAAAACATAAAATCTCTGGAATTTTGCTGGGGAGACTGGCTGGATTTGGTTGTGGTTTTGTTGGTTTTTTTTTTTCTTCTGAGATGTTGAATGTTCTGAAGTCCAGTCTTCAAATTAGAGCAGAATATGTAGATAGGTAGATACCAAATTAAAACAACAAAAAGAATTGCTGGATCTGAGGCAGAATGAAAGCTACAAAGGATGAGAGAGGATAATAAATTCCCTCTAATGCACACCAAAAAATGTGCGAAGGAAACCTAAGCTTTTGTAAAAATCAAGTGTGAAAGCAGAATTTAAATTATATCATTTCTAGAATTTCAAAGACCTATGAGAGAGTCTGTTCAAAACATTGTCTTCCAATTTGCCTTAAAAATTTAGATGGTATTTTTACTTAAATGTCTTAATATATTTACTTAAATATTTGTTCTTATTTACATAACATAACAGAAAATTGCATAAACTCTTTAAGATTTTTCATGCAATATTGCTTTCTCCACATTCCGTATTTTTAAAGCAAGATCCACAGATTGTCAGTTGACATTTTAGAGAGTTCTATTTACCACCTTTTCTCTGGAGAAGCTGGCTATACTATAAAGGTCATAACCAAGGACATCATGGTCCTTAAACAAGCTTGGCAACTCATGTGAGAAAATAAAGATGAAGCAGATATTCTTTACTAAGGTTAGCTTAGGGTTTCTGTGGCTCTGCAGATAGCTTTTATTGAAGCCAAAGGATTGTAATTTGTTATCCACTCTGGTGCTGAGGGCTTGTGCTAGTTATGCATGTAGTCCATTAAATTTTTCTTTATCATGTTCAATCCCCATAGTGAAAGATAGCACACAGCAAGGCACAATGGAAATGTAAATTCAGGATGAAAGCTAAGGAGACAGAAGTCAAAGAGAAAATTTTAACGAGCAAGCCATACATTCTCCTAACGGTATGAGTTGTTTTTATTTCATATGTTGTCCTTGTTCCAGCCTGGGTAGGGTTAATTTTCGCAGTAGTCAGGATGGTCATGACCAGAACCTGGTGATTATTTGTACCACATCCCACCTCACACCCCTTCTCCTTGGGGGAAATGTTAGACTCCACATGATGAGCAATAATGTGTGACTCATTCGCCTCTTTCCTTGCACACCCCGTTATTAATAGTGTTGCTGCTACCATTTGTTTTCTTGTTTCATTTGCTGTTTCCAGTAAATTGTTCTTATTTCAGCCTGTGATCTTTATCTTTTGTGCCTCCAATTTTCTTCTTCATATTACAACAAGGGATAGGGAGTAGGGAAATGGGGCAGTTAACAGAGAACTCATGGGATGGAGTGTTAAAATGGGAACACTAAACTGTGAAATATCACTCCTAAACCTCAATATATGTTTTATAAAGTTCTCTCTTCTGAATTGTGTATGGGACTTGGTTAATCCCAGTGTAATCAATATATTTTTAATTACATTATTTCTGATTTATTAGCATGAAAATTAATTGTATTATATCTTTATTATAATGTTTTTATTGAACATGCCTATGCAGCAACATATATTTTATGGATATGATTAATTTCATTACATACCAACCAGAATAAATATAAAAGTGACCAAATACTCTCAGTGTAAATTTTATTGGCTTTGCAAGCAGACAGCTAGACAATAATGATTCTATGAGGGATTATGCAGGTGCGTGTGCTTTTTTGCCTTTTAGCAGCCTGATGTGCTAGAAAATAAACCTGATTTACACATCATATTGCATGTTAAATTTGCAATAACTAATAATAATGAGGATAGTGAAGGTTTAATGCAAACTATCTGAGTGCCCTGTTAATAGAATCAGAAATTCCATTTTAGATAAGAATATTAATAAATTGCCAGATTTTGAAAAAAGGAAATGGATTGTGTTCAATAAAGTATTGTTAGGTTAACTACTCATATGCTTTACCCTAATTCTTTAATTTAAAGGTTGTTCTCAAAAAGATGTAATCTAGAGCTTAGGTAAAACTTTTCTATTACTAGTAGATCATAAGGAAAGGGCACTCTTAAATCCTTTTGCAATTTATACTTTTCTGTTTTTCTTGTCTTTCTCTTACTCAGAAATTAAGATCCGGAGGGAAGCCAGGTCAAAAATTTTAAAATTAAATTGGATTAAAAAAATGCTGCAATTTCCTTCCATTTCTTCTGACCTGAAAATGGTTGACTTCTATGCTCATATGTCTCTTGTACTGAATTGTAATTATTATAAGTGGAGCCATAAAATACTACAAATGTCAAAAAAATCTAAAATTAAAGTAAATTATTTTACTGTACACTATCACCCTCAAAATTTGTGCTCTAAAGTACATTAAAATGCTAAATAATGCTGTAGCTGCTTTAGCAGAAATTATAAACAGCTCCAAACACTTAATGAAGTGTAAAAGCTTTTTAAAAGTTATTTTCTGACAGTAGTACTGTCTAATTGCCTAGATGAACCTTGTTTAACATTGTCAATTTAGCTGGATTTAGCCCAGCAAACCACAATGACAAAATCTGTAGGTAAGAACACATGACAGATGGAAGTTACCTCATTACACTGGAATAAAATGCAATTAATTAGGTAAGAGAATCTTTCTGATTTTTATTACACCTTTGGAAAATCGTTGGCAATTCACAGCTCAAAACCCAAAAGCAAGAAAAAAAAAACCTTACCAAATGAACTGGTAAACCACCTGCCTCATCCCACTCCCTGTTCAAACAGTTTTATTTCAGATTTTCAGTTTTAGTCCATGAATGACAGCAATGAAAAGATGCATAATCATAATTAACACAATAATGTGAAGTAAGAGTCAAATTGTCCATCTCAGAATACCAAATCATCCTGCACTGATCTTTTAACACTGTATTGCAATGGAAAGCTTTGAATTTGTCCCATTGCAAATTCCAAGTTTTATTTTACTTTTCATTCACGTTTTGCATAGAGGTCACAGTGTGTGAGTCTTGTTTGTACACAGTTGATAGGGGATAGTTTGAAATTATTTCTTGGGCCTGCAGTTCACCTGAATTGTTCACAAATTTTTTGCACACTTCAGAGAGAGAAAAACAGAATCACACAGATGTTTTATAGTTTTCAAGGATAGACACATCAACTAAAACATCAATGCATAGAATATCTTTCATTTATTTAAGGAAACCACTATTCAAACACAGATTGACATGAACATATCATCTCACTTAATTTTCCTATTAAGAGAAGAGAGTTTTGCTTATTTAAACCTTTTTCTTGAAAAAAACCCAAAACTTCTAAAACACTGTGGAAGTTAAGCTAATAATTTTACATTTCGTAAGATCTAAGTGTTCTCTCACATACAAGATTCTTTTTGATGCAATTTAAAATTAGCAGCTTCTAAAACATCTTCCAGAGATAGATGCTTTGGACACTGGTAATTACTAAATCATGTGCAGCTGTACACATTTTTGATAGCCCTTATAGCTCACAAAACTGCTTCAATGGCAATAAATCTAAACAATTCTCTCTATTATAATCAGTGCCATCATGTTTTTTATACAAAAAAACCCAATTCTTGCAGGTTCAGAAGCAAAAAATTTTAAAAAGCTTCTGTTCAGATTACATAGATTATATCTAATTTAAGATACAGTGATTTTTCTTGAGATTGTAATAATGAGGAAAACACAGGGAAAAATAAATCAGTCTTGTTCTTTTGTGGAAAATAGGATCCTTTTTGCAATAATTTCTAGAATATGCCAAGAAAGAAACTGCTTTCAAATGAGAAGGATCTTGAATTCTTCCTATATTGAGAGAAGTTAGTAATGAAATTCATACTGGTTTAGTACACTTTGTTGGGATCTCAATAGCAGGAAAATTACTCAAATTACCATGAAAGAATAGCTTAATCCAGTGGAAAAAGAAGAAAGGGAGAACTGTGACTAAAAGTTGAAGAACCCAATGGTATGGGACTTCAGTTAGAATTTTCTGGATCCTCAGCTTGGCTTATATATTCTAGAAAAGAAGATGGACCTCCCTGACCACTAGTAACAAGGTGTTATCAGAGAGGATTAACATGATATGAAACCAAATTTTTTTGAATAATTGTGGAGACAAAGAAAACAGGCATGTTCACCAAAGGGTTTGCTTAGCCTGTATTGACAGTGAGATTCTTTTCACAGACTACAACTTCCTCAAGGGGGGCTATATATCTCCTCTCTCTTGTGACCAGTGACAGGAACATGGAAATGGAATGAAGCCGTATGAGGGGAAATTCAGATTGGACATTAGGAAAGCGTTCTTCACCGAGAACCTTTGTGGTTGGTCCCTGGAGCAGGCACGCCCCGGGAAGTGGTCATTGCACCAAGCTTGTCAGAGTTCAAGGAGCGTCTGGACAAAATCATAGGATTTAGTTTCAGGTTTTCCTGTGAGAAGCACTCAATGGCTCTTAAGGAACAATAATTTTTTTCTATGGTTCTATGAAAATGCACAAAAAAATTAGCTGACAATCAAACAACTTCCAGTAATTTCACGAATATAAGCTGTACCTTTTTTATTGAAGAATGCAGCCTTCCCCACTAGTGCAGCTAATCATCAGATGTGGCTGATTTATGGACAAATACCAGCAAAATGGTAGTGCGAGCCAGCTGGGGAGGGAGCTGCTGTGGATCTGCTGCAGAGCAGCTGCGGAGATGCAGCCAGCCGTAGAGCTGCAGCCAGCCGCAGAGCTGCCACGGAGCTGCGGCCAGGAGGGCTGGGGGCAGGGGTCAGGTGGGCTGGGGGCAGATGGGCAGCAGGCTTCACAGGGCGGCGGGGCCGCGAGCAAGAGGTGCCATGGTGCCAGCGGCAAGCGGCTGAGTGGTGTTGGCGGCGGGCGGGGCAGTGGGGCCCTGCGAGCGTCGCCGAGGCGCGGGGGCTTGCGGTTGGTGGGCTCTGCCGAGCAGGCGGGGGCCGAGGCAGTCAGCACCGGGGGCGGGAGTGCTGGGAGGGTGCCTGGGGCTGCCTTTAAAGGCTTCGCTGGTCTATGAAAACTGTTTGCAACTTGAGCACCTGACACCAAACCCCGCGCTGGCGCGATTCTGTCACTAACTCGTTACTTTGTCGCACATGGATCCTCCCTTTTTTTAAAAAAACAATGCGGCTTATATTCGGGTGCGGCTTATATATGGACAAATCCCATGGTCTACCTGGCTAGCCAGATGTGCGGCTTATAATCAGGTGCAACTTATGATTGTGAAATTACTGTACCTAGATGACACATTATTTTCTATACCTGTTTCTGTGTACTACCAACAGTGGGAACTTTTAAGAAATCAGATTCCATCTGGATAATTTATATTTGGAAATCAAAACCAGTGACCTTGATATTAGCTCCCAGAATCTCCAGTTTTCTAGCAATAGATTAGAAATAATAATATTAACAATCTCTATTACATGGACATTGAAATAAAATAGTCATAAATATTTTAAAAACTAGATCTAAAATGATACCATCAGAGAAAAATCCAGAGAGAAAAATCATATATTTTTATTCGGTATAAATATTCATTATTGTGGATTAAATGAAGTTTGATGTGAAATGTTGAAGGGAGAGATTAAAAAAAACAAAGAACATCAAAGCAAGACTTATCTGCTGAGTCAGGAAAGTATCCTCTTGGAAAAAAAAGTATCATATGAAGACTGTTCCTTATGAATACCCTATCTAAAACAACTTTTCTTTTTTACTTTCATGAAAGTGTCAGTGTTTAGAGTGCGCTGTATTTTGTCCTGGTTTTTAATTTGGTTTTAGTTTAAGTTAGATAGAAGTAACTTTTCAGTGAACTAAAAATTCCTTGGATATGGTAACTTCAGGGTGAAATTTAGGATCATGACACTTCTGGTGTCAATAGCAGTCATTAAGCTGATAATTAGCCTCAACAGAACTACAGAAATGCTCTGTGAGCCAACACTCTCTGGGAGGATCTGCCAGGTGCACCTGCTCTTGGGTCAGGGACCCTGCAGGATCTGCTGAAATTGTTTGCCCCAGAGAGAACAAAGACACAATTTTATGAGTCCAGAAATGAGGGTTAGGTAGAAAGTTGCACAAGATCTGTTCAAGGTCTTCCAAAAGCATATTTGGTAAAAAAACATTCTTCAGTAAAAACATTGCTTCATCCAAAGCAGATGCACTTCAAATGTCTTTACCTTATAAGATATTTTTGCAGTCTTTATGGATTTTTAACATGGCCTTACATACAGATGGTTGTTTCTTGCACAATATATGTGGAAAGTGGCTTTTCACTGAAGAGATACAAGACATGCATGCAAAAGGATAATTTTCCTAAGGTTTGTACTACTAAACACACTATAAAAGAAGAAATCTATTCATGTTCACAAGTAGAACAAAATCCTATGTCAAGTTCTAAATAGGATGTGTCTTAACATGACGGCCTCTATGAAGACTTTCACAGTCCCATTTGAGCATTAGGAATTTTTGATAGTGAGGAAGACAACACCCAGAGGTAAGAAAATCAAGAGTTAAAATCTAGTAATTTCCAAGTTATGATTGTCTGTTTCTGTTATATTAAAAATAAATATATTAGGGAAGACAGTTTTTTATAATGGTATAACACTGAACTAGCATAAATAACACCTCCTACCTATTGAAAAAGGCAGGTGCTTTGCAAATTACAGACAGGTAAGGACAGATAATATTACAAAATATTTGTCTCTCCTATTCAACTAAGAAAGGCAGTTTTAAGAATCCTAACTTAGATTTTTAGACACATATTTCAGCACCCAGTTTTGATACCATTGACCTTAACCTTTAACATAGAATTGACATTTAGATAAGGTTCTGACATAAGAATACAACTGGTGTTTATTCTTTTTTTTATTGAGTTATGTGTTTTTTACATTTCAATATTAAAATGCTGTACACACGTGGAATATGATGCCATAACACAGAGCAATAGAGAGTATGCTGGCTAATTCTAAACAAGGCAAATTGATGCTAGAAGGAGTAAATCTACAGTTCAGCAGTTTTCTACTTGTGCTAATTTACTCTTCTTCAGCATTTCACAATTGGGTCTAAGCACAGTAGTAGAGGAAGAACAGCTCTTTAAAATACCCATGATTGGGTTGCAGTTTAGTTCCATTAAGCAAGAAAACAAAAGAGGAGTTTGGTGTTTAGGAAACTCTTTTTGTCCACTGTTTTTTTCTCAATTCTTGTATATTTGCAAAGAATTTAAAGTTCTTTTTCCTTGAACATGTCACAGGGTACACAATAAGAAGCAGTTTCTTTGCTCAGAGTTTCAGGAGCATTTTCAGTCAACACATATACCCTAAACGTTTGCTCTCAAGCACAGCAGTGCTCAGAAAAGAAGAATTAAAGAAGTCATTCATTTTAAAGGAATGATAGGGTCAGGTCTCTGGCTAGATTGCTGAAGAGAACAAAACCTCTTCAGCAGTATCAAAAGACTCCATAAGACACACAAAAGCAGTACGTTCCCTAAGCTTTTTTGGAAATATTGATTGCTACCTACTCTTCTATTCTGAAAAGGATGGCAGTTATCTTCTCTGAACACAAAATACAGAAAATAATACCACGTAAAAAGGGAAACATTACAGCTGAATTTCCTGACAGAAGTCAGACCTCTGCTTTCTCAATGACAGAATTAGATCTATGAAAAGCTTTCAAGGAGAGAATGTAAAGAATTACTTCTGCTTTTATAATATAAATAATGCTGCTCTTTGTTGTGGCAGTACAATTACAATATTGTATCATTTTCTGATTTCGTCAACATTTTAACAAAACCAGCAATTTTCATTGTTTCCCATTCTAAGATGTGATTGTATTTAGCAGAATAATACACTTTTATGTTAAAAGGAAGAATTATTCCATTTCAATGATAAAGATGCAACAGATTTTATAAAAATCTGCATTTTCTTCTTACAATATTATGGTTTCTTCACTTGCTCACTGGTTAATACATCAGTAAAAAATACTATTGCTAAGAGCAATGGTCAGTAAGTCTTTGGTTCCTTGATATGTTATGAGAAAGCTGAAAACAGAAAACTAGTCTTTGACAGGATTTATTCTTTTCAATAGCTTATTGCATAATCTTGGTTAAGCCCTCTGTTTAGAAAGAAAATCTAAAAGATCTTGTACCATTTTAAAAAGATGTTATATTCTGAGCCTCTCTTTTGCTCCTGAATCAAACTAACTGCAATATATAATAAAGAAAAATTAAATGAGGAAAAGAAAACACATTAAGTATTTGATCCTTAATCCTGTTTTTAAGTGAGGCGTTTGGTATAGTGTGCCTAAATACTGTCTAAAATTGGACATCTCACTTGTTTTTACGAAAAAATGTTTTTAAGATACAATTCACTTTCAAGAATAAATGTGAGAAACATATCCAAAGTGTAAGAAGTGATTAGCTTTATATGAATGCTCATGGGATCTGTTCATATATCCTGTTTAAAGAATTTATATAGTCTTTTTAACAATAAAGTTAATTGCAGATATAATGTCAGTTTTGTAATCCATCTCAAAATGCAGCTTCAGGATCCTGTGTTTACTCTGAATCATTGCCACTCAAATATGTGGGCAAAAGGGAATTAAAGGAAGAAATAACAGCTAACAACCAAGAAAAGTTAAATCTGAAATTTTGGCTTATTCTGCTTCTACACAAGTGGTAAAAATACCATGTCAATATGATTTTATAACAGAAAGTACCTCTTGTATTTCTCCAATATGCTAATTTCTTGTATTTGTAACTATCAGCATCCCACCATTTTCTTTATTTTCTGCTTTGCTACAAGCTTGCTTGCTTTACTGCCAGCTGAATAAGTACTTTATTTTGTACAAACTAATCTGTATATTCTGATGAATACTGATTGTGCATTGTGTACTGATGAGACATGCCACCTTTTTTTTCCTTAGAAAAATAAAGAAAAAAGATTTCTACTTGGTACTGAGCTGTGGTAGGCTAATGTAGCATTAAAAGAAACGAAATAGATCACATTTTTATCCATATACATTCAAGAGTAGAAAAATTAACTGAATGCAGTCTTATTTAATTTAAACTTTGATAGATACAGTCACACAAATATAGCTTTTTATTCTGGTAATGATTTTTATTGCACAGATCAGAACCTTCATTCAGAAGAGTCTTTAACAACATTGTAAAAGCAGTTGCTTCTACCTTAGACTTCTTGAAAAACAAAACCAACTACTCTATGTTGATCATAACTGTCCTTCAAAGAATCTTAAGAGCTCTTATTGCCTTACCTCTGAGTTCTGTATTGACACTCTTGCAGTGACCTGTGAACTCTGTCACAATATCTGCCCTCTTTCCTGACTTTTGACTCCATACTGAATGTGACACGGAGAAGAGAACCATGAAAAATTTCTGTGTCTAATTTAAGATTGGCACCTTTGAAGAATATGAAACAGAACTTACTTGAGAGGTGACTGCTACAAAAAAACACTACTTTCAAACTAATTTATTGAAAAAAGTTTTAATGAGATGGTGACAGTGTTCAAATATCACCTCCCAGAAACATTTGATGTAATGGTAGGGTCTCTAACTGACCATTCTGTGAATACAGATTCTTCTATCTTTCAGCAGAAAAGAAAATATATATTGAGAAACATGACTGCTTGATGTCTGACTTTATTTTTTCAAATAGGGTTAGTTATGGAAAAAGTGAGCTAGTTGTCTAGGCAAAGAGTTAATAAGGTTCCATGGTGGAGTTCTGGATGCTGTGAGAAATTCTTACTTGTACCGTGGAGTACTAGTGATCATGCTTCCAGTGCTAAAAGTAGCAATTAAAAAAGTAATTTTTAAAAAAAAATAACTGTGGCATGCATGTCCATTTTCAGACATCCACAAAGAGATTTGTGTGTCAACGCTCAGTTAATTGCTGGGAGAAACTTTGACTTGGAGGCCTGGACAAAACCTGACTCGTTAATCAAACCCTGCTTGATTCAAAGATTAGCACAGTAATGCAAAAATGTTTATTTGTCTTTCATCATCCAAAGATGTTTCACCTGTGTGAATATAAACACATTATTTTTGTTTCAGTTTGGATTCATGCTTAAGACCAGCTAAACAGTGCGCTTGAATTAATTTGGTAACATCTGACTGTCCTTAACAGAAGGCGCTATTTCAACACTTTAAATCTCAGATGTTGTACAGAAGAGATCTGATTTCATAAGAAAAATACAGTAATTTCACGAATATAATCTGCACCTTTTTCATTGAAGAATACATCCTACCCCAGTAGTGTGGCTTATATTCAGGTGAGGCTTATTTATGGAAAATTTCCGGCGAAAGACCAGACAGGAAGTGTGAGCCGACTGGTGAGAGAGCTGCGGCGGGCCGCCCCGAACCATGGGCACTGTGGGACCTGCAGTGGCGAAGCTTGGGGCGGCCCATGGCAGCACGTGGCGTCATGGCTTGGGGCAGCCCGTGGCAGCAAAGCAGTGCG
>VRYO01001463.1:78870429-78907200 GCA_009812075.1 Sialia sialis | reverse complement strand
TTCTTCTAACTTTTAACTAAAATCCTAATTTCTTTAAGATTAGTGTTTCACTTGCATGTACGGAGAGATGGCACCATTTCATGAAGCCAAAGCACCAAGAAGGGCCTCCTTGAAACTCTTCTATATGCATTTCCTCTGCTATCGCTTTGGCTTTTGTCCGAATGGCGACAGTTGTTAAGCCTCTCCCAGTGGCTCCTTGTTTGGAAATCCACATGCTGAGTCTTTCTTTGAGTTCCGGCCATCTCGCTTTACAACCACGAAAACTTTTTGTAGTCTTAGTAGCAAGACATAATTAATCTTCCTGTTGTCTCCACCTTTGCACCATGGTCTCATCAGTGTTGAATTTTCTAGCTGCAGACCTATTTCATGTTCTTTTGCATGGTTAATTGCTTTTAATTTAAAATCTGCATTTTAGGCAAATCTCTTCTGTGGCGGAGCCATGACAACAAAGTGTGTCTGAACTCTCGAACTGGTGGGCTTCAAATCTCGGACTGGCGGGCTTCAAATCTCGGAGTGCCTCAAATCTTGCATCCCGTGCATGAAATCTTGGAGCTCCACATCTGAAAAACAGAATAGGAGTCACTACTGCAGCGCCCCAGCCCCCAGCGCGCCTGAAGCCACAGATAGCCAAGAAGATTTTATCTGATTGGTTTACAGGGGTCAGAAACACGTGGTTCGTTGAAATCGCACCAGCCACACAATCCCGTTCTAGAAACAACATAGCCCAAGCGACTGCAACACATGCGGCTGAGTTTCAGGTAACATCTGGGTTGGCAATTCTCCGGAATTTGTCCATAAATAAGCTGCACCTGGTGATTAGCAGCACTGCTGGGGTAGGCTGGATTCTTCAATGAAATAGGTGAGGCTTATCAGTGTGAAATTACTGTAGATTGTACAGGTTCTCTCTATGTAAATCACATGAATATAGCATCTATGCACTTATCCTATGAAGCATCCACTAACAATCCACTAATATTCGTCCTCCTTATTAAGGTTAATTATTTCCCAGCTTCTTAAGATTGTTGCTTCATTTGATATATGTCAGCAGATCTCTACTGATTTTCACTAGGTAAATCAAGACTTGGGCTTACCTTTTTTCTTCTCCTTCACTTTCCAAAAGTAATTTTTGTTTTTTAATATCATATTTTGAATGGATCTTCTGAGCTTGTTCTTTTAAGACTTTTGACCTATTTTACATGTCTAGCGGGAAGTACGGTGAGTCCTGGCTAAGGCACAGGAACTTAACCAAAAGCACTGACTTCTGAAGGTGTTCATCCCTTAACACATATCTAGCCAACATCTCTGCCTGCTAAACTGTCCTAAAGAAAACAAAACATAAACCCAAAAAATTTGAAATCACTTTAAAATGGCAATTTAAGAGCAAATTATATACAGTTACCCTTCAGTTTTGACAATACTACAGATTCATCTGTAGATATTCAAAGGAATATCTTGGAAGTGTTCTCAACCCTGAGAAATCGATATACTTCAAGCAAAACAAGTAGAAACAGACTGCTTCAAATTTACCATTTTGCCTTTTTTCCCTGCCATAGGAATAATGTCACTGCAGTTGACACATTCCCACATTTCTGCAAATGTCCCTGTGTTTATTTCATTGAAGTAAGATTTTTCAACAGAAAAATATTTCACAGCAATATTTTACTGGCTCTACTGAATTCTGCTTTGGCAGATAATCCTGCTGTTTCTTCCTTTGTGTGCTTGGGGACATTTCAATAATTTTTCACTTATAAAGACATATTTTCCTTACTGTATTACTTCAGTCCTCATATTCTGAGTATAAATCTAGTTACCAGAGAGTACAGTGTAGGAGGAAATGCTACAGAGGCGATTTCTTCTCAGTAGCTGCATTGGGAGCCCTGCAGAAGACATTGTGTTGAAGAGATGGTGGTTTTTAACAGCCCGTGTCTCCTGTCCTGGGGCTCCTAGTCAAGACTTCAGAAACCTGCACACAGAGCAGGCAGCTGAAGGGGAGCTGCTGGTGCACCCCGTGCCAGCCTCTGGTGGGTGGTACAAGAGAGGTAACATCCCACACTGCCAGATAACCCTCCTGCCGCGTCCCGGAGCAGGGAAGCAACACAATCAGTATGATTGATGAATAAGCTCCGATTTATTGCTGTGCAATAGCCTTATTTATACATAGTTTAATTCCACGTCACATTGTTCACGCGACATTAATAGCATTACGATTGGTTAAAATATATTGTTCACGCGAAAAGCACGAGCAGGTTTTATTTATGATTGGTTACAGTTTTTGATGTATCATGACCTTGTCTGTTTCTTCTTTGTGATTTATCTTGGCACGTAGGTGTACAGGGTGAGACCTTCTTACATTCTTTTGTGGTTTGTACATTCTTTTCACATCCTGCTTATCTCTACAGTTACAGATAGTTCCTTTATTTTGCAACTACGGTCCTCATTTCTCACGGGAAAGCACACTTTGCTAAATCCTTCTAAATACAGCACCTATAGTGAAAGGCCTGTCCCTGACACCCTCCATTAGCTGAACAACTTCCTAATGGACACTTGGAATATGTTTGGGAACAGCAAAGTTGGATCAAAGGGTGCAGCAAGGTGGCTCTGGTAACGGGGTGTTGTGCCTCCAGGACCTGGTGATCCATACTGCAGCTGACATGAGCACAGGCAGAGTGGGTCTGGCTGACCCACTTGTCCTGTGTGGCTTCAGGCTGTATGGTGCTGCACAAATTCTTGGCCACAGGACAAACTCAGCCAGCTCAGTGTTGTAGCTGAGGAGTCTGCAGACAGTTCCCACCCATTCATTACCCACAAGCACATGATTTGCAGTCTTGCCTCTAAGGTATGAAGCAAGAATTTTCTTGGATGCATTTGATGGTACCACTGCTGAATAGTTTTCTTTAATAAAACAGTATATAACAACTCAAATGGCCAAAATGGAAGAAAATTCACCACAGACAGGATCTGTGCAGCACACCGTTGGGAAGTGCATCAGTGGTCTGTCAGATGATGCACACATGCAGAGTGCCCATCATCTGAGCTGATATAAGATTTTATTGCTGTCTGTATTCCTCCTTTTTATCCTACCTTGTTTAAACAGATACTTTGTTAAGCCATTTATTGTCCAATCTTTCTTTTTGAGATCCAGATAGAAGGCTACACCATCTCTCTATCCCTTCAAATACCAAGTGTGGAGGGAGTATTCAGAGATAAGATCTTTTTCCAGAAAGGGTTTGAAAAATAGGACAAGGAAAATGTGTTTGTGTTAAAAAATATGCAGGAAAATTTAATTAAAGATCAGTGACATTATAAAGCAGAAAGTATCATCAAATTTTAGCATCATGGAAATATCAGTTTAACTTTGGATAAAAGAGATTTTGCCCTTTGGATTGGTACCAAAGCTTGAAATGCACATTATGAAAAAAACTGTAGTCAGAGTCAAGCAGGACAAATTTTTTAATCTGGTAAAACACGTTTAGGAACTTGCAGCACAGCCACAGAACAGGCAGTCTGCAAATGGAGACTAAAAGACCAAGCTGAGAAGGAAATTACAGTGAATTCAAGAAGGAGATTATTTCTGTGTAAAGAGAGAAGAGTCTGAGATGACTCTTTTACCTGCTATTTGGCTGCAAGTCACCAAGATATTAAAGGGCATTCTCAACACTTGTTGCTACAGAAATAGGAAGTTAATGGTCCTAATACAAGAAACCTGTGCTTGCAATACCAAATTAATATTGCCTTTAGAACACATAAACAAGTAACAAAGGCAGCCTTTCAAGGCTTCACAGACTTAATGGCAAATTATTGCTAAGTCCTTGGCTTAAAGGTAAATCAGGAGAAAGTGGTGGCTGTAGATACAGCCTCCCAAACACTACAAACTGGATTAGGAGCTCTGTTACATATGTAAAGCTTAGTTATGGATGGCATAGTGGGATTTAAAGGTAAAAGTGACCCAGAACTGCCTGCAATTTAGGATTTTGTAATGAATGAATGGATTACATTTTCAGTTTTCCTTAAGGGTCATACACAATTAAAAATCAAGAAAGTTTACTGACTATGTCCCTATCCATTTTCTCCCACTAAAATCAACTGGGAACTCAATGACTACCAAACATCCTTTTAAATTTGTAAAAATGAGCTTGTTTCTAAACCTTGCATTTGATAGGCTGAGGTAGGTACACATACAAGGAAAAATTATGAATTTCTGTTCAAATTTTCAACAAAATAAATATATTTTAAAATTTTCAGCATATATAAAATTATGTAGTGTAATTATTCCCTCACAGAAAAATATGTTCATTAACCATCTATGAAATGGGCATCTATTGTAATAGGAAATGCCCAGAAATACTCTCTGAATTCTTTAGTTCACTATAAGCAGAAGAATTTTGAATAACATACTCCTTTTAACATCTATTGTTCTTGAAAGCAGACCTAAGAAATTTCAAGCATGGATTTTCAACTTTATTACCAAATAATTTACATTAAAATATATATGAATTAAAATAATATGTTAATGAATCTACTTTTGAATAAAAATAAGTAAATATACTTCAGTGCAGATTACTCTGTAATGAGCATATGTTTTCAAGTCATGATTAAACCTGAACAATCTGGGCAGGAAAAATTCTAATAAATTTCCTAGAGTGACCTATATCACTACTACCAGCAAGCTTTCCTTTTAGCTCTAGCTGCCGACACAAACAGGCAGAATTTCCACACCCACCATAATCCCACTACATGGATCTCACAGCTTTTTGTACTGTGCATTTGTGTCTGGTTCAGTCTCTCTGCTACACTAGACTGAAAGTACTGCCATACACTTTTAAGTCCTGAATAGATCATGTTGGAGTTGCTCTAATTTCCTCCATTTTATTGCAATGCTAAACAACTGTAAATGTTTGAATTAAATAGTCACTGCATTAATGTGGACCCAAATTCTCAAAGAAGACATACACATAAATGCAAAATACTATTTGCATGCTTCTAAAATCAATTTTAAATTACTTTCTTGTGATACCGAAATGCAAAGTAGTGATGAGGCATTGATAACAATAATTAACAAATTTTCTAGTGCTCCAGAAAGTGATTTTTTTACACTCTTTCTGCTAATTTATCCTTTCCAGGAGGTAGGACATATGGGTACAGGAAACTTGGGCAGCAGCATCAGCAGAGGAAGGCAGGAGCACTCTTAGATGGCTGTTTAGGAAAGCTGCAGATTTATTTTCATCAGACCACACCCAAAGCACAAAAGAGCTGTGCTAACCTGAGAAAAGAGGAAGAACATCCTTGAATCACACTATTTCAGCTCAGTCTAATAATGTAAGTAGCCCTAAACTGATAAAGCTAATTTTGATAGAAACACTGATTTGTAAGATCTTTGACAGAAGAGATTGGTGGTTTTTTGCAGTGGTTTGAGATATTGCTTATACTTTGCAACAAGCTATCATTTTATGGAAGAACGCAAAATATGCTAACCCTGAAGCCGCTCCCATTCTTAGCTCAGACTCTTGGCCTGAGTTCCCTTGCCAAAATAGGAAGCTAATTTGCTGAACTAAACTTGAACAGCTGAAACATACACACTCGATTTTGCTGACTCTACTACGTCAGCAGTAACACCTAAAAGAGAGGGAATTACAAATGCCTGGAAATTGCTTTAAAGAGCAGCAGTTTCTTGCTTGGTGAAGTGATTCAAGCCTTTAAAAACTTGCGAATTTTTGTGTAATTTTTCTTTTTTTTTCTTTTTTTTTTTTTTTTATTATTGAACAACAAAATAAGAATATTTATTTTTGCATGTCAATAGTTGCAAAGCAGAGTAAATACTCAAAGTGACTTGGTTTTGCTTGTACTTTCCAACTAATTAATCCAAAACAATAAATCGGCAGGTATGACTCTCTACTCAGGATATTAAAAAAAAAAAAAAAAAAAAAAAAAAGTTTCTCTTTGTTATGTTGATAGAGAAAGAAAAACTATCTCTACTTTATTAGAAAAGCTCTTATGCATGTCTAATATTACTTACCAGCAAACAAAGATTTAATCTTATTTTTCTTCTATACTGATGGTATTCTGGAACAAGATGGAGGTCATCTAATGTTATAGTTCTTATTTTTAGACTTTGCTTTTCTTCCTAGTAGGTCTCCAGAGAAAAGACTTTCAAAAGTCTTCCTGCAGACTGGCAGTAGGAAAAGATCCTTTCTCAGGCATGAGTCTGATTCTCTTACCAGGGATTAGATCCATTCCAAATCAGAAAAGGCATGTTAATTAAAAATTCTCCAGAATATCACTCACAGGAAAATTTGTATGGAACAGGTACAAGAGCAGAACGACCCCACTCTTAATAAATTTCATTTCTTAAGCAGAGTAGATTTAAAAAGTAAATATCAATTTTAATTTAAAGATTTTATCCTGCAATATTATACATTTTTAAAAACAAAACCTAGGGGGAAAAAAACCATAAAAAACAAAACCCAACACAATAAGCCTCCAAAGCTTCCAGCCTACTTTAGACCAATTCAGTATTTCCGAGTCCTGTCTGGAAATTCAGTTCCATACCAGCTCTTACATTCTACTTTTCCTAAGAGGTTTATTTTTCAACTTATTTATGGCTTCATTTTTCTGTTTTTTTTCCCACAAATGGAATGTTAACATAAGCCATAAACATTGTCCCTGGCACACTCTTTCTGTGACTTTCCCTTTCTTTTAAGCCAATCATCAGTTCATACTTGGATTACTATCACTCTTTGGCCTCTCAACCCTGTGATGCTGTAGGAAGGTAAAGATGCTAACATTCTCCTTTACTTCTTTCTCTTTCCTTCTCTCTTCTGAAAACTGGAGTAATCTTCATGGGGGGCAGGTTGCTTTTAGACAAGCTAGTAGTGTCATAAGCATTGAAGGTTTCCCTAATAAATCTTGCAGCTACACCTGCCTGAAATTAATGAGGAAAGTATCAGAATCCTTTTTAGGAATGTAATAGAATCACAGAATCATAGAATAGTGTGACTTGGAAGAGACCTCTATGATCATCTGGTTCTAACCTCATCACTCTGGGTGGGGATTTTACTAAAATTGAAAGAAAGAGGAGAGGAGCAGGAAATGAGAAGACAGAGCTAAATACTTCTGAAGAAAGAGAAACAAAAGCAGTTTGGAAAACAATTTATATTTGACTTTGCAAGACTGCAAAATTTCAGCAGAAATGGGGACATAGCAAACAATATAACTGAAACCCACTAGCTCTTGAAAAAAAAATTGTGATCAGCATAATTCCCTGAGCCTTATGCACTAGAATTCAGTATAGACTTTATGAATGTTTATAATGTTTATAAAACCATACACAGAAATGGATTTTAAATGACTTTGGAAAGAAAGGTGGAATTAGGTTTCCAGGGGGAGAAAAAAATCAACAAAAAACCCTAAAAATAGCAACACAAAGCAAATAATCTTCATTTATGAAGGTTTCTTAGGTTAGGAAAAGTATAAGTGAAGTTGCAGGTAGTTTTCTATATTAATTCCAGCATTATACTTAACATGACTGATTTCTTAATTTTCTGAATAAATACAATAATGGGAATATACTTAGTTTTCATATAAAAGACTTCATTTTAGATTAATAATAAAAATTGTGCAGTCATTCTTGTAAAATCAAATTAAAGAGTTATATGAAAGGAAAAAAGACACAGAGAACAAATATTTCATTATTTGAATATTTGCCTGGAAATAAACTGTAAAAAGAGGTGAATATGGAAATACATGAATAAAAAAAATGAATCAAAAATACCTCATCAATGGATATGTACAGTAATTTCACACTCATAAGCTGCAGCTGGTTATAAACCGCACTTCCGGGTAGCTGGGAAGACCACGGAATTTGTCCATAAATAAGCTGCACTGGGTATAGGCCACACTTTTTAAAATTTAATTTAAGCAAGGATCCATGTGCAACAAACTAACAAGTTAGTAAGAGAATCGCACGATCACAGGGTTTTCTGTCAGGTTCTCAATTTGCAAACAGTATTCACAGACTGGCGAAGCCCCAGGCACCCTCCCTGTGCCGCGGACCCTGGCACTCCCGCCCCCAGAGCTGGCTGCCGTGGCCCCCCATCGCTGCGCGAAGACCGGAGCTGGCGGCCCCCCTCATTGCGCAAAGAGTGGAGCTGGCAACTCCCCTCACTCGCAAAGAACCAGCGGCCTGGCCCTAGTTCCACAGCAGCTCCTTGCCCGACCAGCTCACACTTCCGGGTTGGCATTCTGCTGGAATTTGTCCATAAATAAGCTGCACCTGGTGATTAGCCACACTTCCGGGATCGGCTCAATTCTTCAGTGAAATAGCTGCAGCTTATCAGTGTGAAATTACTGTATTTGTTTTCTAAGCATTCATAATCCATATCTTTCTCTGGGAGATAGAAGATTTTACACTGGACCTCGATAGAACTCCTCAGTGAGATGATAAATCTTTCACTGGGCTTAAAATATGTTTGAAACACTTAGCTTTAATAACTTTCTGCTTGTTGAACTCTAACTTATGTTATTGTAAATCGAATGTAACTCTCTTAATGTCATATGATATTACATAGGTTTCATGCTAATGCAAAGGATAGAAGAATCAATCTATAAACTTGCTATAGTTCTGCTTCATCATTACTGTGTTGTGGGTGGGACTTACAGATGATTTACTGTGAAAAGCAAATTATTTGAATTACAATGCATTTGTTTTCACAGCACCATTTCCATCTGCTAAGCTTCTCTTGAGGGTTATTTCTGTTTGACACATCATTATATTTTTAGTTATAATCTTTTATTAAGAGCAAACAAATATGTTGACAGTGCAAAACATTTTCTTTCATGAGCAGTAAGAGATAAGCAAACTACTTAGCAAATAGAAAAAATATATGACAGAGTGGAGGTAATACAAATAATAGGTTACATTGAACATAAACACTGTCATAAGCATTAGATCAAAGTCTTGTTTCTAATTAATTCATCCTATTTGAATGTTTCCCTAAGTAATGTTGTTCCATTGCTACATGTGGCTAGCAGTATTTTTATTCCAACTCTCTTGTGTCTTTTATTGCAGTAAGCCATATTCCTTTAGGGCTCAATTCTGCAGTCTTCACTCTATCTAAATTCCCAGTTCAGTCTGGGGGCAGGATTTGCTTGAACAAGGACAAAAGAATTTAGTCTCTAGTGTGTAGTTATAACAGTATTCTCAAAGCCTAAATGCATTATATTTTAGCAGAGTCTAGAATTTAATATGGAACAGAAGTGTCTTAAAATCTACTTCACTTTCTGCTTCTGAATTTTTCCAGGCTTCCTTTTTCCATTAATATTGCCACCAATAAGTTAAGTATAATAATGAGCAATAAGCTCCTCTGACAGATAATTTGATTAAAAGCTCTGAGTATCTATTGTAGGTCAGATGCTGTGAGAGAAATTTCTCATACAGTATAAAGCTCAGATCACCAACTTAATATTTCCTTTTTTATGTGACTAGGAAGAGATTCCAGAGCAAAATTCCTTGAGTCAATCACAAAGTGCTTAAAAGACTTGTGTTACATGGCAGCTGAAGTATTAGTTCCCAGGAACCCACAACTTTTTGCAGTATGGAAAAGGGGCACGCAACAATCTTTGCTTCTCTCTCTCTCTGGCTGTAGCAGGCATACAAGAATTACTCTCTGGACATGAGGAAATATCATTATTTTATTTTCCAAGGTCTTATGCATATTTCAAGCTCTACTGCCTGGCATGTTTCATGCAAGTTAAACATCTGTCTTCTCTATCAGAAAAGTGCCATAGCTCAACTTCTGCAAGTCAAATAAGATATAGCACAACTCACATTTTTCTGTTCCAAATACTAAACTGTGAAACAAATTAACCATCTGTAAGAATATATGCAATTATCCCATTCTGACAGAATTGTGCCTTGTACTTTGAACTCTCAGAGAAAATGTCCTCTAAATCAGCAGCCTTTTTGCTGTGATAAACTTCTAAATGAAATCTGAAGGACCAAAACAGAAGTTAATTTAGATTACCACACACAGTGATGACTGGAATTACATGTAACAGAGCTCAAATGCAATTTTAGACTGATATAGAGCCCATTACAGATTCACTGAAAGAGCACAGAAGGTTTTATGAAGGGTTGAAGAATGTGAGCTCATCCTACATGACGCTGTGCTCAGGTCTGTAATACACATCTTTAGAAAAAGTAGCACATGCCCATAGGAAAATTTTCTTTGTATGTAAATCTAATTCACATTTGTGGAGAGGACTGTGAAGTCAGGCCTGACCTTTAGATTTTGTATACCATAATCTGAAATCTGAGTCATCAATGACTGAAACCTATCATGATAATCCCTTTTTGTCCCCACATCTCCTTTTACACAGCTTTAGTCTCTTTCCTGTATGACCCATAAAAACCCAAATTTAAAAAAGATCCTCCATACTCATTTATGTCATATATTCTATTTTCATAAAGTATTTTTTCTAAACATTTTCTTTCATATGCAACCAGGTTTTTTTAACACCTTCGTTTTGTCATCCTCCAAAATGTTCAATTTGCTTTAATTTCTCTGTTACATGATCCTTCCCATTGTTGTATTTTATTATCCTGCTTGAAGACCTTCACTTCTGTGAAGTTAAGCTAACAAGTTAAAACTGAATAAAATCTTTATAATGTAGCTAACAAAAATATAGGCATATCTTAAAAAAAATTACTCTGTCCTGGCTTACCACCTTTTAAAGAACACTATTATCATGTTTCTAAAACATTTCATTTCCCTAAATCTCAGCATGAATTTATCTCTATAAAAGTGAACAAAAAGCTTTGACTAAAAATAGGAAACTTGATCCAAATGGACTTATTTAGATGAGGATTAGTATACTCTTTTCAATCTGTAATTTCTGAATGGGCAATATGCAGAAAATATTAATCAATTTGTGAAAGTACGGCTGCATTCTAGTGGCAAGAATTCACACAGAACATTTAAAAACTGGAAGTGAAAAATTACTTTTCTTATATTTTGTTCTTCTTATAAGAAGAGCATATTTTGAAATCAGGCTAAATTGTCCATGCGCAAGTTTTATTTATTATTGTTACTAAAGAGACTTTCATTAACAAAAAGTACTAGAAAAATAGTGTGGGATGCTAAAGAATATAAAGCAACCTCTCATTTTCTAATGGATACATTTTTCTAATCTGATCATTTCTTATGTATCTTTAATAATGATTTATTTTTCAAAAACCCAGTCATGTCTTGGGTCTCTATATGTGAGAGCCAAAAGAGCTGTTTGGAGATGATTAAGTCCTATGTGAACTCCTACTTAAAGCTTAATTATTGTAAACTATCTCTAATCCACATAAAAGCCAATTAAGAGGCAGCATGAATAGCCATATTAAATATAAATAATATCAATGCCTTGTATTCTCTCAGCATGATTCGGTTTAAACTCTTAAACTATGAATAACTATGGAAATTTTTTGTAGCACTCCTGAGATAAAATAAAGTTGTTTATAGAAGCATTTCTTCAAGCTATAAAATTTGCATTTATATCTAGACTATGTTGTTCTAAGCCACAGGTATCATGAACAATTAAAGATCCCTGTCAAACCCTGTAAGAATCTGAAACACATGAATATGGTATTATTTCATTAACCACTGGGTGAGATTAATGTGCTTTGCTGGATAATAAACCAAAATATAACAAAAAAAACCACCAAAATATTTGGAACAAGCAATTATTGATATTAACCATAAAAATTATGTCAATATTTCTATCAGTTTGAGAATTTCAAGGAAAAATACATCTTTGGTAGTATAATGTCAGAAAAAAAATGCTGATGTACACTTCTATCCAACACTTCCTATGGAAAGATTTTTAAACAATATCTTGCATATTACTCTGTAAGTTCAGACAATTTTGTTGTGCAACTGAATCTACGGGGGACACTGTTGCAGAGGGCTCTTTCTGCATTTTAATTTCTGCTCTACATCTCCAACATGACTGTGTTTTAGCATTACTGGATTTCCAGATTTCTTCTCAAATAACCTGACTGTGCCAAATTCCACAATGGACAGAACAGCAGAGAATGAGCTAGGAATCTCTACCCGAACTGTCACTTCCAGATATTCTGGTCATTTGGAACACTGTAACTGGGTATTTTAATGAATACAGAGCTTCTTTCAAAAGCCACTATTTCCAGAAGCCTGGTGCTGCTGGGCAAAGCTGCAGATAAAATTACAACATACCCATACTTCACCAAAGTCCCTGCTGCAATCAAATAATACCTTCACTCTGGACTGGAAAAGCAGCATTAAAAAGGTTTGGTACTTGAGGTCTTGTTTTGGTTGAGGTTTTGTTTTTTTTCTTCAGAAATTACTATATCTAGATTTATATAAGGGAAAAATGCTTATCAATTATCTTTCCTTCAACTAATAGGAGGGTGATACACAAGCTCCCTAGCCTATGTATATCTTTGTTATTTAAGAAATAGATCCAACGTATTATGAAGAAGTATTTTATATTTGCTAAAGTAGGTTGTTTAATCAAGCATCCTCTTCAGAAATGCTGAAGCAAAAAAATTCTAATTAAAATGTAACCTGAGGTGGCTTCACCAATTCTAATCTAATGGAACTAATCCCTGTTTTAGGTAAATTAACTCTCAGGTCTTAATTTGCTCAGATTTCCCTTAGAGTCTTTTTTATTTAAGGAATGAGTAACTTTCCAGAATGTTTCAACCTTCTGGTCCAATGGTTTCAACACCTAAATATTTGTCTATAAGATGAAGATACATCCAACATCCAGTATTTTCCATTTTTTGAGAAATGAATACCATCAAAAGATATATAGATTAGTGTGCATGCACTTGTACATCCACTCTCTGTTATTCCCATGTCAGCTGTCTTAGATTCAATATTGTTTTACTGGTCACATTAGATACAGTTTAAATATTTGAAAATAAGTATATTAGGACTACTCTATATCATAAGACAAAGACAAGAGTCCATCATTTCAAATAAATTCTGAATCAATCGTCAACAAGACAACAAAATAAGACCTTTTTATGTTTGAAACATTGGAAAATAGTGCATAAAGCCAGCAGATTACTTGACGCTGTTTATGACTTCTAAAAATGCAAAACCTGCTGGGATTTCTAAAGTGATAAGTAATCTCAGAGGATGTTTATTATCAAGTGTGCACTATTCCTAGTTTTTAAACTAATTATTCTATTTCTCACTTTTTAATCTGGTCCACCAATCATAACTAGTCTTCCATTTAACTATACTGGGCAGCAAAGTTATAGTTTTAAAATTCCTTTTTAAGTGACATTTGTAAGAGTAATTGACTAACCCCAGGGAGCAATACGTGCATCAAAAGAAATGGAATCAATTTGAAAAAGACTGGTACACAAGCAAAGTAAAGCCCAACCAAACGAAAACAAATGACAAAGCCCCAAAGACAATCTAATCAGATTTACATCCAAAATAAATGACAGATTACTTTCACTGTGGTTTTGCTTACTGCAACAACCAGTATCTGAATTATAAGAGATGAAGATCCAAAACAAGAATGACTTGATGCTTGATGGATTATATGTATATATAATTAACAATAGAATATTTATCTCTTGATGTCATAGTCAACACATAAAATGCTCCTACATGGTTATGAATATTGCTTTTATACTAGTTTGACACCTAAGAACAGCGGCATGTCAAGAGGCAGCAACGAAAAGAATGGCACAAGAATTAGAAAGGAGTAGAATCAGAGTACACGTGGGAGATAGGTAACACTATGTTTAGAGAACAAAATTTTAGTTTAGTTTAAAAGAAACACACAAAATATGCAAATCTATTGATAATCAATTTGAATATTGATTTAAATCAAGTTCTGTTCTTGAAGTGGTCTAAGACTTCTCATTTTAGAGAGCTGGTCACAAGAGGGCAACATAGTTACATTCATATGGCGCAGCTCTGACAGTCCTCCGAATGAAAATTAATAGTATGAAAAAATACAATAGTAAGATGTGAAAGGTGGTTATTGGTCAATGTTTCTAACAGACTAAATATCTGATTAAGAGTACAAAATTTATCCTTAACACTGTCCCTCTATACAGGTTCCATAATACAATCTGGTCCCATTGTAATATGGTATTTTCAAATAAAATGTCAAAGTTTCATTCTGTGTTCACTACATTCTTAGAGGATGTGCTGCTGGAAATCTGCACAGGTCTTCCCAGATCTGCAAGTATCTCTCATGTGCTATAAGTAAATGAGAGCATAGTCTGAAAATGCCAATGTAATTGGAATTTTATCTCCTACAACGTTCTGATGCCTTTTTAAAATTCTGATTAGAAATTATTTTCATCTGTAGAATGAAGAAACTAGGTGTCTTAGTGTATAGGCAATATGAGATGTTTTGGATAGAACATTCAATTTTACTTGTTTCATTATTTTCTTAAGTTCTTAGGTGATCCAGGTCTTAAAATAATGATTATTTGTCTCAAGTACTCCCTTTTTAAAAACAGAGAAAAGTCTTCCAAAATAGTTCATAATTAGTATTTAAGTAGAACTAGCCTTGCAAATATCCTGATAGGGGAAACCTTTGTAGATCTGATATTCTGAAAAGACTAAGGCTATTTTCTTAGTGCTGAATGTCACTCTCAAGGTAATTCACTGTGTTTGTACTGGATTTAAGTAATACAACACACAAAAGAGCCACGAGAACTTCTACCATAGGTACAGTGTTGATTGGCAATATTTTCATTATTAATTACTACAGCAACATCACAAATTGTGTACAGGAAATCAACTGGAACAAGACTTCCAAGGACTCTCTGACAATGTCAGACAAAAATAAGTTCCAATCACTATATCAACAGCTGTGAGCAACATTGTGGTTGTGTTGTAGTCAATGGCAAAGCTCCCACAAATATCACATAGGCCTAGAATTTACTTTCTGACAGTCATCCAGGAGCTGCACAAGTAGAATTGACATTTAAGACATGGAATAAAAATATTGAATTTCTCTATAGCTTGTAAGTAGAGGAGTTTCATTTACATTGTCTATAATGATTGAGTGCCTAACCAATATAGTGAAAATTCTATAAAGCCAAAGTCCAAATTTCTTTGAGGACAGAGGCTTAAATATGCAGGTCTCACTTAATGAAAAAATTTCAGAGAAAGTTTTGTAGATTGCTGTGTTTTCTTGTCACAATCAGCCTACCAGTCTTCTCCAGTGGATTCAAAAGCTTTCAGATTTCTCTTTATCTGGAATGAAGAGGAGACAGAGAAGAGAAGAGAAAAAACAAAACCTGAGATGAACTCCCAGAAGAAAATCTGGTTATACATATTAAAAAATGAAATATTTTATTACTAAGAGAATTTTTTAAAAAGGCATTTTAATTTTTATAAAGTTTTATCATTTTTACCTTAAAGGAAAAAAAGAGGCTGGAAACAGTTTTGTTTTTTATGCTTAAGACTATGATTTGTGTGAAAAAGAGCAAGTGATGCACAAAAGTACCACAACCTAACAAAAATACTTGCCCTGATGGCTGCAATCTAGTGGAAAAGAAGAATGTGCTGAAGACCTTTTTTAAGCAAAACTCTCATCAAGCTGTAAGACAGAGAATTAAATCAGAAACCAATGTAAAATAATACGTGTGTAAAGTAGTTTGGATAGAAAATTATAGCATTAATTCGCCCATGGCAATAGAGTAGAAAACTAAGGAGCTGATTTTTTCTTAGTAGTTCTTACTAATACCGATTTAAAATGGCTCCTGAGTGCAATAATTGAACCAGTCTTCACTGCTTGAACTGAAAAATCCCCTTAACTTACAAGAAAACTGTAGGTAGGTTATTCCAAAGAAACAATCTCTAATGTTCTTTCTCTAATTTTACAATTTTACTTTGCTGCACATATTTAAAAAAAACCCAAAACATTATGGCAAAGCATATCATAAGGCTTAAGAACAGTAGTAAGCCATGAAAAGTAAATGTATGAAGTGCTCACTTTTCCATATATTGTAGAGATTTATTTTAATCCTTATGTATTCACTTTCACTACTTCCAAGATAAATCTTTGTGTGCTTCCCTGTGGAACACACACCATCCTCCAAGGACAGGTCAGCTACCTCAAAACTCCTTCCACTGCTTTCTTCAAGGAACACAACAGGAGTGAGTAATTACAGAAATTTCAACAACCAAGCCTCCTCTCTCTCCTACTGGTCAGGTCTTTTAAAGGTTCTATTATCCCCTAATGACCAGTTAAGTCTCTGAAAGAAATACAGCACATAAAATTCCAGCTGCTTACTTTTTTATGCCTAGCTTCAGCATGATGGAAATCAGGAACCCCTGACTGTGTTATGGCCTTGTGTCAACTCTTCTGCTGTCACCCACGGTAGCTCTCATTTCATGACAGGTTTCTCCTCATTAACTTCGGCTTTCTTACCATCGGTGAAATCCATGCACCCATTCTGTTGTACAGCTGTATGTCAGGCTGCCACTTACTCAAGACTGAGGACCTCATTCAAATTGCTGTGAATCTTCCCAAAATTTTAAGTCTGACCTGAGACCTGAATAATGTGAAAGGGCTTGGTTAATTGTTTTTTTTCTGTCGTTGTTTCCTGCTTTCACCGCATTAAACACAATTTTGACACTCCTTCCAAAGAGCAAAGGAAATACACACTGACATGAACCTTTTTCACATGTGATGCATTCAGAGAAAAATTAATTCCTTGCAAGAGAAAAAAAAAAAAGAATTCACTGTGGGAGTACTGTGAGGGACAAATAGGTGTTATAGTCTGCATATAAGTCCTGTGGGAAGTGCTAAAACATTAACTGGTTAGAATTTTTCCCTAAAATAAATGAGTGCCACTTACTCAATCTCTAAATAACCAAGCATACAACAATAAGAAGTTGATAAATGTACTTTAAAATAGATAATAAATAATGGTTGCTAAAATTTTAGTGACATTAAGAAATAGTTATTTATTCTACTATTTTCACACACAGCTACAAAAGCTTTAGTTCTTTCAACCAAATCTTTCTTTATCCATAAATACTTAGCCTCTGCAGCTTTTTATGAAGTCCAGTGGGATCCAGATGCACTCATAATCATTAAAACCAGGACATGTTTTTACATTCGCTACAAAGACACAAATTTCTGAGTTGATTATTGATGTCACAAATTGAAATGTTGATCTCAATGAAGTAATCAAATTTTAGAAAGCCTGCAGTTTATTTGAACAAAATTTAAACAAGTCTCTTTATTATGTAACTTAAAAATTAGTATATATGAAGAACCAGAAGATGCCTCTCATGAAATACGTTCAAAGTATTGATAGGGCTGTTCCTTTTAAAAATAGTTTGTTTTACACACAGTACAGTAATATTCCTAATGAGGAGGTTCAATTAATAGCATGCATAAACAATTAGGAACTGGATTCCACTAGATTTTTCAGTGATTAGTTTTGTGGTTTTCTTCTATAAGTTCTGTAATGTTGGCAAAATGTGTGTGCATGCAGGAAGCTTTTTGCATGAGGGATATAGCATAGCAGAACCTCCTACTCAGAGCTCACTAATCCAAATATCTGACAAACACCAACCAGGTGTTGCTTCTACAAGACTTTCTGTTCTACACAGGCTTAAAAAACTTGTATTTCCTTAATTTGTTTTCTTAACAGGAGAAGCTCAAACATCTAGGAAAAATATCTTCTTAAGATTAGCAAGCATTGCATCACACAAACAGGGACCTACACTTACCTGAAGAATCATAATCTTCAGAAACATTTGAATCAGTAAAGTTCCACTCCATCCTGGAGTTTAACATTTTCACATAGTTACAAATAATCCTTCATAATTTTATTTATTATATTCTGAGTCAGAAACTCAGTATTTAATCCAAGTGACTTCAATAAGTTCCATATTTATTTGTCTTGAACATGTGCTTTAACATGTTTGGGCAATAGGCAAAAAAAAAAGCTTCTTTTTCTTTAAATAGCCATAAAATGGGCAGATAGTCAGTAGATATCACTTCTAGCTATACTATTCTCTGTTGTTGCAATTTTGTAAAAATAGAACGCAAGCACAAATCTGCTTGAGTTCAGAAAAAGACAGCAGTAGTTTAAGTCTTCCTCATGAGAAGTGATGGAGATGAGCAACACCAATCTGTAACTCCTCCGTCTCCAAGATACTTTAAATATATTCATTTTCTGACTGAAAACATTCTGCTAATTGTCAACAAAAATAATACTGTGCATTGTCAGGTTCACAGCATTTCCACAGCTCTGCTTTCTTGTCAGAAAAGACAAGTAAATAACCCCCAATCTCTTTCTACTTTGCTTAATTTGTTTCTGTTATCTCAAAGCAGACTGTTATTGTGTTTATAAATCAAATGTAATGCTTCTTAACTTCATGACAATTTCAATTGAGTTGAACAATTTTGGGGACTAGAAGCTTCTCACACATCTGCTGGTGAGGCAAAAGGATCTGTAAATATGCAAAACTGGCAATCTGGACCATCTCCCATACTTCCCTATCATAAAAACTGTAGTTAATTCTATGTTGAGACACTGAATTAAAAAAAAAAATAAATAAAAAAAGGACAAACCTGAAAATACATAGAAGTTGAGAAGCAATTTAACTCCCTAAACCTAAGAATTTCCTAAATAAGATTAAATTATGCAACCTCAACAATGACCTTGCAGTATCAAGAAAACCCTTCAGTGATTTATGTGGAGGGAAAGATGGCACACCTAGGATTGTGTCAGTTAAGAAGTTCATAAAACAAGACTGCATCCCTGAGAAAACTATCACAGCTAGAGTATTCCAGTAGAGGGTAAACACACATAGACCAAGGAAAATCTTCAGCAAGTGTTTGCATATTTCTCATTGAGCTCTGGAACACCTGGTGGAAAGCCTAAGTTTTTCTCCAATTCATGCTAGCAAGGCTCTGAACCATAATCTCCATGCCAGTGGAATAATCCTCTGTAGCTGTCCTGACTCCAAGAGTTACATATCTGAATAACAGTTTAACTCCCTTAGACAAGCATGGATGTAATTAGGACTCCAAAAGTAATTTTTTTCTTTAGTGGAAGACTAAATTTAGGAAGAGCCATAGGGGCGCAAACATTTTCTAATTATGCATTGAAATCCAGAACTTGGATAGATCTTGTCTCCTCTTTTTCTGGGAGTATGCTCCTTACTTCTGTGTTCGGCCTCATTTTTATTCTCTAGATCTTCAAATGGTGCATTTAAGATCCTTCTGATACAATTTCATTGTTTCAGTTTAACTGACAGAAAATAGCAGAATAAAGCAGAAATAAGAACTTGAAGTAGTGATGGAGGCAGTTGCTAGTATCAAGTAGAGGCAAATGGGTTTATTGTATTTTTGCTAGTGTAGGCAAGAACTATTTGCAGCAAAAAAATTCATTCTGGCCTTCCAAATTTTCTTCAAGAAGAGCAGATTTTGGGTACAGCCAGTAAAAATTCCAAGCATATTTGCAGACAATTGTAGAATGAAGATGCTTAACTAAAAGAGGAAAACTGAATATATTATCATATGATATTACTTCAAAAATTGAAAATGGTTGGTTGAAAACATTGTTCTGCAGGAAAGTGATGCTTCCTTTGCATTTCACTTGCACAGCAAAGCTACACTTCCCCTCTCTCTCTTCTCACCCCTTCTCAAAATAAAAGAAAATAAATGTAATGTTAGCTAGATGAAGACTGGTATCAAGATATCAAAGACTGCATTCTAATTTTAAAATATCTGGAAGGACATCTTCACTATATTTGTACTAAAGATTTTTGTTCTTGATAATACTTCTAGTTCTGTATTCCATGGTAAAATATAAAAATACTTCTAAAAACCATTCTTTTTCTTTGCTAATGGGAAAAACTAACTTCTCCACCACAATATAGTTTAAATGTTTACTTATTTGAACATATTGATTGACTAAAAATGTTAATCTATTTAGGATTGGATTTCTTTTAATTCAATTTGATATGTGATGTTTTTAAAACTATGTAGGAGTTGTTTTTGTCGGACAAAAAAATGTGTGCCCTATAATACAATATTTTTAATTTATTTACTAATAATTCACCTTCTAAAACCAGGAAAAATTTACTCTTTGAAATTTCTATTTCCACTGAACAAGAACACAGAGAATGGTTAGTTCTGCCATACACTCTCACAAAATTATTGAAGGAGATGGACAATGAACACTATTATAATAATTTAAATTTCCATTTTATCTATATTCCCTTTGACTCTCAAAACACTGTTCATGTCTTGGGAAAACACTTTCTTATTTTGTAAAAGAGCTGTAATGAAATAATAATCCAATAATATGAAAAGTATGTGTGGACATTTGAGAAGATGATTGATGTTAAACAAAATAAATTAATCTCAGCTCTAGAACAATTACTCATAAATTTTATTGACTGAAAAAAAACGCATGTATTTCATTCTCATTAATTTTGTCACAGGAACTTTGAGTTCTGGTAACTAGCAATTAGGGGATATAATACATTTATGAAAATTTTGACTTCATAGTGTTATAGACATATAATTGTTACAGATACAGAGAGCAAATACTTTATTAATGCAGTTGTTATGTCTAGTAAAAAATAAAACTAAAGTGATCTGATCTAGCATACCCTGAAATTATGGAAGGCTTCTTATTAATTTTAATGGTACCAAAAGATCATAGATTTCAATGAGATTCCATTATAATTTTCACTAATAAATTTGGGTAATATTTTTTTATAGCTCAAAGAGTTTCATCATTACTCACAAGCATTCTGAATTTGTCAAATACAAGATGCTTGAAGAGCAGTGGGGAAGATGATCTAGCTTTGATCATATTTTGTATTATCTCTGTTTGTTACAGAGCACTTCTGTTTGCATTCTTCATGACTCAGGGCCCTGAAAAGGGATTCAGACTTCTCTCTATTCTCTATTCAGTGCTGTGGGAATTCAGCAAACGTGCTCAGTTCAACTGGGAGAGCTTTTCTGGGGTTTGTTGATTTTGCAGTTCGCTCTCAAATACAGCAGGAAATGTTGGCTGAGGTTTTAAGGGTTGCATAAGGGATTTTGATGACCAGTTCCTATTAAAATTAATGAGCACTGAGTATACAAATCCCACTGGTAATCTCACCCTTTCTGGTATTAAAACAATAAAAGTTGGAGAGAAGTGACATGTAAAATAAAATTTATGTTGCATTAAAAAAGAAAACCTAGCTATCTGTAAAACCATTCAGCAGCCCCTTTTCCTCAGTCCTCAGTGAAATCATTTATGGAAACTCCATGAAAGCCCTTTTATTACAGCTCTCAATGCTCATACTTGGACCTTGGTTTATGTGGGTTATTTGACTGATATTTATTTTATATTACAGTATATTTCTGAAAATTTGACCTCTAATTTATTGCAGGAAGGAGACATAGCAATAATTTTAAAAAATGGCAGCAAGAGCTTCAATTTTAAAAATTTTGCTGAAGCTTAATATCTTTCACATTGCATTTTCATTGACTTATTAGAGTTTCTGAGCACTAGACATATCTTTTTTCTAACTGTTTAGGAATTCATCCTGCATGATGTAATCCTAGAAATGGAAAGCAGGAAGAACATACTCGAAGCATTTAGTACTGCCATTAAAAACTGCATTCGGCAGGAGAGGTACACTGTTGATACTATAGATGACTGAGAATAGAAGAGATCTACTTATATGCCATAAATGCAGTCAAAAGATTTCTTAGTGTTAAGAAAGAACTGCAAGATTTTTAGTGTCCAGCTCAATAGAGCAGTGATAGATCTTAAGTTTATATGACACACAAAATGACTAGAAAAATAAATTTATTCTCATGGTACAAAATTAAACAAAACAACAAAAAACCAAAGTAGTTTTGAAAAATATTTATCCAAAACTTAGACAAAAAAAATGAAAAAAAAATCAGAAAACTATCAGTGGAGTTTCTTTTTCTCTGTCATTTATTTGATGGAAAGGATCTTTAAATGCTTCTTTCTTCTGTAGGAAGCAAAATGGTCATAGATCCTCAGGAATAGCAGTCAAAAAGTTATCATTTAATCTACTTGATGGAATTTTAAATTTCTGAGAGTAGATTTTTTTTTTTTAGGTGGAAAAATGGTAATATGGAAAGCATTCTACAGTAAAAGTATTACTCTCAAAAATACAGAACACTTCATACAATTTATTTCATTTATACTTTAGATATTTTTACTTTTATAAATCATTAGTAAATATAATTCCACATAATTATATGCTGATTCTTATGTTTTTTTCATTATGAATACATATATTTTATTATTATATTTATTACTTCAGCTACATCTTATATAAAAATTTAAGTTCTGTGTCTACACTTTTTTCCTGTCCTCACTTATTTCAAGAGTAGTTATATGCTTACTTTGCAAAAAAAAAAAAGACGACATGAAATACTTGGTGGAAAAGCTAAACATGATTCAGCAGTGTGTCCTTGCATTACAGAAGTCCAAACACATACACACAGATGGAATCAAAAGGCAGACCTTAAGAAGTGTTTAGTCCATCCTGCTACACAAAGCAGGGTCATCTGTGCAGTCAGGCTAGGTTACTCAGGGGTTTGTCCAGTCAGGTATTCAAACAGTCTAAAACAAGGAATGCACAGCCTTTCTGGGAAGCCTGCTCTACTGCCAGCCTGTTCTCTGAGTGAAAAAGTATTTCTTAAAAGCCAGTCTGATTTCATCCTACACTATCTGTCTCTTATCTTCCCACCTTGTACCAATGGGAAGAGATTCCTTTCACTTCTTGATAGCTCTCACACAGGTGCTGAGGCATGCTTGACAAGCACTTCTGAGATGATGTCCCCTCCAGGCTAACAAGCCCCAGTTCATCAGTTTCTTCCCACGGGGCAAAAGCGACAGTCCCTGGCCAGTATCCTCTGCTGTACTAACATCAATTTCTTTCTAATATTGAGGGACTCAAAAATAGATGTAGTATTTCAGATGGGATCTCATGGACTCCAAGTAGAAAGAATTAATAACTACCCTCAATGTTCTGGCAATGCCCCTATAGCCCAACGCCTCCTTGGGCACCATTGTCCATTGCTATACTTTCTAAGCCTTATTTGTTGCAATTTGTTTTATGTTTCAATTTCCCGATTCCTTTTTCCCAGTTGCACTCTTCTTTCGCGCACATTCTCACTTCCTGTGACATTAATATTCCTTGAATATAGATTTGTGAAATTGATACATCCTTAAACTGAATTTTCCTTCATTTATGATCTTAGTATTACCTCTCTTACTCTCTTGATCCCCTTCTTCCTTTAGGAATAAAGCCCAGTTAACCCTATTTAGCACCATTCTTGGCTAACTGCAAACTGCTTTCTCTAAGTTCCTTGCCTGGTTTTATGTGGGATTTCTCTTACTCATACCATGCTACGCATTAACCTTGAGATTGGTTCTTTTAACAAACAAAACCAATTTCCCTGTTTTCAAGGAATAATCTATATTCTTAGGTTTGCCCTACCTGAATGTGCTCATTACAGTGTTAAATTCAATCCAATAGTGCCAAATCTCTATTAACATATTCTGAATCTCAGCATGGTTTATAAAACTCAGACATGACTCTCTTTGTTCAGCATTCACACATCTTCTGAGTAATTTAAAAAAAAAACAAAAACAGAACCAAAAATCAACAAAGAAAATTAAAGAAAGGTTCCTCATCGTGGAAATGTTCATATTGTCATATTGGATGTAATACTTTTTTTTTCTTTTCCAATTCCTTATTTTCTTGACCACAAAAGCAAATAGAAAAATAGACCAGTTTTAAATTTTACAAATTGTGTATAGCACAGACTATGATATTTTACAGAAGATGAGCACCAGCATGTATTGATTGTAGCTGAAAATGAAAGACAAAAGTTTAGGAAACAATAAGCAACATTTGTTCTAGTTCATCTAGTTCAATATTTCATCTAGAAATGAGTCATAAGTATTCTGGTAAAAGGTCAGAATGTGTTTCTTTCCTCTCAGAGACATCAAAATCAAACCATTGAGTGTTGTTATTCCAAAAACCAATTTTTAAGTATCCAAAAAAACCCAAACCTACATTGAGAAACTTGTCATGTAACATATACTATTGTCACTATCATAGTGGTTTCATAGAATTCCTTGAGACATTCCTCAGGGATTGTAATTTTTTTCTTAAATTCGGAAAAGAGCAGGTACAAACAAAAAAATTGCTTTCCTCAAAGAAAATTTTAAAACATTTTAGGGTTTTAAAGCAGTAAATAGAAAAAAGAAGATTGGAAATATTTTTTAAATATCAACAATGCCATATTCTAAGCAGAATGAACATCAAAGTCAAAGAACATTACTAAATGCCATGTCTACTTGGGCTTTGAATATCTCCAATATTGCATCCTCTCTGGACACCTGTGCCAGTGTTCAACCACCTTTTGGTGAAAACTTTTTTTTAATGTTGTATAGATGGTGTGGTTAGATTGCTTGCTAACAGGTAGGGAAAAAAGGGGATAGAATATTGCCATAAGGGAACATTTGCATGTGAAGTCAGATTTTCTGAACAGGATGGTTGGCTACTCACCAAATGGCAGTGGGAGTCCCTGTTACCAAGGCCCAGCTACATCTTCACCTGGCTCAAACGAGACTCTTTTGTGCTCAGTTCTAATAATCCATCTGTCCCATCGTTATGCCTATGACTCTGGCCCATGCATAATTAGTCACTACTTGTTTCTTAAATATGTTATTTACCTATTAAAGACTGTTCTACTTGATCACCTGTGAAGGAAAAATTTCTACTGCCTACCACTATCTGAACAAGAATGTTTCTGAAACAGCACCCACCTGAGGGAGTCTGTGGAGGGAAAGACCAGATTCTCCATATAGGAAGTTAACCAATGCACTGACACATACAAATAGGACTATACACAGTGGGGGCTGATTTCTAAATCTCCTACATGTCAGTTAAATACTTCATTGTGAAGGTGACTTGGACTTCAGTCACTCATCCAATTTCAAGTGAGTTTGCTCTGTTATATCAATACTTTATCTCATCTACATAGATGAATAGTGACACCATCCAGGAGTTTACTGATTGAAGTGTGCTACCTGCCCAGAGAGACCCCAATATCTAGCTAGTCCACTTCTACAAAAACTTAATTTTCATGTCCAATTACGTAGCTTATGTCCCGTGGCACTTGCTACATAGGTAATTAATCAGAATTCTTCACTCCCTGCTCTTTAACTGAACTTTAAAAATAGGCTGACTCCATCATCTCCATAATCTTAAAAAAACCCTTTTAGGCGGTGGTAGAGTGTAATTAGATCTCCTCTTAGCCTTACCATCTCTTCTCCAGACTAAGCAAACCCAGTTTCTTCAGATTCTCATCTTATGTCCAGTGCTCTGGTTTCCTCCTCAGCTTTGACTTTCTCCGTGTGATGAATATTTGTTTTGCATAGGGCATACCAAAGCTGACTCTGTACTTCAGTTATGATCTCATACAGCCACCTGACTGAGAAGCCATACAGTTTCGTTCTTCATTGCGATATTCGATACTAGGAGGTGGTCACAGCAACCTGTCCTGTGGTGTTTCACAAACACCACTGCATTGATTCTAGAAGTTCTATTGATATCAATCCCCTCAAGATTTTAGCCCCTCAGGCTTTGAATCAAACTTTGCAATTTTTTCTTAGTGGTTAATTGTAGCCAGACAGTTATAATTAAGCAATTGCACTGTGATAATTTTATGCTTGGCTGGACTTTTGTTTTAATGAAAAAGGAAGACAGTCCAAACATTATTGGGCAGTCTGGAAATTAGTCATCAGTCGTGAACTCAGCAGAACTGAGCAGTAACTGGGTGAAAAATAATTCAGGGGTGGGAGATTCCGAGCACCCTCATTGACCACCCACTCAAAAGAGACCCCAGACTCCAATGAAGGAAAGAATTGCACATGTGGTCTAATTGACATGAAAAATGAGAGCTATAGCAAGGTAATAGGGTACTAATTAATGAAAAGGTTATGTAAAGAATGCCTATGCCTTTGTTTATTAAAGTGTAGTAATAGCTTAATGTCTGGATGATGGAGGAACCAGCCTTCTGTGGCCTATAACCTAGGTTCCCAATCTGTGCAAACCAGAATAAAATACAGAAATACTTCTTACTAGGTAAGCAGCCTGTATTCAGAACACTGTAGCGTTAAGCAGCAGCTCAAGGCACCCTGAGCACCCAATTCCCATCAGTTGCCACATGAACTTTTTGCACACATCATGATCACACTGTTTCTGGTTACTGGCTTCTACAGATACCAGTCTTTTCAAACCACTGAGATTTTCTAACATGGCAGGCAACTGTTCCCACTGCCTTTGGTTAGCAAATTTGTCTCCTCACGAGGACTGTATCAGTGCATACTCCTTTCTGTGCTCCAAAGAGGAAGCAGACGCTAAGTAAAGGACGCTTTTAGTTGGAATGTCACATTTTCTGCACTAGTCATCAGGGGCCAGAGTACAAACCACACCTCCACACCCAGCTCTAGCAGTTCAGCTGCCCGGGCTTAGGGCCAGCAGCTGGTGCTGCTGGGTGTCTGCTGTCAGAAGGAAGAGACATTTGAGAAAGAACCACAAGAAGTAGGCACATGGCCAAATACAAGCTAGGACAAGAAGCCTTGATCTTCCAATGGCCAGCCTTGGCACTACGCCTTGTCCTGGTCACGTAACTCTCTGCTCCTGCCCTGGAACTTTTCTTGTTGCCACAGCTTGTCCAGTCAATTGCCAGCACATGGCTGCCCAGACCCTGGGCTCAGCTTGTGGTGGGGCAGTGGTACTGCTCCTGGCAGGCAGGCACAGGAGGGGCTCTGCTGGCCTGTGGCTGCACATGCAGATCCCAGACACTCAGGTGCACAACACAACTGACAACTCATCAACAGAACATCTGCCTCCCCTCACACCAACCCCACACCATTTATTTCAGTTCCATTTTCATGAGGTTATTTAACTGTGGTTTGGATAAGACGTTATGAGAGGTTTTTGTGGTTTTTTTGTTTGTTTTCCAGAAGCCTTTAATAAATATAAAAATATAAAAACCTGATTGCACTCCAAATATGCAGTGATAAAAACTGAAATTGCTCCTAACTGCCCTTCTTTTTTAAGATTATAAGGCTTACTCTTTCAAATTATTTATTTTGTAATCTTTCATACACGCCCTGCCAGAAAGAAGATGCATTAAAAAATCCCGAATTTTTAATGAAAAATAATAGTAAGTTTTTTAAGCAATATTTTCATGTTATAGCTATTCAATGTCTCACCAGTATACTTTTATCTGAGTTGTGCTAAAGTATTTAATTATATCAGGGCCTTGAATATGTATCACAAAACCACAGGAAATAGTGCAGATTTCTGAAATGTTTACTGAATGATATCTCAGTTATCTCTGTTAACCCCAGTTAAGAAATAGTAAAAGATACAGGTGTATGTGCAAATTGTAAGAGTCAATCAGTAGTAGAAAGAGATCTGAATGTTCTCTGGTTTTCAGCCCTTAGAGCATTCCTATAAAATTCCTTTACTAAGCCAAATAATTTCTTCATGATTCAGTAATGAGCAAAAAGTAACAGGTTTTAATACTCTACCTTGATTTATAATTATCCACTTAATCCAATTATTCAATTGTTGACCTTGGCCTTTTTGGCTTTTGTTATAGAACACTGTAAACCTTCCCAATTATCTCTGCATTTTAAAAAATATTTCAATTTTCCTCTTCCTCTTGGTCCCAAATTAGTGGAATAAAACTATTTATTGTCATATCAGTACCCTGTCAGGCATTGCACCCTACTTACATTTTTATTTTACATGGTTTTGAAGGTATAGGGATTTAATTTTTTTGGTGTCAGGATCACATAGACAGGGGATAGCCATCGGATCACTGAAAATTATCTAAGGAAACAAGCTTCTCTCTATTATATTGATCAAACAAAGGAAAAGAGAGGCAGTAAATTTAAAGCAATCACTTTCCTCTGATGGTTACACAATTTAAAAAAACTCCTACTCGTAAGTTTCATACTAATCATAAGACCCTTGCTAATTTTATTTCTTGGACATTGATAAGTTGGTCAGCTCTTTCTTAACTGGTCAGAGAAAACAAAAGGTGCAAAGAACTGCAAGCAGTAGGTGCAGTCCTATGGAGTGGCTCCCCATGGGAAGCACTTAAGTCCCAGCATGAATAGACTCTAATACACTCATTATATTGGAACAAACCCTGCTTCTTCTGAAGCAAGGCTAGGGCCACTTTGGTGAAGAACTGTTGGTAGAGAGTGATTTTGTGAGTACCAACATAGTTGTATTTAAATATACCCCAAGCACTAAATCTCTCTGATGAGACAATTTTCATAAAATTACCAGGATTATAGTGAGTGGCCAAAGAGGAATTAAAGTTTTACTAAGAGTAAATATTAATATTTTTCACTCTCCTTAAAAAAAATAATAAAAGGAATAATGATCTTAAAAATTATAATCCATTGCATTACTTTGAATTTAAAATAAACAAGAAGGAAAGAGAGCTATGAATGTTCAGTATTCATTTGATATAGTCAAATCAACTACTCCACACAGAATAATAGTCACATAAATCCTTCCTATAATCACTTCCCATTTTTCATGCAAAAAAATTGAGTGATAATGAGTTGAATAAATTGTATATAAATAAATGCAGTGTTAGGAACAAGCACATTGAAAAAATTACCTGGACATCACTGTATAGTAAATCCAATTATATTTATCTAGTGTCATAGACATGCATTAAGCACAGTAAAATTACTTACTTTACTGTTTCCCACTATTTTAATTTAAGTAAAATACCTTGGCTGTTTATTAATCACAATACCAGATAAAGAAATAAAAAGCCCAATTGTACAGATCATGTGGAAAAAATAAATGTAATTTTCTTGCTACTCCATAGTATATTGCATTTGATTTTCTTGTTGGGGTTAGCTATGAAGTAAAAATTTTCAACTGCATATAATCTATAACATTTAAGTCCTTTCCAATTAATGCATCTTTTTTGTCCTCTACTTTCACTGGAAAAAAATCTGCCTCCCTTTTGCTTACACAGCTCAATGCTGAAGAAGACTTTCATGACTTTCATGTGAAGAAGACAAACTTATTCAGTCTTCTTTTTTTAACATTGAAGATAGCATATTTTTAGACTTTTGATTTCTTATTTTCTTAAATCATAAGATCTTCAATGTCACACTTAGAAGTTTACTATTGGCTTAATGTTTTCTGGTGATTTCAAACATGAGAGAAATCAAAACTATTGCTGCATAAAGTCTGCTCCTTGTGCACCTGGCTTGTCAGTCCATCTGATTCATACTTAGAACTCTTGCCACAGTTTTGAAAAATAACAAGACTACCCTAAACTGATTTGTTCTTCCGTACTGAAGACTGTACATAGACTAACTGTTCAATCTTTTGCCTACATATTTCTCTTATTTCAGTCCAGAAGAGGAGATGGATCATTTATTACATACAACTTAAGGTTTCAGAACCTGATTTTGCTTCCTTTATGGATTAAATACAGAAGGACTTGTGAGGTTATACAAACCACAAACAGCAATACCCATTGAATCAACTGATGCCTAACTAGACATCAGTTATAGCTTCACTTTTTTTTCAGAAAATAAGTCTTGTGAGGAACTGAAGGAACACAATGCTTTTCTATTAATGTCTTGGTTTAACATTAAAGTGCTTAATATAGTAGAGGATACAAAATCAAGTTTTTCTGACAGGTTATATTGTCACCTGAATGAAATTTGGAATTGCATTTTTCTAATGGTATATTTAGAACATGAAGTCCAGTTTTAAAATTAATTATTCAAAATTGGCTAAATTTTGTCTCATCGCAGTGCTTCTTTTTCCCCTTTTCCTTCAATAAAGAGTAGTGATGTAAAAGTGCCATAGAAATTAGTAAAGACTTTTCAAGAAGAAATAATTTATTTTAATTATAAAAATAAGAGAATATAAAAATAAGAGAAATATGCTGCTATAAAATCATTAAAATTCATATGATAGTGTGATATAGTATTTGCATAGATATAGAGTTATATGATTTGGCATTAAAAAGTTTGATGTATATTTCAAAAATTCTCATGTGAACACAGAATACTACATAGAGAGTCTTCCTTCAGAGATATAAATGTTTAGCTGAATAGATTGTTCATGCTTGCCTCACAGATTGCATTTAGTAATAAAATCATATGGGAGCAATACTGTTTAATCTATCTGAATGTTGTTACCATCTCTTCATTTTCACTGTTTTGCATAATGACCATAAAAGTATTTAGAAAAATAATACACTGTCCAAGACTTCTACACAATTCTGAAGATTACAAACTGATCTCTGGATTCTTTTCTGATGTTCTCTTATTTTTTATTTTTTTCCTCTTCTTCTTGTAAGTCACATTGCTTCAGTGTTTAGGGTATGATCCTTTTTACGGTGCTCTCACAAAATAAACAAGAGAATTTTTGAGTGGAAATGTTACTATTTTACTTCAGAAATAGTTGAAGGAAACAAAACCCCAAAACTAAAGCTGAAGTACCACTGAGTTGTATGTCACTGTTAAAATCGATGTAGATAGCAATTTAACTTAGCAACTCCAATCACAGTTTAGCCCTTTGGCCATGACACAAGTTCTTCTGTTGAGAAAGAAACCAAGATAAGTTTCTCAAGAGGTGAAATAAGTGATTGATCAAGCAAATAAACCCATTAAAAGAAATTTGCAAAAATCAAAGTTTAGGGACCGTCTCCCTCCAATAGAATATTAAATATATTAAATATCAAAAATACATGCAGGCCACTCACTAGTGGCCTAAGAGAAAAAAATGATTCAATCATCTTTTACTTGACTGTAACTAATTAATTGCTGAACAAAAATTTGTCAAGCAAATAAAAGAGAAGTGATCTCCTAATGGATATGGAATTCTGAGCAACGTGGTCTAGTGAAAAGTGTCTCTGCCCATAGCAGCGGGAATTGAAACTAGATTGTCTTTAGGATCCTCTCCAACACAGACCATTTTAAGATTCTATGCTAATTTATCATGTATTCTCACTCAAAGCCTATTTTCTTTTTTGAAACTGTTACTGTCATGTTCAATGCATTGATTTTCTGAAGGATTGTTTTATCTAATGCCATTTAAATTAAATCTTTAATACATCCCAAACTAACTTCTTCCTCAAGCTCATTAATTGTTTAATGACTATAACTTTTCAGATAAAGTATTTACAGCTGCATGACACAATATTTAAAGAAAAATCTGAGCCAGTCTCATCAATTGCTTGGTAAAAAAAACTTTTGCAATGCTTAAATAGATTTTATAAAAGCACAAAATTTAAATGGCCATTTAGTGGAATCCACTTTTCACAAAAAGTGTGCTGTGGTAGTAGTAGCATAAAATTAGTATATCAGAAAGTATTAAAATATTTTAATTCCTGGGCCATCACCAGGCAAGGAAATTCTGAGAAAATACTGTCTGCAAACAAGTCACAGACACCAGGGCACAGGGCACCTTTTCCCATTAGCTGTGTATGTGTCTCACTTTAAAGAATTTCAGAAAGAAACTTAGCACACTGATGCACCGACTCTTAAACTGATGCTGACTACTTTGACAGTTATTTCAGGGAGATGATTAAGTAGTAACATTTCATAGACCATCACATGCATCAAAAGCTTGGACAAGAAGAACATTTCGTTTTTTTGCAAAAGTTGCACTGATTCTGGAAATCCTGACAACTGCATACTAGTTCTAAAAGAGCTGTAGTTTATCTTTTTTTCTTTTTTTCATTTTTATTTTGCTATTTCACTGTTTAAAAGCTGGCAGTTATACAGTTCTCCCCAACAGTCAAATGATCAAAAAGCAAGCATCAGATGAATTCAATTACATATTACAAATAATGGATAAAATATAGCCTAAGTGGACAATTCATACATACCTCTATATTGCAAACTGCTATCTGAACTGTTCAGATTACACTCATGCATAAAATTCACATTTAAGGAATGAAACTTATTCGATAAATGATTGTCTAACAGAATAAAGAAGGTGTAATTGCTTAGATAATTTATTTTCATGGAAAAACAATCTGACCATTTCTAGAAACTATATCATCAACCTCCTAGAGCTTGACAGCCCACTAACTCCCTTGATAGCAATTCTGAAATCAAATGTCTTACCTACTAGTACAAGCATATCAGAATTAAAGCATTATGTTTTATAAATTTATTAAAAGTTTTCTCTCAATATTTTGGAATAATAGACTTTCTTCTTGATCTTGTTACAGAAAACAAAATCTGTCAAAAATCAGAAGAGGCAATTAAAGAAAATCTTCCTGAACTTCTGCTATTATGGCAACAGTATATAACACTTAGGAATGAGTTTTTCAGGGGCCATTACACTCCTAAATCAGCAATATGCTTCCCTGAAGTAAACTCACTGCTTTTGTCTCTATCACAGCATCTGCAGTGACAACATGTTCTAAACTCTCTACCATGTATACAGCACAGTCCAGTGCTCAAGTAATTAATTGAATATAACCATATGTCCATTCAATGAATCCAAGTTGCTATTACAGCCGCTGCAACACTTGGACAGTTTGTAGACCAATTATTATTATAAAGTGTTTAGTTGGCTTTTCTCTTTTTTTAATGGGATAGTAATTTGTTAACAGAAACATACTGGGGAATCATAATGAGTCCTATAGACAGCAGTTCTGAAAATACACAAAGCTTGTACATGTATACCTGCAGAAATGTTGGTGAATACAGCTGTGAATGCTTATTACAATCAGTTATTTTGAGAAATATTTTTACATTTCCTTGGAAAAGATCCACAAAACACAAATATATGTTTTTTATAACAATAAAAACAATTTTAGTTTTTTAAACAGGTCATTTTAGTTCTAGATACACTTAAAAAGTTGTAACTCAATGCTGAATACTTACTGTGACAAATTACTGGCAACAGAGGTAAAATCCAACACCAATTACTGTTATGTTCCTGAATTTTTTTTGTAATATTGTTGGAATAAGCAGCTTCTATCAAAGGTCTCTATTCGGGGAGGGACATTTGGAGTGATGGTGTCTGTTTTTCCAAGTTAGTCACTGCTATGTGAGATGGAGCCTTGCTCTCCTGGAGTTGGATGGACACCTGCCTGACCTCAGGAAGCAGGGAATTAATTCCTTGTTTTACTTTGCTTCTGTGTGAAGCTTTTGCTCTCCCTATTAAACTGTCTTTATGTCAACCCATGCCTTTCCCCTTTCCAGTTCTCTCCCTGATCTCATTGTTGGGGCAGTGAGGATGAGGCTGTGTGGGCTTTGGTTGCTGGCTAGGATTAAACCACAGCAGCTCCTTTTTTTGTGAGCCAGGCAGAAATCAAACTGTTGAGATAAACTGATTGATAGGGATATACTACACTAAATTTATATCTGTTAGTGCTGTTTAACGGGAATAAGCAAGCTCCTGAGTTTGCTATGGGACCACTTTCCTGACTCTCTGCTAGAATCTAGTGCTTGTTAGTGTCTGTTTTTATACTTTCACTGCTTGCTGCAGTGCTGCATTGTTTATCACCTTACTGAATTGTATCTCCTTTGATAGCAGCCATGGCAACGTGCCTGGCTTGGCAGGTGGCCAGGACACTGATTCTGTTTTCTGAGCTGCTGTACTGGACAAGCTGGAACACTCTTGTGACTCCAAGCAGAAGGGTCTGTGACATGAGAATTAGTCCAGGATGGAGCAGAATCCACCTGCAAACCACTAAGGATCCCACACCAGAGCAGGTGGATGCCTGAAGGAGAGTCCAGCATGTGATTCCGTGACAAGCATGGCCTGGAGCAAGTTTGTGGGCTTCTGACCTCACAGGGGATCCATGCTGGATTAGTTCTTGCATAGCTGCAGCCCATGGCAAGGACCTGTGCTGGAGAAGTTCAGGGAGGACAATTTCCAGGGAGTGGGACCTCAGGTCTGAGCAGGGGAAGGAAAGATTCTGGTGCAGCCCATGGTGCAGCAGGATGTGCCCCTGCAGCCCATGCAGGAGTCTGATGTGGGCTGCACTAATGGGGGACTCCTGCAGGAATCTGCTGTTGCAGCAAGGCTGGGAAAAAAGGGGAGTTCATTGCAATGCCCAAAAGGGCCAAGGGTAGAGATTGCAATGGATGTGCCTTTAAATTTTTGTAAATGGCAATTTTACGGTATGTTACAAGAATTACTGTAGCAGGAACCACCAGAGCTAATGGAGCAGAAGCTGTACAAGAAGTACCTGAAGGACAGCAGTGATCCGATTTGGTGTCCAGGAACCCCACACAACACACGGATTCTTCTGTCCTGAGTGACCTCCAGAACAAATGGAACCCAAGGTGGTGTGTTAAATTGATTGAATAGACATATTTTGGATATTTTTTTACATTTTGCAGGGGTAGTCCATGGACTAAGGGAACATTATCTGTATTATAACAAAGAATGGGAAGGGGTGTGGTGGGTAATGAAGTTGGGGATGCTTGGGAGGTTGGGAGGAGACACAAGCCAGGACAGGTGACCCAAACTGACCAAAGGGATATTCCAGATCGTATGGCATCATGCTCAGCATATAAAGTGAGGGGAAGAAAGAAAAAAGGGAGGGACACTGAGAGTGATGGTTTTTTATCTCTCCAAGTCGCTCTCATGTGGGATGGGGCCCTGCTTGCTTGGAGATGGCTGAACCACCTTCCTGCCCATGGGAAGCAGTGATTTAATTCCTTGTTTTGCTTTACTTCTGTGTGAAGCTTTTGCTTTCTCTCTTAAACCGTCTTTATGTCAATCCATGAGGTTTTTTACCTTTTACCCTTCCAGTTCTCTCCCTGATCGCACTATTGGGAGAATGAGGAATTGGCTGTGTGCATTTTGGTTGCTGGCTGGGATTAAATCACAGCAACACAAAAAAAGCCACTCTTGCTAACTGTTGTTAAGTCCTAAGACTGCTTGGTAAGTGTAAGGGGAAAGATAATTATATTAACTCTGATGGCAAAAGAGCTAAATTCTCAGGAGGTTTAATGCCTTGGTTTGTTTTGGTTTTTTTAACTGTATAAAATTAGGTAAAATAAGGTACTTGGCAAATTTTAAAGCAACATCCAGACAAAGTAAGGCACACGATTAGAATATTTTAGTCTGACTTAACAATATATTTCAAGGAGAGGAGGTTAGGAGAAAAAGAGAGACAAATAGAAAGAAAAATCAGGGAGAAAGATATATATATATAGTCATCACCTTAGATCCAGTGTAGGTTCAACTGCTTGTAAATCCAAGGAAGTGGAGTGTGTGTCTGCTGCACACCCTTGCCACAGCCTTTTATATTCTCTGGAATATAAAAAGAGACAGAGTCCTCCCTCAGGTGTGCACCTGTGTTTTAATGCTCCCTAGGAGACCTATGTGACTGGCCAGCAGTATTTTGGGGTTTTCAGTGCACCACATGGCTTGGCAGCCATTTCAGAACCAGAGAGTCCAGGGAGCAGGTTGTAGAGCAGTGCACCACTCTCCCTGCCTTCTCCCTTCCATATATGAACACTTTCTCCCCAGCTGGTTTTGAGCCAGTAACCATTCCTCTCTCCTTCTCCTGAAAGGTGGCAAAAACAGGTATTCCTAGGTCATGGAGTTAGATTAGTTTAAATGCTTTTACCAGTTCTCTGTGTAAACCTTTTTCTGTTTATAACAAAGTAGATTTGTGACAAGCATCACAAATCCTTTCATCTTCTACAGAGTGGATAAAGGAGATATAGTGCTCTACTTTTATGTCATAGACATATATCTATTCTATGCTGTTTTTCATCTTCTCAAAACAAAGCTATTAGTATTGAAAGATAGTCTAAATATCACAGAAACTTTTCTTACTCAAAAAAACACCAGTAATTCAAACTGGAAATATAACTCGATTCTGAGAAGTTTTTGGAGAATTTTATGACAAGGGAAAAGATTGTGTTACAGCAAAGGACTGCACTACAACACCAATTAAAGGCCCATTAGCTGGTACCTGCTTCAGCAGCTCCAGCAAGTTCAATTCTTCTGGGAGAAAAATCTAGCTAGGAAGTATAGTCACTACACTGGGAAAGGGGACTTTCTTTCAAGTCACCCTTTGCATTGCTTGCACCTTTCTTTCCCTGATTACTCCCTAGTTAATCAAGAGCAAGAGCCATGACTACACCCCAGCTCTTAGCAGTGACTGTGTGGTGTGACAGCTGCTAGAAGCAATTCCCACATAGCAATATATTAACTGCACTGTTACTGCTGGCTGCAAAATCAATCATTAGGCCAGAATCTTTTTTTTTTTTTTTTTTTCACTGTTTCAGAAAGGAGGTATGAGCTCATTAGGTTCTCAACACTCATGAAGTACTAAGAAGGAAGCACACTGCACTCAGCCATTGCCTTTGTACTATGCAAGAAGAAAATGCCTTTTTTTCTACACCATTAATCTATTTAATATTGGATTAGCAAGATAACTCACACACGAAGAAAAGAAAGAAGAGCAGAAGACAAGCTTTTATTCACTTTTAGATATGCTGAGGGTCAAATCTTTCTCACATGTGAAAAGTCTTTAATCTATTGGACTTTCTTGGCTCAGGATTCATAAATATGGAAACAATCAAACATATGTTATAGAATCTTAAACTTAAAGGATTATAATAAGATGTATAATCCCTCCGAATTGTCATGCAAGGGTTCAGGAAGGCAGACATCATTCCAGCACCGACAA
>VRYO01001463.1:78760777-78869429 GCA_009812075.1 Sialia sialis | reverse complement strand
CTGTTCAAAACCAAAATCTAACCTGAATGATGATGCTTATCTCTGACTAAGCAGTGAAATGAATTAATATGACCTCTGGAATTTCAACAGTCCTTCTTTGGCAGAAGAGTGAAAGACATGGGGTTGAGGATCATCTTCCATATAGTCATTGGTGAAATCTCCCTCACCCTGTAGGAGTAGTTTTACACATGCATCCAAACTACCACACATGCATAAGAATTTACAAAAAGCAAGAAAACATCTCTGATCAAAACCCAGCGCACACTTTGCAGAGTGAGGACCCTGGAAAAATTCTCTGTCACTTACAAAAGAATTGAAGGTTTCAGAGGGATTTAACAGCTTATGTGGTGATGACACTAGAGCTGCAGTCTCAGTGGAATTAAATCTGACTTGATCCAATTAATAAAATAGAATAGGAAATATAAAAGTGGAAGGAAGGAAGGAAGGAAGGAAGGAAGGAAGGAAGGAAGGAAGGAAGGAAGGAAGGAAGGAAATCAAGAGAAAAGAACAAGAAAAAGCTTGAAGAAGAATTATTTCCTCGTTATCTGATAAATTTCCTCATTATCTCATATGATATGATCTCATAGGCTGCCATTGAGATTTAGATTTATCATGGAATCAAGCTGATGTTACCCTGCTGTAGCAATTTCTTCCCCTTTTAAGATCCACAGTATTTGTCTGTGATTGCCAATACAGTTTGGCTACATTTATTACCTGGAAAGGGTAGAAAATAAAAAAAAATAAAATCAAAGAAGAAAACGAATTCCATTTTCATGGTGTTTAAAATAGTTACATATTTAAATAGTTACAGTTTCTTCCACTGTTTCACCATTGTTTCTTTTTAAACAGATTTAAGTTGCTCTAATCAACACATTGTAATTGATTTTGTAATATAAATTAATTTTTTTTACACTTATTAATATCTATTATCAGGTATTTTAATCCCTCCTAGTCATGTGTAAGACAATTTACATATAATGAGCCAAAATACAATTTCTGTATATAATTTTTGGACATCCCATCTCACCTTAAAATTTTTATTTGTTCAATGCTTGACACATAGTGAATATCAGTTCTGAAAACCACTGCAGATTTTTTCATTTCTAAAGTAGAAATGTAGACCTTTTAGAAAGGAGGAAGTAAATAAGCATTTCACATGTGTCCTCACCTTGGCAACCTTTCCAGTCATTGCATATAAGCTTGTAATCCCTCTCATCCCCTAAACAGGTAACTTATTATTACACTAGACAGTTTTCTGTCCTTTATCTCTCACACTCAGGCTGTTACTAAATCCTGTCATTTTCCCTTTAGAACATCTACAAAATCTAGTCTTTTCATTTAATTTGTGTTTTCAGGAAAGACTAGTCATTCAGGAAGTAACTGAGGCATAGCAAGGGCACTGACATGTCTATCATGTACTTCACTCCTTTCTTCAACTACTCCTTCCTTTGGCTCTAGCTCACCTTCTTTCCCTCTTTGTGATTCCTTATCCTCTGCCCTGAAGGCTTTCTCATTCTGTGTCCAGTATAAGTCAGTTATGACTTAAATATTCAAATCCTTTTGAAAGCACTCTGGTGTCATGTTCAAGATTTCTCCCTATACACAAGAGTTCAATCCTGATTCTTTACATAACAAGACCTCCTGCTCTTTCAGACAGGGTTCCTTATTTTCACAGTTGTATAAACAATGAAAACAAAGTGCAATTTTTAAAGCATTTATAGCATTATTTTATTTCTTAATATTTTATCTGTGAATTATTCATTATTACTTTTTGTTGTTGTTACTTTGATTTTGATTGTTATTAAACACTAGAAGCGTTGACTTTTAGCACTGAAAGCATAAGTACAACAATAAAATAGATAGGACTAACAGTTATGATATGTTCGACAGTTTTTAATTCTAATCATCCATCTGTAATAATATACTCAGTGGAATCTTTGTTTGTCAGTCTGTTTAGGATGTCCTTGAGGTTCTAAGATCCTGTTACTAAGCATTATGAAAAAATCATAAAATGAATCCAGATAATGAGACAAATTGTATTCTTTACTATGTGCATGACAATTTAGAGTAGCTAAAATTTTGCATTGATATAAATATTTGCATGATTGCCTCAGGAATGAAATTAATTCTGCATCATATATTTTGCAGAACTGCAGGAGGCTATAAAGACAGCAAAGGTGTAGGTCACAATCTCCTCTTTATCAGTATCTTTACTCTTAAGATGAACTGGAATTAAAGAGGATAAAGAAAAAAATAAAATAACGGAGGATTTTTGTGTTTGGAATCCAAGGTAAAGCTTATAAGAAGTTAGGATGTATTTTCTGGGTAAAAAAATGTTCTTGTGTTGTCCCACTTTAATGTTCAAGAAGTAATTTAATTACCTTTGGTGCACTATTGGGTGAGGAACTGATGAGGCTGGGATAGAACTAATTGAGCAAAATTTGATTGCAGTCTTCACATGATGGGAAGAGAAGAAGTTAATTCATGTTATGCATTTAGAGGCATGTGAATATGATAACTAGTTTGCTCTTTTTTCTTCCCTTATACATTACAGCACATTCATCACTAATGCTAGAATACTCAAATAACTGCTTTGATCTTGCTTAGCCCTTTGTTTAAATTTATTTTTCTTCAAGGGGAAAAAAAAAATGTTACCATTGAACTTTGTTAGAGAATAAATACCAGCACTGAGTTTGGTTTTGGATGTTTGTATTTCTCTCACGAGGTAGTAAATTCACACAACATAATCTGAATTTGTTATCATTGTAGTACAAGCTTTTTTCTCCCTTTAGGAAAATGTTTCAGCAATGATCAGCAGGGGTTACTTCAAGATCTGAAGGATTTATGTTCAGTAATATTTGGATTTTAATCTCTTGACAGAGTATGGAAAAATAAATTTTCTGTTACTGAGATCTTTAAGAATTTCCTATGATATTTTTGGGGAACTTTTAGAGTGAGAACCCATTTTAGGTTCAGGAACGTTCTGATCATTTTTTCAGATCAGGTTAAAAAGGTAATCCAGTTTTAATCTGTTACAAAAGTGGAGTATCAAATGTATTTCTAAACTTCTTTCAATTGTTTTAGCTTTAGATTTCATCACTGGGACTTTCATACTTTTCAAAGGTTAGAATTTTTTTATGTAAGTTCAGTAGCAATCTAGTACCTTAAAGCTTTGATTGGTGTGGCATCCATGAAAAGCAAACAAAAACAAAAATAAGAATCCGCATCCTTGCACAGCCCAAATTCTTCCTGTGAAATTATGTAAACGGTGCATTTTATTGCTTCACTTTACAAGACAATACAGCTAACACTAATGCCAGGAGGATAAATAATGTGCTTAGCATGCTCTGCAGAGGATGGAGGGTAGATTTTTTGTATGAAGAAAATTAAATCACACCTAAATTTCCTTACTCTGACAAATTACCTCTGCTACATTCTATGTCTCTATTCAATTAAACAAATATTCTACTAGTCCAGCATTATTCAACCAAGATTAAAATAACTTAAAAAGAAATTATGATTTCTTCCTTATCAAAGGTTCTTTTGTGAAGAGCACCATTTTGTAGCTTTCTGCCTTGATTTATTCTTCAGTTGTGACAAAGAAACCAAGTTGAATTCTCATCTTGACCAAATTGATAACTGAGACTCATTCAGAGGAAAAAGTTTAATCTCAGGGCAAGAAGTTGACATTAAGATGCTGTCAGAATATAATGTGATAAAAAAGAAAAAAAAAATTCCACGCTGCTTGAAATAATCAACATACTCGAAGTGCTTTGAAAATTGTTTTTATATCTTTGAAACTATGTAACCACATCATAATAGACTTGTGCCTGTGCTTTTGCCAACAATAAAATTTTCAGTTGCAGTTTTATGAGCTAATTAAATGCATTAGTGCAGTAAGGTAAGGTCACTTATGACTAGCCCTTCTGTTTGCATTCAAGGACTTCCACATTTTTCTTAAATGGTGGTGCCCAGAACTGCACATAGCGGTGAATATGAGGCTGCACCAAAGCTGAATACAGTGGAATAATCACCTGTTTTGACTGGCTGGTGATGCTGTGTTTGGTGCACCAGAATGCATTTCTTCCTCTTGGCTACCAAGACATGCTCCCTGTTCACACTGAGCTGCTTCTGACCAGCACCCCCAAATCCCTTTCTGCAGGGCTGCTCTCCACACACTTCTCTTTAGATTTATATTTGTATCCAACATAAATCTGTCCCAGGTGCAGAACCTGGCATTTCTTGTTAAATGCCACTAACTGCTGCTGCTCCTTTGTGTATTGCACAGATTAATATAATTTATGTATTTAGACCAAAAATATGTACTAGTAGAAGTACATACTTAGACATCTTTCGGTTTCCAATATAATACTAAAGAAAGCGTAAAGAATACTATTCATTTATTTGCAAATAAACCAGTTGCTATATGGATTGTTCAGCCTTTCAAAGATAATGTACCTATATTTTGTTGGCCAATATCTACAGAACAGATAGAAATTCTACTCTACAAACAATCTCAGAGAGAGACTCGCATGCACACATCACACACTTGGTTGTAAAAAGTCTCTTCTACACCTGTTTCCAAAACTCATTCAATGGTATATGAATAAAGAACAAGACACTTCCACACCTCAGGTTGACATTTACAAAGCTGTTCACAATTTTTGCTGCTTTGCCAAGGGGCAGTGAGGGTTGAACAGCTTTCTGTGTTGTTTTCTTTTTCTTTATTTCCTTTTAACTTTCTTTCCAGGCAGCAGATGCTTCATGCACTTGAACATTCTAGCAGACCTAGCTAATCGTAGCAATCATGCCCCAGGGAGGAGTAAAATACTGTTCCTCCACTTAAAATAATTTCTTCATCTGATGCTTGAGAAGGTACTAGTTGCCATTAGAGACTGGAGATTACGGGAAAAGGTTCATAGACAGAAACTACTGCCTGAGCATGCTCTGCAATGGCTTTGGGAGGAAAGGCAACAATCCCAGATGTGTAAAGATCAGAGCAATCAAACCAAGAAAACCTACACAGTATTCTACCTCAGTGAGGGGGTGAGGGAAGGAGAGCATCTTGAAAGAGAGAAGATCTAATAAAAAGAAAAAGAAGACAATACACAAAAAACATACTGAGCAACAAAGCTATGCATCTGTGTTTGTATTTGTAGCTGTATTTGTATTCAGTAGTTCCTACAGGGAGAGGAGAATGATACTCTTTGTGGGGAGGGTTATTTGTTTTTTTGGGGAGCGTGATATTTTTTTGTTTATTTGTTGTTTTGGTGTGGCACATTCTTTTTGTTCTGTAGTAATTTTATACTATTCTTTTTGTTCCATAGTAACTTTATACCTAGAACAATGACTAATCTTATTTTTCAGCTGGCCTTTGGGTTTTATTCATAATTCCTAAAGCTAAACAAACACAGTCATGGGAATATGTCTTTCTTTGAACATGTCTTTGTTTATGCAGTAAGAAATTAAAGATGGGATCAGTCTGTGTCTCCAGCGTACAAAGGACATGGAACTGTTGAAACAAATCGAGAGAAAGGCCACAAAATTGGTAAGAAGACTGGTGCAGGTCCCCTGTGAAGAAAGGGTAAGAAAGCTGGGGCTGTTCAGCCTTGGGAACAGATTGTGTGAAGACCTCATAGCACAGACCTGATCCAGTATCTGAATGGGTCTTACCAGGAAGCTGGAGAGGGACCCTTCATCAGGAAATGTAGAGATACAACAGGGGGAATGGCTTAAAACTGAGAGTAGGTTAGATGATATATTAGGAAAAAAATTTTTATTCCAAAGGGGATGAGGCCCTGCAACCGTTGCCCAGATAAATTGTGGATGCCCCAATCCTGCCAGTGTCCAAAGCCAGGCTGGATAATGCCTTGAGAACGTGGTCTACTGGGAAGTGTCCCTGCCCATGGCAGGGGACTTGCGGCTAGATGATCTTTAAGGTCCATTCCAACCCCTTAACATTCTATGATTCTATGACAGAGCATTTTGCTTACAACTTCTAAAAATGATAATAATAATAATAATAATTACTCAAAACTAAATAAAATGTACTGGAGAAGGTATGAAGAAAACTAACTATAAAAATATATTTATGAGTCTTGGTCTTGGGCATGGCCAGTTCAGAGAGATTTGCAGTGACACAAGATGAACATGATGAAGAGGTAGATGAGATGAGAGGTAGATTCTTTCTTTATCTTCCCCCTAATAAGAGGTTGTCTGTACTATTAGTGCTGCCAGTTTGCAGCTTCCAGATGCCCAGTTAAGGAGTGATTAATCCTCCCATGGGCAGGAGTAAAGATAATGGCTTTTAAAGGATGATGGACAGATGTCCATTATTAATTATTTTCTTTATTCCACACACTCTTTCCTGCATCTTCCCAGATGCTCTTACTTAAAATTCACTCTCAGCAACCTAAAGACCAGCCATTGCATTAATAGAAAAAAAGTTGCATGACAACAGTTGAGTGCAACAGTTTGGGTTGTTTTCTAACATATGAGAACTTTAAAATGCTAAAAAAATAAAGATTGTGAGAGAACTTTATTTTTCATAAATATTTCTCTTTTTCAATCACCAGTATTAAAATGGGAATCACTAGGTATACCCAAAGTTACTCACCATTCAAAATGGTTCCTAAAAAGAAAACCAAAGAAGGCTTTTGACTGAATTAATGATATAATATGCCCTTTTTATAGAAATAGTTTTTACTCATTGAATGGCTGTATTACTAATTTTCAAAAGTAAATTGCTAGCAAGATCATCTATTGCGTGCATTAAATTTGGTGTATTTACATAAATGTCAGCAATTTTTGTATTCAATAACACTTTTTTTTTCTTTTTTTTTTCTTTTTTTTTTTTTCAACAAGAAGTTAGTTTTAAGAACCAGGAAATGCAGTCTAAGAGAGCAGAAATTTTTTCAAATTTGCATGCAATTGCAGCTTCATGATTATTTTATCGATCAGTTAAAAAAAAAAAAACAAAAAAACAAACGTTATCTGGAGACCAATACCAATGGTCCACTCCAAAATCTGATCATTTTGCTGTATTCTCTTGCTGTAATAAGCAGAACTAGTTGATTTAGGATATAGACAGATGGAGAAAAAGAAAATTAGGGCAAACCATGGCCTGTCATCTATATCAGGCACGCATACTGATAAGGTAATAGATATTGATAGACTCTTGCTGAGGAATATTTTGAGACTTTCAGACTTCAAAATATTGTATTTATTTATTCTGCAAAGACAGGAAGACAGAATGCTTTTGTTTCTGTGTCTGTTCAAGCTGAATGAGAACAGGATAGCCACTAAGCACTTGCAAATATCTGCTGGATTTTAATAAGGGTTTTGGGTGAGGCCAATTATGATGGAACTAATAGTGGATGGTAACATTTTGAATTTTAATTGCTACTAGTAATGCAGTTTATGTAAACTTCCTGGAATCTTGGAAAGTATTTTTGATCTGAATTACTGTAATCATTGTTCTGATTCTTTATCTCATTATAAAGAAGCCTTCAGAGAAATATTTGGCACTATGCCTTTAGATTCTAGTTCCTTTAAACACAGCCACAAATGCATCTTTCTTGCTCAGTTCTCATTCATCAATATTTTGTTTCAGTTTATTGAAATGGTATTTTACCATTTTCACTTAAATAATGGGCATGGTATTTGTTTCTTTGAAGCAAAAGGTTTAATATTAGCAAGGATTCTTGTGAAAAGGAAAAAAAAATCTTTTAGTGGTAAATAAGAATAAAATTAAATTTCCAAAATGTTTTTACTGGCAATAGAGCAGAGGAACTGAAGGCAAATGAATGTGAGCAGAGGAGCCAAAGGTAAATGAATGTAAGCATCAGGTTAACAATGATCTATTGGAAGAAATTATTAAAGGAGTCTCCAGAGAGAGATAGTTTACATATATAATTCTACAACTCTAACAATAAAAATAGGGTAATAGTGGGTGAGTGCATGGTTGCATGGATTATGCTGAAGCTGAAGCATCACATACTACCTAAGCGCATGATTTTGCATTTTACAGGTTTTTGTCCATTATAATATGGTTTAAATTCCTTGGCTAATTCTTTTGCTTTTTTGTTGAGTGTCCTTTTGTATTTATGCATTGGCGCAAAAATATTCATAAATATCACAACAGTTCTCCTTGAACAAAATTAAAGTACTTTCTCTCTGTATTGTCACCCCTCCTTCTTCCCAGACACAGCTTTGCTCTTTCATTCCAAACTATTCCACCTCTCACCTTCGGCCCCTCCACCCTCAGTAGCTCAGGTGGATGGGAAATAGGAATTCTGATCACTCTTTACCTGTTCACCTCTGCTGCTCCTTCCTCCTCCTTTTCCCCCACCTCAGTGTGACTTCTTTCCACAGGCTGCAGTTCCTCTAAAGCAACTCTGTCTTTTAATATGTGGGGTCCTCCACAGTTTGTACTGTAGATATCTGCTCCAGCATGGTCCTCTCCATGAACTGCAGGGAAATAACTGCTTCAGAGGTAAAAGGGCTGAAACCTATAAGATAGGAAACAAGGTTCTCAAAAGTTAATGAACAGTGTATCTCCATTATGTTAATCAAATCTATAACTTAGGCTGGCTTATGTTCTGGTGTGAGTTAAGTTTTGTATTGTCAGAGTTGATTTTGCCCTGTCAGAGGCATTTAACGAGTTAAAACTTTCTGCAGTGAAGTCTCAGCACAGAAACAAGGAGGATGCTTCAAAGAATAACAGAACATTTTGCTAGGTTTACTGTGAGAACACTCATGCTCGTTTCATGTTGAAACAGGTAGGCATCATATGATTTACAATAATTTCAAAATCTGACACATGTAAATTCTTACTAAACTGTATGAGTATGGTGAAAATATGGAACTTTGAATTCTGTCATGCACTGCTGCCTAACCACTCCCAGAGCAACACAAGAACGTATTTGCTGCTCTCAAAAGGTGAGGAGCCACTAATGATAAATTTATATGCTCTCTTTGCCTTTGTGTGAGGGGAAGAAAACAAAAGAAACACACAAGCACAAGGGTTCAGTCTTGCATTACACGTCCACAGCCCCTAAAGCCTTCCTCTGCATTATTTTGCCATGAAGCAGGTGCCATAAACTACCATAAGTCTTGCTAGACATCAGACAACATGGAGCAATAAGAAATTATGGAATGGTGATGCAGTCATTTCTACACTTGGCTTCACAACATATGTTAATACTTCAGTTTGGGTATGAAGAGTTAAATCCACAATGAGGAAGCACATCAGCGTAGCATTTCACATTATGTAAAGCTAACTACTACATAAAACAATATTATTACTTTCATATCTCAACAAATTGTGGGTAATCATTTTTTAGGTTTTAACTACATAAAACATATCTTCTCTGATTCATGATTTTGGTGAGTCCAGGACCAAAACAGCGTTTTACACATTGTTTCTGTGTCAAATTGTTGTTTTCCATACTTAATTAAAAAAAAAAATAATAAAAAAAGACATTGTTGAGTTATTATTTTCTTCCAGATGACAGATGTGAGAAAGGTACATTAACCTACCAAATGTTACTACAGTTCCATATTGAGCTACTTGTGGGAGATATTATCAGTTGTACCTTGGGTATTATTGAGCAAACAAAATCTCTTTTGCATGCACATTTCCATTTGGCATTTCCTCTCTTACGTAATTAATTTTTAGATAAAAAATATTTTACCTACCATACTTATCACTCTGTAACACTGAAATAATAAGAAGCTGGCTAAATCTGAGTTTAATTAATGTAGTCATGTTTCTTGGGAAATACATTTTGTGAAATACATTCTCTGAAACTATATTTATCACTTTCTGCCCAAGAGTTCAGGAATGATAGAAAGAAAATATTAGGAGTATTTCATATGCATATGTGAACTAGTCCTGTTCTGTTTTTCTTTCTTACTGAACCTCTTTTCATGAAAAAGAGAACACTTGCTGAAATAACTCTGTCACTACAAACATATCTGGATCCTTTATAGATGTCCTTTGTAGTAGGTGGTGTGGAGGTAAAGGAAGGGAACAAACCTGTCAAACTTTAAAAGCCAACAACAAATTTGAAAGCTTTAAAGTCTAAAGAGTTAAGGATCACATATCCTAGGCATTTTTTTTTCATTTTACATTTCGATACCTTTATAAGCTAAAACTTGCTCCCTTTAAAAGAGAGGCTCCTGTAATCAGTAACATGATGGATTCATAATTTGCCTTTCAATTAGTTATACACAGGGCCATCAAGAAAGGTGCTCCTTCATTTAAGTAGTCATCTATGCTCTTTGTGAAATGTGTTTACTCATAAATATGTAATCCACTGGTGTATTGTGCTATGTATCTCTCTCAAGCACCTGGTCCACTGAGATAACCACTTATTTCTGTTACCATCTGTGATAATTGTAACAGTAGAGCTTTAGTGGAAGAGATTTATGCTATAAAGCTGTAGGTCCAGTGTTCAGATGCAGACAGGGATGACTGAGAAGAGGCATAAATCTACTTGTATAAGCCCCAAACCAACAAAAAAGGAGGTATGCATTTAAATCCAAGGCAGTGCAGGTAAAAAAACAGCTGTTAAAAATATGTAATAGAGTATGAAAATATAAAATCACAAATATTAGACAGGGTTATGCTCATTAAATTAATTCTGTCCCATTCTATTATGATGCTAAGTTTTAGTTCACAAAACTTAATAGCAATTTTTTTTAAACAGCAATTTTTGATGCAGATTACACTCATATAATAAAAAAATAAACCACTGATATTTTCTTTCCTTAAGAAACACAGTCCCAAAGATAATCCTTACATTCATTTTGGATTCCATGGTTCTTATTTATTCTGTTTAGCAAACAACTAGGTGCTCTTGCAGCCTATTTATACTACTTCATGCATGTGTAAGCTTCTCTGACAAATAAACAAATGTGCCTAGCTGGTTCTTTTCATACACAGCATACTAATAAGCTATGAATCAACTGATCTCACCTAAATCAAATTGCAGATGATCAGTGGTACCACATTTGTTTTACATCAGCATTCGATACAATCAATGTATTTTTCAGTAATTTGTAATATTCCATAATTTTGTATATCACAATAGTTTTGTTGGGTTTCTTTTCAACTGTGGTATCTATTTTTACCTACATTAAATGCTGCAGCTTCTTACATGTCTATAACTAAGTAGCTAGCAGGCGACTGCTTACCACAAGAAAATAGAATAGTTTGGAGTAGCTTGATCATTATACAAAAATATAGCTATTTTTCCTTTTTCAAAGTTTGCTAAAAAAATTCAAAATTGCAGGAAGGTCCATGTATAAAAAATATTTATTGAGACATAGATAGTACTACTTAAGTCAAAAAACATTTTTTCATCTTAGGATAGACACAAGCAGCTCAGATGAATTATTTGATACATGTGATAAATTTTAGATTAATCTCATGCTTTCTTTTTTTAAGCATTATCTTCTTTCCTTGACATAGCTAAGCAATTGTTTTATTTATCATCCCAGTTAATGCTGATAATTCTGAGGATTTGTAGCCAAAGGAACAGATGATAAAATGAAAACAACAAATTTATTTGAACTAACATTTCTATAACCAGCAGATATGTATAAATGAACCTAAAGGTTTCCAAAAACTGCTTGCAAATTTTCTAAGCCATTGCAACAGAAACTTCTGAACAGTCCTTCTGAAGGCTGGAAAATCTGCTTCCTGAAGGACTGACATTGAGTTTAAAATGTACTCCAGCTTATCTTTCATTCCTTGCTATAAATTTTTTGTTAAAAAACACTCCCAAACCAACACCAAAACCACAACCAATACCAACAAACCAACCAACAAAAAAACCCCAAAATCACACCAAAAACTAACCAACTAAAAACAAACAAAAACCCCCTCAAACTATCTGGACTGTCCCTTACTAAATGTCGTCTCTACTGGGAAAGGATAAGAATCAGGAAAAAGAAGAGGACATGTAATGGTGAAGCTGGCAAAGACTGAATGCATTCTGGTCAGGTAGGAGATGCCCATGCCCATGGTCCCTTCTAAACCATACCACTGAAGAATTCTACAATTCTCTGATTCTGTGAAAGAAGTTTTACATGAAGAAGTGAATGCTGACCTACAGTCCCTGACAGAGACAGTCCTTGTTTGTGAGAATCTAGTGCAAAATTTTAAAGGTATTACAGAATCAGTAGCAATTAAACATATTCTTTCCAGTAGGACCATATTTGGGATATTCCAATACAGCAAACAATTTTTATTCCAACACAGCTACTGTGCATGTGGATGCAGAACAAGGTGTCATGCCTTCAGAGGTCTCAGGGAGCACAGCTCCTCTCTTCAAATAGGGGAGGGCTGTGTGCTGAGCACACAGGATGCACACATATATTGAAGTTGTTGGGTCCTGGATCTCTCCCACTCCTCCGTGCTGGGATGCCTGGGCACAGGATCAATTTAGATTGTTTTTTATCTTTTTTCTAACAGATAATGACATGGATAATTTTTCATAATTTCTTTGGCTCATTTCCTTGGCTATTTATTTAGAGAATTGTAACTTACTTAGAAAGGATTGTTAAGACTATGACACATTCACAGGGGAAGTAAGGATAATTGGCCATAATGGCTGTAACATTTGGTTTCTACTTGGCAAAGCAAATACAGTGCTGTCTTGAGACAACTGGCCCCACATGGGCAGTTTTTTGGAGAAGGAGAACATAGCGATGGGTGGACAAAGCAACACTTGCTGGATAATTGTCTTTCTTGGTAAGGCACTCCCTTTTCAGTGGAGGATGGGCTCTCCTCTGAATTACAGAGGTTGGATATTTAAATATGTCCTATGGTCTAAACGATTTCCCTAACCATTGGTTTGGGGGACATGAGGAGGAAGGAAAGCTGCCTCTTTTTATCTTTTGATTGACAAGTGAATATTCTTTTAAAACTCTGGCTTTATTTCTACATTTTCCCATAATTAAAAAAAAAAAAATCTACTCCAAGATAAAACTGGTTTAATTTTTAAGCAAATTAAGGATGTTTCAATTCAAACCAACTGCTTGACTTCAGTGAATAGAATTGCAAAACTTGATTTTGAGATGATGGAAACCTAGTAATTGATCTGTTCTTCAATTTCCTGGTCTTACCATTGAATTGAGAAAACACAGACACAAGCACACATACATAGACTTCCTTGAGAAGACTTAAACTAGAATCTAGCAGTACTCAACAATAGATAAGTTTCTAAAGACTATCATATGCCAGCTGCATATATACCATTTCTTTACCTTTCAGTGCAAATAAAGTAAAGCATGGTAATTTTATATCCTAAAAATTCTGTGCATCTAACACTTGATTAGATAACACTTATTACTGACTCGAGGAATAACTGATTACAGCAAAAAAAAAAAATCAGGAAAAGGAAATAGGAAAAATACAGCAGCCAATATTAATAGTATGTTTTTTATGTTTTAAAACACACAAAACTTTTACGAACCTTATATGTCCTTTTTTCATCTGCTTGGATGAGAAGCCCCTTGTGTTGCCAAAGCTGAATTCTTTTGAAGTACACAGAAAGCATAAATCTTGGACAGATTACACTTCTGTAGCTCACAAATCCCTGAGTGTCTGAGTACAACCACTATCTGAAACTAGAATTCTCCATTCTTGCAATTATATTCTGAAACAGGTTATGCTCCACCAGGAGTTTCTTTCTTTCTTTCTTTCTTTCTTTCTTTCTTTCTTTCTTTCTTTCTTTCTTTCTTTCTTTCTTTCTTTCTTTCTTTCTTTCTTTCTTTCTTTCTTTCTTTCTTTCTTTCTTTCTTTCTTTCTTTCTTTCTTTCTTTCTTTCTTTTTTTTTTTCTTTCTTTCTTTCTTTCTTTTTCTCTTTCTCCCTGCTTGACTTCTCTCCTTTTTAACAGCACAGTGAAAAAAAACCCAATACAATATAACAAATACAATGGCCAACTTCAATTTCAATCTCAAAAAAAAGTAGAATATTTTTATCAGAATATATTGCCAGCAAGATTCAATGAAGGAAGAGGAAATTTGAAGATAATACTATCAAGAGAATAATTTTCAGAATACTTCCACTTTCTGAAAATATTTCATAATTATTGGTGGAGCATGTTTTTCAGAAGATATGCCAACGTACTAAGGACTACTTTCAATGGCTTTTACAAGTCTTGGTTAATTATCTAAGATAATTAGGATATATATTTAGCCTTTGCACAGGCTTTGTTTGTGTATTGCAGATGACATAAAAAAGAAAACTTTCTTGGAAACATTCACTTTTTAATCTATTAATATTCACATCATAATCTAAATCTCATAGAAGAATAGAAGATTAGTCACAGAAGATACTGATCTTGAGGTAGAATTCTGTCAGTGGCATAGACTCCAAGAGTTCTGCATTGCATAGGAGCTGCTCATAGTGATTCTATTATTATCTTTCACAGAAGTATAGATAATTTCATAACTTATTCTGAATTTAATGAAATATATATATGAATTTATATTGCATATGGCTAATTGGTTCAGAAGGTAAGACTCATAAGAAGTAAAACTTTTCCCGTTTGTGGTTTTTTTTTTTTTGAGCGGCCATCAGACTCAAATTTAGACAAAAGGTACATGACCAATACTAATCAGAAGCAGCATTAACACCAGCAGTTTCTGGTAGAAATGCTCCCTAATCAAAGATTTATTCTATGACATTTTGTCTTTTAGGATTATCAGTAATTGGTTTATTGGTTTTCTTTAATTGCAGAATAATTATGATCTGAAAATCTGCAGTCATACATTTCTGTCCAACACTTTTTAACTATCATAGAATATAGATTTGCTTTTTTTTTTTCTTTTCTTTTTTTTATTTTTTTTTTTATTTTTTTTTATCACAACAGTTGCTTTTTGCTAAGAAAAAATTACTTCCTTATATTGGGAGTCAGAACCATAAAATCCATGCACTAGGTTTGGAGTTTTAAAAATTAGTTATTCTAGACTTGATGAATTAGGGAGAGAAAAATGAAATTACATACATACACATCACAAAGAGTACACACAGCCCTGGTCGATATGAAAAGTTATGATAACTCAGATGGCCATACTTAGGCAGGATCCATAAAAGAACTCAGAAACCTAAGTACCATCAAACTGTCTTTTTGATTCTTTTGTTAAATAAACAGAATTTTTCAACACCTAAAACCCATGGGAAATACCAGTACTTAACAGTTTACAGGAATCTGTATCTTTCAAGGCATGACCATAACTCTTTAGGCTGATCACTGAGCACAAACTGAGCATTCCTCTTGCTCTAAAGAGCCAGAAGATTTTTAAGAGAAAAATTCATATTTACACATGTACGTTTTCCCAGGGAGTGGGAGATGGCAGTGAAAACGGCAGTGCTTTGAAATTGCCTCACCATGGATTCAGATAGCTCCTCCAGCTTGTGCATTTGGCAAGAATTAAGCCATGAAAAGTGAACCTTCACAAGTATTCTTTGACCTACTAAATATTTATTATCCTAGAAAACAGAATAATTTAAAGGTATAATTCTGTTCCACCAAAACCTTTGCATTCTGACAGAGCATTTACCTTGGAGGGAAAAGAAATCTAAAATTCTCTCAGAAAAATCTAATCCAGTTCTGCCCCACTTGGATGACTACTCTTACAGCTGTATTACAGCATCAAAGGAGATGGGAGCATTGCCTTTCATTTCTGTATGATTCTAATATAAATTCTGTTGCATTTTTGTCAAATTGCCAGAGCAAATAACCCGTGAGGATTTGAACAACAAAAGGCTAAATACCTATGTCAGGAGAAGGGATGGTTCTCTAAGTTTACTCCCCATCTCATTTCTTGTTTGGCTACAAATATGGACAGGATCCATATATCTTTCATAAAGACAACCTTCTACAAGGAACAGGTCAGATAAAACGCTACAAGGAGAAGAAAGTGATTCTTCCCTTGGGACACAGACATGAAAGATAACACTTGATGAAGCAGACAGAAGGGATTGTCATAGTGAGACACTGAGGAGCAGAGAATAGGCAGATGGGTCTCAAAGGAGACTAAAGCTGTGTAAGAATTAAAAGAAGCAGCATAAGGCTTCTTGTAACCTTGAAAGCTGCTGAGCATACTGCAACCTTTCTGCAAGATTTTTAGAGAAAGGATAGATTTTCTCATATAGACTGTATTTCTAGTCTCTCTCTGACCAGTAAGTGGATTTTCTAGTCTTAAAACCTTGACTTGCCTTTTTTACATTCTGCTGAAAACTGATTTTGTCTAACGCTCTTTTTTTTTCCCCCTTTTTAGTCTACTCTGAGGAATACAAAAACGTAGACAAAGCCAGCTCCCTGCTCTGACTGACACAGGCTTCTATTAGACATATCTATGATATCTCCTCATCCAAAATACTGTGGTTTTCAGTTCCATTCTAATTTTCATGTATTTTTTAGCAGGTCTTGACACCTCATTTGATGTTTATATTTCTCCAGGCAAGAAAGAGAAAATGGGAGATAAATACACTGCTAATACACAGGAGAATCACCTTTCATCTACTGTGGTTTAAGTTAAAAGATGTTTAACTCACAGAAAGAGCAGACATGGGTAAGGAGGACATCTTTTATGGTAAAAAGCTCCATAAATAGTGCAGTTATTGATTTTCCCCTGGGTGCTTTAGTTAATGGATATGATATGCCACTTTTGTTTCTATTACGTAGTTTCTGATACCACAAAAATTCCTGTTGGTTTTGGGGTCATTTTTTTACATTAAATGTTTTTCAACATGATCTTGTAAAATAAATGTCACACTTCCTGAATGCAATTAATTTTTATAAAATGTATGCAAATTCTGTCTAATTGTCATTCAGATGTATAATAGTCAAAATCCTTTGACATTACATTACATTACATTTGCAATATCTATATAAAATCCACTGAAAGCTGCAACATCCAGCATATAAAATTAAGAAAACAATTTTTAAAAAGGGAGAAAAGCAAAACTTTTTAATTAATAATTTATCTTTCTTTTGTCACAGACATAATACCACCTGATACTGCTCTATTATTCATGCAGAGGTTTTATTGTGCATCTGCTTTAACCATGTCAAGATGGTGCTTCGGAGTCAAAGACCAATCCTCATAGAGGTAGAGTCAATGCTCATTTATTGAAAGTCTGAGGGTTACATTTATAGTGCAAAGCAGGGTTCCATGCGCTTTTGCTCATATATGATTGGCCTAAGAATACTGTCCACAAGATTACATGTAAGCAGCAATTGGCTTTTGGATATAGTTCAAGAGACTAGATACTAAGATGCTAAAGTTAGATGGCCTTGGTGTTTTGGCTCATGCATAGACCAACATCGCAACATCTGCAAGTCTCCCTTGAAACGTCTCAATTGGTTCCTCTTCCCACGTCCCATTATCAGTCGTGGCAAGGACAATGTCTAATACTCCCTTTCCCTAGTCACAGCTGCTCTCAGTAGCTGTGTCTCCTCCTGTCACGTAGCCCATGTCCTCTGCCAGGTAACCCATGTTAGGCATACAGGCCCTGTACAGAACTTCATAACCTGTCCCCTCAAATATTTTCCCCATATAAAACCACAATGTAGTTACACAGAGTAATTCCAACATTCTTTTTCATAGTATCATAAATGGCTTGGGTTGGAAGAGACGTTAAAGATAATTTAGTTTCAATCCCACAGCTATGGCCAGGCATGCCATTCACAAGAACAGGTGGCTTAGGGCCACATCCAATCTGGTATTGAGCTCTCCCAGGTATGGATCATTCACAACCTCCCTGGACAACATGTTCCAGTACCTCAATATTCTCAAATAAAGAAATTCTTCCTGAGATCTAATCTAAATCTCTCCTTAGTTCAACCATTCCCTCTTGTCCCATCAGTGTCTGCCTCTGTAAAAGTTTCTCTCCTTCTGTTTATGAGCCCCTTTAAATACTGAAAGAGCATAATGAGGTCTCACTGGAGGCTTCTCTTCTCCAGGCTGAACAATCCCAAGTCTCTCAGAGAGTCTTCATAGGAGAGGTGCCGCTCATCTTTTGATGCAGCCCAGGATGCAGTTAGCTTTCTGAGCTGGAAGTGTACATTGCTCATATCCAGTTTTTCATCCACAGGAACCCCCCAAGCTCTTATCTGCAAGGCTGCTCTCCATGACTTCTTCTCCCAGTCTGTAGTCCTGTCTGGGATTGCCCTGGCCCAGGTGCAGCACCTCATACTTGGACTTCTTGAATCTTATGATATTCCTGTGGCCCGCCTTCTCAAGTTTGTCCATGTTCCTCTGGATAACATGCCTTCCTTGTGGTGCATCAGCCACACCGCTCAGCTTCATGTCGTCTGCAAACTTGCTGAGGGTGCACTTGATCTCACAGTCTGTGTCACTGATGAAAATATGAAAGAGCACCAGCCCCAAGTATGATGCTCTGAGTGACTCAATTTGTTACCAGTCTCCACCTGGACATGGAGTTATCAACCACAAGTGTCTGGGTCTCCACCCAGTTCCTTATCCATTGAATAGCCCACCCTAAAAAATCCATGTCTCTCCAATCTGAAGATAAGGATGCTTTTTGGGACTGTGTCAAAGGCCTTACAGAAGTCTCAGGAGATGACATGAGTTGGTCTTCCTTTAACCACGGAAGTGACTGCATCACAGCAGGGCACCAGAATGGTCAGGCATGTTTGGCCCTTAGTGAAGCCATGCTGAATGTCTTAGTTCATCTCCTTGTCTTGCATATGCCTTAATGCTTTCATGACTATCTGTTCCATGATTTTCCTAGACGGAGAGGTGAAGCTCCATAGTCTATAGTTCTCTGGGTCTTTTCTCCCATCTGTAAATTAGGAGTGATATTTCCATTCTTCTAATCACCAGGGACTTTGCCTGACTGAAATGACTTTTCAAATAGCATGGGAAGTGGCATGGCAACTCAGGATCCATCAGGATCCTGGGATGCATGTCATCAGGCCCCACCGCCATTTTGTTGGCTTTAACCTAGAAATTTAGGTAAAAATCACAAATCTGTAACATAAGCAGATAATTTTTAAGATGAAACCATTTCTACTGCTGTATCTCAACCAGGGGAAAAAAGCCAAATCAAACTGCCCAAATCCCACCGAGTTAATTTTGAGATCCAGTTCAATGACTCATAAAAAGGTCAGTATAATGCTGTTGCCTGTGATAGCACAATAGTGAATTTGATGACCTTGGAGGGCTTTTGCAGTCCTGTGATCTGATAGAATGAAAAGAGCTGATAAGGAATCAAAAATGTCATATACATCAGGGACACCTGGTGTTGCATTCCACTGACCAACATATGTTTGCTTTCCTTGACCTGTAGACCTTATCTAGCCCCCTACCAGCCGGAAAAAGATCCTATTACTGGCCAACTGACCACCCTCCTCTTTCCTGAAAGCTATATAACCCCTGTGTACCATGTGATCTCTCTCTTTCCCTTCTGGATCCCTTCAAGAATAAACCTTGGAACAGAGCCAGGGGGTCTGAGCCTCTTTTGTCTGCTTTCCATGACTCCCCCACCCCATCTCTGACTGAAAGCTAGCTGGAAAGTCAGGGATTTGAGGCAAAGGGAGGCAAATCAACCTGGCTTCTAAAAGTTATATGTTTTTCAGAGAAAGAATTATAAGTATATATTTAATGGCAATGACTGAAAATCCTCTTTGTGTCTTTTTTTCCATAAATGTCAAAGAAAGAAAGAGAGATTTGTTTATATTAGCATCAATGTTGGTTCTTGTTCAAAATTCAGAGGGAAAAAAAAGACAAAAAGAGCAGTGGGAGCAGAGAGAGGGAAAAAAAAAGAAAAAAAAAGAATTTCAAAAATTAACTTGGTTGATTACAGAAGTTCAATGATTTCTAAAAAATCTTTGTGATTATTTTTTAACTAAGTCTGCACTGAATAAAAAAACTGGAAGGCGTACATCTCACTTCCACGACAGAATTCTTGTTCAGCTGGCAGAAAAAAAAATTAAAAATCTTTGCTTTAAAATAAAATAATGCTCCCCTTGGAAACATGGCTAAAAATTTACCCTTCTCGTATTCATACAATGCCAACTACTTACTCTAGAATAGTCTAATGTCTCATATTGTAATATCTTGCACCTTTCAGTTAATCTACACATTGAAAACTGATTTAAAAACTAAAAAATGAATATAACACTCAAGGAGAGGTTGTATATTGCATTCAGCTTGGACATAAAAAAAAAAAAAAAGACCTTACAGGAGTAATCCCAGCTATTCCAAAACTTCTAAATAGCTAATATCTTACTGATATATTTGGGTAGTCACCCTCAGGCCTTTGTCTTGGACATTTATACTTCATGAAAACTATGACCAACTAAAAATTACAACATTTTGCAGCCAGTTCATATGCAATGACCCATGCAATTAAATTACTGGAATCAAGCAAGCTGACCTAAAGAGGAAGCAAATCTGCATTGGGACACATAATCAATCATTTTCATGTTCAGTTATTGGAACAGCAATTGCAGCTGCAATAATTATAACAGGAACATAGCATATATGCATCCTGAGTTTTGGATTTCAGGATTTCAGAAAGTTACCAATTAAAGCAGAGAATGTTTGCCTGTCCTTTTGCCTCATTCTTAGCTCACAGCCCTGCAACATAGATTTTATGCTGGTAACTGCATAATGATGTAGTCAGGGAGAATTAAATACTTTAAAATACTATCAGATAACATTAGAAATACTGTCTTTATTATGTGTTTTAAATAGATTATCTTGATACAGACATGTATCAAGATACACTACTGTGTTTTCAGCCACAGCTTCAATCCCTTCACTATGTCAAAAGAGCCTTCATTAAAAGTAGGCCCAAACTATATACTATTACATATGGGCCATATAAGCCTTTAGTTTCTACGGCATGAATTTTGTCTTATGGTACACTTTTCTAAGGTCTTCTGCAATTAATTCAATTTTTCCTAGAGACCAGAAGAGGTAACTGTTAAGGGAAAAAATCATTGCTACTACCAAGGCTTACATTTCCCTGAAATTGTATGCTAAAGAAGTGAATGAACAGGAACAACTGATTTTTTCATTCTGTCTAAGGCTATGATATTTTTATGGCTGCACATAAATCCTAAGGATGCTCAAAACCACCATCCAGACTAAAGAAAATAGGACATACCAGAAAAATACTGAAGGAAGGTATTGCAATACCTATTCTCCATTCAGAAGATTATGAGAAGTACAGATCAGAATTAAGGAATACATTTTTCTTCTCAAATGTATTACAACACAGAAAAATTAAGTAGAAATGGGAACATTAATTTCTTCATTTGTGGTGCTACTACACTTTGCTTTCAGTTATTTTTTTTTCTTCACCAGGAGCTTGGAATCTCAACATATAAAATGTTACATTAAGTGGAAGGAAATGGAAAGGACCAGCAATAACAGGAGAGGCTTGCAGACAAGATGAGAACAGGGTGAGTATATGGCAAAATGCCAGCATCTCTCTGGTCACAAGCAAAAACGTATCAAAAACAGTGAGCCATTAGATGGAGAGGGAAAGACTGAAAGAAGCCTAAATTATAAGTACCTTGGGTGAAATACTAGCAAAATTTTGAATCTTCATTCAAGATCAATCTGTTCTTGAATTCAGTCATTTTGGAAAGAAACTGATGTTGTACACAAATTTGGACTTAAAATCCAAAATTATTAATTAGCCAACTAAAAAGACTTCACAAAAAGTAATATTATTAAGCCAAAACAAGAAGTCAAAATATTTATGTTTCTCAGTAAGGAGTTCTAGACAGAGATCCAAGATTGTGTTTCAGATCTTTCCTCATGATAGCTCTTCTACATCAGTGAGGTTTTGGAAAATGAATGCTGAACCCAGAGGGTGGTAACCTCTGACACAGAATCTAGTTGGAGGCCAGTAGCTAGCAGGGTATACCTACCCCATATGCTAGATCTAGTCCTCCTTAACATCTTCATTAGTGACCTGGATGATGGCATAGAGTGTAGCCTCAGCCAGTTTGCAGAAAACACAAGACTGGGGGAGGGGGTGGCTGACATGCCAGAGGGTCATTCTGCCATCCAGGGGGACCACAGCAAGCTGGAGAAAAGGTCCGACAGGAAGCTCATAAAGTTCAACAAGAGGAAGTGCAAATTTTTGTTCCTGCGGAGGAATAACTCCATGCACAAGTATATACTGAGGAGACACACAAAAGGAAAACAGTGTTGCAGAAAAATGCTAATTCAATATAAACCAAGATTCATTTAAATAGAGCTTATTGACGTGCTGTGTAAGAAGATTGAGGAACAAAGAAATTGGAATTAAACATCAGGATCTAGTACTTTCATTTACAATGACCAACATTTAAATGGTGTTTTATAAAGAAACAGCACAGAAATAAGAAGAAAGTGCATCTTTATTCCCTTGTGATACAGCATGTAGATAAAATAGCAGCTCCATAAGGATTTATATCAGCAAGTCTAAATAGCAATAAAAACATAGCAAGTCTAAATAGCAGTAAAAACACTGTAAATGGCTGTTTATTATAAATAGAAAGTTATAATAATCCTGATTTGTAACAGTGAAGTTGGGTAGTTTTTTATGCAAAGGCCCCTCATACAGTAATGAATAAGAAGGTTTATGTGTTAGCTATGAATGAGAAAAGATAAGCTGCATCAAAGCAATTCTATTATGACAAACAATTATATTATTACTTGGTGTTTGTTGGCTTTTTTAAGGCCACCCAAAGCAACAGCTCAGTTTATCAAACAGCACTTTCAACAACAGTTATGTAGTGAAATACTACTCAAACCAAGAAACCTGCTCTCTATTGCTTTAAAGTAAGTTTTTAAACTAGGGTGACAACATCTGCCTTCAGCAAATCTTGAACTGGACACTTTCTAATATTTTGAAAACAGATTAAAATACTGCCTGCCAACAATTGCAAATATTTCTCTTAAATTTATATAAGTACTGCAAAGAATTTCACAGTGTGCCCTGTAATTCTAATTTCTTCACTGTAAAAAATGACATCATTAGGGTAGACACAAAAGCAGTGAAAGTGCTAAAAGGCTTAAGAAACATGAACCTTTTACAGTCTACAGAGGAGATAAGTAAGAGGTGATTAAAATATAAGTACCTTCCAGGAATTATCAAAAATAAAAGAGAAAAAAAAATAGAAGCAGGTTCAGCTTAATTTGTCCTTGTAAGAAATAGAATAAATAAGGGCCTGAAATTAAGAAAATGGAGACCAAAAAGTAAAAAAGCACTGTGTTACAGTTAAATCAATTAAGTAGTGGAATAACCTGCCAAAACAGCTATTATCACCAAAAGCATTCAAAGCATACTACAGAAGGAACTTATTAAAAAAATTAAAATGTAAGTACAGTTAAAAGTACTGATGACCAAATCAGTAATTTTTAATTCTAATATATAAGATAGTATAAGTTGATAAAACACCAGCAGTAGAATAGCAGTGCATACAGATAGAGTTACCCTCCTAAAGGACTATTTCATATGTAATTGGCGAATTTTTAATGGAATATGGTTACCATAAATTTGGGGTAATTTCTCCTATATCAATACCCCCAGGATTTGGGATTCTATGCAGGACTTCTTCCTTTTTTTTTTTTTCTTTTTTTTTTGTAGTGATTAGTTAGCAGTATAGATTAATAGCTTGTTTATTCTGACGTTATTTAAAAGTATCATTGGAAGTTTTAAGAGGTTTAATGATGAACAAAATGATCTATTACACCATGCTCAGGTCTATATTTTCACCTTGATGTACAGTTCCAGTATTTAAAAATACTAATTTAACGAAGTTTACACTTTCATATTCTGAGAAAAATGTCTCCCTAAAGCACATCATTAATTTTATCTTCCTCATTTTTTAAATGTCATTTTATTTTTCCTTCTATTTTTCAACATTTCTCAGACTATCAAGTCAAGAAATCTCACTCTGTTTTCAGAAAATCCTTGCAAGACATCTTGATGGGTTATATGCAACTTCTTTCAAAGTAATGGACAGTGTGGATTCTGTTAATGAGAGGTGTATGCTTCATCAATGCACAATTTCCATGCAAATCACAAAGAATCAGTGACATGCTGCTTTGCTATTCTGTGCCTCAAATTTGTAATTGGTTAAGAAAACCAGTGTTACCACCTCCACCTCCATCACTACCACCACCACCAGCAAAAGCCCCACAAACACGCAATTATTTAAATTCACACAAAATGCAGAACAGGACATGCAAAAAGGCCTCTTTGACACGACAAATCATCATTCAATAATATGCTTTCTCTGTCTGCACAGAACAAAACTGTTCTTAAACTGATATTTTAAAAAGGTCTTTTAAAAGGGGGCTTTTCTGCTCAAATTTTTCAGCATTTTATAGATCAGTTTTAAGCATTTCTTTGCAGTCCTGAGAGGTTCAATTTTTTTTTTTAAGAAATATGGAAGTTAAGGAATTTCTGTACAACATGTTAATACAAAACTATGGGCAATTTTCAGCTGCCATTTTCCTATGAAGTTGCTAATCTCACCTCTTCAACACTAGGTGTGATGTCTCATAATCTTATTCCTTTGAGATTGCCTAAGAGCCTTATTTTAATTTTTAGGAAGTATTTAAATATATTTTAAATAGAAAATATTAAGAAATGTACCACAATTAAATAAAATAATTAAGCAACAAACATGATACATGAAATATAATCTATTCCTTGGAGTTAATCAGTAAATTAGTTTCCTTGAAATAATAGCATAAGAGAACCAGTATGCTTTACTTATGTGTGTTCATAAGAATATTGGTTGCAGTTGACAAATGTCACAGAACAATTTTGAGAATTTCCCCTTCTCCCACTTTGTGAAGAAAAAAAAATTGCTAGTTGCATAGTAAATCTAGATCCAATTATGTTCTCATTATATATTTTTCGTAAAATAAATCGAAATTCACAGATGTATATTTAAAAAATACCACACACTCATCATTTTAGATACACAGAGCAGCAGGATGTTGAGAGCTGACAGAGAACGTACAATGATTCCTCCTCACAGAGTATATCCATTTATTTTATACTGGTGAGTGTTCTTCTAGACAGTTCAATCATTTCAAAGATTAATATGTTAGAAAAGGGGTGTTGTATAAAGGTCCCCAGAGTAGTAGTTTTTTAGAAACGTCTCTTACAGTGCAAAGGAAATACAGATAAGCAAATAAACCAAACCAAAATAAAACAAAACCAAGCAACCAACCAACCAACCAAAAAAAACACACCAAAAATAAAAAACAACAACAAAAACCTAACAAAGCAAACCAAACAAAGACATCCACGCAAAATTCCAAAATTTACCCAATCAAACAAACCCCACAAACAAAACCAAGCTCAACCTCTCATGAAGACAGAATATGGTAAATTGAGCCACAAGAAGAGGCTAAAGAATTTATGTCAGCAATTCTAGGAGAAAGCATGGTGTAAAAACAATGAAGGATCTGAATGGAAGACTTCCTGTCTGACTGAACCTCAAAATTTCCAGTTCTAGCAATACCTATCTCGATTTTAGCTCTATTGTTGAGGATTTAATCTTGTGCCAGAGACCAAAACTTGCCCCACAGAAAAATTCACATTTTGTGAAAATTAAAACTTTTTAGAGAAATTCTCATTTTGTGTGACAGAGCTGACAAGTAGGATTGACTCTTTCTTGAAGGTGCTAGGAAACAATCTAACTTCTCTAGAAGGGCAATTCAGTCCTTATGGTGATGTTCTTAACTTTGCTCCAAGATTTCATGTACTTTGGAATCTCATCTTCTGCATAATTTTCTAAATATGCATTACTGTTGCACTGAGTAATATTATTGTTCCACATTAATAAAACAACTCTATTTTCCAGAGTACGTTTTGCATCTGAAAATTTGTCCACAGTGCTCAGAAGTTTGGATCAACAGGTTTAATTATAGAATTTTTATTGCATTTATACAGTGACAGAATTTAATCCTTTTTTAATTCACTGCCCTAACAGCTTTTATAAACAGAAAGTTTAGGAAGGAAAAGGATTTCTTTAAAAAGTAATTTATATTGCTATTTCATATTAATTTTAATAGATCCAGTTCTTATAAGAAAAATTAGGTAGGAAGAGATGAAGTAACACACTTAAATTAACAAAGCAGCAAACTAGATCAGTATTGACTTATTTGCTTGTAAGTGTGTGGCTTTGTTCCCCTTCACTTCCATTGCTTGAGAGCATGATGGTCTATTTTGCCTTGCAGATTTGAGAAAGAATCCATTTCTTCAAAATGCAGTTTCTGCCACTACATAATCACTGTCATTTCTGGTTCATGCACTGATTGCTTTATCTCTCCAAGAGTTGATAAAAGGAACCCTAGATACCTATTTCTGCCAAAAAAACCCAACCCAAAACAAACAACAAAAAGGTACTTTAATTGTTGCTGTAGAGAAGGGAATAAAAAATATGTTAGAATGTGTTACTTAAAACCTGTGTATTTTAGTTATCGGCTCCTGCATTCCTTTGTATTTTATCCTGCATTACTTCTTGGAGTTAAAAGAAGCTAAATGTTTGGTAGGGAAGCAATTTTAAATTAAATAAACACTGACTGGATGCCTTAGGAATCAACAATAATATTTCTGGTTTGGTACATCACTAGCTGCCTCAAACCATTCAGGGGAAGAATGCCTTAAGTGCTGATAGGCTGATGCTGACAATGAGCTTATTAAAAGACTCATGGATAAGAAGAAACTAGCTGGTTTTCTTTAATGTAAATATTGATAGAGACCAAGAGTGAAAATATGCTGAGATAAGGAAATATGTAGCAAGATGTGTGATTGTGCTGACTGACTTTCCTTGATAATGGGTTGTTTTGGTCTCTCTCTTGCACACATACACAGAGACCAGAAAATCAATCTGTTTGCTGGGGAGCTATCTACATAGAGAAGTCTTTTATTTTAGGGAAAGAAGTTGCATAGCATTCACAACTGGCTCTTTATAGCAATAAAAATGCATTTAAATACAATTAAAAGTTAGAATTGAGGCTTTCCTTCATGAAAAGACATTGGAGCAAGCTAATATAAAGTAACAATGCTGAAGTATAATCCTGCTACGCTTGCATACTTCTTTTGTCTTCTTCTGCATACTTCTTTTGTACAGCCACATATTTATGAGTACTTCATGAAACAGAAGAGAGGAGGAGGGAACTGACAGCTACTTCAGTTGCTTGAAATTATAAACATCCAGGAACTATGTGAAGCTATTGAAGCTGTCTGCGGCTTCTAAACAACCTAAGAGACCTTTTCTACCCAACAGCTTTCTTCCCTGACTAATTGTAACTTCTGAATTGTGGAAAGCAAAGAGGTCAAAAATCTGTCTTTCCTCACAGAAAGCTAATTTTAGTGAACTCCGTTAAATGAACAGAGATGCTTCACATCCAGTGCAGTAATAAGGGGACAGTTTGTCCTCTTGCATTTTGTGTTTCCATGTAGAAATCAACTGAAAGATTAAACTATCTGCAAAGTATTATTGATGTAGAAGTCTTTGGCATAAATGTGATGAGTATTACCTGAAGTAAGATGAAGTATCTGGTAGTGTTTGTTCGTTAAAACTGGTGTTTAACAATTTAATTTTATAGATATCACGTTCTTAAAAGTCTGCAAATATAACTATCGTCAAAGAATTCAAGCCTATTAGGCCCCTGCCACCAATAGCAGTGCATTAGAGGAGTGGAATGTCTGCAAATTCTATTTAAACTGTATATGGAGTGCTAATGAAACTGTCTCAAACCATCAGTTTTCAGAATTCGAACTTAGGTCCAGTAAATGTAAGTAATTTTTAAACATTTTTAATAATTAGGAAAATAACTCACAGAAATGTAAACACTGCTTCTAGGTAAATTGTAAATCACTGAAACTCAGAAGTCAGTTCTTTATTTGTATGTCAATCTCTGATACCCCATCCACAAAAAGGAATGGATATAAGTTAAACTTTAAAATTATAGAGAAAGAATACTAAAGAGGCATCAGGACTCTGTTACTACTGCAATTACATGGGTAAATTCTCTGCATTATTTCACAAATAGTAGCAAAAAACTGCTCTAAGATTTTTCCTGAGAGGAAAGTTTTATATCATGAGAATACAAATTAGGTATTATACAATTATTAGTTATATTTAAGTGGCTACAAGGCACTCACTATCAGTAACTATTTCTTTGTATACATATTCATTACATATAGCGACAGTGATAATCTTCATTTAGCAAAGTCATTGAAAATCTGGGCAATAGAATACTGAAATTAGGCATAATTTTTGGTTTTGTTATTTATTTTCATTTTCTTTCTATCAAAACCAGGCACCACTTGTGTGAAGGAAAATCTTAATCTTAGGAGAAGATTGTGAAGTGCATATCACATTGAACCATTACACAAATGACATTATTCACACAGTAAAATCACCTAAGATTGTACTTCTAAAATCAGGCATCTGTCTGAGTATTATTACAATGTTCTTAATGCACACACTCATTACTCTGAACAGGAAGTAAAGAACTGTTTTTATTTTAATTTATTTTCTCATCTGAAAATAGAAAATGGTTATCATTAGGGTATTTTTGCCCCTACATTTTTAGGGCCATTAAAGAATTAGGCTTTTATTTCAAAAAACGTAAAACCTTAAAATGAAGCATTTGCAAATCTCAAATGGAAAAGAATAGAAAAAAGTTACTGATCTCATTTAGTACAGATTTAAATAAAAGTTCGTAAGTAGTAAGGGGGTCAAGGTCATCCTTATAAGCAATCATGAGTAAATTCAGATCTTTGTTAACATCTCTTTTTGCCCCAATGGAGAACAGATTCAGTCTCTTCATTGTTTTTGCAGCTTAAAATTCTGTGGTCAACCTCCTACATTTTTAGTATTATCTTATTTCTGTTACTTCTTTCTGGCAATAAATATGCCACTACTTTAAAATATGAGGTCATCATGCTTTCTCTTAGCATTCAGTAGATTTGACAATTAAAATGAAAAATTACTGAATGTACTTAAAAGACATAAATCATTAGTGAATCCTTCATGTACCTATATCACCAGTTATACCTTTGACATGAAATTAGGCCTTGGATGTGATTTGCTGTTAGAACACTTTGCTTAACTAATAACTGTTTAGTTGAAGTCTAAGTGGAAGAATTATATTGGCTCTAATAAGCCAGGAACTAATGACCTGCAGCACTTATATTAAAATACCACGTGTCTTTCTAAATATGGAGTTCCTTATTCTTTCAGAAATAGTTCCTTCTCTAAAGCATATTGAATACTATCACATATCTAACCTGAATGAGTGCATATGATGGACTTTTATGAGAGATTTTTTATTGTTATGAGGTCTCTTTTATTGCATTCCTTTTCTCTCCACTTCTATCCACAGTCTGTTTCAGGTAAAGAATTTTATGCAACACTTAGACATTGCTGAGTTACTATGAATTCTGATTAACCAGAGGGGTCAAATTTCATTAGAAAGTTCATAAAATTCAGTCCATTAAATTGTCCATTTCAAGCTTGCAGCAATGGTTTATGGGTTTGATTATATTAATTAGTATACCTTCTGCATTGGTTATTTTGAAGAGCACAGATTTCTTCTAGCATAGAACTACTGTATAGGGAAGAAATGGTAGAGGAGGTGGGAGATTTAAAATTTAATAAGTTAACTGAAATATAATAGATCAAAAAAATAAAGTCATTGCAATAGGTAAACTATTTTGTCAAAGAAGTTAGCATATCATATCATATCAGCTACAGTTTAGAAAAAATAACCCCGAGTCATTACTTTTTATAACTTCACTTTGAAACTAGGGGCATATTGCAGGATTTTATTGCCTTTGGTCAGGGAAATCCTTTTATTGTTCATAACACATGGTCCAAATTCACATGGTCATATCTTCAATGACTCCTCTAAATGCATTAAAATTTACTGGTTTTCTAAACCCAGCTCTACTCTAAAACAATATTCATTTCTACTTCAGCAGTTGATAGAATGAAGCATACCCAGCCATTGTTCTATCCAACTTAATATTCTACATGAAATGACAAATCCCTTTATTTTGGAGAACATATAAATATAGATTGTCTATATCTTTCAGCTCAGACAATGATCAAAACAAATCAAAAGAATGGTAGAAATAGCAGACCTTTACAGACAGTCCTCTGCATAGGACCACTCAGTGAGGGCTGAGTCAGCTCCAGTAGGACTCTTAATTCATTACCAGCAAGCTATTTCAGTGATTAATGTGGATTTAAAAAGTGAACTGCATCTCAGAAGCCTTACACTAGAAGCCAGATTTCTCAAAAAGAACAAAAATTGGTGGGTTTTTTTTGTGTTCACAGCACCAATCTAGACATGTGCTAGACTTTTACCTGTCAGAAGCAGAAATTTTGCCTCATCTCCCTTCTAGGGATGTGCAAGAATCCAATATCCAAAAGCTGAAATGAAAATTGGCAATAATATATCTGATACCAATCTATTCCTTCTGTGCCTCTCATCTCTCCTCAGCTAAGCAGCATCAGCTTGCCACATTAAGGATCTTCAACTTCTTCCTTCCTTGACCTTCTCATGTCTAAGATATACACATAATGTGACAGAAAAAGAGAATTTGAAGCTGCATCCTCTAAGTTTTAATTTGTCCTCCCTATCTTTTTGAAGTTCATAGTATGACTTTCTGTCCTTGCCAAGGAGTTCAAGACACCCTTAGCATCTTCCCTTTTCACCCCCAACATCTTTCCAACCTGGGAACATTGTGTCCCCTTCCTCCACCAGAAATACTGTTCAGTGAATATCACTGCTTGGATTAGGTAGCGAGCTGCAAGAAACCTTACAAAATCTGTAGGAACTCTTTGAGAGGCTGGTTCAGATGTTAGCTTGAGAACTGACGTCTCTCATATCAGAAAGCTAACCTCTCTGAATATGTGGCAACATGGCCTCCTACATCACCACTCTTTTCCCCATCTTTCCTTTCATTTTTTAGTGAGTCATCTCTTTGTGTGGGAGTGAGATGAAGGGAGACAATGCTGAGGTTTAAGCATTACTATTCTCACAGAAAAAAAACAAAACCAAAAACCATAATAATCTTGGGAACAGAATTTTCTTTTTAGAAAGAGTATAATTTGTCCCTTGTTTTCAATTACTGCCTACTGCAACAGCAAAGTTCATAACAAAATTTTTTTCTGTTCCATGATTTCTGATATTTTACTGATACCTGCCTCTGACAAAAAGATGCCAAGTGATCAGCACAGACCAATACAGACAGCAGTAGTGCAAGCTTCCTATGCAGTGTCTCAAAGCAGCACTTATAATATTTAAAAATTCAGGGCTTGCAAACAGAGGAAGGAAAAAGGGAAGGTACCAAGCTGCACAGCTGGACTGCCATTACTGACCACACTACATTGAACAAGTGCTCCAATATACAAGGGTGTTTAGTCCCCGGGATGGAAGAGGCAAGATCTCCCTCTTCCTGAATAATATTCTACCTACTCTACCTCTGATCATAAATTAATGGAGAGTGTATGTACTATGTGGGGGTTTTATAATCCTTCAGTGTTGGCCTCTGTGGACGAAGCAGTCACAAAGATACTCAGTGAAAAGCAGAAATTCCATGCCGAAAAATGTGTACCATGTTTCAAAACACTGTTCTCATCATACACATTATTGCTATAAACTTGGTCTGACTATAGGACTTCATCAGAAATTATGTAGCTGTTTACTTTTTTTTTTTGGTCAGATTGGAAATAATTATAGAAATCAAACAGTTTTGATAGAACTGAATAAAATACATTGATTTCGTAAAAAATTAAGAGGAGTTTAAATTAGAGCTTGTCAGAATGACTGTTTCTTTGAGTAATTTCAGTTTTAATTCCCTTAGAAAAAAATCAATAACTTTGGCTTATGCAATAAAACTGTTTTCAAAAATTTGAATAGGGTTTCAAAGTTCTGAAGAACACTTTGCATACAGAGAACAAGTATATGTAATTATATCCTGAGCAAAACAGATTGAGAGTTCTGGACTTTTGAAAAAGCAACAGCTCTTTATAGAAAAATAAAACTGGGTGCAAAATTCTCAGCACAACAGTTTTAAAAATACAGTTTTGTATTAACAGCTTTTTAACAATTTTGTTAAAAATTTAATAAATTATGAGAGAACATTTCACTTCAACAAGCCAGAATTCAAGAAAAGAAGAAATTAATACCCTTTATTTTAAATTTACTTATTAGGAGGACTTACTGATTTTAAAATGCTAATACACCAAAGGCCCATATTCAAGAAGTATTACAAAGACATATGAGGAAAAAAAAAAGATGAAAGTAACATTGGATCAAAATGATTAAAACCAAAATGGTTTTTAACTTTATTTATTTTTAATTGTACATTTAAAAATGTCTAAATACAAGGTAATTAATTTTCTTGCTCTTCACAAAAATATTTCAAGCAAGGTAATTATTTCTATTTTAGATGAAATAAAATTAACTGTTAGAATCTCCAACAGAAAGAGGATTCTGTTGGCTGATTTAAAGTTAGACATTATCAAAAGCAGGCATACTTTTCTCCGAACTACAGAAATACAGGTGGGCTCTACTTGATTTATTGCCAGAAGGCTTACCATAATGTTGAATCTGATGTTCTTTTTTTATGAAATTTTGATAGTGAAAATCTCTGCCCCTGTAAAGTATGAAACTCCAGTAAAATGAAATAATTGTATCTCATCTGTATTTGCACTAGGTAAAACCAAAATATCCAGACTATTTGTATGTTGGCATAATATGGGTACTAGAAAAGATTTATAGCCCTATAGAAAGAAAAGCTAGAAAGAATATTTGTCCTTGTTAAGGCTGGGATTTTTATTGCTGCTGCTTCTTGTGGTTGTCGTTGTAGTTGTTGTAGAATACATTAGCATAGTCATTAGTAGAGGTGATACAAGCATTAAAACAATCACATCTAAAACCTTCTTTGATATAGTTTCTCAAAGGCTTTTTTTTTTTTTTTTTTTTTTTTTTTGATATCAAGAATCTGTGGAGGTCTGTTTTCAAACATGTTAGCACTAATAGTAATATTATAGACCAGTAGCTTTTACTCAAATTCCGCTGTATAATGTCTTTCCAAGGTCTGTTTTATAGACCGTTTTGAAGACTTCACATGTGGATAGACCATAAAACACAGGATGCATGTCCTATCCAGATGACATCGCATTTTTTAATTCTCGAAGAAAATCTCTATTCAGACCAACAAAAATGTCCCTTATTTATTATTCCTGTGGTATGAAAGAAACAAAAGGCTACCTTTATGGTAGTGGTGAAACCAATCGCTACCTAAAGTTTATCGCATCATGACAGCAAATCAAGTGGGAATAGAAATTTGGATTAAAAAAAAATAGGCTTCCCCTGTTCACTCATATAGGCAAGAATATACAAAATACAACTATAAATAAATTATTTTTGTTGCATTTCACATCTGATTTAACATGCTCACCATCTGATCACTTACAACTTCAATAAACTTATGTATTGCCAATAGAACCAAACTCAGTATTGGCTTTGGATGTGAAATGAGCAACCACACTTACTTCAATTTTTCTAGCCCTCATTCTAAAAGGACTTTAAAATCTTATGAGTTAAATGGATATATATATATATATATGTATAAAAATAATTTAGATGGAACAAAATATTACAGAATTCATCTAAACAATTCACCAAAAACAAAGAAAATGCTAAAAATGCCCTATGCTGATATTCTGCCGTCTGCCTTACTCTGACAAGGAAAATAAATTACCAAACTGCAAAAGGAAAAAGAGATGTATTTAAAAGACAAATAGCCATTCTCTCTGAAATTCAAAGTAGTGTGAAATGGAGAAGTCACAGCAGATTAAAAAACAAATGGGAAGCAGAATTTCAGATTGCCGTCAAAGATAAGAAGTTCTAAGAAGAATTGTTCTTCGGTGCTCTTTTAAACTCTTGACACCCTTTGCCTCACAGTAGATCAAAGAATGGCAAAGGTTGACTTTTGGAACACTGCAGCAAGAAAAAGGGAAAATGGAATTGTCACTGTACCCTAAGAACAGGGGTTGAAGAACTGGCATAGTTAGTAATGCTTAAAGACAGTGCCATAAATTGGAAGACTGGAATCATGGGCAAATGCCCTAGCTTCCCTTTATTCCCCTATGAAACATTAAAGACCACTTTCAAAATATTTGTGCATCTAAATGTCATCAGTTCACTGGAGCTATAAGACATTATTTTTCATCTTTTGCCTCAGAACACGCTGGCTGTACATCATAGACTATGGAACCATAGTATACTTCCAAAAAGATTCCAGCGGGTGGATTGGGTATTGCACAGAGATCACACAAGCATTCGTTCAAATGATATTTGAGGAGATACAGAATGGCAAGTTTTAAAAAAGGTTTTGCTTTTAAACAGAATAGCTGCATCCTCAGCTGATCATTCTGATCATTACCTGATGCAAGGCAGCTCACTAGCATGTTGTGTGGTGACAATAGAACACTGAGTCAAGAAGCCCTGCAACAGTACCAAGAGAAAAACAAAGCAAGAAACAAATATGTGGATCAAGGTGCCACAGATTTTCTCTAAAGCACTCCTGGGAATCTTTTCAAAGTTTGAAAGCCTATTATAAATTCTGTGCAACATTTTCATCAGAAATTTTTCTAAATTGTTCTCTGAAATAACTAAGAGAATGACAACAGTGGATTGTCACCCTAGTCTTGGAGAATTAATCACATCACTGCAAATTAGCCTTCTTTAGCTACTTATTCAGAACTGACCTTTAACCAACAGACTGACATTCCTGAGCCTAGTTGTGAATATTTCATTATCTGGTGAATTCCACTAAAACACTAATACTCTCTAAGTACATCAAACTCAACCTTCATTTTACTGTTCTTTCAAATATTGCACCTGGAACTTTTTGTTTCATAATGAGCACTTCCTAAATTTGCCATAAAAAACAACGCTTATTTATCCAAACATAATAGTTCACTTTTATTTTTTATTTTGACATGTTATACTTTCCTTTCTGAGATCTGTTTCTAGCATCCTTCTCAGAACTCTTCACCTGCCTTAGTACTGTGGGGCTAGGTAAGACCATTTGGAATGTCTCCCTCAATTTGTGTCTGAATAGTTTTCAAACAAAAACTTTAACAGCAGAGAATGAGGTGTGTATGTCAGTTTATGTGATTAAAATCTCCTACACACACACACACATACACATATTCATGAAGGAGCAAAGAGGCACAGTGCCAGACACGAGAGAGCCGTAATAAACCTTTTGAGAAATGAACTCCAGGGTTTCCCACAGTGATCCGAGGAGTGTCTCAGCCTCCACACATACCGTGATGGAACTAGCCACCACTGTGAGTCAACACAAGAAGCTCTGGAAGTTACCTCCCTAACTGAGGGGGATTACTGCCCAGAGGTATGGGGCACATTATGGGACCACAGAACACATTCTAAGATGGTTAGGGGGAAGAACCAAAGATGGAAAATGAGACGGAACAAGGTGATTGGGGAGGAACAAGCATAGACAAAAATAGAGAAATAAGACAATAAAAGGAACATATAAACAGGTGGCTGGCTGTTCAGCACATCTGGTCATACCATGGTATGTCATCAACACAGTCTTCTTGCTCTCTTATTACCTTCCATTTTCAACTCAGGTGTGTGTATGTGGGTCTGGACGTCAGCAAATGGAAGGAGTGTGGGTGTGAAAGTGTGAGAGGTCTGTAGCAGCGGCTGAAGAGGCCCTGGGGTCTTAGTGGCTCATTGGTCTATGTGTGACCATTGGGAAGATTTGTATCCATGAGAAGCCAATAGATAGGTTAAGTGCCTGAGCCCAGCTTTATGAGGGATCCATGTTATGCATGTGCAGGTACATGCAGGTGTGCATGGGTCTTTCCCAAATCTAACTCATAATCAACCATTGAATGGAATGTAAAGAGGCCATGGGTGCCATTTGAGCTAGTGTAAGTGCTGATTGTTTCTGGGACACATTTACATATGTGCAATGTAAGTGTCCATATGCACACGTGTGTGTATATGTGGTACATGCTTGTGTTTGCATATATGCCTATTGTGAATCCTTGCTTTGCAGGAAGGGAGTAACAGCAACCTCAACTCTTTCAGATTGTGAGATTCAGTAATCCCCTCACCTTGTAGACCACAGCATGTGCTAGCAGATATGAAAAGCACAGTAAAATCATTGCAGTAGGTGCACATATATATGAATTTAGATTGACATCCAAAGAGACAAACTGAGAAGCAAAATACTTCTGAAAGGGATTATCCAATTACTTTGTATCATGCATGCCATACTTTTAGGTCTTACTTTTTCAATGTTTGATTTCCTCATGCCAGCAATGCAAAGAGAATTGTATATAAACCAAATGGCCTAAGACTTAAGAGAAAACAGTAAGTCATCCTGGAAAACTATAGAAGAAAACTCATACTCTTCTAATTGGTGCAAGGGAAGGATTTTGTGTGAAAGAGACCTTGTGGCAAGCTTTCATTCCAGTCAAATAGGTCAGCCTTCAAATTCAGTAAACTGGCATCTCAGATAGAGAAAAGGCCACTTGTGAAATTGGTAGGTAGCAGACTCTATGTAGTGCAGTATTCTGTGATACTCTCTAAGAAGCAGAAAGATCACTCAAGTTCCCTCCTTCTTACCAGCAAGAAGAAAAGCTGAAGAATGACCAGTCAGTGGGGGACTGGCTGAAGACTGGCTCCTGCACAGAAGACAAGAGATGCAGGAGGTATCCAGGGTTGCCACAGCTGGCAGTGAGTCAAACATTGCTGCAAGACAAACATTCCAGCCCCTCAGCAGTTTCTTCACAAAAAAAAAAAAAAGGAAAGAATACATTAAATTCATGTCAATTGGTAAAACATATTATTACCGCCTACATTTCTCCTTTCCTTCTTACCCCTCCTTCCACAACAGGACTTGATTCACTGTCTGTGAGGAGACAGCAATTGTCACTGAGCAATCAGGTTGCTCTACTTTTCGCTGAGTTTGGGATAGAATGCGGGCCATTTAATTATGGCTCTTTGAAACTGAAGCTGGCTCCCATTGCTAATCAGAGCATAGTAAATACACTATGCATATACATTAATAACATCCACATATGTGCACATATATATCTAATTCAAGACACATAACTACCCTTAGGAAGAAAGACACATTACACAAATCCTCTGTGTATATGCAGATAAGTAGGTATATAAAAAATAAATGACTCCTCTTTAAGTTCTTAGTTTGGAAATAATGCATTAATTCAAAAAGACAGTTACTTCTCAAAGACTTAACACAATACTTCAAATTCTGTTGTCACAACATACAATATTTACTTGAGTCTTATATATCCCTGGACACCTAAATGAGTTAATATTTCTTTTTTCTCAGTATGGCAATCTTTCTATTCAAAGTAAAGAGAGACTCTCTCTTTAAAGCAACTGATCTTATCAAGCAATAAGTGAATATAACAGGAATTTATTACTGACTGGATTTTTAAAATGTTTCTCATACAGTAAAATTGTGTAATTTATGAAGTGAACAAATAGTAATTAAAATATGGACTATTAAAACATTTTAGATTGCCAGAAAAACTGTAATTGACAGAATTCCTCGTGGAAGAAATATTTATTTCAGGGGGAAAAAAGCCATATGCATTCTTATTTAGCTTTTCAAAGAATTCAACAAAGCCTGACCCAGCTGGGACCCAGTAGTCTGTGTCTAGCTGTGGTAAAAGCTTAGCAAAATATTGAAGAAGAAACATAAGAATGTTCATATTCTTAAGAACAATGTTTCATGATATTACAACTGAGATTCCTTTGTACAGGATCATACTATAGGGACACCAGTTTTAATATTCAACTTCTAACAGCTGGCATCTGCTGCTTTGGAGAAAGAGGAAGAAATATAATTCTCCTAATTATCTGTATCATTATTCTTCTTACTTCATAAACTATGTCTGCCTCCTGGGTCTGTTTTATACTGATCTCAGTTTCTAGCAGTTGTCTGCAAATCATTATCAAACTCTTGTCCTATTCTTCAGCCCTTGTTCCTACTCTTTATTTGAGAACCAAACCTAACAGGTGAGCATATTTAATGCTGCAGCCATGCCAGGTTTATACATATTCATCACAAACACATTCTTTTGGATGTCTGCCAATAACGCTTAGATATTCCTTTAAAACTCTGCCTCTCACATCTTTCAGAAGTCTCATTCTTTCTACTTATTGCTTAATTTTCTTACAAGCTCAGGCTCTAAGGATCAACTCTCTGTTACATTGTAAAATTTTACTAATAGAACATAATACCCTTGTTAAAAAAAACAAACAAGCAAACAAAAACAAACAAACAAAAAAAAAAAAAACAAGAAAAAACAAAAAACCAAAACAAACCAAAAAACAAAGCAACACCTTAAGTTTTTAATTTTCCCTTAATATATGGGCTTGTAAGCAGAAAACTCTTACTTTTGTATTGTCACCACCACAGTTGCAGCATTTAATAAGTTGCCTAATCACTCACTAAAACTCCACAGCTTCTGGGTTTCATCCTGTGCTCTCAGTGGGGTGAAGCAAGGCCTGGTGCACTTAGGAGTGTCATAAAATCATTCATGGTCACTTGCAACAATGTGGTTATGTCCTAAGACTGTACTTAGAGGTGATCATGAGAAACTTCAAACAAAAACAGATATATATGGACAATTTTGAAATAAGGATTGTCTCTGAGGTTGTACAATGTCTGGCATAATATAACCTTGCTATTGCTTTTGTACTCAGTATGACTAATAGCAATTAAAATATGGCATAAAAAAGATCAATCACAACATTTAAAATGTTTATGCTGGATTCTATTGATTAGCCTGTTACCAAGAACTACAGTTTTCTCTTTATCTAGACCTTTAATCATCATCACACACTGAAAAGTGATATAGTTTAGTACTAACTTCTGAATGGAAAACATAATATTAGACAAATCTACTGCAAATTAATTTAAAAATATTTTTTAATCAATATCACAACCTCTCAGATGCATTGGAGGAACTGGCAGGGGGTTAGTAGAGAAAGTTATTAATATTACTACTAATTTTTCAACAATACTACTGAGATTATAAAGTAGAAAATAAAGAACTTTACATAACCTACAGAAAGATATCGGCAAAGCAGAAAAGATTTGTCCAAATAAGAAGTGTAGAAATACTGACTAAAATTTTAAAATTTGGAAGCTAAACATTGAATGCTAGTAAGAGTACATGCTAATCCTGTTTTAAATTGAAAGAAATTCAAACTATTTTGTAGATTAGTCATTTTCCTCTGAAATTGGTATAAAATTTTATGTTTGAAGCCTATATGATTAATATAATGTGAGAAGAATCCCTCAGCTTGAATATGAAGCTATCATAGGTTCGGTGTTTTTGAATTACACTGCACATATTGCAATTGATCAAAAATAGAGTACTTACAATGGTTGCACATATGGTTACTTTAATATTTATAGGGAATTCTTCAAATGGTGTTGTTACTGGTAGCAATAGAAGCAGTTTAGACTTCACATAGATTTGTACTGACTTCTGAATAAAGTTAAAAGGAATCCTTCATATATTATCAGACCACCTATCAGAGGGCAAATCTAGTAAAATATTAAAAATTTCTCACCAGGATGAAAAATCTTACCCATTTGTCAAGTAACCCTGACAAAAAAATGAAAAATATAAACAAAAACAAAAACCAACCAAACAACAAAAACAAAATGAAAGATATTTCATTATTTTCAATAAGACTGAACAGAGGAGTCAGTAGAAGGTTTTCATCCCTGTCCTGCTTACTGCTCAACACAGACAATCCAGGTAGAGAACTCTGGGTTGCCTCACCACCTTTCTTCCTCAATGGAACAGAGTAAACATGATATGCGTCCATATGGGAATCTGCAGTAATCACACAGTCTCCTCCCAGCTGTATCTGACATGTGTACTCTACAAATTATACAACATTCAGAAATGTTTGAGTTTATTTTAATATTTTTAATATTCACCAAGAGTTACATCCAATTCTGCATTTGATTTGCTTAATTAGACCAGATTTTAAAGTGTTTCAGATTCCTTCTTCTCCTTCAGTCAAATAGTTGTGCCCTTGAGATATCAGCGCTGCTGGTGCTTAGACCAGACAAGAAATTTTAGCACCTATTATGGCTGGTTTATGTAAACAGACTTATCTACCTCAAACAGAACTGTGTCTGAATTCATGTCTTTTAAATTTCAGTACCTGTGGAAAAAAAATTACTTTGTTGGATTACGTTAAAAACAAGATTTTAAAGAGATTTAAGTTTTAAGAGCTGAGAAAGATAAGTGCTAGAATCACCAGAAAGTTAAAAAAAAAAAAATCTTATGCAAAACAAACCTAATGAACAAATAAATATTTTAGTGAAAATTCTGCAGCAGTTTCTCTACAAATGTCTTTTGGAAATATGTTATCTGAATATCTATGCATGGATTCCAACAGATATAAAGGGCATTTTTTCCCCCATCAGCTTTTTAAATTATCAATAACCACTCAGAGGATTCTTTTCTGCTGTTACCTCAATATCTGGTATTGATGGCATTTCTGTTGCCAACAGTCACAATAAAGATTGTTTCTTAAGTTAACTGTGGAACTGTTAATACCATCTGAGGAGATCAAATCACAAAATTATAGATCCATTATTCTTCATTCCAATCCATTTTACTGGCACATGATATTTCCATCATGGCTTAAAATGTTACTGCAATCATTCCAGGACCCGATTTTATTCTGCTCTGCATAACAGAGAATAAGGTACAACATGTAAGAGCTTTGACAAAGACTTATCTTGCAATTAGCATCACTGAAAGTGGGTCCTCTTGTTGGTCATGCCATTCCAAACCTCATATTTTTTAAATTATTTAGATATTCCCATAAATAATGTACCAAGACTACAAATTTCACCATATAACTGCGCTGGAAACATTGGGTGAAACATGCAAAATTGATTTCTAAAGTATAGCAAAGAATTTGCTTGTGAATGCATTTGCTCCTCAGAGGATGAAAAGGAAGGAGAGAAAAACTTGGTTCATTAAGTTCTCTTGCAACCAAAAGCAGAAACATCTGCTAAAATCATAAGTAAGCTGATGGCTAGATGAAGCAATGGAGATGGAAGAATTACATATGCATTTCACTTTGTGTTAAGTTTCACACATGCCCTATTTTCTATGTAACTGCCTTTTTTTCTGGCCTGTATTTTTGCTTGGTCCTGACAATTGAAACTTCAGATTACACATTCATTATTCCATGTAATATTCCGTATACACATATTATTCATATGAAAAATGCCTCTTAGATAGATTATCATAATTGTGGCTGAAATGTTACACGCTGTTCTAGGTGGAATTGCAGCAAACAAATATGCTACTCTGCATAAGACAAATTGACCCTATAACCAGAAATTAGAGGGTTTTACTTTTCTACTTTTGTTGCTCCTGGATTACACCAATGAGGCAGTGTGATTACTTAATGACTTCAGAGTCTATTGAAATGAATCTCATTTCCCATAGATTCCTCAATGACTTGAGGAATTATCTAGTGAAATTGAGCCTCACATGAACAAATTGGACTGGAAATAACTAGGAGAAAGAAAACTCTGAAATATTTAAAAGGTTTGTTTTCCTTCTATTTTTATATTTTTTTTTATTATTATTTTTTTAGTGTTTGCCCTTTTGGATATTTTTAAGTATGGTTTTGTAACAGCCCCTTACTCCCATATCATTGAACTAGATCTGACTCAGTCTTCATCTTATAAAGGTTTTCTTACATGAAAGACTGATTAGCTTTTGGGGAATCTCTAAATTGTTAGGTCAGAACTGATATAAGATGACTGTATTTTTTTTTTTATTTTAAATGCAACCATGCAGAGCAAGTTCTTGCTCTTATGCTCTTAGGCTTAATCTCAATTCAGTGTCTCACTAAATTACATCAAACTCTTATTCTTGCTTATGATGTTTTACTTTTTACCATCTCTGCAACTCAATAACCACAGTCTCATTTCAAACTGCCAATTCTGCCCTTCAACTGTTTGTTTCACACCCTGCAAAGTATATATTATTCCCCCCCAGCATGATCACTGGATACAAAAGAAGACATCAATATGCTATAGAAATAATTATACTAAAAGTAATTATTTATTAGAGAAATGTAAAGAAAATACAACCAAACAAATCAACTATACAGTTCATTCAGTTCATTTTATCATTCTATTAATATTTGAGAATTACTAACCCCCTACTTAACACTAAAGGTGTACAAGTTTGTTCTATGTTCATGTTTAAAATTTCATTATAGCACTATATTAAACCCAGTAAATGTCTATAAAACTAGGTGATCCATTGCATCCCATGAGATAGTTTAAGGATTATTCCAATTTACACAGACATAAGTGATAATCTGCAGTGAAATGCTGCTTTGGCTCAGCCTACAAAGCAAGCATTAGAACTATACATCTATCTTCAGTCAACTCTCTTTACCCCTGCTGAAACTGGGAAGTTTAAAGGGGTTGAAGTATCAGTATCAATTTTCCTTTGAATTTTTGCTTCATTTTGTTGGTGATTTTTTTGTTTTTCCTGAGGCACTTAATACAATGTGGTAACCAGACTGTGCTAGCAATGTGCTTCCAGCACTTGGTGCTATTCCCAATGTGTCAACCAAGGTAGGACTGGGCTTTGAAAGAATGATTCAGCTGGGTAGAACTTTAAGAAAAAAAGGATAAAAATTTGAAAATGTAAATATATTTTTGGAAAAAGTATGTGAAAAGCATCTCAAATTGAAATAAGTCACCAAGGAAAAAAAAAATTAATGTGATAATGAAAGAGCTTTTAAAAAGGTGCATGTAAACATAAGACAAAACAGTAAATTTATCCTGAGGGACAGGGTCAAAAATTAGCAGAAATTTTCTAAATTATATATATATATATATATATATATATATATATATATATATATATATATATATATATAATATATACATTATACATTATACATTATATATATATACATATATAACGATTTTTACTCTAGGGACCTGGAAAAAGGGAACAGGTTGCTTTACAATAACTAAAAGGGAGTTCTCAATTTAGGAGAGAACCACCAAGTGCTGTAGTACTTACAGATACAAGAGGAACAAATCTACACCGCTTCCCTCTGGGACTGGAGTTTTGATGTGCCATCTTGCATTGGTCCACCAGGGCTAGAGGGAAGGATGAAGCAGCTACCACATGATGAAAACTTGCAGTAATATGTGAAGTGCTGTGCACCAGCAGCTGAAAGAATGAGATACTGAGACAACAAGAAATAAGCCAGGTACAGGCCTATATGGTAGCACTACAAAAAAGCTTCAGTGATGATCTGTTCTGACCCAGAACATTTTTCTTCTCATGGTACAGTGGCATGAACAAACCCAAATTACTTGACACAGCCATCCAGGCAACTCTCTTTCCATTTGCTGTTCTGTTACAACAGCCAGCATGTGGTGGGAGAGAGAGGAACTATGACTCTGTAGTTTTATTTGGCTTTCTAATTTGCTCTCCAACTTGCGTAGGTGAGAACTGTTCATGAACTGTGACAGCAAAAGCGTATGCTGAGTTGGGTGTATTCCACTTGGCTCCATGTGCACATACAAGAATGAAAACCAGTTTTCCTGGGGAAGAAAAGAAAAACCTAAAAAAGAAAACAGAAGGAAGAATAAAAAGAGGCTGAGCCATCAAATAAAAAGGGAGATAAAAAACATAAAAATACTTCCCTCTAAAATATGTAGGTGCTTAATATCAAGACATTTTCTTATTAAATAAGAGAAAAATGACAGAACTTATGTAACTAGCTTAGTAACAGGAATGGAAAGGGTTGGTTGTTTGAGTTATCAGCAACTATTAACTGTGCCGGTCAATTATTCAAATTACAAGGTGGAAATAATCATTCCAGAACACAATATAGGTCATGTTTGATGCTGGTCTGGAAGTGCAAATGGTACCTTTCAGTGAAAAAAGTGAACATAAACAGAAAACTCAGGTAAAAAAAATCCTACTTGCTGTCATGGCTATGTGTGGTTTGCTTGGAGGTTTTTGATATATCTTTCTTCCAAATGTCACATCTAAAGTCTGATCGCTCTTTGACTCTTTGCTCACTTGTTCTGACACTCTCTATGCTGTCCTGACCCTCAGCTATGCTCACTTTTGTTACTTTCTGAGATGCCCCTTGGTGAGGTGAAGGTTTTTGGAAGAGCCTCAAGGAACTCTCTTCTTTTTTTTTTTTTTCTGTGAATATTGTTTTAAAAAAATGTTGACTGCAGAGAAAAGGGTTCTGTACATCCTGTGCTGAGCACTAACCTTGACAGAACAAGGATGTTTTTTCTAACACAGAATTTTTTTGTGTGTTTGAATTTTTTTGAGTACTACATATAAATAGGCTTCTTTCACAGCAGGCATACATGAAGCTTTACTTTTGGAAGTACTTTAGTTATTATTTTATTTCTTAAACATATTGATTTATTGTAATACATGTAAAACAAATGCTTCCATTTCCTTCATTTTATTTAATAGAAACTTAAAATAATAAAATTATTTGGGTTGGAAGGGACCTTCAACAATCTTCTACATCAAACATCCTGGTAAAGGCAGGGACATCTTCCATTAAATCAGGTTGCTAAAAGCACTGTCCAACCTGGCCTTGAATATTTCCTGTGATCCACAACTTCTCTGGGCAGCCTGTTCCGGTAATTCTATGATAAGTATACACTTATCATAAAAATTTTTATACTTATGTCCAATCTAAACCTCTTCTCTTTCAGTTTAAAAAAGCTTCCAAACTGCCCCTTTGTCTTGTCACTACATGTACTGGTAGTCATTCCTGTCTTTTTGATAAAATTCGTCTATGTATTGAAAGGCCACAATAACGTGTTCCTGAAGCCTTCTCATCTTCAGACTGAACTCCAACACTTCAAACCTTTTTACATAAGAAGTGAGTGACAGCCCTCTGCTTACTTTCAAGACAAGAGCTCATTGCCAGGTCATATCCAATTTTTTTTTACAGCAGACTCCTCAAGTCCTTTTCCATAGGGAAGCTCTAAATCCATTCATCCCACACTCAGTATTTCTACTGAGGATTGCCTCCCCTCAGGTGCAGGTATTTGCACTTGGCTTTCATTTGAGCAACACTTCATGGTGCTCAAATGAACTGACTCTTCAAGCTAGTCAAGGTCCCTGTGGATGGCATCCCCTGCTTCAGCTTGGTATCATGCACAAACTTACTGAGAGTGCACTCAATCCCACTACGTGTGTGATAAATGAATATATTAAAAGGTCCCAGTATGGAGCCCTTGGTACATGCCATATGTTACCAGTTTTCATGTGGACATTTCCTCAACTTTGCTGTATTATGTGAAATATAGGTTCTGTCTCTATTGACACAGTTTTTGCATATAGCTCTTCTGATTCTTCAATGTAATGTTGATCTTTCTAGGTTATTGCATGGTACCAATATGAGTTTTCCAGTTTGGGAATCATCATCCAGTATTAAGATTTAGCAGCCTAAGATACAGAAAACAAACATTTTCCATATTAAAAGCACAAGGCAAGGGAGTGCATGAAGTTCAGATTTGTAAAAGGTTTGGGAAAAGACTCTGGGTCACTAAAACATCAATACTGATCAAAATATTTTTCAGTTGTAATATACAGTAATTCCATGCTTATAAGGTGCATCCTTTTGACTAAAATTTTGATCAAAACCTGGAAGTGCACCTTATATATGGACAAAGTTAGGAAATTTGCCGACAACCCGGAAGTGCACCTTATAGTTGTGAAATTACTGTCATTTGCTTCCTTGGACTGTTGAGAAGTTAACAGGAGGCATCAGTTTATTCTTTGATGCAAATCGAAGAAAGAAAAACAGGGACGGTAATGTACATATACAAAAAATTAAAAATAAACTTCCAGTGCTTTTATCTTGGACAAATATGATTAGTTTAAGTTAAGGACCACTGTGTTGTAAAGTCAGCTGCCTTCAGGCATGACATCTGGGGTGATGGATATATTTATCCCTAATTTTTAATCAAAAAGTCTGTGTGGAGTCACCATTTAGCATCAATTTTTTTCATAGACATGTACTTAAAGCTGATGGGGATTCATCTTGATTTTGGAATAAGTTTGGCAATAATGCAATATTAATTATAAATCTCAGTAATATTGGTTTACCTGAAATGGATAGTGAAAACCCCTTCTTCATCGAACATGCAACTAAGTGCCAGTGAGGTGTTTTGAGAAAATAATGAATCTGATTATTTTTCAAGAGAGGTTGTTTGCAGAACATGCAAATTCATCACTGGTGACAATGACTGAGTTGGTTTGAATATCCAGGAGTTTTAAATTCTACACCAAAGCTTTCCTCGACATTGTGAAGAAAAAAAACAAACTTATTTTCACTCATGAATCCTTGATCAGAAAACTCAATATGGGTAGCTGGCAGATCAGCAAGCTGAACCTCAAAAAGAAAAAGCCTTTTTTAATGTAATGGGAATTCAGTTTTCTGTCAAGTCCAAGAAATAACTCACAGTGCATAAAGATAAACCTGTGCATGTCCCTGCAGAATTTGGACCTAATGTTATGAGAGAAGGATGAAATAGTACAATATTAAAGAGCTCTGCTTGCTCCTCTGACATGCTGTAAAGTTTCTGTTTTGCTCAAAAAAAAAGGGAAATGCCTGGAGAATGTGATTCTGTGTTTTATTAATGTATGATGTCAGCTCACAGAAGTTTAAGAGAAGGTAGAAAATAGCATAATTCTCAACATTTTGACAAGACTTTTTCAGTTCATTTCTTCATATTTTGAAAAGGAAAATTATGCTTTCATTTGAAACTGCCTTTGACATAGTTTCCATGACTGACATATGCAGGCGATACTTCTGTATATATTTGGCATTCCTGTAGCAAACTATTTTTTTATGGTTTAAGCTTCCAGGATTTTCCTGAAAACTATCCAGATGAGGATATCCCAGGTCTCAGTATAGCTGAATTGTAAATTTTTTTTTAAAATTTCTGTAATTCACTATTATATTTTAACTGCCTTAATTGTACCTTCTGAAATGTTTCCAATATAGAGCAATGTAAATAATGTAGGAAGAAAAGACAGTGTCAGCCAATCACAGGCATCTGGTGAGCAACTGAGTTCAACAGAGAGAGGCATGACCTGGCACAGTCAACCTAGGTTTTGGTGGGGCGTGTTTGTCATTGATTTTTGTTATTTCAGGCTGGATCTGGGAAATGCTAGTCCCCATTTTGCTTTAGTTCCCAGCAGCTACGTGGGCAGTGGGTAGGACCAGTCACCTTATTACCTTTGTCTAGGAAAGCCATGTGGGTACACGTTCACCAACTTGGTTATTTTGTTCCCAAGGGTGAACAGGTTTTTGTGGGTAAAACACCTTCTCTTTTTTGTATACATTTGCTATCGATACTGCTGTTGTTACTGCTAGTGTCTTACTCCTTTGCTTTGTTCTTCCAGTAAACTATTACCTCAAGCCATAGTTGGCTTTTGTCCTCCCCTTACCAGAAGGGGTGTGGGTTAGGGAAGTGGCTCATTTGGAGTTCAAATTCCAGGTGATGTTAAAACCAGCGCAGATATTTTCAGGGCACTTAGTCAATGTTACTATACTAAAGCAAACAGTAATTCACATTATATTTAACTAATCACATTATCCCTTCAAGGCACTTGAAGATTCCAAGAGGAATTTCCCTAATCAGGGAAAAATGTGAATCTTTGCTTGCTGAAATCTGATGATTAATAGATAAAGAGCTAGATATATAATAGACAAAGTTATATATAAATTACCTACTGCTAAAATTTGCTTTTCCTTCACCAATTGTATTATGCATGTGTGTGACAAGCTGGTATCTTTGCACAAACAATGAGAAGGACCAAAAGAACAGAAAAAAAAGTCTTAGAAAACAAAGAAAACTGGTATATTGAGTCAGAAAGGAAGCATTTGAAATGAAATAAAACTGAATAAAAATTTGTAAATGCCTCACAGAAACTTGTAGCCAGCTAGTCACACAGATACTGCAGTCAGTTAAATTTTGCTATTTTTGACTGAGACAACAAATATTGATAAAATGCAAAGAAGACATGCAGGATACACAGATCATCACCTATGGAATTATAAGAAAGTATCTGTTTTAGAATAATATATGTCAGTGTCTGGGATGTTGATTCCTGTTAAAAGTAAAAAATCATGAAATAAAAGGTTTCGGAAGCAGTCTGAAATAATTACTAGTCCAGTGCTCAGTGCAATATTCAGTGCAAAGAAGCTAAAGTTCATCTGGCAAGCTAATCTTGGGTGCTTTTTTTGTCTTGGATTTTTTTAATAAGTAGCGGGCAGAAGTAGTGTTGTAACAGTCACATAAGAAATTAAATAACTCAAAACGGTATACTTTGCATATGTAATGATTTTCTTCCTGTCAAATGAAAGAAAATTGTGTGGGATAGAAAAACTGCTTTACATTCATTGCCATAAAAATTACACATAAAATGCTAAGTTGTTTCACCTTACTATTACGTCAACTATTAGTTAGAAATGTATCTCAAGAAATGCATTGGAAAGCTCTTTAGGCATAGCTTTATAAGACTTAAAAACCTCTCTCCACAGGATGTCAGGTACCCTCCTGTTAGCAGAGAAAACAAAATAGTTTGAACCATCCATCTTCATTTGCAAGGTAGCAAAACCAGATCTTTCTTGTAAGACAGCAGTTGTTGGTATTGTCAAATGTGTAAATATAAATGAGAAATCTGTACTATACACCTGAAATCTGTCAGTTCTAATATCCCTGTCAGTAATTATGAAGCCCCTCAAGGCTATTTGTTAGACACTACATGGTATGTTTTACAAAACAGCAGCTTCTTGGGGTATTCATATTTTTCTTCAGGAAAGTAATAATTAGTTTTGCATAGTGTCATAACAGATCCTGTACAGGAGTCCCTCATTTATGCAAGGAGATAAAGAATGAAACCAAAAAAATAAAGAATTTCTTCTTTCCACTGCTAAACTAGAAGAAAACAGCTAGGTTCAATTTTGAAGTCTATTTTGAGTCTGCTTAATGCTTAGAATGTCATTACAATTTTATTGAACACTTCTTTATGCTTTAAATTTCATCTAGGAAATTTATAGTGCATTAGGTTATTTTATGCATGGCCTATATTGTGCATTAGGGGCAATACTGTCCAGCTTTAATGCTAATACAGAAAGAAAAAAGTAGTCTTCTTTCTTACACATCCTGGGCAAAGGCAAAGGCAAATCTCTCTTGGCACTGCAGTCAAGAGTAGCAAAACTATGGGTGTAGGTACATCACAGATCTGACTTGTCTCTATCCCTGAGTTTCTGTTTTTCAGGCAAATTCTGTTATCAAAATCTTCATTTTTTTACTCTGTTTTCTGTTAACCATTTTGAAGCTATATGGGGAACACCAGTAAGGATTACAAAGAAAGAACAAAAGGGACTTGATGAAGATGAATTATAGATGATGATTTAGATCAGTGATTGTGTTCCTACAAAGAACCAAAAATCACAGTGTAATGATTAATTAATTCTTTTTCACAATCTCCCATCCCTCTCTAGACAAAGGCCTAACATTGAACAGCAATATTCATACAAAAAGGGGCACCTCTGTGTCATTATTTGCTTTCTATATGGTAGTGACATGGATTTAGGGCTTTGGTATTACATGAGTTCTTGAGTTTCTGGCCCAAACCCACAAATTCATTAAATAGCTGTTTTCTGGAACCATATCTGACACAATGATGGTGATAAATAAACTATATTTTCAGCCTTGGAGTCTTACAGTGAATTGTGGATAGTGTTTTCTGCATCCATCCTCCACATATCTTCCATCCACCATTTTCTTTCAGAAAATTAAAATAAATTACAAATTTAATTTATTTTATGGACAACAGATCTTCAAGCTCAAGCAGTTTGCTTACCTGCTCCTAGAAATGCTGCCAAAACCAAGGATTATGATCAGCCATTCCACTTAATATAAACTAACTTCTATTGTGTCCAAGTGCTCATTGCACTGAAGTGAGATAAAACATGCTCTTTGATGTCAGTAGGAGGCAATAGACTGTAGGAAATCTTAACCCTTTTGACTAGTAAAACTAATTCTCCAAAATTTATCCATGTATCATTAGACTAAATGAAAGAAAATTTTCATTTAATGCACTAATTTAGAAAGTTTTTTTCAAAAATTAGGCAGCACATGGTTCTAGTTTGCAAAGAGAGATGTTATAATGACTTCAAGGAACCTGAAGTAGTGTCAAGAATAAAGTGAGAGGTAAAAAAATATTAACAAGAAAAATGTGATTTGGTTTAGTTTTCGACAGCAAAAATTACATGGTTGATCTTAGATCATAGTCTTATGTAGTTCAAGTAAGAGTACTCTTCTCTTATAATAGAGACTATTTCTCTCATAGAAATATTATGGGGAACCCAGTAATAATTCCACTATAATGGACATACTATTGAGGTTGCTGAAGGAGAGTCTGTATGGAAATGGAAATAAGGATGGAAATCAAGATGGGATATTACAGCTATTGTGTGATGTCTACCCTATGGATACTTTAATGCTGCAGTAAATGAGGACTTTTGTAAAAAAATAAGCATTTAAGTTATGTGAAATAGATTTCCTTTCGACATTCTATGTTTTTTTTCTAACTATGTCTTAAAACCCTAAACAAACTGGCCTATGATTTTTTTAGTACGAGAAATAGGGTCTATGCTCATGGTGTCATACAAATCTCTTAAAGTGATGAAAAGGCAAGATATAGTGAAAGTTGTATTTCAAACAAAATAGCATCTCTCTTACAAGATAATCTTGAAATTATCAGAGAGAAAATTCAGTCCCTAAAGTATTCCAAAGCTAGGAATGAAGGATAGGTTATGGGATGATAGAATTAAATGATCCCTTGGAAAATGGCATTTATTTTTTTTCTACAAAGCAAAGAAAAACACAATCACCATTCAATTAAACCAGCCCTAATAGCATTATATGACAACCAAAATAATTTTTTTCATTTTCTAGAATATGTACTGAGCATAATAGCAGCAGTTTGCTGCTGCTGTTTGCAATTTTATAAATCTAGAGTAACATTTTACATTAATTTTTATTAAAGGAGCAGGGGATCATCAAAAAAAGCCTTTCAATGTCATGATCATCTATAAAATCACATTACTCTTTTGTAAAGTCACCTTTCTGTGTGCGCACTCAAAGTGTGACTGTGCAAGCTAGCTCACTGGGCAAGATGTGAGAGGGGGAAAAAAAAAGGAAGAGTAAGAGGAGAAGGAGGTAGATATATAGAAGCATAAAGGGATAAGGGAGAGAGGCAATGAATTCCATTAACTAAACTAAAAAATTCTAAAATGCAAAAAAACCCTAATGCTAAAAATACTTAGCAACAATTTAATAAAATATTATTAATAGATTCAGACCTGAAATGTGATTACATATTCCTATGAAATCTCACATAAAATTTCACAAGAGATATTATTAAAACTTCTTTGCGACTCTAAAGTAAACTCTTGTTGATGAACCAATATGTACTTAAAAAGAAGAATACAGTTCAATGGTAATGCATTTAATATCTTCCTATGTGCTTAAGGAATTGTACTCCAGTCTTAAAATTAGCATGACAGTAAGGTAAAAAGGCTTGACATTTGCAGAGTATAGGGCTAAAGGAATAATTTCATATGTTACATTTTTACAGTGGTATTTGAGATATTCTGGAATGTTGATAGTAAAACAAAATGTACAGTCTTTACCTGTAATTAAGGGACAAAGATTTCTTTATGTCAATCAAAAAATGCTGAATCAGCCTCATTTTCCAGTGTAATCACTGCTATTTTCTTTCTATTCTCCTGTATTTTGAACATTTGTTTACCTATGGGAACCTTTTTTACCAAATCTGCTATTGTTAACACATCATGATGGTTTTCAATGTCAGCTTGAATTTATAGCATTTAAGCTTTTACAATGTTCACTTGAACTGAAATATCTATGACTTGGCAATTTGTTCACATTGAAGGCTTTCAGAAAATATACAAAAATTTTTGCTCCTTTATAAAATCATTCCTCAGAGCTGTTTTATACAGATCTAAGAAGTAAATTTTTCACTGAGTGTAGCATGTATATTTGTCGACATTTTCAATGAAACATTGTTTTACACAGTGTCACTTGCTTGGGTATGAAGAACATATACTCAGGAAATTGAAGTCCATAATGGAGCACTTTTAACATTTGTGACCATGACACTAAATATTTCAAATTTGGAAGTTTCAAACGTACTACAGTACCCACCATACACATCAACCCATTTGCTGAAAAAAACGGATTCACTGATGTCAGGAGTCTACAAAAGCGTATTTTTTTGCTCATCTCAATAATTGTTCATTATTTATCAGTGTCAACATGTTTCATCAAATGATCTTATGAGTAATTTCAAAGCATTCAAGTTCCTAAATCCAGGAGACTCTCAAATTGTGACCTGTTTCTACAGAGCCAACGTCTACCTGCACATCATCTTCCCACAGCCTCTGAAATTATCCCACTGAGCACACAATCTGTTCCAGTCAATGCCCGTATCTGAATGACTGATTGTCCACAGCAGTCAGGGGGGCTGTGGTATGTGCCTGTCCCACAATTCAGATGCAATCTGAAAGTGTGAAAATGCATAGGGTCATTATAAATTATTGTTTCTGTAATTTCTAATAAGTATTAGAAATAACAGCTACAAATTAAGGACGTTGTAAATGCAAAGCTACACTCCTAACATGCAGAAACAACTTATTTTAATTCGTTATGTGGATTATTTCCTGCAACACACTATCTTGTAATTTCATAAAATCCTTTTGCTCTGTATATCAAACTATAAATTACCATGTTCAAAAGAGAAACTTTTTAAAGACCTTAATACTGGCCAATAAGAAACTGAAAAAAAAAATCACAAGTTCTACTTGATCTGTTTGAATTACATTTGTGGCAAATTGATGTTAGCCAAAAATAAAATTATTAGCACACTAATAAAGAGGTAATAGATAAGCAACAGAAAAAAAATTCTAATAAATGTTAGAAAAGTGCTGACTGTAATCTAATGATTAAATTCATCAGAATCTTGATATTGTATTGAATTCATTTATATATATAGACAATAAAGCAAAAATGAAAGCTGTTTATATAGCAGTTTGCACTAAAAATAAAAAATATATATAATTAACTCTATATGGTGTGGTTAACATTCACTTTTATATAGGCACATAATATGCATGCAGAAACATAAAATTAGCTCAGCTGGTTAGAGGATAGTGCTAATAACGCCAAGATAACAGGTTCAATCCCCTCTGGGCCATTCAATTAAGAGTTGAACTTGGTGATTCTTCTGGGTCCCTTCCAAGTGAAACTATTCTGTGATTCTGTGATTAATTATGTTTTAAATGCTTTTTACTTTATTTGCCTGATATTTCAGTTCTTAACTGTAAAATTTTGATTTTAGTTTAGGATATTTAAAAATAAAATAAAAATAGTTCACTGCAGTGAGAAAGAGATATTAGGGAAGAAAGTACAGTAGAAGTTTTTTAAAGTGCAGTTGGGCCCCTTCTCAGTCAAAATTACACTGAAGTAATTTTAATATTTGCTATCTATTTTATATGATCTAGAAATGGCTTACAGAGTTTGTAATAAGGACTATGCAGTTTTAATCTTTTATTCACTCCCGGGTTTGATTTAATATCTGCTTGGCAATTAATGTAATGAATTTAGTAAGAGAGATGAGAGGATGGAGCTCTTTTGAAGCAGACACCTGGCATACATCAGTTGCTACGGTGATTACCCAGATGTGCAAACAAGTAGAGGAAAAAATAATTATTAATATTCCCATGGTAAAAGAAAAAAAAAATCTAATTGATAAACAGCAAAGGAATAGGAGTCAAAGTCTGGATTTTGAAACCACAAAAAAAAAGTCATACATACCCTACCTAAGAAGCATTAGGAGGGAGCTGCAGGAGTTTCAGTTTCTGTTTGGAGTAGCCTGCAACATCTAGCACAGAGGATTAATGATGTCCTGGTGTGCTAGTGTCATTTTCTGCTCAGATTTGTAAAGGAGGTCCCCTGAGAAAATATCTGAAAAAAAGAAAACATAAAAATTGTCTCATGTTATCTATCCCAAACTCTCAACCTTGGTTTCATCATGCCTGGGATAGAACAAGGAAAGCAGAAAGGCAAAGGGGAGAGTTTTAATATTTTCTTTGGTCTGCAAAGATTGTGTCACATTTATGATTTCATGTACAGCCAGATATTACTATTTGTGTTCCAGCATCACACTGAACAAAAATAAGTATCACACTGAACAAAAATAAATATCCCACTGCCCAATATTAAATTGCTCTACTGTTTCTGTTCATGGTTCTCAGAGGCATGTTTTGCTGCTTCTGTGCTCAGATCTACAATTGTCTCATGAACTGTTAACATCATATACACAAACACACAGAGAAGAAAAGGTCTTGAATATGAAATAAGAATGGTGAATCTGATTGTTTATTTCACCCTGCATCTAGGACTATTCCAACTGCATAGTCCTTGGGGTTAATCTAGACTTGCCACATTGGAAAGCAAAATGACATTTTGCAAAGGGGGCATTGAAGCCGATTGGAACCTAATGATGTATAGTGACAATAATTGCTTGCAAAATAAATTCTGTGAAGAAGACTATTGTATTAAATGACACAGAAATAATAGCTTTAGCATTCTTTCTCCCTAGAGATTTTGAGACAAAGAAGGTGTGCATCCAGAATAACACTAACTGTACCACAGAGACAAGTGTTGAGCCAGATGGGTATCCCTATGTTAAGCAATGCCAGAAGCCACCAGGGAAGGGAAGAAAGATAAATTAAATGACTATAGTTGAAGGTCTGTAGCTCCAAAACATCAAAATGCCTCATTAACATTTCTACCTCTGAAATGTCTACAGCACCTTTTTCCCCTTCTCTTTTTTTTTCCCTCAGCAGCTGACAGATCTATCCTTGGTTCCCACATTTACTTTTAATAATATAACCTGGGGACACTCAACAAAAATATGTCCAGCAATACTGCACAGACAAAATCTCTCATATTTATTTTTGAATTCACTTGTAATGGCCAATAACTTCTTCAAGAGAGAAGGAGCTATATATTATTTACATGAATGCAAGGAGAGCAGATTTTCAATTTCCCATTCTTTGGAAGATATGACAAACATGTTTCTCCATCTTCATTCCATCTTACTGTTTTAAGCAATCCAGAGGTAACAAAATAATAATGAAAAATCCTACCCTTCCTGCAGTGGAAAATGAGGCAACTTACAACTTGGTTGATTGAATGCGTTTAAAAGTCATGACCCATAACCAGATGAGAACATCCATCTGCAAATGCATTGTGTCCATACAAGTTCTACTTTTTCCCTCTATTTTAATTTTTTTTCAGATTATCAAAGAACGGGAGAAAGAAACTAAAGAAAAGGAAGATAAGGAAGATGAGGAGGATAAGGAAGATGGATGGATGGATGGATGGATGGATGGATGGATGGATGGATGGATGGATGGAATTCTGGTAAACTCTAATGTATTTGTGAGCCTTTTCTGAGCAACTACCCTTGAGACCTTGCCTTTGGAAATCCCACTTCCAACAGCCAAAAAGGGGAGTACAGATTGAAGAGGTTTCTGACCTGTAGTTTCTGTTCTATATACAAACATTAAATACAAGGTTTTTCAAAACCAATAACTAGGAAAAACACTAAGTAGCAGTTAAAGCGAAAGGTACCCATATTTTTTTAAAGTTAGCAGCATGACTGAGTATTTAATGTCCTCTCTCCATACAGGTAAAGGATGATAAAGGTTCTTAGAAAATTTTGTTGGAATGATGGTAGGAGATGTTTATGCTCAACTCAGAAAAGCAGGAATTTAGGGTGAAACGAATGGCTAATTTCAGAGATATTGCAGTGACAGTGACAAATTATTTTATGTTTGTCACCATGATGGCAGTTGAAGAAGCACCTCCGTCTTTTTTAAACCGCACATTATACATAAGGAAAGACAATGATTTTATCTCAATCCTCAATTATTGCATGCATAAAAAGGCCACCATTGAGTGCCTATATCCTGTTAAATTTGATTAGGAACTTATTCCCTCAACATATGTAGTTGGTTTCTATGCCATTTTAAGAGACTCACAATCTGTGACTATTCTCCCACAAGAATAGCAATTATGTATTTGATTTTAATAACTGGTATAAACTCATAAGTCTCCAGGTACTTACAGTTACATAGGATTTTTAACTTCTTATATGTAGGATGAATAGAAGTATTTGAAAATCATTACTGCTCAGGAACACAAGCTCATGCATTTTGTGTCTCAAAGGAGTAAGAAACAACCAGGGGCAAACCTCACTTCTGTGACAGGATAAAGTTCATTGGCAGCAGAGTTAGCATGTAGATAAGCTATCAGGGGTATAGTGAGGACATGAGCTCCCTAGTGTGATGTTGAGAGTTTCTTCAAGAGCTGTCTGTTGCAAAGACCTAGTTGTGGCGGTGGCTAAGGCAAAGCTGAGAACACTGCTGCAGGAGTCCTCAAATCCTTTTCCCCTCACGGGTATTTGGAATGTTACTTGGATCAGAGATATCAGTAGCAAAAGTAGCTCTACCACTTAAGCCAGAGAATATGCTATTTTCTGTTTCTCCTTCTTTGTGCTGCAATAGTAACATACAGGAGGGACTGTCCCATATTCACCTTCAGGAAAGACAATTTCACAGAATAAGATAGCACTGATCAAAGTACAAGCAACCTTATTTTTCACTATCAGAGATGGTTTGTGTTGATTTCAAGCTTAAAAGCTGCTATTCAGTATCCACTTTATGGTATTTTGTTCTCAAGAAAGACTCAGTACCATTACTGAAGCAGCAACTGGCATGCTATTCCACTCTGTAACTACTTCAAAGGGAAATATTTTGTCTTTACTGCAGTCTTTTCATGTAAGGTATAACAAGGGTTAGCCTTTTTTTTTTCTGCACAGTGGACTATATTAATATACCAGTCTTTACTTGCCAGATTAGCAATAAATTAATCAATAAATAAATACTGCATCTTGTGTCCATCTTGCTGCCTTCAGGTCACGGAAATAGAAGATGAGGCTGGAAACTGAAGAGATCATATAAAAGAGCACATTAAGCAGGGAGATGGAACTTTCTATAAGAAATGTAGAGGAAAACAGAAGAAGAAAAAAATGTAAGGAGAATAAAGCAGAAGAGGATCAAGGAGCAGGAGAAGAACAAATGAAAGGAAGCACAGATAAAATAACTTGGCCACTTAGAAAAAGAAAAAGGCAGAGTGTCTAGAATAAAGTAATGGAGAAGAAATTGCTGAATATTTTACTCATTCAAACATGCTATTCTATTCGATCTCTTAGAATAAATCCTCACCTTGGTTGTCTTAATTTAACAAAACAAGCACCAAAACCTACACTTTCCTCCATACAACACATCTGTAAGGCGATCCAAGACTGTTTTCCTCCACATCCTCTAAACTGGAAGAAGATAACCTGGATATTTTGTCTGACTAATAAACAGTATTTACAAAAAAAACCCCCAAAAACCAAAGAAACCCAAAACCAAACAAACCCCCAAAAACAACAACAACAAAAAAAACCCCAAACACAAACAAAAACAAAACAAACAAAACAAAACAAAACAAAACAAAACAAAAACCCCAAAAAATTAAAAAAAAAATAAAACAACAAAAAAAACCAAAACCACAATGCATATACTTGAGCAGTGTTTTTTATTAGTGCTCTGGAGCTCTTGTCTATCCTTCTGTAATGCATCTGAACACTGTGCTCATTTCCATGTCATCGGCAGGAATTTTGCTTTTAGCTTTCATTTTCTTTGTCTGTTTTTTAGACTTAAAATCTGAAGTGAGAGGCTTTTAGTACTTCCTACTAAGTTTCTTTAAATAAAAAAAAAGTTAGAAGTGATGCATCAGTGACATGTATTAATCATAGCTAAAAGCTATGACCATGGCTACATAAATAAAACAGATACGTTAAGGGTTTCTCTGATGCCCTCTATTCTTCCAGTCTGGATGACTGACTGTTTTTCTTAACTCTAAAGAGGTCACTTGGGGTTCAATTGTTTTAAAGACATCAGTATTCCTTACAAGCTCATTGCTTTTCTGGCTCAGCTTCTACTAAAAGAAGGTATTTTTCTCCCCTTTTTCAGTTACATCAGTTGCAATAGAAGATCCTTGAATAAGTGACAAAAAGAAGGAGGGAGCAGGAAATAAAGAGTAGTATATCACGTCACCCCCCTCATGATGCAGGTAATGGAATTCTATTTCAGTACATGCTTTTAACTGCAACACAACTATGGAAATGTGAGTTTCTGTCTATATTCCTGGAAATTAGAATAAATCTAATCTCTCTCCATGCTTCAACTCAATCACCTCTCTATGCAGGAGCGTATAACATTTAGGTAAGTTTAACATAGTGGCAAAAAGACTGTTGCTTATATTAATTACAGAAATAATTAAAATTTGCCAGAACCAGAAATTCAGTATTGAAAAACATTGCAAAGTTCTGTCATTCTGTCTGTAGCTGTATTTCTCAACACCCAAATCTGATTGCCTCAAAAGGATGTGGCATATATAGGCATATAGTGTCTTACCTCAAAACAATGAAAACCTGATTAAAAAAGAATTTCCCAGCCCTCTGAATTATATTAAAATTAAGTAGTCAGTATAAAGAATAGTAGAAAAATCAATCTGAATTTCCTCATATCTGGGGAATATTATTGGTTTCATAGTGAAAGACTTTAAGGTTTTAGTCACCATACTGACTGAGGGAAGAATGATCCTCAAAAAAGACTGCCTTTCCAGCTCAGTCCTAAGGACACTTACTTGAGACCTATCAGTTTCTGACTCTACTTAACCTGACAGTGAATACAACTGAGTTTCCTTCTCATCCAAGTGATGAAGCAAGTTTTTGCAAGAAATTCCCAAAGATGTGGTCGATACAATAGCATGTTTGCTAATAAGTATTATCATAGTGAAAATTGACATCATCTGAGGAAAACACATTTCCAGAATATACTGTCTGACTAGCTGCACAGATCCTCCTGTCATACTGTATACACATATTAATCTTGAAAATCCTGTCCTGACTGCGATGCATAAACAAGTTTACTGGGTTGACTGAAGGAATACCACCTTACTATTCCTTTAAAATCCACTGACTACCTAGGAGTGGATAATTACTAACTGACTAGAGAAATAAAGCCAATTTCAGTTTTTTTGGGTCTATCTGATAATTTACTGCTTATGTGTGTGCATTTGCAGAAGTGGAGATAGCAGTCTCCCACTAAGACACAAAATGTTATTAAATGGACACTATGTTGGAATCATAGTCATTTAGATTGGAAAAGACCCTTAAGATCGTTGAGCCCAATGGCTAAACCAGCACGGCAAAATCCACCACTAAACCAAGAACCACATGTATACATCTATTCAATACCTGCAGAAGTGCTGACTCGACGATTTTCGGGGCAGTCCATTCCAGAGGTTGACTACTCTTTCTGTGAATAAATTTTTCCCAATATCCTAATCAATTTCCCCTGGAGCAAACTGAGGCCATTTATTCTTGTCCTGTTGCTTGTTCCTTAGGGAAGACACTGACCCTCAGCTGGCTACAGCCTCCCTTCAAGTAGCTGTAGAGAGAAATAAGATGCCCCTCTGAGCTTCCTTTTCTCCAATCTAAACAATTCCAGCTTCCCCAGCTGCTCCTCCTAAGACGTGCTCCAGATGCTTCACCAGCTTCCTTGACCTTCTCCAGACACTTCAGCACCTCAATGCCCTTCCTGATTTTAGGGGCCCAAAATTTGACATAGAATTCAAGTTGTGGCCTCAGCCATTCCTGAGTACAGGGGAACAATCACTGCAGTTGTCCTGCTGGCCACACTACTGCTGATACAGGCCAGGATGCCACTGACCTTCTTGGCCACCTGGGCACACTCTGGCTCATGTTCAGCTGTGTGACAACAGATACTTCTCTGATGGGCATTCACTTAATTGAGTACTAGGCTAGATGGGCTAACCAGAAGAAGGAAATGTAGTACACTGAGATTTGCACACACCCTTGGGTCTATACTATATAGATTTGCAATATGGTGCTGAGTAGTTCAAATTCTCTGTGCAAGGTTTGCTATGTGGACTCTTTCTTGCTATTAGCTTGACTCATACTGTCATCAAAGAAACTTTTTGCTCTCGGCAAAGAGCTTGATGGAATTACACATCTCCACCAAATTGACAGATTTGAATTACTGACCTGGAAAGGAAAACATTCATATTCCTTTACTGATTCCCAAAACAATCCCTTTTTTTTTATTATTACAATTTTAACTAAATGTGATGGGGAAAAGGTTTCATGATTGGGTTCACAGCACTCTATTATGTACATTTTTGCCTCTTTAAACATGGATGGTCCCTAGACTTAAGGTATAGCCAAAAAAGCACCTATTTTTACAGAGCAGACAGCACATACGAAAGACAACAGAAAGAAGGTGACTTAGAATGTAGCCAAAGACAAAAGAATACAAGATCCAGTCCAGAAAATTTAGAATTAAAGCATAATCTGAACTGCTCAAGGTGAAGCCCTACTGAAGAAGACAACAGATGCTTATTTCTTTGTAATAAGTTGCTCACAGATGATGTCCATTTTTCTAAGGGGCAGTGAGGGTAATTAATTCTTCATAACTTTATTTAACTATGCAATATTACCTATTGTATTGTGTTGACCCTGGCTGAGTGCCAGACACCCACCAAAGCCTCTATATTACTTCCCTCTGTATCACATCCCACTGGAGAGTGGAGAGAAAATGTAACAAAGGATTCATTAGCTGAGATAAATACTAGGGGAGATCACTCACCAAACACAAAAAGAAAAACAGAGTAGAATTATAGATATTAATTGAATTCATTACTAACAAAACCAGAGCAGGAAAATGAGAAGTAAAACAAGACCTTAAAAATAACCTCCCCCCACCCTTTCATCCTTCCCAGCTCTACCTCTTCAGCCAGGTGCAGAGAAATGAGGAATGGGGGATAGTTCATCACATGTTTTTCCTAACACAGCTCATGGGCAGGACTCCTTCCCCTGCTCTAGTGCGGAGTGTCTCTCATGGGAGACAGTTTTCTGTGAACTTCTCCAATGTGAGTCCAACTCACAAGCAACAGTTCTCCACAAACTGTGGTGGCATGGGTCATTCTTCCACAGGGTGCAGTCCTTCAAGGCTGCTCCAGGGTCACAAGTCGTGCCAGGAAATCCACTCCAGTGTGGGCTCCTCTCTCCCTGGCTCTGCCAGCACTCTGCTCCAGCAGGTGCCTCCCATGGGTTCTCAGCCTCCTCTCAGGAATCCTCCTGCTCCAGTGTGGGTCTGCTCCAGGGGCTGCAGGTGGATCTCTGCATCCCCATGGATCTCCAAGGGCTGCAGGAGCACAGCTGCCTCACCATGGTCTGTACAACAGGCTGCTGGGGAAGCTCAACTCTGACACCTGGAACACCTCCTGCCCCTCCTTCTGCACTGACCTTGGGGTGTGCAGTTTTTTCTCTCACATGGTTTCACCATGTTTTTCCCTGTCTTCAATTTCAACTGCAAAATAAATTCTTTTTCTTTCTTCTTGAATATGTTATCATATTAAAGGTGGCATTACAACCGTTTCTAATTGGCCCAGCATAAGCCAGCAGCATGTCCATTTCGGAGCCAGCTGGCATTAGCTCTCCTGAGCATGGAAGAAGCTCCTGGCGGCTTCTTACAGAAGCCACCCCTGCAACCCCTCCACTATACAAATCTGGCCTGTTGCTCAAACCACTAAAAACACAACTAAACTTTTGGAAAATTGGTAAAATTTTGGCAACATTTCCTTATGTTTTTCATCTCCAGCTATACTGAAAACATCTTTTTTCCTATTATGATGAGAAAAAACAAATCCAATATGGACATACTTTGTGAATAAATACGTAAAATATAAGAGCCATTCCCACTGCACTACGTGTATTATATAAAATACACTCCCATTGTACTTTTCAACTCTACATACATATATTCCAAATACAGATACAGATGTGTTACCCTCAGCACTGGATATTCTGCCAATCATGCTTAGAATTCTACCACATTGTTTTGGTTGTTGTTGACTCCCACATCTGAAGATGCTGTGTCTTTAGGAACTGTCAACCTTACATTTTTTTGCCATTGAAGCTTTGTAAGTATGGGATTTCTGTGTTCTAGGAAATTCTACTGATGGAAAACATTTCTGTACTTAACCAGACATTTCTTTTACTGGATTTTTTTGTTTAATCTTAAAACCTGACAGGTTATTTTGGTTTGTTTCCTTGTTTTGTCATATTTGATAATTTAAAAATAAAACCAAACCGGTTTTTAAATGAAGTCTTTGAATTGTTAATTTTTAAAACTTCATGTCAAAACCTTAGTATTCTGAAGAAGTTACAACTGTACACTGTGACCAACCCTAAGGCACAAGGATGGCATTCTTAAAGGTAGGTGTCTCAATTGCTTTTTTTCTGTAATCAGGGAAATGAGAGAGGCACCTCTGAAATATGAGTAATCAATTACCTCAGCTTCAACTGCCTCTAGCTTCACTCATTATAGGCAGAGGCATGATACTTGCCTGAATAATGGCTGAAATAATTATATTAATAATAGTTGAACAATTGTAAATAAATAAATAATGAATAATTGTAAAGTCTCAAATCTGACTTCTTTTCTGCCAAATATGGGTTTGATGCAGCTTCACCTTAGATATCAGTAAAATTATTTGATTTTTTGCCCCAAATTAATTTTAGTTCTCCAAACAGTCCAAGATAGCTAACTAAATGTGCAGTAGTTGGTATGGCACTTTCAGATTGTATGTTATCATGTTTGCGTCCATTATGTCTGCATTCCTCTGAAAAGGTGCATGCTGGATGCAGTGATCGCTCCTTCTGTGGGAGCAGCCAAGCATCAGTCAGAGAAAAGGCATCCACACCAGCAGCTCTGGGAAAGGAGTAGGGAACAGTCTCGGGACATCTGTCACTTCTTGTGTACTGGTGGTACTACTGACTCTCATCTATGGGGCAGACCACAGAGATGTCAGAAAGAGAATTCTGAAGAGGCCAAAAGGGACCTGGTAGAGTTTGTTCCAACTCAAGGCCACTGATGTGATAAACAAACTAATTTGGAAGAAGAAATCTGCTTTCAAGGCCACAGTGAGAGAATATTTTATGAATTGCTATAATTTTTGTTCTATCTGGTCAATCACTTGCAGTTTTTTTAGGAGTTCTGGAAATTTCACTTATCTCTTTTTCTGCTTTAAGGTTTTGGAAAACTGTCTACACAGAAAAGGTCTGGAAAAACCCAAAGTTTTGTTATTTTGGGAGCAGGAATAATTAAGTTAGAGAAAAAGGGCTTACATATAAGTTAATACTATTGGAATGGATTGACTTTGGCTGGATGCCAAGTGCCCACCAAGCCACTCTATAACTCTTTTCCCTCAGCAAGATGGGGGAGGAAAATAAGACAGAATAAAATTCATGAGATAAGAAAAAAAGAAAATACAAAACCGAAATCAGAAAACAAAATGTCATGTGTTTGCAGGCAAAGAGATAAATATTTTTTTCTACTTCCCATCAGCAAGCAATGTCCAGCCACTTCCTGGGAACTAGGACTTCAGTAAGCACAGCAGTCCTCTGGAAGGCCAGCACTTTAAGTAATGAATGCCTCCTCCTCCCTTTTTTAACTTTTATATTTGAGCTGACATCATATACTATATAATATTTCTTTGGTCACTTTGAGTTAGCTGGCCTGGTTATGTTCCTTCCCAAGATTTTAACCACCCTCAGCCTTCCGATGGGGGTGCGGAATGCTGAGAGACAGCACTGATGCTGTGCCAGTGCTGCTTGGCAGTACCCAAAACTGATCTGTTATCAACACCTTTCCAGCCTCCAATGCACAGCACAGCACAGCACAGCACTGTGAGGGCTGCTGTGGTGAAAATAAACTCCTGCTCAGCCAGACCCAATACACATACTCAGCAGAGTGGTAAGGGTACTTTGATGGTTTCTTAAATTGATCCTAACCTAAGCAAAACTGACTTATAAAGGGAAATGAAGCAAGTCTGACTAGATGTCTGACTAGATTTTACAATGATAGTTGTACTGAATTATTGCAAAGACACAGGAGAAAAAGTGGAAAGGAGTAAAATTAAAACTGCTGAAGGACAATAAGTAGGGCCAATATAATGTTCAGTAAATGAGCTCAGGGTGAGTATAACAGCAATATTGTGCAATGACTTCAGATGAGCAAGACTGCTGTAAGGAAGTCTAGAGAACAGATGTTGTCGTGCTTAATGCAGGCAATAATAAAAGCTTGCACAAATGTTTGGACTGCGTGCGCAGTTGGATTGACAAGGCTGGAGAGAAACCCAGTGAAAGCATCCCTCTGGAGACAGTAGGAGTTTTAACTTGACATTAGTGAAGTAATTCTGAGAACAGTGATGTTTCTGCCTAAGATGGAAAATGAATTAGTGAAATGATTTGAAAGTGAAGATCAAGAGATTAAATTTTGCCATAATGGATTTAAAATAACTGGATGTAGTTATGTGTGAAAAGCAGACCAAGATCCTTGGCTGGTTGAAAGGTAATAGATCTTCCACAGAAAAACACATTTTTAAGCAATTTAAATATCATTCTGATACATACTTGAAAACTAGTTATCTGTATTTTTACTATAGCCTGGAGGTCAAAATAGATGTCAAGAGGTCATGAACAAAACCAAAAAAACTAATTGCAAGGTGTTGATAAAATAAGGAAGTCAATGGTATCAGTATAAGTAAATATATCACTTCTGGAACATTTATTTACACCCAACTGGAATTATATTCAAGAGATTCACTAGTTAATTCCACCCAACCCTCTCAAATGTCCAGCTGTAGCCTTCAATGCATCTAATACTATGCTTTAAATTTATACAAGTCTACAGGTCTAAAAGGTCTGCGTCTCTCCTATAAAATAAGACTTTCTCCTCTAATTGTATTTATCTTCTCTCTCCCACTTCCACACTTTACTGGGTGGCAGTTTATCTGTCAAAATACTTTGAAAATTTATATCTAAAATAAATATTCATAGTGCAAGATTTTAATAAACTGCAACAGACATTTTTATGGTGCCACTAAAAAAACAAGTGAATTTAATTAAAAAAGGAGATGAAAGAATGTGAATTGACATAAGCTTGTTTCATACAGAGTGCCATAATAGATTCAAGAGCCACAACAGATCAAAAAAAGGGAGGGATGAGAATGGAAAGCAATTTTGCCAGAGGGAATCTCTCTTGCTGGAATTATAGTGAATAGGGAGAAAACCAGAAATAATAATACAAAAAGGTTCAAGGGCCTCCATAGCAGATAAACTGCATAGATAAACCAGGGATTTTTATTTTTTAAGGAATGATGGCCTCAGTATATTTGAAACTATCTCCAGTTTCTCAAATTTTATGTTTGCTTTAAACTCAAGACCATAAAACCAGAATCCTCCCATGGTTCATGGGTTTTCAGTCTTTCTCTTTTCCATCTCTCTCACATAGAGAAAAAAGCAGAGCATCTGGTTTTGCAGTTTGGAGTTGAGCCCTTGGCTCCTGATAAATTAACATATGATCAAACCCATTTGCACCTGTGCGAACTGGTACTCTCTAGCCAATGTTGGGGATTTTTGTTGATTTTTTTGTTTTTTAGTTGATTCTGCTAGATTTAGCTAAACTTTGAAAAGCCAATTCCAAAATGAAAGCAAAAAAAAATTGTCTAAATATTGAGTCATTGTATGTTTATTGAATGCATTCAAATTTATTTATTTGCATTTCTTGAAACCCAAAAATTTTCATAAATGAACATAGTAAGATAAAAATATTCTCTCATCTTCACAAACAAAAGATGTGAACATTAAGAGTATTCATCTTCTCAACCACTGAAAGAGAATATTTGGAAGAAATAAGTAAGACACACAAACTTTTCCCTTTTTCACATATTCTTCTACAATAACTGATAAACACCACAGGCTTGCTAAACACTTTTCAAATCTATAAAAAATTGACTCTGTAGCCAAAATACTATTTTCTTTAATGCCGAAACAATGCCTCACAATGGCATTAATATTTTTGCTTGAAATTAAAGACCAACAGGTGATTTGGATATCCCAAGGCAAAGTTAAGGATTGGTAGCATTGATAAAACATTAACTGTTATCATAGTCAAATATGAAATTATGGCTGTTACAAACTACCCTGTTTCAGGTGTTTCTTGAAATTGTTTCTTATATAACAGACCTGCTTATCTCACTTTAATTTAGTCTTTGTACTCAGTCTATAGTATAGGTTCTTCAACCAATACATTATTATCTATACATTCATATATAAGGTAATTTTATTTAAGACTTATTTAATTGCAGGATAGGTATCTCAAAGCCTACTGAGAATGTGTTCAATCCAAAAATTGATGTAATGTAAAGGAAAGACTTCCTGCATCTCTGCATATTAGAAGTTATAACATTTACATATGAAACCAATAGAACTTATTTACTAAAATAAATATAGAGTAATTGTTCTTTATTCTTTGTTTAGGCACACAAATACTCAGTCCATTTACAATGGTGTACTTTTGAAAAAGCCTTCTTAAGACTGTTTGTGCAATGTCTATTTCTTCAGAAATGGTCAACTACTGAAGTACTTGGTCCAGATAAATAATATATGAAGTTTCCAGAAGTTCTAAATGTCTTTGTTTTCTATATTTCAGCTGCTAAAACAGATTCCTAGCCAATCCAGTAGCTTCTTGTAAAATAAACTTAGAGAAGGGAAATCAATAATTTCAACTTGTTGCAAACATGAACTCCATGCAACTAACCTCTTCTTCAGTTGTCCTCAGACCTTTTCTATTCAGGGTGATTACAGTTTAAATCCCTGTACTGTCTTCTCTAAACAACCTTGTTTTCAGCAGAGTGCCACAATCTCAACTGCGTTGCTTGAAACAATGCATGGGATTAAAGGGGAAACAAGTTTATTTGAATAGTCAGGATAAATACAGATTGCATTTAAGAGCAGTGTATTTTATTAACAATAAAATTTGCTGCATTTTTCTGATTTTTTTCCTATTATACATACAGACCTGTTGCAGCTATAGTAGTACAAGTACACTGAAGAATTTTTATGTACTTTTGTCCATGAACATTGAAGAAAATAGATTTTTTGATCAAACTAGAAGTCGTGATGTGTCAACTCTTTGGGGAAAATCTGAGTTTGCATATGAATATTGATGTGATAGATGAGCTTCAAATGTTCTTTCCTACTAAAGCTACAGACATTCAATCAGAAAGCATTTGAGAGTATGAAATGGTGGGGGTCTGTTCCAACCTGTGAATAATTAACTTCAGACAGCTGAAGACATCTTCAAAGTGAATACATCAAACGACTTCTAGCCTACCATATGTTTGTATCTAGTCTTCAGTTAACAATTGCAAAATAAAATCAATCTGAAGCTTCTTACATATAATTCGCAAAACTAAAACAGCCAAATAATTTGCTAATCATAAAGGAAGATTTAATGGATAAAAAATTAGCCCTTCTACAGTAAATGTTTCGCTGACAGATTGAGAAATTATGAGGGATCTGGTAAAATAAAATTACAGTAATTTCATGCCTATAAGGCACACCGGAGTATAAGGTGAACTTCCGGGTTGTCAGCAATTTCCCATACTCTGTCTATATAGAAAGTGCACCAGCCTATAAGGCGCACTCCTTTTTGGAGTGAGGATCCACACGTGACAAAGTAACGAATTAGTAACAGATTGTGGGGTTTATGACAAGTGCTCAATTTGCAAACAGTTTTCACAGACCGGCAAAGCCTTTAAACGCAGCCCCAGGCGCCCTCCCCATGCAGCAGGCCCCGGCACTCCCTCCTACCCCTGGCACCAGCTGCCGGGGCTCATGCAGCACACGACTCGGCTGCCGGCGCTACCGGCTCGCACTTCCGGATTGGCAAATTTCCAAACTTTGTACATATATAAGGCGCACCAGAGTATAAAGTGCACTTCCAGATTTTGATCAAAATATTAGTCAAAAGGGTGCGCCTTATAGTAGTGAAATTACTCTACTTCAGCTATTTCCTATATGACTACTAGTACTTTTAGAAGGTAATAAAAAGTGAATAAAGTCATAAAACAAAACAAAACAAAACAGGCAAACCCTACCTCTAATAAATAAATTTTCTATCTCAGGATAATAATTTTATGAAAGCAGAATCTATATTTGCCAAACAAAGGATGCACATAGGAATGACTTCATAGCAGAATACACTGCAGGGCAATAGTTCTGTAATATGGTGTGTCCTTCGTGTTTCTAACTGCCTTGCAATCATATTTCTATGCATTTATCTCTCTCACCCTCATAAATCTTTCAATTCCTCTCCAGTAGATTGCTCCATGGCTGCCCCAGATGGACAAGTGACAGCATATGCTGTGGCTGTGTGTGCTGCTTCTGGCCAGCAAACATGTGCTGGCTGATAGACCTAACAGCTGGCAACACAAAACTAGTAATTGCTGATCTCATAACACTTGCTGGAATTTAATTATGTTCATGACTTTTAATCCTCTGTGAATTTGATTCAAATTGTTAAGTCATGGAAAATTTCTTGAAGAAAGACCATGTGATTGCAACACTGTCTTTTTTCTAAAAGATATCCTCAGAAATTTTTTCAGAAGTAACCTCAGTGAGATGACAGCAGTTCAGAAAATTAAGGATCAAGGTCTGTTTAATATCTTTGTTGGCAACATAGACAGTGGGATCGAGGGCACCCTCAGCAACTTCACTGATGACACTGAGCTGTGTGGGGCAGTCAACATGTTGGAGGGAAGGGAACATTTCTTCCAGAGGGACCTGGACAGTCTGGAGAGCTGAACCTGTGGAAACTTCACGAGGTTCAACAGAACAAGGTCCTACACCTGGGTTGAGAGCAGCCCTAAGGAGAAGGACCTGGGGTGATGGCAGATGAGCTGGCAGTGTGAGCTTCCAGCCCAGAAAGCCAATGGAACCCTGGGCTGCATCCAAAGGGGCCAGCAGGTCAAAGGAGGTGATTCGCCCCCTCTACTCTGCTCTGCTGAGATCCCACCTGGAGTGCTGCATATACTTCTGGAGGCCCCAAAATAAGAAGGACATGAAACTATTGAAGTTAGTCCAGAGGAGGAACACAAAATTAAGAAGAGGAGTTAAATTGGGGTTATTCAGCCTGAAATAGAGAAGGTTGCATGGAGACCTCATAATGGCCTTCCAGTATCTGAAGAGAGCCTACAGGGAAGCCAGAGAGGGACTCTTTATGATGAACTATAGTGATAGGTCAAGGAGAAATAGGTAAAAAACTGAAAAAGGGAAAAATCAGTTTCAATTTTAGGAAGAAATTCTCAAGTGTGAGGGTGGTGAGGCACCAGAACAGATTGGTCTGGGAAGTTGTAGATTCCCTAGCCCCGAAAGTGTTCAAGGCCAGGTTGGGTAAGGCCTTGGACAAGGTGGTCTACTGGGATGTGTCCTGGCCCATGGCATGGAGGTTGGCACTAGATGATCTTTAAGGTCCTTTTAAAACCTTAACATTCTGTGATTCTATAAGGTCACAGTAGTTTTCTTAATCAGAGGATGGATATTAGCATCAACATTGAGTCTGAGGTGCATGTCAGATTATTTTAGTCATCTTTATTACAGAGTCGGAATAATTTTCTGGAAATTAATAACTGGCTATCAAAACTATAAGAACAACTGCAAGAAAAAGGGATCCTAAACATAGATAATTACATGGAAAAATATGCCAAAATGCAAATTCTTTCAATATGAGACTAGAACTCACCCTTAGTAACAGGTATGGTTTAATTTCAAAATAATTTATTCATCTATCACTGGGCCTGCTAAAAATCAACTGCTTGAAAAATAAAGCATGACTGGAAAATGTAAGGGATAAAAGGCATAAGTAGAAGCAGAGAGCAGCAGATAGCTTATCTTCTTTACAACAAATAAAATTTTGCAAATTCAAAAGCTCTATGGAATGTACTATTGACGTCTCTTAGTTTAAGGTGTGGAACAATAAGCCATAAAGAATAGAAAAGCATGCATTTAATCAAAGTCAAACACTACCTAACTTAACAAAAACCCCTTTCTGAAAAGTGTATACCATTATTTATCAAATAATTTCACATAATGAACAAATTTGTAAAAATCAGAAAGCAGGAGACAATATAATGAAAAATATAATTGCTCTTGACAAAGTCATGTAAGAATAAGTTCATTCATCTGTAAGTATGAAAACAAAAAAAATTATATTCACTGTGGAAATCTTTAAAATGTATATACAGTAATTTCACAACTATAAGCCGTACCTGATTATAAGCCGCACATCCGGGTAGCTGGGTAGACCACGGGATTTGTCCATATATAAGCAGCATCTGAATATAAGCCGCATTTTTTTTTTTTAAAGGAAGGCTCCATGTGCAACAAAGTAATGAGTTAGTAACAGAATCGTGCCAGCGTGGGGCATGGTGTCAAGTGCTCAAGTTGCAAACAGTTTCCATAGACCAGCGAAGCCTTTAAAGGCAGCTCCAGGCACCCTCCTGGTGCTGGGTGCCCTGGCACTCCCACCCCCGGTGCTGGCTGCTGCGGTCCCCGTCTGCTCGGTGGTGGCAGCAGCGGCGCCCAGTGGTAGCAAGCCCCCGCCTGCTCAGCGGTGCCTGGCAGCAGCGGGTCCCCACTTGCTCAGTGGCACATGCTGGCTGCGAGCCCTAACCTGCTTGTCGGAGCCCGGTGGCGGCGGGTCCCCTGCCAGCCAGCTCTGTGGGTGACCCCGGTGGCGGGCGGGGCAACGAGGCTGCGGCAGCGGCGGCGTGCAGGCTCACTGCGGCGGGGGGGCGCCACAGCAAGTGGGGCTTTCTGCCGGGGGGCACCGCCGGGGCACAGGGGCTCGCTGGGGGGGGCGGGCACCGCCAGGGCACGAAGCCCGCTCCCCACCTGCCCCCAGCCCGCCTGGTCGTGGAGCCCAGCAGCAGCGGGTCCCCGCCTGCTCCATGGAGCTCTCCAGCAGCGAGCCCTCTCCTGCTCCGCGGAGCTTGCTAGCAGGGAGTGCCAGCACCCCGGCGGCACCCCCTGGCAGAGAGCCCGCGCGCCGCCAGTTGCTGCAGCCCCACTGCCCCGCCCATTGCCGGGGCGCGGGAGCTCACTGCCGGCGGGCGCTGCCCGGGTGCAGGGGCTCGCTGGGGGTGGGAGGGGCGCCGCCAGGGTGCCTGCACCCCACCTGCCCCCAGCCCGCCTGGCCGCAGCTCCATGGCAGCTCCCTGGCCGGCCGCAGCTCCATGGCAGCTCTCTCCCCGGCCAGCTCTCACTTTCAGGTTGGCATTTTGCTGGGATTTGTCCATAAATAAGCCGCACCTGATGTTTAGCAGCACCACTGGCGTAGGCTGCATTCTTCAGTGAAAATGGTGTGGCTTATAATCATGAAACTACTGTAGTATTATTAAAGGTGATCTTTAAGAAGGCCAAAATCAACACAGGGCATTTTTCTTCTTGGTAGCTTGTCTGTCTTTGTCTTTTATACTCACTATAATCTACTATACCAAAAATAGTGGACACCTTAAAGCACTTGAGTTTCCCTCCCACTTCTGCAACATCTCTTGTTCTCACTCTTTGTGACACATTCTGACACACATTTTAGGTCTCCAGATTCATAATTATGCTTCCCAAAAAATCAGTGCAAATTAAATCTCTCTCTTTTTTTCATGAGTCTTCAGCAGATTTATTGGTTAGAACTTAGTTATTCATAGTCTATGTTGGTCTTAATCCCTTGAGAGAAAAGCAAGCATGATGTCGTGGGATCAGCCATAGAAACACAGCAAATGTGTAGTTACTTGATTCTTTATTGTGGCTCAAAAGGAGATGTTCTTTCACACTCTCTAGTAAATATCAGAGTTAACTAGGACGGAACACCTTTTTCAGTAGCAGACAATATATGCTCAAGCTGAGACAAGCACCATGCATTATTATGATTCAGTACTTCTCTTGCCTTCTCAAAAGAGAGGGCAAATGCATAGGCTATACAAAGACATATAGTAAGAGAATTTTATTTACAACACAGTTCACAGAAATGTTTTAATGTAGGTTCAAGAGGGAAAAAAAGCCTTGCCCTATTATTAATTTATCACGTTCAAAGACTCTCCCTGCAGAGCCTACATGATGACACAGAAAATAACATATTACAAAAAATAGGGTATATGAATACTGGAAGTTGGATACAAATCCAAAACAGCTTGAACACAACATATTATTGAGCCCAAATATTTGAAATACTCTGGAATTGTGAACACTAAGATCAGAAATTCTATGACTAGTTTGTAAAATGTAGAAAGGATGAACATATATGCATGTGCTTCTTCCTCTTGTGACCTACCAGAAGTTTGAAAAATGTTATTAATGACACTAATTTCAGGTCAGTAACAATATACCTTGTGCCTATCTATTTCATAAATTAAGGATTATAATAAATAAAATATGCAGCTAAAGATGAAAATCAGCAAACTGTATGTTCACTTGTAGGGAAGACTTAAAAAAGGTGCATATTTAGTAGAAATCCACTAAAGATAGTTCTGTAACTTTTCTTGTAGGTTAGTTATCTGTATTTCCATCTTACGAAAAACAGAATGTAAATGACAAAACTGAATATAAATAAACCATAGATACAAAAAAAATCAAATTAGTAATGGTTTCAAATTTAAAAACAATTTTAATAATCTGGAAGGTCATCCCTTGTCCTGATAAGAAAATTCAAACAATCCAGTGGTAGGAAGTCACCCGTAGATGTTTAAATCTTCTAGAATTTGAGCTTTGAACTATTTTTTTCCTCAGATACAAAGAAAGTCCAACATTTTTTTCGTGATATGTTAATTAAATCTTTAATGGACTTTCTAAACATACAACTTTGGTGCTTGTTTTAATCCAAAATTTGAAAGGCCTGTGTACCATCTTTCCATGATGAGAACTAGGAAAGTGTAACCAAGAAATAGTGAATACATTTTCTCCACGTTTCAACATTGCAAAGCCTATTGAAAAACACTACAGCTTTGTTCCCTTGTATGCCATCTCAGATCAGGATAGGTCAAAATGACTAGGTTCCCTTTGTCTGTCTTTATAAAGAATCACTTCTTGTCACTTTATATTCATGAAGTAATTCAACAATCATTCAGATATCCACTAGGCACAAGAAAACAGAGCAGTGTCTGGGTCATTTGTGTAAGAAGCATCTTAAAGTACAGACCAGTTTACTCAAGGAGAAATAAAAATATTCATAATTTAAAAGTTAGGTCCAAATGTGATAGTCTTTTTATTGTTGTCATTTGTCACATTCAAACAAACAAATACAACAAAAGAACAAACTTTTGAGAGAAACTTGAAAACACTATAGAATTTCTTTCTTTTGCTAAATCCTGCAGTGAGAATTTTTTCAGAATGTGCCTCTGCACCAAAGCTCTTAGGAAGAAAATAATGAGTTAATATTCATGACTAAAAGGGAAAGATCACATGTACATTTTCATGTGCTAAGGTCCTGAAATTCTTCTCTAACAGTGATACTATCAAAAGAAGATGGAAACCTCCTCAGGCTGTAACTCCACAGGATTCCCCTATATAGACTTTTCCACTCTGACCCTTCTATGGCTTCCATTCTTTCTATAGCTTATGATATACTATAATATTATAATATTGTAATATTATGTTGGTGATACAAACATATCATCACATGGGCTATGTTTTGCCCTGATTTTGCTGACAGTGGTGATAACAAAATAACTCTATCTTGCCTCACATTATTTACACAATAGGCAAATAGCACTAATTATATTAGAAGTGATTTTAATGTAATAGAGTGCACAAATTCAATATAAGGTTCTCCCTAATTATAATAATAATCATCTATATATCTATATGCCTATAGTTGGTTTTGTTACTCTCTTTTATTTCTAACTGACTCTTGAAAGGAATAAATTTGAACTAAATTTGAAATTAACTGAAATTGACTCAGAAATATTATCTGCAAAATGGTCACTCTCAATCCCTTGGTAAATTCAAGAACTCTATCCAAAATTTAAGTCAGAAGACTCTGTGTTATATACCATTCTCAGGGAAAAAAAAAAAAAAAAAAGTCCTACATAATTGTAAGATAATTTCAGAAGATGACCATTCAATATTCCATGTCAGGATGTCTAAGCAGCATGGCACCTTTTCACTAAGAAACAGCCATTTTCAGTACACTTAGGCCTTTAACCTTGATAATCTTATACTTTTATCTTCATGTCTGTGGAAAACAGCATTACAGGGGCTAGTTATCAGAAAACTGTAATTTGGAGGAAGTACATCAGAGGAGACAGTCAAGTGCTACATCTCAGAGACTACCAATTAGTTCTGGTTGTTTTTGCTTCTTTTTGTTAGTAGCTGTAACTTTCGTGGAAAATGCATACAAAATGTATGCAAATTGGAATAATTCAAAATGGATATACTGCGGAAATTTCAACTTATTTATATAATGAATATTTTAGTCTCATAAAATCCACATCTATTAAAAAAGCTACGGAAAAAAGACAGTTTAAGTGCCCAAATAGCATAATATGCTATAATGATGCAGAAATCATATTTCTTTTTCCATTATAGAAACAAGTATAATATATGGGTGTTAATACTAATATTTATACCAAATCAAACACAAGAATTTAAATTTTCATTCTAAGCACCAATATCATACAAATGCAACGTGAACTGGAAAATTTAATTACAAAAACCTCCAAACATTTCATTATGACTTGCATTCTATTTGGCAAGTAGAATTCAGCTTAATCTTTCTCTACACAGGATCAGCTGGAAACTGTTCAGTGCAGTTCATGATGCACTACATGGGCATCATGAGCATTCAGTCCCAAGGTAGCAGAATTAAGTATTTTATTTATATTTATTAGTTTCTTTTTGTTCCTGTGATAATTACATTTCATGAAGGAACATTTAAATGTAGATTACATTGAACAAGTCTGTCCTGGTAACAGTTTCGTTGGGTTTTTTTGCAACACATTGCATAGACAGTATTCTAAGCTACATGCTTAATGCGAAAAATTTGAAACCCTCCATGCCCTATAAGACCTGATGATCTGGAGGTTCCAAAGCAGAAATTATTCTTTCTTCTTTTCGATTTATCATTAGATTATCTGAAATGCTTCTTATAATTTTAAGGCTGGTCATTAACAGCATGGTTATTTCTAATTATCTTTTGCATAAAAAGCATTAGTGAGATAAATATTTTAACTTAGCAGGGCCACTATAAGATTTTGATATCACATTTAGTTGAGGCTGTTATCATAACATATGTTGAGTTGGAAGGGACCCGTCAGGATCACTGGGTCCAACTCCTGGCCTTATGCAGGACACCATGCAGAGTCACGTCCTGTGCCTGAAAGATTTGTCCAAGCACTTCTTGGACTTTTCAGGCTTGGTGCTGTCACCAATGCCCCAGGGAGACTGCTCCAGTGCCCAACCACCCTCTGGATAAAAAACTGTTTCCTGATTTCCAAGCAAAACCTCCCCTGATCTCAGCTTCAGGCCATTTCCTCAAGTCTTGTTACTGGTCATAAGAGAGAAGACCACAATGAGGTCTCCCTCAGTCTCCTCTTCTCCAGGCTGAACAGACCAAATTACCTCAGCTGCTCCTCATGCAATTTCCCCTCAAGGCCTCCCACCATCCTCATTACCCTGCTTTGGATGCTCTCTAGTTGTTTAATGTCTTTTTTATATTGTGGCACCCAAACCTGCCTCCAGCACTTGAGGTGAGACCACCTCAGTGCAGAGCAGAGCAGGACAATCTCCTCCCTTGCTCAGCTGGTGATGCTGTGCCTGATGTACCCTGACACAATTGGCGCTCCTGACACTGCTGACTTATGTTCGACTTTCCATTGACCAGGATTCCCAGGTCCCTTCCCACAGCACTCATTTCCGGTCTGTCACTCCCTAGTCTATACATAAACCAGGGTTGCCCCATCACAGGTGCAGAATCCAGCATTTGCCCTTTTTAAACTTCATATGGTTACTGATTACGCATATTTTCTCAAATTTGTCAAGGTTCTTTTGCCCTTGAGGGGAGTACACAGTTCCTCCAATTTAGTGCTGTTGAGAAAACTACTTAGTATCTCTTTAAGTTCTTCATTCAGATGATAATCATGTTGAAGAGCAATAATACGTTAAGCAATTAAAAAAAAATCATAAAAATAATCATTACAGCATTTCAGTGGACCAGTGAAAATTTTTGTCCTTAACCTTGCGTGAAATAACAGGAAGCCCTGTAGCTGAAAGCTGGATGTCCCAATATTTTTACATTTCTAAAAATGATGTTATTTGCTCGTTTATTTCATACATCAAAACCTAGGTGTATGGCTCCTTTTTTTCCCCCAGATATCTATTCTATGGTAATGAATTATAGTTTAGAGCATAAAATATTCATGACCAAGTTTGTCCATATGTAACTGTGCACAGAGAGATTTGAGCAGGTGCAGTTTGGTGAGTAGTATTTCTAGTCTCAGAATCAGTAGGTGTGCTGACAGAAAGTCATACAAGCGCAAAAATGTCATCAGTTACATTATCTGTGGTTCCAGAACTAGCGTGGTGCCTGCCAGCTTCAGAGTTATCCAGCCTACTCTACTGGGCACTGTGGACATATCCTTAGTAGTCTGAGTATGGCAGTTCTTAAGATTTTAAATATAATTCTTATGATAGTTTCTGTTTTCCTGAAAGATCCTGAGGCAAGAATTCAAAGCCCACATGAAAATTGCAGCCTGTATGCTAAAAATTTTGCTTTTAATTCTCCAAGTCAAGGAAAAAAACTTTGAAATTTCACTGAAAATGTACCCTAAAGCATAAGAAAGCTAAGAGAAATGCAAACGCCCAAATTCCTTTCTTTTTCCTTCTAAGTAATGTAATGTTTAATGACTAAAATCTTGAATATTTTTTGGTTTTCAAGCACTGAAAAAGTTCCTAAAATGAAAGAGAGGGAAAGCCAGTCAGGATAGAAGCAGCACAGCGGGTATGTTATGCAATATAAGGTATATCCACAGGAAAGCCAGAATTTTTTGGGAATATGCAGTTTCCAAAGGATGACCTATCTTCACTGCACCAAACTTAGCTACTGATGTGTTAAGTGTGCCTTTATAACACTCTACTTTTCAAGACTAAATCTCAACATCACCATTTCCTGAGCACAGGATCTACAATTCTGCAAATTACTCAGCATACATTTCACCTATTATTTCTAGTACCAAAACATCCTATTTTGAATCTGCCTTTTCATATAAATTTTATTAAACCAACAATTTGTTTAGCACGTCATTATGCCAAAGAGGCATCATGAAAACAATAAGGAAGCCAACAATGCCTTTAGCAATAAAATATTTTATTGTGAACTTACTCCAGGTATTAAATGTTCTTTATTTCTCTAAACTCATTGGAAGGTGAGTATTTTTATAATTTTGCATGATGCTCTTAGCACTCAGCAGAAGTGGAAACATGACAAACACCATTTTCTTATTATACAGTGTTATGTCCAACATTTGATTTTATAAACCAATAAAACCCCATCAGGGTGAAATAGTGTAGCAGTTGAGCAGCAAGGAGTATGAAATTTAAGGAGAAAGAAAAAATATATTGGAAGCTTCCATCTGCCCTGCCTGAACTCTTCTGTGCTGATCTTTGTCACCTAATATGTGCCCATTGATTCAAAAAAATTGTCATACGGGAAAAAAAGGAACATAAAAAACATGATGCTGCTAAATTCAATTTACTGAACAGGCCAAATTAGGCAGAGTCAGTGTCAATAAAAGTCTACCCTCATGCACACACATAGTTAACTGACAGTGCCCCAGTTATTTTTGCAGAGACCAGCACAGCTCAGCCATGGAAACACAACATTCACTCAAGGTGGTCTCAATGACTGGTTCAGGACTGGAGGTCAGCACCCCCACTTCCTGGGCCTTCTGATTCTTAAAGGCATTGAATGTTCATTAGCAACACTTTCCCTGATCTTTCTTAGTGGTGGCATTAAATAGGAAGATTACATGCAACCAAATCATTATCATACTTAACCTTTCCATTGGTTTCAGGTATTGCTCTGTGTCTCAAACAAGTACTTTAGGATCACTGAAAAAATCACCAGCAAATGTATCAGCAGAAGCAGGTTTAATGTGAAAGCAACAGCATGACGAAGTTCATTTGCAAAGTTTGCTCTACTGCTTACTAGACAGTTAAAGAACACTGAGAAAAATAGAAAAAAAACCAAAATCCAGAGTCAATAACTCCAAAATGAAATAAACCCAAAACTATATATGTGGAGATCAGAAAGAAAGACTAAAGAATAGGAAAGGGTGAAAGTAAAAAGGCGTGTGGGCTAAAGGCCCAACAAAACTTAATTGGTAACTTAAGTCAAACAATTTTCCAAAGGATTCTTATAGAATTTACTGCACCACGACAGTAACTTATGTACAGGCCTAACATAAAGGATTTAAGAATCCAGGAGAGCAGTACTCTGAGTATGTTTACTGTGGCATATTCACACTAACATGCACACAGACAAAAAGAGTACCTGTAAAAAACTTAAATTCGATGAAATAGTCACTTTGGACGCCTTTGTATCTTCTCAACAGGCAAAGGGTTGAGCCTTAAAGAGTGGAAGGTATCAGCCCAGGATCCATTGTTGATGTTTGGTGAAGCTCCAAGTGCAAATCTTGCAAGTTCACTAACTTGAAGATGTCCCACTCAGAGGGAGGTTGCTGGTCACAGCCTGCTGCAGTCCAAAGACTTTAAATAATTGTATTTTGGGCCACTGCTTATTAGCCACAAGAAAGTTGGCTTAAGCAATTTTTCATCCTGGTTCCAATTTGGGTCAGTAACATTCTTTGAAAGTTCAGTAACATAAATATTGTTCCAATTGAGCTGTTATTCAGGAAAAAAAAGAGCTGTCCAAGGCTGTTCACTAAAAAGAAAGCAAGTGCTTGTTAGGAGAGCATAAGTTCCTGGGAACAGATAGTGTTTCTGATGAGCTCAAGAGGAGCTCAGCCCAGGTGCTGTTCGTCAAGGCCGACGTGCAATAACTATTTCTCAGATCATAGTGTGTGGGAGAAGGAAAGACATGGGGACATCACCACCTGATTTCATGTCTTAATCTGTTCAAAAATTAATCACACTCTGTTTTGTTTTCATTTTCCTGACATTCACATATAATTATAATTCAATTACTCAACCCTTGATCAAACCAAGGTCATGAACCTCCTGTGTCAGGAGTAAAAGAATTTTTTTTTTTTTAATGTTTTAGCATGCTCATTCATAATTAAATTAAGAAATTTCTCAAAGAATTATTGTGCATATTTTCTCTCTTTTTAGGGAAGAAAATTAATAGTATTTAATGGATCATGTGTTCAGGTGAAGTAAATCCTAGTAGCATGACAGATTTGAAATATTTCTAGGCCTACAAAAGGACATACTCTGATTTCTCAGTTCAATTGTTTCCTACTCACCACCTCCTGCATTTCATATCAGGTTGGCTATAGCATTCACAAAATATTAATAGTGATTTAATGTGAAATTAAACACTCTTAGAACAATCAAATACTCTATCCCTTTTCAGAATTAATTGTTTGTTCTATCTGCCATTTAGCCTGTCAGATGTCTCAATGTATTTTATTTTAATAGCATCAGCCAATTTCCTCTGAAATGTAAAAATCAAAGTAAATTTTTAAAGCTTTCTTATAATTTGTTCTGTTTGGATAAGCAATTTATACTTATTAATCCCTAGCAGACACTGTCATATTCTCACAGTGTTGAGAAACTAAAACCACATTTCCCTTATTTCATTTATTGGGCCAGACTCTGTTCTCACTAAAAATGTGAATGTTCCAGAGAAATAATGTTTAACCCATACTTCCAAGATTTTCCTGCAAAGTACTTGGAGCTGATAAGTTTAAAACTGGACACAAGCTGGCAATGTGCACCTGCAGTTCAGAAAGCCAAATGTATTGTAGCCTGCATCACAGCAATATGTGGCTAGAAGATCGAGGGAGATGATTTTGCCCTTGATTTTGCTGCTACACCTAGCTCCAGAGTCCTCAGCACAGAAAAGGCATGGATTTGGAAGAGTGGGTCTGGATGAGGGCCACAAATGTCTGGAGGGACTAAACAGCTTTGCTATAAGGAAAGAGTGATAGAGTTGGGGTTGTTCAGCCTGGAGAAGAGAAGGATCTGTAGAGGCCTTAACTGCACCATTTCAGGCTTAAAAGGGGATCTGTGAGAAACTTTTAGGGACAAACTTTTCAGCAGAGCCTGCTGCAATAGGACAAGGACATTGAAAAACGATCAATTTAGACGAGATATAAGGAATAAGTTTTTATGATGAGGTGATTGTTGTAGTTGAGGAACGGCATTCCCACTTTCCCATCCACTCTATACCCATGCTTTTCTTCCTAACCCAAGCCAGACCCCTTCTTCACAGAAGTGAAAATCCTTTCCTTCTGACCCCAAGAGATAACCTAAAGTAGTATGGAGTAACAGCATAGACACATCCTCACTGCCACAGCAAAAAATTAACCCTGCCCTTGGGTGAAACCAGGACAGTGAATAAACACTGGAACAGATCACACAGAGAGGTGGATGATGCCTAATCCCTGGAAATATTCTAGGTTATGTTGGGTGAGGCTCTGAGCAATCTGATCTATTTGAAGATGCCCCAGATCTTTGCAGCAGATTGGACAAAATAACTTTTAAAGACCCATTTCAACCTGAACCAGTCTTTCAGGGAAATAAAAATAAAATTACTTTTTTGTGGCAGCACTTTGTACCTAGAGTGCCACATTAAAACCAAGTAATTCTTTGGCATTTTCTTGTGCTGCTTATGGTTTTTCATAATGCATGACATTTATATATCTAGAATAATATACCTTTATGCATTTAAATAAAGAAAAAAAATCTAAATTGAGTGGTGCAAGATTTTTGCCTTTTCATTTTCATAACAAGAATGATGTTCCATATTGTGACACTTCATGATGCTCAAAAGAACGGTTACAAAATTAAATTAAACATGATTGCCACACACTGTGTTTTCACAGAAGAGGAATCTTAAAATGTACTTTAAAAATATTTATTTTGGACAAGGTTTTCAAATATCAGATTGGTGGGCAGGAGTATGAAAATAGACGAATTGGATGGATGGATGGATGGATGGATGGATAAAAATAGATGGGATGCAAATTCTACATTTTTCAGTGAGAACATAATATTTTTAATTTATGGGATGAATTAAAAGAAGTAATTGCAGAATTACTATTCATGCTTCTTAAAAACAAGAGAACATTTAATAATTAGTTATTAATGTTTTTAATGTATGGATTTTTTCTCTTGTCCTTCACCAACTTCACCTTTTCCTACTGGTCTTTGCATTATTTCTAACGTAGCAAGGATTTCTCATTTTCATGTTTATAGAGCCAGGCAACTATCTTGTCTTTGACAGTATGACTGAGAGTTGATTGTTCCTACCCACCTCACCTTCATAATTTTAAAAACTGACTTGGAACTATTCTATCCTTCTGGAGATTATTTAAAACCTCTTGACTTGATTAGTAGGCAAGTCCTAAATCCTCTTTGGAAAATCAGGCTCTTTCAGAGATACATCAAAAATAGGCTTTCCAGAAGCAAACCTCAAACCACTTCTCATTTTTGAAAATGTAGACTTCATCTCATGGGAAATAGCAGTATAAGAAGCTCTTCATACACAGTCTATAAAATCAATGTGTAAAAAATGAAAAATTCTGTACTGGTCAAGAACTAAAAAAATTGCAATACATGAAACAGTTAAACTTCTTTTCTGTATCTCACAGTATGAGATGTTTTTTTATCTTTATCTGAAGGCCACCTGAAAACATGCTGTTTTGTGCTTGGACTTTGAGAAAAGAATGGTAGTCTGAAAAAGAATAGATGCATTTCTGATGTATTGAACATGAATCATAGCATGCTTCTATGTTAGAAAATGCAAAGGTTTGCAAATGAAAAATATTTCTTTTAATATATTTATATTATAAACTTAGATGACATGCCTAAGCTGTCCTAATATCCAGTTATTTTTACAGTTATTTCTGTAAAACAAAATGCTCTATTCACAAAAGAATTATGCTCTAGTCCAAGCCTGAATTTAGTCTGCCTTTTTGGCTTTTTACAAAGTATGTACTTAAATGAGATTGGCATTCAAAAGCATGTCCTAGTCATGCTGTGACTTTTCTGCCATGCAAGGATAGTAGGCAAACACAAGAGGAAAGGGAGTGAATTAGACATTATATAGAGTAGCTTGTAAACTAATAAAAAATTATTATTCATAATCTAAAAAAAAGATGACATTTCAAAAATTTGCCTGTATTGGGAATGAAGGACAGGGCAATTCAAAGCTTAGAGTATTTGCATATGACTAATGCCACAGTTTTTCATAGCCCCATATATGCCACAGTTTTTCCCCTGTTCATATCTACTTCATACAGGTTTAAAAACTAGGCACCGAGAAACCTCTCCTTAAGATTGAAACATGTAATCAATAATTCAGTATGGAAGAAAGACACAAATACAAACACTTGCTACCCACAAATTTCATTTTTTTAGGAGCATAAAAATGTTCACATATGGTTCAGCTATTACCAGTATGGTATCCCGTTCATGAAAAAAAAAGGGAAAAAAACCCCAGCATAAATACATGTAGGGTAAGAAAACAAAGGTGGCTTAATAAAAGAACAGGGGATGTTGATAACAATTGGTACGTTCTTCTATCAACATTTCATGTTTCTTCTCTGCAAAGCCAGCAGGAGCGACTGTAGCTTGGTCATTTTACTATCCTGAGGCAAAAGAAAGAAAATTACAATACAAAAACCCTGACCCCCCATTGTAAGAAATTACAGTAATTTCACGAATATAAGCAGTACCTTTTTCATTGAAGAATCCAGCCTACTCCAGTGGTGCGGCTTATATTCAGGTGTGGCTTATCTATGGACAAATCCCAGTGAAATGCCAACCCAGAAGTGAGAGCCGGCCAAGCGGAGAGCTGCCACTGAGCAGCGGCCGGGCAGGTGGGGAGTGGGCTTTGCCAAGTGGGGCGGGCTTGCCGGTGGCAGAGCCGCCAAGGAGACAGGTGGGCTGGCGGCAGGGTCGCCAGGGAGTGGGATGAGCTGGCCAACAGCAGGGTTGCCACCGCTGCCAGGCGGGATGAGCCGGGAGGGCTGGCAGCGTGGTTGCCGCTGCTGCCAAGAGGGGCGGGCTGGCGGGAGAGCAGTGCCGGCCGGGGAGCGCCGCCACACTGTGCCACCAGTCAGGGCCACCGCACTTCCGCTTGGCGCGGGGCTGTGCCATCCCACTGTGCCACCGATCGGGGCCCACACGCCACCGTGGGGGCACAGCAAACGGTGGCCAGTGGGACCGTGGCAAGCCGCGGGGAGCGGAGCCGTGGGTGAGCGGCAGCGAACGGAGCCATGGGCGAGCAGAGTGGGCAAACGGCCGGGCCACTGCCGAGTGGGGCTCCGTTCAAAGGCTCCTCTGGTCTGTGAAAACTGTTTGCAATTTGAGCAACTGACAGGAAACCCCGCAATCCTGTGATTCTGCTACTAACTCGTTACTTTGTTGCACATGGATCCTCTCAAAAAAAAAAAAAAATAAAAGTGCGGCTTATATTCGGGTGCAGCTTATAATTGTGAATTTACTGTACTTATTACTTTTCTTATTGAATTCAACTGCCCTTTCCAGCAGAGATTATCAGGACAATGTTTCTCAGAGACAATTCTTAGCTCTTGATTCTGCTTAAATAATCTATATAAATGCAAAACTGAAATTAGAAGACACAGAAGAGTTTATTAGGATAGATCCAAAGTTTTATGCCGTTACCCAGAGGTCAGCTAAAATATCAGAAAATCATCATACCAACCTATCCCTCTTCCAGTTCTCCTCAGTTAGAGCTAAATAGCCATTCTCTCTCCTCCTATTTTAATTTTGTATTTGTCCATTCCTTAAAATTCTAGATAAGAAAGTAATTCTCATTATTTAGGGCTCATACTTTCAGTTTAAATTTCAAATCTGGATTTTGTAAACATCTCCATTAGTGTTGGCATTACATTTTAATTAACAGGCAAAGCCAGCCCTTTGTTTGTTGAAAACAAACCACAGTGCTTTATCTATCATGTAGACTCATCTTGTTCCAAGTACATACTGATAACAAATATAAATACATTCATTATTGTTAACACAAGGAAAGTTTCATTATCATGCTTTCTCTAATTCCATCCTTGTTCCTTTTATATTGTTAAAACATACACCATTCAAAGCATTGGAATGACTTTATATCTTTATAACAATGTGTCTTTTAAGTCAGTAAGTTTCTTAGGCTTTCAGTAAAAGTAGATGAACATCTTTCATATCAGTTAGCTTCATCTTTAGATCACAGTGCCACAGAATTAAGCATAATAGGAACTGAACACCTTAGGGTGTTGGATTGGAGTTTTTTCCAAAAGTAAAAATTTACACAAGGACACAAACACTCTAAACACAGAGCAATAATACACCTGCATATATAAACAGAATCACAAACTGAAGAACTGTGAAGTTGAAGGAGACCTCTAAAGATCTTTCAGTCCAAGTCCTTTCTCAAAGGAGGGCTAACTACGGCAAGTTGCTCAGGGCTGCATCCTCAGTAACTACGTGCATGGAGATTCCACAAATAGTCTATCTCCCTGCTCAAATGCTCAACCACCTCCTGACTGGTAGAATTTTTCATTATTTCTAATTGTAATTTCCCATGTCTCAACACATCTTTTTACTTCAACCCAGTTCTTTAACCAGGCCCATTGAAAACTTATCTAGGAAATGTCTAAACACAGGGACATAGGACAACGGTGGTGTCCTGGTTCCAGACAGAACAGGGTTAACTTTTGCAGTAGCAAGGAAGAGGCATGGCTAGGACCAGGAAGTTATTCTGTACCACCTCATCCAATTTCTGGGGGAAGGGGAAAGGGATTTTCTCCAGGGAAGAAGGGATTCTGGTCTGGCAGAGGATATGCAGCAAAGGGGGACATGGAGTATTGTCTGTTGTCAGGGGTCTCTGTTGGAACTGATCTTTCTTTTGCCCTTTGTCATTGGTATTGTTGCTGTTACTGCTCTTTTTCTCATCTTCTTGCTGTTTTGAGTAAATTGTTCTCATGTAAACCCACAATCTTTGCCTTCTGTGCTTCCAATTTTCCTCCCCAGTCCACTGCAGGGAGGAGAGGAGGGAGAAATGTGGGGAGTGAGACAGCAGTGCATGGTTTGGAGAGTCTTGATGGGGGCATTGATTTGGGAAGCACCATTCCTAAATCACATTAGATGCAGAAGGAAGCTCCCTACTTCACAGCAGAATGGATAGCTGGCTTTCCTTTTTCTTTCTTTCTTTTTCTTTCTTTCTCTTTCTTTCTTTCTTTCTTTCTTTCTTTCTTTCTTTCTTTCTTTCTTTCTTTCTTTCTTTCTTTCTTTCTTTCTTTCTTTCTTTCTTTCTTTCTTTCTTTTTCTTTCTCTTCCTTTCTTCCTTTCTTCCTTTCTTTCTTCCTTCCTTCCTTTCTTCCTTTCTTCCTTTCTTCCTTTCTTCCTTTCTCTCTCTCTCTCTCTCTCTTTCTGCCTGTGAATTGCACTTCAATTTGTCTTTAGAGTTCTTGAGGATTGATCCATATTACTATGAAGCTTTTTTCATATGTACACAGAACGATTTTAAATTGTTAATAAGTACATTATAAAAACATCTAAGTGGTCATTTACTGAGTACAGGAGATGCCACTGTATTTGCAATGCTTAATCATAGCAAGATGAGAGCCAGGAAATAATATGAAATGTGAATAACAGGCAAAACCATTATCCTTTACAAGAAAAATTGAGATGTTTCCTAGCATGACTAAATATACTGAAGAATTCATTGAATGTATTTATGCAAATAAAGTAATATTTATTCGCTGCCATATTTCTATTACCAATAAAAACAAGAAAAATATTAAAGAGAAGCATGGATGTTCACTGATAAGAAATTATACAATAATAAGGACTAATTACCACTTTTCAGATTTGAGTTTACAGCTTCATATACTAACATAATAGTGATAATTATTCAGAGGAACTGTACACCATTTCATAGGGTCTGCAGCCTTATTATATTTTGTGGTAAAAATTCTGTCTGGAATAGGGATTTTGACTTTTAAAAGAGGTTTGTAAATGCTAATAGTTTCAAGGACATGCCATTTTGTGCATGCATTTTTCATAATGAAAAGGATTTTTCTGAAAATTAGACTTTTAAGACTCTGTTATAACTTAGCCAAACTCTAGGTTCATGGAAGAATATTCTTCTGGCAAATTCCTCTACCCCATGTGAGGACAGTTTTAGGCCTTGCATTCCATGTTTCCAGAAAGGAAGACACACTGAATTGACAGTCTAAAAAACCTGTACACATTCAAAAAATACCTACATATCACAGCATGGTGAGCATAGGTGAGCTAACAGTAAAATGCCTATCTTTCCTCTCCATTAGTAACAAAAACTTAGCAACTGGTAAAAATCCTCCTTTCTGAAGTGTCCTTGAAACTCTCACAGACATTAAACTAGTCCAGAAAGACCTAACACTTAGCATAGATACACTTCTGAGTATTGGATTGATTTTGTAAAGACTGGAGGAACAATTAGATTTTAAGGAGTTTGACAGATGAGCTCCTGTGAAAGGTACATTGGCTATTTGCTTTAATAACAGGAGCAGTTAATCTTTAGCTTTAAGAGAATATGGGGTTTTTTTTTACAGATTTTGGGAATCATATTTTATTGTCTTTTGAATTTGATATAGTATGTTTCAGTTGACCTAGCAAAATAGCTTGAAAGCTCTGCCCAGCACTAAGTGCCTGGACCTGAATTACATGGTCCCATTTAGATGGTCCTCTTTACAAAAAGCATTGCTAACTGCATTAATTGTGAAGAAAGGGTCATTTTGCTTCATTTTAGAGACAGCGCAGCACATGCCATTTGCAATGCCCTCAAATTAACACTTAATATAACCAAAATTTTTGCAGGAATATTCATAGAAGCAATGATTCATAAATATGGCACTTGGTTTTATGGAGTCACTTTTCGGAAAGGTATTATATTTTTTATGCTGGTAAAGAGAACTCAAGGACTATGATCTACTAATTAAGCTGGGGAGAAAATTTGTCATTTGTATTGATACCCTGTTTGAACTTAGCAAAATCACTTACAGTCTGTCCTTCAGAGTATTAACCTGGAAAATATGTATAATAATACTTTTGTTAGCTAGCAATCTTAGCTGTTCTACAAAGGTTTTGTAAACTTTAATTCATATTTGTAAAGCAGTTTTGATGTCTTCGCAAAAGAAATCACTGCAATCATTGCAAAGGTGTAAAATAATTTTAGCTAAAGTACACACATTTTCATAGGATGTATCTTCATAAAAAGTAAGCTTGATGGAATGAATGCTAACCATTGACATTTAATAAATCAGGAAGTGCATATGAATATTTATGACAAAATTGTACCAGCAAAGCGAAATCTTTGAAGCTGTCAATCTATTTCTCTGCAGAGAACACCCAAACAAATGTAAAATCAACTCTAAAGCCCAAGTCCTCATTTTGAGGGTTTATTTAAAGGGGTTTTGGCTTTTTTTATACCCTGAGATAGGTGCACAAGAGAAATCCAACAACTCAGGAAATTTAACAAGAAAACTTCTACTGGCAAACTTTGGAAGATCAGGAACCTGGTGAAATTTAAAGCAAACATTCCATCAAAATAATGCATTTCACATAGCATTATCTAACCCATGAAACAATAAATTACCCAGATATCAAGAAGAGGAAATCAGGAGAAGAAAAGAAGATAAAGAGAAAAAAAAAAAATGAGAGAGAGAGAAAAGATATAGCTGCCACCCTTGGAACCAGCATGATCTCAGCTGCCATAAAATTTACAGACAATAGTGATGTGACCATATTTGTCTCCGCTCAAGTTTTTTATCTGTTCTGGCCTCCTCTGGAACACCCCCAGGTGGGGCTTGCAGTATGTTAGCCACTCTGAGGCTACACTGGGGCTCTAGGGGAAGGGTGTGGCACCTTGCTTCTGGCATGCCAGTGACTGACAGCTGGACTAGACAGCTCCAAAAGAGGCAGGGTGTGAGACACCATCCCAGTTTTGCAGAACTTTCCCTGACCTGTGTCACACAAACACTTTGGTTGGTTTGTTACAGTAACAACTTTTCTCAGTCTCTCACGGTAACAAATAATTAACAGGATAGAATATGTACCTTAGTAAAATGACTCTTCTCTTTGGGGGAAGAAAAGAAACATAACTGATTAAGTATTTTCAAGTATAGTCCTTTTAATATAACTGCATACTTTGCGGTCATATTAACTAAAGTTTAAATTAGCTGGACTGGAGCAAATTATGTAAGAAAAGATGGCTTTTAAGTCATTAGCATAAAATCAGTCAATTTAATGAAAGGAATACAGATAATTCAATATTATTCATTTTATTTCTTCTTAAACTTGTTAACTTTTCTAAGGGTAAAATACCCTGAACTTTCCAAAACCAGCTACTCAATTTCAAAAGATCCTAAGATTTTCTTTTGGCAGTCATTATAAGCTAGGCTGCCAACAGTAAAACTTAAATAAGCTCAGGAATTCTAAAGGCATTATCAGATGTCAGGCATTCTGTACTTAATTGAGCTCAAATCCTTATAAAATTTAGACCAGCACTGTATCCCAAACAGTAAAATATATCCCAATATTTAATTAATCCTGGATTTACTTAAGCAAATCCACTACACGTGAAAAAAATATCAGTAATTTGACTACAGTGGGCTTGAAAGTATTTCATTGATTAGAATTTATTTTTTTAACATGGTGTTTAACTCAAGCTTAAATAATATTACAGATTGTCTTTTATTCTGAATCCCAAAAGATCCTGCTCCTTCTGTCTCAGATACAGCAGAATTATATCTTTAAAGATTTTCCAAATGACAGACTTGTTGCAGGGTTAGTGACACATCCTCAAACAAAACACAAAAGAGAAGGAACTCTTGCCACAGAAAAGCAACGTTAAGATGATGAGTTGGAGACAGGCCGAGATATAATAAGACTGAAAGAAAGAATACTTGTGGAGAACCAAGGATAAGAATGTTTTCTCTTAAACTTTCTGGCTATTGTGACAGGAAAGTTGTGATTAGAAGAGACATTCCTGCAAAGGTGGGACAACACTGTTTTGAGCCAACTTCCTTTCCCACCTTGAGACTCATGCTGAACCATCCCCTCTGTCCTTACCTGACTCACTTCCTGAAGGGCTCTAAAGGGCTGGCTGTACATGCATGCATGAAATGGTTTGAAAAATGTACTTTACTCAGCTTAACTATAAAAGGAAGTGGATTAGTCCCATCTGCTCTCTTTTTCTCCTCTATTTTTGTCTCACTATCCCAATTGTGGAGCATCCATGAGGAAGGACTAAGACTGGTAAAGATCTTTCTTCCCTTTCTCCCTTTTCCACCTTTATTTTCCTCCTCCTTTGCTTTTTCTGAGAAAAGTGCGCTTACAATATTCTACCTTTCACACTGTATTGAGGTTTGTTGTGAGGATTTGGGGCTTGTTGAAGTCTGTTTCGATAATTAAGGGCTTGTTAACCAGAACAATTGAGGGTACTAGCTGCTAGAGTTAAGACAATTGCACAATAAAGTATAAGAACTCCCTAACACAGAGCTGGTGTCTTTGGTCAGCCTGACAGAAATTTATAAGGAAGAGCATGCTCCCTACTGGTTGGTTGTGACATAGAAGAAAGTCAACAGCACTGACCAAGGAAGGAGAATTGGTTTTTTTACACCTTTCCTTTTGTAATTGACTTTGGGCTTGTATTGTCATCTAACCGCTTCTGACAACCTGTCAAAATGGAGATGGCAAGGTCTAAACAATAAATAGCTACAGAAATCATCCTTCATCTACCCTGTTCAATTCCACAGTAACTTTTAGCGTGTACTTTTAGAGCATACCTCTCTTATCTTTAACTTTTCCTAAATAACTGAGGTAGCCTTAATAATTTCATTTAATAAATAAATAAACAATCCAAAGACAAGAGAAGAAAAACTAGCTTTTTCAAACCACAAATAGATATGGAATTGAAAGCTACAGATAAACCACTGCTTATGACTCTTAATATTGTCTCTGTGTATTAAGAGTACACAAAACACCTAGGAATCCTATTATTCACCTTACAACAGAAGAGAGTTATTCATGTTACATGTGCCATAGCCAATCCAAATAAAAGAACTCCTGGCTAGAGAACTGTGTCTGAAATTACAGCACAGTAATCAAGTAATTGCAGTGTCTACTGTAGAGGCAATTTCCAGATGCAACTCTTTGCAGTAAATATCTCGAAATTCTCTCAGTTGGAGTCCAGTCCAAAGCAGGGCTGATTATTCTTGTTTGTTCTCTTTGTTGTTCACTGATAAAGGAAATGCATCTGTTTTCATCCCTGATTTTGATACTGTTGCTCATCCAGTACTACCACACTACAGGAAACTACAAAGATGAGAATAAACACCTTCCAGTGATTTGGATTACTCTTCTCAGGCTGGATAAATTCTGCATTAAGCAAAAATGCTTCTTTCAATATAGAATTCTTTAAATAAGCTTTTTTATGCTTTTTATCATGGTTTTTGAAGCTGAAATATTTTCCTTCTGCCTTTGTATTATATGAGATATTGATATAGTTGCTACTCACCACTCCTTACCTACTCTTTGCTTGAGGGTTTTTTTTAAATTAGCCAACTCATTCATACACAGATTCACACCTTCAAGATGGTAGAAAAATAAGTTGGAGTACAAGACACATTATATAATCCAGAATTTGAAATTAGAATCCCCAAAAATACCTGTTCTTAGCTTGTTTTCCTGAAATTTTGCTGAGCTCAAACTTCTGTAATAAAAATAAACTTTTCTATTCACAGATTCTAAAATATAGTTGTTTCACGATTATAAGCCGCACCTTTTTCATGGAAGATTGGAGCCCATGCCAGGGGTGTGGCTAAAAATCAGGTGCGGTTTATCTATGGACAATTTCAGGAGAATAGCGAACCCGGAAGTTACCTGACACTCAGCTGCATGTGTTGCAGTCGCTTCGGCTACGTTGTTTCCAGTACGGGTTTGTGTAGCAGGCTTGATTTCAACGAATCGTGCGTTTCTGACCACTGTAAACCAGTCAGATAAAAGCTTCTTGGCTAGGGGTGGCTTCAGGCGCGCTGGGGGAGGGGGGGCTGCAGCAGGGATTCCTATTTATTGGATGTGGCGTCCCGAGATTTCATGCATGGGACGCGAGATTTGAGGCACTCTGAGATTTGAAGCCCGGTACTCTGAGATTTGAAGCCCACCAGTCTGACATTTGAAGCCCGGCACTCCGAAACTTCAGACACGCCTCGTCGACATGGCTCCGTCACAGAGGAGATCAGCGTACAGTGCAGATCTTAAAGTAAAAGCAATCAAGCATGCAAAAAAGCATGGGAATAGGTCTGCAGCTAGGGAATACAACGTTGATGAGTTGATGGTGCGAGGGTGGAGACAGCAGGAAGATCAGTTACGTCTTGCTACAAAGACTATGAAAAGTTTTCGTGGTCGTAAAGCCCGATGGCCAGAACTTGCAGAAAGGCTCTGCATGTGGATCTCTGAACAAAGAGCCACTGGGAGAGGCTTAACAACTGTCGCCGTTCGGAGAAAAGCCACAGAGATAGCGAAGGAAATGCATATAGAGGAGTTTCAAGGAGGCCCTTCTTGGTGCTTTCATTTCATGAGCCGATGCCACCTCTCCATATGTGCAAGGACAACTGTGTCTCAGCGCCCGCTGGCAGATTACGAGGAGAAGGTGGCGAACTTCCGCCAGTACTGCAAAGTGAAGATCGCTTAAAAAAAATCCAACCACTGCAGATTTTAAACATGGACAAAGTGCCCCTAACGTTCGATATGCCGCTGACTCGAACTGTGGAAGAAACCGGGAAATCCTCGGTTCCCATCCGCACGACAGGTAACGAAAAAACATCATTTACTGTCGTTCTTGCGGTCGCTTCAAACGGGCATAAATTATGGCCGTTGGTAATTTTTAAAAGAAAAACGATGCCTAAGGGTAAATTTCCAGCAGGCATCTGTGTTGCAATGAATCCCAAAGGCTGGATGGATGAGGCGATAATGAAGTTATGGCTAACCCAGGTTTACTCTAGGAGACCGGAGGGATTTTTCCATCAGTTGCCCGCACTTCTGGTTCTGGATTCCATGCGTGCCCACACAACAAAAGAAGTAAATGCTGTGGTTAAAAAGATGAACTCGGAGCTAGCTGTTATACCGGGTGGCTTGACCAAAGACCTGCAGCCTCTGGACATAGGTATAATCTGTTTGTTCAAAGCCAAACTCCGAGCTAGGTGGGAAGCCTGGATGTCCGGACCAGACCACTCCTTCACAAAGACTGGGAAGAGACGTCGGGTAAGTGAGACCGCTGCTTGCCAGTGGATAGTGGATTCCTGGTGTGAGGTATCCCCTAGAACTGTCATGCAAGGGTTCAGGAAGGCAGACATCATTCCGGCACCGACAAGCGACGGGAACGACAGTAGCGAAAGTGAGGAGTCTGACGAGGAAGATACAGGTGAAAAGGGTTCGGGTTTGCTGGATGCTAGCCCGGCACAACTCATGATTTCGGATACGGAGGACGAGGACTTTGAAGGTTTCACAGGGGGTGAAGACCCGAGTGAGAATGAAGCTGATTAGAAGTTTAATAAAAGTGAATTTTTTCTTTCTGGATTTTGTAGTGTTTTCCTTTCTTCACCTGAATTCACAGGTGAGCCGACTCCGCAACAACATTTGAGTAGGGCAGCCCAGCTACGGCTGCAGCTACGACTGCTGTTCCAGGCTCGCGTTCCACTACGGCATTTGCGTAAAGCTTGGGCCGGGTGAAGAGCGCCGGGGACCGTGGCGTTACTTTCTTGCATGTGTACCCTGCCAAAGTGAGGTGCGGCTTATATTCCGGTGCGGCTTATATATGGGGAAATCCTGTGGTCTTCCTGGCTACCCAGAAGTGCAGCTTATATTCAGGTGCAGCTTATAATTGTGAAATTACTGTAAATACCCTATTGGTGAAAAAAGTAAAAGACTAAGGTGAGCTATCCAATTAACTATGATCACTAACTAACTAAAAATCCCACTAGGGACTTCTATCATCCTTCATGCTTCTCGGTTTCTATTCACAGCTAGCTATTATGGCCTTTTTTCCCTTTGAATCCTGTCATTGTCTCCTGTGTATTCACTAAGTGTTTTTAATTCAAGCAAGAGAGCAAGGGCTTCCACAGACAAATCAAAGATATTTTCCATGTCTGTTCATTTACTGCATAAATTGCTGCATGCAGGGTATGTTTCAACTGAATCTTTTAATTTATTTCCACCTGTATTTTCAGCATGTGTTTAATGAAACACAGTGAGTGGGGCTGGAGAAAGTACAGAAGGGCAATTAAAACATTGAAAGGATCAAAGCATTTTCCATACAGGGGGACACTGAAAAGGTTCATACTTTTCAATCTGTGAATGAGAAGGCTGAGGGGAGATGGAGGCTGATAAAGTCATGAGTGCGATGGAAAAAGAGAGAAGAGAACTATCACCAAATCTCAATTAAACTACTAAGAAATTGTTTTAAAACAGATTTTTTTTGTTAAAGCAGTAACTAACTTTGAATCAGTAACTAGTCACACAGGAAATGGTAGAAGCAGATAATACTATGAGGTTTAAAAAAATTGCAGGCAAATTCAGGCACAATGGGTCTATTAAAGCATACTAAATAGAACAAGCAACACATGTGGATCCTGGGTTGCCAGAGAGAAAATGCTGAACTGTTCATGTGGTTTAAACCAAATGAGAATCAAAGTCATGTATTGATTTATTAATGATATGTAATTAACTAGCAATCACTGAACAGTTAATCACAACAGACAAACCACAACACTGTATGCCTACAAAATGCATTGACATTCCTTATCTCAGAAATTGAGACTAGATAAAAATTTCTACTTCTCCTTAGCAGAAGAGGAAACTAATTAAAGAAAATTCACAGCTGAATGTTTTCTTTAGATTCTTTACAAATTCTGTATTGAGGAATCTGCACTGTCAAAAGTAGTTTTTCATCCAGGCATACCGAAAGTGTATATTGAAGCTATCCAGATATCCATCTGAAAAAGTACAGTATTTTCACGATTATAAGCCGCGCCTGAATATAAGCCGCACTTCCGGGTAGCCAGGAAGACAATGGGATTTGTCCATATATAAGCCACACCCGAATATAAGCCGCACCTTTTTTTTTTTTTTTTTTTTTAAAGCACAGACCCATGTGCAACAAAGGAACGAGTTAGTAACAAAATCATGCCAGCGCAGGGTTTGCTGTCAAGCTGCTCAATTTGCAAACAGTTTTCATAGACTGGGGAAGCCTTTAAACACAGCCACAGGCACCCTCCCCATGCTGTGTGGCCTGGCAATCCTTCCCCCGGCGTTGGCTGCCACAGTGCCACACCTGCTCAGCAGTGGCAGCGGCTCCCCACACCATGCGAAGCCGGTGGCTCGCCCCCTTGCTGTGCGCTTGAAGCTGGCCGCCCGCCGCCTCCTCGCAGCGGAAAACCAGCTCCAGGTCCCCACCTGCTCGGCTGTGGTGGCTACTCCTGGCGCCGCCTGCAGCCTCGAGCCATGCCGCCGTGGTGCCGCGGGCAGCCCTGAGCAGTGTTGCTGCAGGTTGCCCCAAGCCGCACCGCTGTGGGCAGCCTCAAGCCATGCCGCCGTGCTGCCGCACGCAGTCCCGAGCCGTGCCAGCATGGGCTGCCCCGAGCTGCTCCATCGCGCTGCCACGGGCAGCCCCGAGCTGTGCCACAGTCCTGCCACGGGCAGCCCCGAGCCGTGCTGCCACAGGCTGCCCCAAGCCGCGCCGCCGTGCTGCCGCACGCAGCCCCGAGCTGTGCCGCTGTGGGACCCACAGTGCCCGTGGCTCGGGGCAGCCCACGGCAGCTCTCTCACCAGCCGGCTCACACTTCCGGTCTGGCCTTTCACTGGGATTTGTCCATAAATAAGCCGCACCTGAATATAAGCCGCACTACTGGGGTAGACAGGATTCTTCAATGAAAAAGGTGCGGCTTATATTTGTGAAATTACTGTAGTTATGTTTTGAGTTCTATTTGAGGTTGGGCATTCAGCTTTTTATATAATGATCCATATTTAAAAATGCTAGTCATGAACAGTTAAGATATATTTAATTAAAATTATCTCAAAAAAGAACTTTAAATGGATCACTTTACATTAGAAAGTCTAAACAATTACAGGCATTAAAAAAAGGTAAATCTCTTATAAATGGTAACTGAAACTAATCTCGAGTTGCAGTAAAAATATATGCAAGAGCTAATGAATATGGCATGAAATAAAAAGTTCCACAACTTCAGAGATATTGATCCTATCTTCTTCTGAAACGCATTTTTTGGTCACTCTGCTTATATAAAGAAATGAATTTGGAATTTATAATACTAGCTACTTTGTTTTATTCACAATATAAAAACACAATATTTAAACAATATGAAAAGATAGAAAATTGTGTCAGCAATATATCCCAAAACAAAGGACAAAAATATACCAAAATGAGCCTTAGACCATAGAACAAGACTAAAAACTGCAAAAGAAGATACTAATTAGAAAAATCTGATAAAGTGAAAAAGCAATTCTATTACGATGTGATGAAAGTTAGAACTCACAGAAAACAATGAGTCTTTGATTTCAAATTAATTAGGTCAATTGCACTGCTGCAAATTAAATTAATGCTTACATGGAGGGTTTATGTAAAGAAATAACCCTCCACATGTAAAACAAAATCTAAATTTCAAATTCATGTATGAATCTTCTAATCTGATTTCATTTTTGTGACTGAAAACTGCAAATAAGAAAATCACTATGTCGTAACACCAAAACAGAAAGAACATAAATTCCAGTTTGCACTTTCACGTTTTTAATGAGTAAGGTGTGTTTCATAACTATAAATTAATGTTTACACTAAAAGAGCCCATTAGCTTGGAGAAAAGATGTGTAAATTGCAAACTTGCTCGCAAGCAGCTCTTCCAAAGCCTTCCCAGCTTTGCTAGAGATTATAGCCTATTAGAAAGACCTGTCAGTCTTGCAAGTCTTGATGTTTCAGCCACTTACAAATTATAAAATGCTGTAAAATTGCTTTTGTCTCTTGATAATTTATTATTCTTCTGGCCAACTCTACTCTCCCATCCACTGCCCTACTCTCTCCTCCCCACCATTATCCCCTCACTTTGCCTCCCTTCTCCTTTCCCACCCTTTTCCTGTGCCTTCTACATATTTATGCACTACATAAAACCAAAAACGTTGATCTGAAGGAAAAGTTGGAGTGTCCATGACACAGTGGTTGCAAAAGAGCACATATGTTTAATACACTCTCCTTCAGAACACCATACACCCCACAAAACTCAAGTACCTCCCAAGCCTAGCTAGAAATATATTTTAAAAATCTCTACTGTTGTGAATGTTTAGATTATTATTCCCTCCAAAAGCCAAATCTGTCCTGTGTTCAAGAGAAATATGATTAGTTTTGACATATATCTTCTCTTATGGTCAACTGAAATCCAAATGGTAAAGTTTTTGCTGTGTTATGGCTTTGCGAGACTGCAAAAGGGAATCTAACAACTGAAACACGGATTTGGATTCTCAATGGCAAAGGCAGAAGCTGGTTCAAAAAACTCTGAAATCCTTTCATTAAAGAGAAAAGTAGCTCTGACCTCCTGTTTTCTTTCTGTATAGAAAATATGGATCTTTTTAATACATACATGTCTACTAGCAGTTTTATTTTCCTAGTGTTGGAAGTAGACTGACTGATGTGGAAGTTTGATTGTGAGAAGATTAAATTGCTTTAAAAATATTGGATTTTTAGATGTAAGTATTGTTAAATAACACTAGTAAGATATTGAGAGCTAAGAATAAAATGTAATTAGTTAGGTTTGTACGCCCAATTAGAAAGAGTCAATGCTACATTTTGAAACAAACTAAGCCTTATGTTTACTTCAGATGGAGTAGTATGTTTCACAGGAGAGTGAGAAGCAGGAAAGGAGAGCCTGTGCTCACAAATCAATTAAAAAGGCATTAAAATAAGACCAATAAACAAGCAAACAAAAAAATCCCTTAAAACAACAACCAAAACAAAACAAAACCCCATGAAATTTGTAAAAAAAATCAGATTTAGATAAATTCAAGAATTATACTGATACTGTAGATGTGTAGATGTTTCTGTACCCAGGAAGAACTTGTTTTTCCCTAATTGGGAGATGGTGGCCAGCATACAGGCAATTTTTTGGAGGCTGCTAACTGAATAACTTCTTCTCCCTCTGTCCCATAGACAGTTATTTATTGCCTAGTGATTGAGCATGAGGAAGCAGATACAGGAGTAGGAAATTGGGTGTGTTGTTATCCCACACCAAAGTCTATGTCTGTAAGCATGTGTGGGGGATCCCAGGATTCAGCCACTTTGCCATCATCACTCCAGTCCCCAAGGAGAGATTTTCCAGAGAGAGCGCCGAAAACAGTAGTGCCAGGAGCTCACCGAGCAGCTCTTAGAGGCCTCACCTCCTGTCTGAGCTCCAGAAGCAGCATTGAACAAGCATCTCCAAAGGAAAGCAAATGCCCTCTTGCATCACACCAGATGTGTTTGCCACAGGTAGCATTGGCATGTAACTCTCCACTGACATGTATTTTGAGGAGAAAGCTTTCTTTGCTATTTCCCTTAGCCTACATGGCAGCCCTGCTGCTAAACATGGCTGCCAGAGTAACCTGCCCATTACTCGTTTTGTCTGAAATTTGAGTCCCTTCAAGACTGAGATTCACAACACAAATAAAACCTGTCCTGTAGAAAGAGTAAAACGGCATCTGTCATGTTACAACTGGCTCATTGCACATACTCAGCTGCTTGTACAACTGATATCTGTCTTGACTGATGTGGCCCTTGCAATGAAAGAGTTGAAATTCAGGCTTGTTTAACAGGCTTCCAAGCCAACAGAAAAATTTAAATAACAATTTGTTATATTTATTTTATGATCTCATTATTTGTAATTTTATTTCAGGACTTTGGATATTTCAGAGGGCTCAGCTTTTTTTACTCCAGGGCAACATTGTGGTAAGCAGACTTGCCAGGTCTTTGTGCCCAGGAATTTCAAAGAAATGAAAGGTACAAATTCAAATTCCAGGACAGAAGGATGTAGGTTGGTGAAGCAGAGAAGGGAAAAAGGTGCATAAATAATTTCCTTTTTTTTTTTTTTTTCCTCCACATTTTTTGCATTTTCATCATTATTAAATTCCTACTAACCTCAGCAATGTAAGCAGGAAGGTTTAGGAAGGAAAAGTATTCAAGGCCGGTTCAGAAGCTGGAGCAACCTGGTCTAGTGGAAGGTACCCCTGTCGATGGCAGGGGGATTTGAATTAGCTAATATTTGAAGTCCCTTTCAACCCAAACTATCCCTTGAGTCCATGAAAAAAATGGCAAAAACCATCTCATGTCTAGACAGTTTCATTTCCTTTTCTACATTTTTTTCCTATGTTTGCACAGGAATGGCAGAGAAGAGGGGTTCTTCCTAAAGTGGATGTCTAAAAAAGCAACAGCAAAAGAGCAATGGCCTCCTCACTATGTACAACACAGGGATCACAGATTTTGCATACACAGGGTCCAAAGCATTGTGTTCAGACCTCAGCTCCAAGAGTGATATTGATGGTCAACAGATTTGCTCAAGAAATCAGGCTTGGTGGCACCTGGTATTTGCACCTCAGGTGCCTGCAACATGGGCTTCCCCTTGACTACCCTGGGAAGCCATCTGGGATACCTGTAAGTAACTTCCCAGGATATAGAAGGGATTTTTCACTTATTCTGCAGTGTGGTCTGCGGGAGCTGAAGGGCTCCTGCAGGTCCTTTTGTTTAGGGTGCTCAGGGGCAGCACTGTAAAGCAGAACTGGCAGCTACAGATGCTAGGCAGGAGCCTGGGAACATGGGTGGGAGGAAACACCCTACAGTCGTGGAGGGAGGGGAATGGCTTTTGTCACTGCAAGGGGTTTCCATGCCCCCTTTTCTCAGAGGAAAGTACAGATTTTCAGTTTTTCACAAAAAAAAAAAAAAAAAAAAAAAAAAAAAAAAAAAAAAAAAAAAAAAAAAAAAAAAAAAAAAAAAACTATGAAGTGATTTAGAGGGGAAAAATGTGATGCTTTGAGGAGAAAAATTGAAATAATTTGTAGGTGATAAAATGAGCATTTTTGAGGGAAAACTAAGGTATATTAGAGATTTCATAGGTCACATTTCAGGGGGAAGATGAGGTACATTAGAGGGGAAATGAGATTACTGAGGAAAAAGCTGAGGAAACTTGGAATAAAATTAGCTTTTTGGGGGAAAAGTGATGAAAATTAGAGAGAACAGGTCACATTTTGGAATGGAAATCTGAGGTACTTGTAACAAAATGAGCTTTTCTGAGGGGTAGAAATATGAGGTAATATGAAAGATTGAGAACATTTTAGGAAAATTTTTTAAGTGTTTTGTAGGGTCATGCTACGGAGGAGAAACCTGAGAGAGTGCAATTTTTGTGGAATATACCTGGTACATGAGACCTATGTGGTAAGAATTTTGGAGAGAAAGATTAGGTTTCCTGAGGGAGTCATCAATATTACAGAGAAGAAAATTTGAAGTAACTGAGGGGACTGAGCAAGCACCAGAGAGAAGAGCTGTCACGGATAGAAGTAGTGTTGAGGTTACTGATCAGGGATAAGGTGAGCAGTTTTGAGAGTGAAAGCTGGGATACATCAGGGAATATATTAACAGTGATGTGGCAACATGTGGAAAGGAGGAAGCTTTAAGGAGACCATGGTGAACAATATGTCTGTGAGGTCATTCTGGCTCTAGGGTACCAAAGAGTACTCAGTACAATGTATTTTCAGATTCTGTTCTATATTTAGCAGCCTTCCTACCTCACTTGGCTGTAGCACATGCCAATCAAATTGTACTGTGCTTGTTATTTTTACCCTTGCAACAGCTATTGCAGTTCTAGCAGTGGTGAGGCGATTGTGTGTTTGACTAAGGACTACCACAAGGAAACTCAAGGATCATGTTTTCTTTTCCCAAACTCTCTTCAGATTCATGTCTGAAGTCCGGATGGGAGTCTGAGGATATTGCAGAGTACAGAACAGGTCTCACGGTTCTGCAGGCCCGATGGAGGGAGGGAAAGACAGAAGGAGGTTTCAAGTCTGTTTGGTGATACTGCACTTCACCAGACATGAGTTGAAAAAGTCAGGACATGGGTCTGCACGTGAGCTCAGCCCCATGGGGCTGAAATAGAGGGTTGAGCTGTCAGCAAGATGGGGAGAGCCAGGTTCCATGCCATGGGGCTAGCATGAACAGCTACAGATCTTCCCATGCAAGATGCTGTTGAAGATTACAGTAATTTCACACGTATAAGGTGCATCGGAGTATAAGGCACACTTCTGGGTTGTTGGCAATTTGCCCTACTTTGTCTATATGTAAGATTCATTGGCGTATAAGGCGCATTCTTTTTTTTTTTAGTGAGGATCGTGTGCAACAAAGTAACGAATTAGTAACAGGATACTGTCAGGTGCTCAATTTGCAAACAGTTTTCGCAGATCAGCATAGCCTTTAAGTGGAGCCCCAGGCACTCTCCCTGTGCCACGGGCCCCTGCACTCCCTCACAGCCCCTGGCGCTGCCTGGGTCCCGGCCCCGCCGGCACCCAGCACTGCCCAGCCCCTGGTGCTGCCCCCGTGCAACCCGGTGCTCACAGCTCGCACTTCTGGGTTGGCAAATCTGCTGTATTTTGTTCATATATAAGGTGCACCAGCATGTAAGGCACACTTCCGGATTCCAATCACACTTTCAGTCAAAAGGATGCACCTTATATGTGTGAAATTACTGTGATTTCAAGAATATATGGAGTGCATTATGATGATTGGAGCTTGAATATGTCAAAGCTGATTAACAAGAATATAGAATCGAGAGTAATTTGCTTTTTACCTCTGAATTTGATATCAGCACCTACTGAAGATTAATTAACACTTGGATGTAACTAGAAATTTCAATTTTTTAATTTAATCAGAACTTCAATAGGGAAAAGTGGTCGGAATACATATGAAAATTTGTGAAAATTGAAAACTAAATGTTGATGTGAATTAAGGCATTTTGTGAGTTCAGATTGCCATGTTTATGTGTTTAGCTCTGTTTTTATATATCACTAGCAACCTTTTAAAGGAGGCAGTTTCATCTTACTATTTCAAAAGGAATTTAGCAATGCAACTTGCAAAAGTAATGACTTGGTGTACATTGGGAATACATCACTTTAGACACTTAAAACAATGGGATAGCATCAACTGGCAGAGAATTAAGTACTTCTTCAAAAGTCAATACAAATATTAAAGTATATACAATACCTAGGTCTTTATGGAATGGTTTAAGTGTACGCACTTGATTGTGACTTACACAAGCTACAGCCTAAACTGTGATTTACACAATATTACAAGCTATTGTATGCTTTCCAATTTGTAAAAGAGGGAGATGTAAATTGTGTGTTTGGCTTTTTAAAGACTACATAACTTTGATACTGGCAAACATCATTTGATTGATAAGATGAAGTGTAGGTGTCCGCATTACCTTTTTATACTGTTATGATTATTTTGTTCTCTAACTTTGTTTATAATCACTTTCCCTAAGGACCTCAAATCCGGCACTCCCCATTTCATGTGGAATTCAGTAACACTAGTTTCACATTTTCTTCATTGAATAAACATCAAATGTGGAGCTAACTACTCTGAATTATACATAAGGGCAGCTGATACATCAGTCTACACTGGACCTATAGAAGACCAGCAGCTCTCAAGAACAGGCACTGAAAGTGCTTAGCTGAAACTGCATCAGACTTTCATGTCTAGAAACTGAAGATCACTACATTGTAACCAAAAATGGTTCCCCTTCCTGTTACTCTTGTCTTTTGTCACTATCTAATGAACAAAAGGGAAAAAAAGTCTACAGATTTTGCAATTATAATAATCCTCCAATTTTTCTTCAGGTGCTGTTTTCATCTTGGGCCTCATAAAAATAATACTCGGTTGTTAATAAAGAAAAAAGTGATGATTTTTGAAAAACACATTGTCATTTAATAACAACTCAAACTTTGGACTACCATAAGGGAAAGGCAATAGATTGGAATGATCCATCATACCAAATTTGTTCAGTAATGATTTAACTTCTGTTGCACCTCAAGAGAAAAATCTGAGACTGTATTTATCCTGAGTTTTAAGTCAAACAGATGTAAATTAATTTTTAATATAAAATTAGTATTGCTCTTTCTGATGAGGCACTCCTAAAAATCCACTGCATTAAATATTTTCAATCTGACTTTGTCTAAAATACTCCTGAGAATATGTACAGAATATCCCTCATTCATGCAGAAATTAAGTAGAAAATAAGCAGCAAGAACTTTAGCATAATGATCTGTGCAGAAAGAGCATCAGCAGCTTCTGAAAGCAATCCTGACACTTTTTCTTTCTGATGCACAACATTTTGGTCCCAATCCTATAGTGGGGTTCTGCCATTTACATTGGGACTTCCTCTCCTTCTGTGTCAAAATATGTCAAAAAAAGACTGACAGGTATCAAAAGGGAAATTCAGCCCTTGGGGAAAAGCTGCACCCCTCTCTGGCACACTATTGCTGCTTTTGCTGAGCTCATGGTGGCCCATCTGAGCTGCCTGCATCCACCTTTCTGTTCTATCAGTCACACTAGTGCCATTAAGGAAACAAAGGTAATTTTGATGCTGCTTAGTATCACTCACATATTCAGAAAAGGCAACACCAGGGCCTGGCCAGTGCTGCAGGGTGAGATGGGGTCTCTGAGGTGTCTTCTACCAAAGCCTATACTGGCTTCCTCTCAGTTAGCTCCAAAAGACACCACCTGACATCCTCCTTCTCAGTCTTGGGTCCACAAGATTCCTTTTAGGCATAATCTTAACAATCTGCTTCCTCCTTTTTATGTTGTTTTTTTTTTTTTCCTCATTAATTCCCAACTGAAGTTTGCCCATGTTCACCCACAAGATATTATTAGACTTTTCCCTGGCCACCATAAATTTAGGTACAGAAGGAGATGTTGTTTGTCATGCAGCAATAACCCAGGTTGGTTTTTTCTGAGCTGACAACAGCCAGACTACCCAATACTTGCACAGGTCCTGAGAAAGCAGGTTTTACCACAGCAAAACCTAGCCAGGCCTGGGCATGTACGAAGACCCTGCACCAGGGACAAGTTTCTGACAATTTAAAATTATACTAGTTCTGCTTCCTTGATCACATACCTTATACAATTCATTCTTAGTATGGAACCTTAAAAATAACACGGCTGATGTGTCCTAGTAGCAGTGCTGCTACATGTCAGCTGCTGTTGCTCTGCAAATTTTGGAAGCTGGTTTAAGCAGCAACATGAAAGTATTCAGGCATGGTCCAAAGGCTATATCAAATAGTTCCTGCATGAAAGAAAGAGTAGACCTAAAGAAATAGTAGTCTTAAAGAATACCAAGATGGATGCTCATGGAAGGTATAGGAAATTCTCTCCAGCTTTTTCAAGAAAGTTGCAATAGAAGAAGACAGGGGCTAAGTCTCTAATACCCAGTAGGCAGCCAAATAGTTCTAGTCCTATTCTAGATCTTTATTTTTCCTTTCTAGTACCTTGTCTCTTCTCTTCCATGTACAGTATTCTATTTTTAATACAGTACTTCCACGGTTTGGCAAGCGATCTGAGAAAAGCAAGAATAGCATTTTTAAAATGGGATTACATATTGCCAGTGTAGAATCCTCCAGCAGCAGTGATAGTGTGTCTTGCTATTGCAGTTTTTTAAGAGCACTAGTAGAAAGGGAATGTCAGTAAGGATGATCTCAGGATTCGCAGATTTTCTGAATAGCAGTTACCATAAGTTTAATTACAGATCTTGCAGCACTGCTAACATCACTGTATTAGCATGTTATTCTGACTAATCTTTCATTTCAATTGCAATAGATCTCAGGGGCCCAGCTATGAGAGACCACTGTATAAAGCATGAACAGTCTTGCAAAGTGAAATGACTTGTGTACTGATGTATCTAAAACTTGAGACATGACAGTAGAAGTTCCTTTTTTAGAAAAAAATTATATATTTTGAAAAACACTCCAACGAGGCAAAAAAATGTTAAAATGTATAGAAAAAGCTGGTATTTTTTAAATAATTAGAAATTTGTAAGATCATAAGGTAAGAATATTTTTAGAACAGCATCTTACCCGTACATATGTGCCTATTAAAATGCACACATACTTACATGCCCTTATACAAATATTTATTGGAGTAATTTCTCTCCGTGTTTTCTCTTGTCAATAGTGCTCTAAGAGTCTTTTCCAAAAATCTTAATGCACTTATTGTTTCCTCTGTAATGCATGAATAATGTATATTTTCCAAATTCTAAATGAAATTAGTCTACTACAATGTGTTGGATAGTGGCACATGCATACAGCAAATTAGATAATCCATCCTCTCGAGCCTGTAATACTTTGGTGCCTTTGAAAATGTGACTTAAAACATAAGAAAGGCTGCATAGTTTGGTGTAAACTGAAAAATGTAGAAATAGAATATTTGTAAACTTCAAAATTAAAATATCTATGTTGTGTGTAATTAATAATATGGAAATTTCCAGTGTCTTAAGCAAAGCCTCTTTTCTGAAGTATTTTTCACCAATTTTTGGCTCACTTTGCCCCCACTCTCAGTAGTTTCATGCTCCAGGGATCTATAAAAGAGATACTCCTGCTTACATATGAAGAGAAAAAGATTTTTATGAATATCAAACAAGCATAATTTATGCAGAAAGTCTATTTAAAACTCTGTTTGGCACTTTTACTTGCATTAGTAATATGAGAACACCATTAAAATGAATTTTCAAAAAATGTGTTGGACCCCAATTCTCTCAACTCATTCCCATAGTTACTCAGTTTCCATTGCCCAAGGACTGCTAATATATTAGTATTAACAATATCCTCTTTATTACCTTGCATAAAGATACTTATATGTTTTCTTGTGTGAATATATTTGCATTTATTTAAATACACATGTATTTGCAAACTCATTTAATTAAATCGGGGTTCCTGCAAAATAAATTTTAAAAATCCTAATGATTTCAACAAGAATCAGAGTCCTATTCTTTGATTCCTGTATTTTATCATCAGTCCTTTTAGCCTTAGAACAGTAGATCAGCCTCTTGCAGGTGTATAGATAGCCTTTACAGGCTTTGCATCTTCTCACATACCATCATGCTCAAGTTAGCCATAGTGGTTCAACTGATTTTTATGATGTCACAAATGTGTAATGGGGGCACATTAAAAAGAATTTCAAGCAAATAAAAAACTCAGGCAAAATTTAATTCTCAACCAAAATCAAATGGCCAAAACTAAGAAATGATGGGGATAGCCACAATGACAGTCCAATAACAATTAACAAGTTACAGGTGCACTGTTACCTGTCCAGGACATCATTATGGGAATGGGAATGAGAATGATGATCCAAAGTGCATAACTGCTCACGCACCATAACTGGGGGGTCTCTCATTCAGCATTAGCCAGAAAATCAATTTGAAATTGCTTGATCAGTAGTGGAATTGTTCAAGGATGTCCAGCAGAAAAATAGTCACCTGGGAGTGAGGGGTAGGCACTTAGTCCTGAGGAGTCTCCTTGGATGCCATACCAGTCCCCAGGGGAGGTTTCATATCACTGACAGACTGCTGCAAGAAACACCACACATGGTTCCTGTCAGAGGCCCCATTTATATCCTCGTGGTCATACATGGTCACAGTCCAGAAATTTCTCTGCTTCACATTGACTGGGGCTCCTTTCTGCTGTGCAAGGGCTCCTGCCCTTCTCATTCACCGCTGGATGAATGTGGCAGGGTTATGGCTGTACCTGTCACAGCTGTGCTGTAGTGCTGCACAGCACAAAAGAAAGTGTGCAGGAAACTGGTGGTGGCCAGGTATCTTCCAGAGGAGTGGGTACTCCTGCTATAAGGTATTATGTGCTATGTATTCTTCCTTGGGTTTATGCATAGAAATATTTTAATTTTTACCACTTCTTCACATTTTTCCTGTTCTGTAGATACATGTGAAAGAAGCTTTTGTATCTTTTTAGACTACAGGAACCATTGCTAAAAAGATTCTAGAATGATTTACGAAGCTACACTATGAGATTATGTTATAGAGCTGGTCCATATTTAAAAGAACTCAGGGCTGTCAGTACATTTTATTACCATATAAAGTAAGATATCTTATCCTTTCCTATCTTATGCCTTATCAGCAAGTTGGTCTTGCCAATTATCCTATTACCCATAATTTCAGATACATTACTGAGCTATTTGCCTTCCTATGATTTAAATCTCTTACCTAAAATGATTAAAACAAAAAGGAATCAAAGTACATGAAGCAGTAATGGCCACTTCAGACTAGTATGCAGAGGCCTTGGCATACTTTAAGGATAGACTTAGGAAATAGCCCATACAAATTTGGTGTTACAGAAAATTCTGATAGTGCATGATTCATAACTCACAGGAAGTACATGAAGCATATTCTGTACTGAGTTATGGCCTCTATTACCTTTCGCCTGTTTACTGGGGCAAGTTGGAATACAGCTTATCTTTGAGACAATCCTAGTCCTGGTGTTTATTGTATCTTCAAATTCCCAAGCTTAGAAGATTTCTGTACTTACTTTTATGAGGAAATCAGAACATCATTATTAATAATCACTCTAATTGTGATTATAATTATGCATCTAATAATCTACTCAATTTTGTTGGTCATTACATTTATTTGTAATCAAAGAAGTTTCTTTGAAACACATACTTCGGGTTGTGGGTAAAATAAGAAAAAGATAAAGTTTTTTTTCCTCTGTTTTTTTGGGTTGATTTTTTTGGTTTTTATTTTTTTAGTTCCCTACTTGTGCCAAGAATTTTTTTTCTATGGGTAAGCAGATTCTTTTTCAAAACAGTCACTGTATTGCTCATTGACTTATTTATTTTGAAACATACAAACAATGGAATAAACAGAGAGCAAAGAGGGATGTTTTCTGTTAAGTAATGAATTATTCAAGCAGTTAATGACAGAAACAATGACTTCATTGAAGCTACAGCTCTCTAAGGCAACACTATAAAAAAAAACTGTACTGAGACAGAGCCATCCTTTAAGTTAAGAATCAGAGCAGGTGCAGACTCCATTGTCTGAGGGTTGTCACTGCCGGCTGAATGGACTATGTCTCAGCTTTGACTGGCATGAGTAGGCAAAAACTATTCCTTGGCACCCTAGAAAAGGGCAATAGTGAATTGAGTTAATTCACAAATCACAAAGCCTGAGACTTGGATTTAATTCTGCTGTTACAATCATAGGCAAAGGAATGACAAAACTGGAATGTGGAATAATTTCTAAAACATTCTCATGAAATACCGTCCGTAGTGAAACATGCAAAAAGAGAATCCACAGTCTTAAAGATTCTATTAATGGTATTTATGTGAAGCTAGATTCAGTATGATGCTGATGTTAGAGGCATAATTGATACACTCGCAGATACTTTTTTTTCCCTAGTAGTTATTTTAAGTAGGAGAAACATATGCCTTAAATCCTTTTAATAATTTTTGCAACATATTTTGCTTCACCAAGTACCCCATAACAGCCAACAGAATTGATTAGGGCACTTCTCTGACAGACATGTAACTTTCTCTCATGCTGACAATCACTGTAAACTGAACTCTTTTGTGTTGTGAAAGAGTGTTTTAATAGCCAGGCTGTTGCCTCTAATGAATTGCCCAGTTTTCAAAAAGATGTATTTGTCTCTTACCTTCGGCTGAGGGTGTGAACAGAGACTCCTCCTTTGACAGAGATGTACTCAAAATTCTGGGTAATGTATCTCAAGATCAGCAGTATTTAAGCTACAACCTCTTATAGACATCTCATTAGTTATTGTAGTATAATTCAGTTCTAAATCCTGGTCTGGACTGATTGAGTGTTTACATCACCTACCCAGGGAATAAAAGTTAGTTAGTATAAATCAGATGCACACTGCAGAGAGCTAACTATTCCTCATAGAGTGAATCAGTGATTAGAAGTTCCAAAGTTATCTTGCCTTCTTTTCCACGTTTCAAAGAAGCCTGTCTCTTGCAGATGACAATGTATAGGAAGTGTAACTTAGGGACTCAATTATG
>VRYO01001463.1:78747068-78758304 GCA_009812075.1 Sialia sialis | reverse complement strand
TTCTTTTGTTTGGTAAGTAGCTCTATCTCAGCCTACAAGTTTTCTTGTTTTGCTCTTCCTAGTCTCTCCTCCAGCCCGTTGGGGTATGGGAGTGAGTGAGTGAGCAACTGTGTGGTGCTTAGCTGTAGGTTAACTCACAGCAACTCTATGAAATTAGCTGTTTATAAGACCAGTTGGAGATTCAGAAATCAGTACATCTTTCTCTGAGACTTTAAAAGGGACTCTACTAAAAAAAAAGGATATGGGGAATGTCTCTAAACACTTTTCTATAACTTCCTTATGGGAAGTAAAAAGTGTTCCATTGATTAGGACATTTAAAACCAGACTGGGTTTAACAAGAAGATATGATTGCAGTGAAATCCTTGGCAGTTTGACAATATGATTTTATATTTCTCTTTCTGTGACAGTTCTGATTCTGGAGTTCTACTGAATCATTGACAGCCATGGCAACATGATGGGAAAGGAGACAGCAGTATCATGCTGTTGGGCATGTGAAGCAGAGAAACTGTTGCTGCTTGAGTTGATTATTGCTGGTAAAAAAAAACCTTGTCACAATAAAAATACGCTGACAACCAGAAACATGCCATCTTTCCAGTCCCCTTGGGCCAATCAGTTACACTGCTCCTGAATAAAACACATTGACCATCTTGCAAGGAATAGCACTGTCAAATTGAGTGCCATGAAAATAGTAGTTTTGTTATCTTTGTTCTCCTTTTTTACTGCCTCTGAAATTTCATTTGTATGCTGTATCTTTTTTTCTGTTTTAAACTGTGTCTGTCTTCATGATGATTGAGGTTTTCACTTTACATTGTATTGGATTATGTTTGCAATATATTTCAGAATCCTTCAAAATGAGAAGTGCTACAGTAGAAGTGTTGTTTATCCCAGATTTAATGCCTTTACTATTATTAAAAAAAATTGAAGCCAAACCATAATCTGGATGTTTTATGCGGGGGGGCGGGGGGGGAAGTGCAACTTCAGAAAAAATCAAGCACCTGTTTCCTAGTGATACTGTTCATATTTGAGTTTTCTGTCATGCTATTTAATTAATTAATTTGAAATGTTTGAATTAATTTTTTAAATAAATGTTCTCTGCAATATGTTATTTTCCAAGATTCTTATATTGCACGCGCTTTGTTTTGAACCTGATTGTTTTCTGGAAGCACTAGTAGCTACTCTATAGCTAAGAAATATAGGATCTAAGAAAAAAAAAAACAAAACTAAACAAACAAAACCCATCAAAATCCAGAAAAAAAAACAAGAAAAAAACAAATATGCTCTCAGAAAACTCAGCACCTCAGCATATGCATATGAAACAATTGTCTGTCTTTCTCACTGTCACTCTTTATCACAAATTCTGCTGCAGTTAGAATACGAAATGTATTCTTGAATAAGAACATTTTCCACATCCCAGTAGAATATGAGGGGTTATTGTTCTAAGACATTTTCCCCTCACTGATAGACAAGAGAGTGTTTCTTTTGGATCTCTCTGTTCACTGTCTTCTTTTTTTGTGTGTGTGTGTATATATTGTTGTTTTTGGCATTAGCTGCTGAATCCATCGTATATATACTTTCACCTAACCAATGTCTCTTTTTTCTGCTTCATATCTAGTATAATAAGGTTACCTGAAAAGAGTAATTTATAATATGTGCATACATCTACCAAATCTGTGTTCCTCCAGCCTATAGGAAATGAAGAAGGCTGTAAACTCCCATTAACAAGGCAGCAACACAACAGATAGACAGTCTCATGCTCCAGAATAATATTCTACAGAACAATAAAATTAGCTAAAATTATCTCAGAACTATAACTTTTAACATAGAATTGTTAAAGCTACTTGAGACCTCTAAGTTGAGAATATGGAGTCAATATTAAATAAAATAAAATATCAGAAAAACATATGTTTTTTAAAAACAGCAAGGAAATGTATTCTGTTAAAATTAACTTGAAATCTGTGCAGATTTCAATGCTCAGATGTTGTTCTATGAACATGACTATGATCTCAGGGTCATCCTGACACAGGTAACAGAATCCTCAGGAATTCTCTGGCATTTATCTTGTGCACTCCCTGCTAAAGACTTCCCAACTGAACATTCTACTGGAGATCTTTCTTGTATTTGTTATATATGTTTATGTATGTTTAATTGTGAAAATTAGAAAAATTAAGTATACAGACTCCAATAAGTATAAATTTTATGCTAAACTGGGAGTAAATGAAAAGCCTTAAGAACCAGATTAAAGGCTTGGATAATAGCATAACTGGTTAGAAGTTTCATCTCTGTTGCACATTTTGTGGCCTGAAGGAGTGGTATAGAGTCCAAATTGAGAAAATGGTCACAGCATGTGAGAAAGACCAGTGAGTGCTCTTGGATTTTATAGTATGAAAGTGATGTAAGAAATGAAATTTCAATACATTACTAAGAATGAAATAATGAGATATGCTAAGGCTAAAGAAAAGAAAAGCAGAAAGCAAAAAACAACCACAAGATTTAGAAGTGAATGAGAGGGTGACTAGTTAGTTGTGTAAGATGATAGGAAAGTGTCAAAGATGAGGATTTTGGGAAAGAGATTCAAAAGAAAAGAACAGACTAGCAGCAGGATTTCCTCAGGATGCATCATGGACAGAGAGAAACAGGATACTGGGTAGACTAGATAGTGAGAGTTAAGGAAATGTAATAGTCACTTGCTGGCACACAAAATTTTAACAAAGATTAAAAAAAATTCAGTCAGCACTCTGATGGAAAGTGAATGGGAAGAAGATCCACAGAAGATATAATGAAAGGAACAATCAGCAAAACAGGACATAAATGACATAGTAGAATGCAAAGTAGAGAAGCTGTCCAGATAAAGTCGATTGCAAAAGTTAAAGAAAGATCAAGAGTGTCTCTGGAAAACAGACTCTTAGACCTTAAAACAAATGACCAGCAATACTTGTAGGGATAGTGTCATTGATCAGTGTTTCACACTTGAGTGGGTAGTATGGAAAATCAAAGACAGTGAAAAAAGACATCTCCAAAATGTAATGTGTCCAGTAAGAAAAATATATACAGCTGAAATATTTACTGACTTGGTTGATGAAAAAATCAATACAGCAGGTGGTTGTTTCAAGATGAGAAGTCGAGACTCATTTGACTTTACTGCCTCTATTTACTAAGAAGTATTCACTTGAGTACATGGGGGGAAAAAAAAGTCTCACCAGTAGGTTTTTTACTGTGTGTTGCAGCCACAATGGCAATATTATTGACAGCTGTCCCCAAAACATTTTAGCAGCAGTGTATTAAGAAGTGCTTGTAAAAGTAGGCAACATGTGGAAATAAAAATCAAAGGTAATTGGAATAAACCGTGTGTCTAGAGTGAGCTAGATTTAACCCAGCCTGCTAAAGTGAAATACATAGCTGCAGTGCTATGCAAGTTGAAAAACTAGTTAAAAGTCAGCTCTGATGCTTAAAAAACACTAAAGGAGAAAAAAACATGAGGGAAGAAAAAAAAGTAAAATAACAATGTTTTCAAGACAAATTCAAAACAGTTTACAGTTTCAAAGAAAACAAGAAAATCATGGAGTATCAAAACACCTCCTACTCCCAGTCAGTTAAGGGAAAGAACAAGGAAATAAACTGGTTAGAAAACTGGCATATAGGGATTAAGCATACTTAGTTTTAAATATGCATTAAGTATAAATGCAGTTAAAATACAGATCACAGTAACAGATTTGGTTGGGTCACCTAAAATACGCGTGTCCATGCTGGATATCAGTTCTTTATCTCTGAAATGTTATGTTTTTTGCAGATGATGTAGCAATATGAGCAGTGAAAACACACAAAACACCTCCTTTGTCATGGAAAGTGATACATTCAGATATGGCATAATCCTTCTGCTTATTACCTAATATGACTTTGTCTTGCCTGGGCTGCAATAGACAACTTTTGTTTTGCGTAAGGCTTTGCACACTTCTGTGGGCACTGCCCAGGTAAATCTAGCTTCTTGTGTTTCTGCTCTCAGTCAACTGCAGTCAAGCTCTGAAAGAGAATATTATATAGGATGGCCATCTACTGAAATCTGGGCCATAAGTGGTCTAGATGAGGGACTGTTTTCTACTTTCATAATACTTGTGGTGTGTAGCCCTTAGGAATTTTTAAATTTTTAACTTTTTATTTTATCATACTTCATTTTCTACATATTCTATTTTACGTTTTTTTCCTACAAATAGCTTGGGGCAGGGACTCTATTTTATGCCATGTTTGTACAGATCTTAATAAAAAGGGTTCCCAACACCTGAGTTTCTGGCTGTTACTTTGTCATCCATAACCAGTACAAGAACTCCTGATAAGATTCTGAATTATAAAATATGAATATCAATTCAGAGTCAATAAAAATCTCAAACCTTAACTCTGATTCACTTTGGATATTTTACTACCATTTCAGCCAATTCTTACTTATGAATAAGTGCTTCAGTTAGAAACAGATGCAAAAGAAATGCCATTATTTTTATTAGCTTTTTTCTTCTATCCTGAAGGAGCTTTAAGGAAAAAAAAAAATCACATGTGTATAGGTAATGGGAGCTTTTATTACGTTCCCATGGTTATCTGTTCAATTTGCAAACAAATAAAATAATTTAATTGTGTGGTTTTTTTCCCCATTCTTTCCACAATAATATCTGTAAGAAAAAAAAAAATGGTCACCCCAAACCACCTTGCAAAAAAAGAGCTTTATATGTCTCTTTTACTAGCCTAATGCCTGATTATTAGGAACTAGGTCTTTGCTTATAAACTCAGTATACATTACATGTTTATTTCTATATAGTTCAGTAAAGCAATATATTCATGATTATTATACAAAACAATATATGCCTGCCCTTGGAATTTTTATGCTCTTCCATCATACAGGGGGGTATGATAATTATTTGGGTTCATTCTTGGGAGCAGTGCATTGTTGGATTGAACTGGTTTGTGTTATAGTTTTTCAGTGATCAAAACACCTGGACCATCAGTAGTCTTTCACCTTAAATTGGCATGGTGACAAATGTCTACATACGCTACAAATGTCGACATATGGTAACCTGAGAGTCTGGGGTTTTTACCTTACAAAAAGTACATTTTACAGAACATTAGTTTCTGACATCCAAAAAAACATAATCCAACTCAAACCAAACCAAACAAAAAAACCCCAAACCCATAAAAACAAAAAAAAGAGCAAACCCCTTTTGGTTAAATAGAACACATTTATCTTCAAAAAGAAATGCTGTAAAGGAGGAAGCATTTCCTGTGGTCAGTGTCAAAGCTAAACCACTGACTTTTAATTCAAGCACTGCTTTTACTCTTAAATTAACCCGATATAGAAACGAAAACAATCAGTAAAAAAAACCAAAAACCTAAAAATGCAAGAAAGCAATTTAGCTGAAGTTTAAAAAAACAAATAAATAAAAAATTGCTAAATTAAGAAAACCATGCCATACTTAAAAATATTCCAACCCCACTTCTCTTCACACACCACTGTGATAATAACTGCGCACCAGCTGCTTGCTTACGATTGGCTCTGATTCTAGATAACTATAGCCGTGCAACTCACACATTATATGCACACTGCAGAGGTAAAAATAAAACCCAAATTAAATTAGAAGGCCCAGCTGTACCAGCGGCGCCCGGTGAGGCCCGCGGAGCTGAGCCGCCCGGGCCGGGGGTCCGCGGGCGTTGCCTGGCAACGCCTCCCGGCGCTGGGCGCTGTGAGGACCCGGCCGGGATCGCTCCCGGGGGAAGGAAGGAGGGACGGGGCTGCGGCACCGGGGCGGCGAGGTGCCAGGGACAGCTGGCTTGGAGCCTGTCAGGCTGCAGTAGCGGAGCTTTCCACTCCTGCCGGGAAGGTGCCACTGGCAGGAGAATGCACAAACGCCAGAGGTTTGTGTCCAGAAAGGAGGTAGAGGAGTCCTGCAACTTTATTGGAATGAAGGGAGAGTCCACAGGAGCACATGTCCGCGGGGTTTTCTCGCTCGAGGTTTCGGAGGGCGCATCCTCTGTTTATCCTAAACTCCCGGCTGCATGGTGCCCTCTTCCTTTCCCCATCCGCTGAGGTACAAGCAAGATACAGCCTTCCCTAACTGCCTGCCACATATCCCCCCTTAAACCTACTATTTTACCCCAAAGTTCAGAAGTTCAGGCTTGTGCACCCCCATCTGTCTGTCTTAAGCTGTCTGGGCTCTGCTGCTTGAAGTCAGTAGAGACATTAAGACCCATTTCAAAGCTGTTAACACCCATTCCTTCACCCATAGTATTGTTTGTAAAGACATTAACTTTCCTCCCAGCACCGCCGAACGAATGCACATTTAGCGGACCAGGTGGGAAATGAGCACTTCTGGCGCTGCTTTTTCACTTGCTCTCCATCTGCCTACTGAGGGACTCAGTGGTTTTTTTGGGTTTTTTTTGTTTGCTTGCTTGGTTTAGTTTTTGGGGTTTTTTTTCTCTTTTTCTTTTTTAGTTCGGAGATGCCTTTCACCTCCCATCACCTACAAGCCATGGGTGTAGAGTCTGGACAATACTACTTTTGGACAGAATCATGGAAAGTCTTGGAACATGACATAAATAATAGGCTGATAGGAGAAATCACTAATTAAAAACCCCATAATCCTACCCAATAGAAGGGCAGCCCAAAAAGTAAATTTTATTCAGCTTTCATGCATTTTCTCCATTATTTAAAAAAAATGGATGGACAAATCCTCTGATGCATACATTTTTAATTATTACAAAGTTTCTGCTCTAATTTAATTTGCAATGTCATGTTTTCTTTCTTAATTAAGTTTAATCTTAAAAATTGCATGACCAAATGAAGAACTTCATTTTAAAATCTCAAAAAACGGATGCAGGTTAAACATCTGTTTAAAAGCCTCAAGAAAAAGGCAGATCATGTAATATCTGCATTGCAATACACCTAGGACTTTCAGCTTAAACTCCCATTGCTATAAAACACAGAATAGTTAAACAGATTTATCTGGCCCAATATTGTTTGAGGGGAATCTTATTTATAGGATGATTTAAACTAAAGGGGGGTAGTTTTATGTAATTTCTAGCAATAATTTGATTTTTTTTTCTGATTAAAGCATTGCAATTTAATTTATACAATTGCAGTTGGTAATTTATTTAAGAGATGCAAAAGGAAACAGTAAACATTTGAAGGGAAGAATCTGTTGTAAATAATCAGGTTTTATGCATATAAAATTTTGGCTAAAATATGTGAAAATAATAATCACTGTAATAATAATTATGATAATGATAATAAACCATTAATGGAAAGTCTTAGAATTGCCACCAATTGTAGGCTACTCTACAACAATTCAAGATTTATCAATAGTTTTCAGCTAAGGAAATCCTAAAGTAATTTAATTACATGATTTTGTGAGTTTCAGGAATGGCAATTCTTTTCACTTAGATCTATCGGAAAATAGGTTAAATTTAGTGCTCTGTATTATCAGCTGATAAACTAAATATTAGGTGATACTGAATGTTAACCAGTATATGAGAATATAAACTTGTCAGAATGCAATTTTATATCATTGATAGTGAGAAAACTGTCTTTTACCAACCTTTCATGTGTTCTGTAGAGCTGGCACACCTTACCAAACCTACCTTATAAATTACTTTTCCAAGTGTTTCCAAAGCTTTCTATGTGGCCATTTAGTTTGATTTGACTAATGGATCCCACTCCAAATCTATCAATGTGTTTGTAGAGATAATGAGGTTGACCTCACTTCCTGTCTCCAAGCCTATATAAAACTCAGCATGAAAGAAGCGGCAATCTTGCTGCAGCCCAACAGTGGCACTCCAGCTACATTTGTACAGATTGTGAGATTCTTATCTTCCCAAGACTTAATAGAACAAGTTCCATTAACAACAACAGCAACAACAGCAACAAGAAAACCAAAACAAAAAACAAACAAACAAACAAAAAAAAAAAAAAAAAAAAAAAGGGGTGTTTTTTTAATCTTTTCATTTTGTCCTGTCGCTGGTCACCTGTCACCTTTTTTCCTGTCACTGGAAAGAACCTGCCTGTAGTCTTGTTTGCAACCTCCCTTCAGGTAATTGTATACATTGATAAGATTCCCGAGAGCCTTCTCCAGGCAAAGTAGTCCCAGCTCTCTGAGCTGTTCCTGTTCTGTGAGGTTCTCTAAGTCCCTGCCTTATCCTTGTGGTGCTTTGCTGAACTCTCAAAAGTATCCCTCAAGTTCCCCAAAATGGGTGCAGTTATACAGATGTGGCCTCACCACTGCTGGATAAAGGTGAAGGATCACCTTCCTCAACTTGTTGGCAATACTTTGCCTGATGTAGTTCAGGATACCAGTCACTTTCTTTGCAGCAAGAGAACATTTCTGGTTTATGTTCAAACTAGTGATCACAAGGACCTCCAGGTACCTTTCTGCTAAGTTGAGTAGCCCTCAGATTAATGCACTTTATTTATCATTTATTTATTATTCCTTCACCAGGTTCAGGAATTTGTCTTTCTCTTTTTGAGGTTCCTGCCATTTCTTCAGCCTCTGGAGGTCCCTCTGGATAAGCTCACAACTTGCAGTTGTACCACTTGCCCCTATGGGGTGTCAGCTGTACATTTCCTGAGGGTATCTTGGCCCTAGTTTTCCCTTCAGTTGTTCTCTTCCAGGATAAATAATTTAAATATTGAAATGTATTGCAATAAGGAAAGCTTGAGCTCAGTATCTTCAGAAAAGAGCACCAAACAAAGAAATCCCTGGGCAGTTATATCCTACCCATCTAAGTTGCCTTCCCTTCCTACGTATGAGAGAGTTCAATCTAATAAAAATATTAGGAACTGGGGTCTTCTGGTTCTCCATTGGTTCTCTTTGCTGTCTTTAGGTGGGTCATTTCTCTTTTTACCTCTGATGTTGCAGCTTGTGATGGTGGGATTGTGATCTTCCTTAATGCCCTGTCTTCCAGTATGAACAGGTTCTGGGGATCCCTTTTGCTTATGTATGTGAAAAGCTCAGTGTATCCAGCAAAAAGTTCGCAGTGTGTGTCCTGAGGCTTCAGCACGGCTAGCTACTAATGCTAAGTGAGTTACTCTAAGCAACTAATTTCCTTTATTCCTTTACAAGATACTCTCTGCTCTGTCACCCAGATCATTAATTAAGATGTAAAACAGGACTGGACCTGTTATTGATCCTCAGAGCACCACTAGTCACTGGTCTCCAACTAGGCTTTTCTTTTTCACTGTTCTTTTTTTGCTAAGCAGGCCCTTTCTGTAGCTCCTTGGAGACCCTTATGGATTTATTAGCTTGCTCCTGAAGGAATAAAATTGGGGTTACATTTAAGAACAATACAAAGGAAATAAAACAAAAACAACTGACCAGTAATTATGAAGCCCAGATTTATCACCTTCTTGTGGTACAATGTAGTAGCAATGATCCATGTCAGGGACAAGAAATAATTGGTTTAATGTCACAATTCAAGACCTAGGCTGATTGCAACCATATTCTGTACTTATGGGCCGCCTGCATCTCTGAACTCTCATGTCTTTAATGTGGTTTTTGCTCTGAGCCTCAGGTCTCTAGCTTTGACCTTTTCCTTTGCTCTGGAATTATGTAATTATTTTGTTCTTGGTTTAGATTCTGAACTGTAACCATCTGAACAAACATAGTCTCTAAGGAAGGTGCTGCTGCTTTAGAAAATTATTTACTTTATAATTTAAGAAGATAAACATAAAATAAAAATTCAAGTGACAAAATATCTCACTTATCCTTCAGGTTTGCTATTCCAGGGCTCTTGAAAAACCCAGCCTTTATGTTTCTTCCTCAGAGCCCTAGACAATCCATTCTGTCATGGTCATTAACACTGTGCTATCTAGATTTTAATCCATTTGTATATTTTTGACTGGCAATTTTTATAAATAGAGAAGGATGTGAATATATTACATCTATGCTAATATAAACCTGAAAGTGCTGCCTTTTCTAAATTATGAAAGCTACTGATAAACTAGTGGCAAGAAAGCATCAAGGCAACTCTTCTTGAATGGCATAAGGCAAGTGGGAAGTTGATAGTATTCAGGAGTAGTGACTGTAGTTGGACAAGTCATTATATACAGAAGAAAACAAAAAATTGCTTTTACAGCAATTTGGTTAATGAAAATGTGCCTAGAATAGAGGAGGTAAAGATTAAAATACCTACAACTTCCATTTGGAGCAAAAATTTCTATGTTGCTGGGCATCCTCCCTCCACTGCCCTCCCCGCCTTGTGTGGGTATATAAAAGCTATTATTTTTTATGAATCTGAATTATCAAATTATATTCAATGAAATGAATGCTAATGACATGTATTTGATAACAAATAAGAAGTTAAAGAGACCCCCCCCCACTATGTATTACTGTGTAAACTACAAAATGGCAACTTCTAATACAGGTACTAGTTCCATTATTGTTTGTTTGTCTAGAAAGAAAGAGTTTTGGGTTTTATGCCTACAGCGTTTCATGAAAACAAATGTGTTTATTTTTCTATCACAGAACCAATTTACTGTGAAAAAATTTGGAGTTCAAAAGTGAATTGTTTCTCTGGGATATACAATGAAACACACAGACACCACTTCTTATCCTCTTGAAGCAGAAGCTCTAAATTAGATTTTAACAAGCCAGATGCAGGCAATATAAATTTGTATAACAAGCCTTGGCAATAAAAAAAAATAAAAAAATCTGTTCATTTGTAGGGTGGAAGTAGTGATAGTTAATACTGAAGTAAATTTAATTTGTTTTGGTCATTTATGGAAAATTACTGGTGTATGACTTGCATTGTATCTTAAACTTTGATATTAATCAATAATAAATGAGTAATAATGATTACTGGAATAATGTTCTCTGGAGATGGACAACCACAAAGTCTAACAGGAAGTCTTCAGTGAAGGAAAGAGCTGTTTGTCACACACAGAAGGGTACAGTGCACTTTCAAAACCCATTTACAAATAAAATTTGTGTCCTGAAGCCACTCACACTGGATGTCACTCGGAGTACACTTGTTCAGATCTGTGTCGGTGTGCAGCAAGGGCCACCTGCTCCCTAAGGGACTGGGAACTGTGAGCCAAGGGTGACCCCAGGTCTGGCAGAGTCACCAACAGTCACCCAACAGTCACCATCCCTCAGGATCTGACTATAGTGATCAAAACCTGGTGCTGTAATGGGGTGTTAACAGTCTTGGGAAGGTGTCCCGGGTTGATGTTGTGTCTACCTGTTCTCCCTGCTTCCCCACCCCCACC
>VRYO01001463.1:78710878-78746068 GCA_009812075.1 Sialia sialis | reverse complement strand
AGAAACCCTCCAGGAACAGGACAGGTGACAGGAATGGGGCTGGAGAATAACCCTGAGGTCCACCCTGAGCCCACCTATGCGGCAGGGGACTGAGGACCTCAGACTCAGCTGAAGTTTTTCTCCAGGGTCAGCGTGCAGGATTGGGAGTTCCTAGGGGAGATTGGAAAAGGCCAGTGAGGTCTGGTAGTGTTCTAAGAAGCCCTAACAATGTGTGTAAGTCTGTCTTCATATGTGAAATAGTTAACGACAATAACATTTTAAGAATCATTATGTATCAACCAAATAATTCGGTAAATAATCAATTGAGATGACTAGTGGTGGTTAAATTCCTCAGAACTGTCTTAGTCATTCTAGGTCTTTTGAAACTTGTCTCTATTTTTAAGGCTGTCTGCTGAAATGTAAAAGGCACTAAGAAGGAAATCAAGGAAGACACAATACTCAGAACAATTCAGAAGAACACTAAAAACTCATACTCATGATCATTAAGTGGCCAAATCTATCTACACAGGTGTCATGCAGAGATGTAAGTCACGATGGCACGTAAGTAGCTTGACTGTTTAGAAAATATGAGGGAATTAGGTAAGAGGCTTTCTCTCCAACAGCTGGAAAGAAGCGATTCCTCAAAGCTAGCACAAAGTTGTCATGGGCAGAAATGCCAGTGTCCCTGCTAATTTTACTGTTTGCTGTCTTTTACTGTTACATTTAGGGAACTTTCAAATTGATGTTCCCCAAAACCCTTCTGTATATACGGACTGATTCAGTCTTTTCAATCCATTAAGGTCTTTTTTTTTCAAAATTGGGTGTCTAAAAATCAGTGCTCTCTCATCACTATATTTAACTATATTAACTATATTTATAGGATAGTTAGCAATGTAAAAGAACTGTAGCATTTCTTTCAAGCACAGGACAAAAAGGAAGAAGAATGGTCTATCTAGTCCTCAGCTATGAAGAAAGAGATTTTTGAGGCCTGTAGCCGCCCTGACTTGCACCAGAAGAACTAAACTACACTGGTCTCCTTAAAGGTACAACATGGCTAAAAGGATAGAGCATCATAGGGGCTGAGTTTTCTGTAAGAAATCTATATGATTTCTGTCTGTTAATGTAAAGGAAATATTTTCTTCCATTATTGTGTCCTCCTTTTCCAGACTTGCTCAGGTGAAGATGTGACAGATTGGTAAGCTGATACAGGGATGCTTGAAAACAGTTGCACATTACAAGAATTTCAAAAGCTTAGCTGAATTTTTTTTCTATTTTATCTGAATGCTCACTTACTAGTAACCAGCACGCTGTTATTACTTGTGGATATAATCTTTGTATCATATTGAAGGATACTGAAGATCTTGAGTAATAGTCAAACCTGTCTTATGATGCTCATTAATATGCAGAAGTTAAATCACCAGCCAGCCATCGAAAAAGAGAAATGATCACATCAAGAATAAAGTATCCCAGGGAGAGAATTAATGTCACAATAATTACATGGTTCACAGTGGAGAATGTGTGGTTATTAGCAGTTCTAGAGAGCTAATTAAGCAAGTCAAAATTCTTTTTAAATCAGTTTAATCATGAGAAAAGGTGTTCCCTTGGCTCTGAACAACTAACTAGCATACAAGAATTGAGAATTCATGGGTATATCAAAAAGAAAGGAAAGATGGCAATTTTACTGTACTAAACTGAACTACCTTAAATTTAAAAAGTGTTGGATAATAAAAATAGAATTCATCAAATGGTTTGCTTTGGCAAAACACAGCAGCAAAGACTGCTGTTCATTAAGTCCCCATGCTTTTTCACACAGTGTGTACAAATTTATTTATCGTGATTGACTACATTGTGTTTTTCCATCATATCAACAGTTATTTTGAGTCAATCTCTTTGCCTTGCCTGATTCACTCAGATATCAAACTAAAGCAAGGAAGAATGCGTCAAGGATGGAGAAGAAAATGGCACTTGGGCTCATAAAAGTCACCAGAGCAAAATTCAAAGTGAATCATGTTGAAGTAAACAAAACCTTCTGAAATATTTTCAGTGTCTTGTGGTATCCTGTTCTACCCCCACCCCCTCCAATATGCTGATGGTTGGCTACTGGGACTGAGAAAACACTGGCTAACTCATGAATATCTCTCTGAATACCAGCATTGACTGTGCCTCATTGTGATGCAGGAGCTATAAGAGTAACAGGATTTTCCTTTTGCCTTGGCCTCTAAGCACACACAGAGATTGTGCCTCTCCAGACAGTATGGTTCTCAGCTACCTTACTCTGTTTATTGTGGAACCATAATCTGTCTGGATCCATAATTTTACTTTGTTCCACTTTAAAAGTGGTACATACCTTTCTTAGCACGCAAGTTTGCTGTTAGATTCCATTTAAATAACCTTGTGATTATAGTGATGTGCAATAAAATAAATCTACTATTGTAAGAAATTATATTCTAGAGCATGATATGGACAGCATTCAGATTTTTCATTTTTCTGCTCTCATTTATGTCAGCCAGTGTCTCATAATAACAGTCATACAATTTCAGTTCTGGAATTCATCACAAAATCTTTGCAGATCTAATATCTCAAATGACTTTTCAATGTGGAATGGTAGATATTGTGTTTACTGAGTCTCAAAACCCCACAAATAACAAGTGATCATTGCTGAAGAATGAACACGGAAGGAGTTTAGGGCATATCTACAGTTGTCTCACATTATCTGACTTTAAGCTTCTAAAACAAGTACTCTAATCCAGTTTTTTGTGTTCTCTCTCAAATCAGTGTAGATCAGATAATGGCTCTTTATTGACCACAAATGGAGCTAATAACTCTGCCAAGTGGGTCAAGTTATGTGGCATGAAACATACTCAAATCAAGAAGAAATTAAATGAGATAAGGCTTTAAAAAGGAAGAAAACAAAGACTAGCAATTTGGCAGTACTACAATCTACATAATAAATAACAGAATAAAAAATTATACAGACTGATGTAATTTAAAAAACAGACTGCAATTATTTTTAGCATGATTTCTGAAAGTAAATATTTAAGCCAAGTATCTCAAAAATGTCTAACTTGATATGCTGTTTCAAAACCTTGCACAGTGCTGGTCACTGTATGGTTTCGGATAATACACTTCTAGTGAATTCATGCATATCGGAAAATTTATTCATGCTGTAATTTTTTTATTGGTACTCATATAAAGCTCTCAAATATGTTATTCTGTTTCCTTTCTTACTGGCTTTGTTCTACAAGAACCTGATACATCCTACTCAAGTTAAAAGCATTTTTTCCATTTATTTTGACACGATTTGGATCAATGCCATACATCTCTTTCCTTTTAGAAGCAAAAATGATTTTTAATCACCAAGAACTTGCAAACATGTCATTATATAGTCAGTTGCTTAACAAATATAAAAATAAGCCTTCTGCCATTTATCTCAGAGGCATATTCTAATAACCTATATATTTTAAAATCATTGAGGAATAAGTTACTTGATGAAATAGCTCCTGCAGTGTAAAGAATAAGCAATAAAATTGCTAATGTTTAGTTAATCAGTTTACTTAGCGATTTTAGATGCTTAGACTACATGTTATTTTGGAATTTGCTTTTGTAATTACTTATCAATCAATATCACTAATGTAGTTTATAGTATACACCAAAAATTAGAGTTGTCTGGTGCTGAGAAAGATAATCTACCTATTTATTTCTTTGTACAGTGAAAGTGTAACCATAAAAATACCAGCAAAAAAGTCTGCATTTTTGTCTTATTGTTTTCAGAAATGCATATATGTTTCTTACAGAAACTGAAAACAGAAGTTTCTATCTGCAAAACATATTTTTAACATGTAAATTCATAATGGTGAACATGAGCAGAATTACTCTGAGTAGCCTGATATTTCCTTTGTGTGAGGTTTCAAGAAAGTTTTTACTTTGACTCCTATCAAAAGGTAGAAAGACAAAAAGAAAATTGCTTAGCAAATGTAGAATCATAGAATCACAGAATCACAGGATATCGTAAGCTGGAAGACACCCATAAGGATCACCACAGTCTTACTTCCTGCCTTGTACAGGACCATCCTCACCAGGACCATCAGTCACACTATGTGCCTGAGGGCATTGCCCAAACGCTTCTTGAGCTCTGTCAGGCTTGGTGCTGTGACCACTGCCCTGGGGAGCCTGTTCAAGTGCCCAAACACTCTCTGGGTGAAGAACCTTTTACTAATATCCAACCTAAACCTCCCCTGACACAACTTCAGGCCATTTCCTCCTGTCTTACCACTGGTCCCCACAGAGAAGAAATCAGTGACCTCTCTTCCTTTTTCCCTCAAGAAGAAATGCAGACTGCTATATTACAGAACAAATGAGAACATATGTATATGTGCATTTTCGCCCAGGTTTTTGTTTTTTGGGGTTTTTTTTCTTAAAGTTTGGGTGAATTAAGTGTAACAACTGATTGTTACATTCTTCAGAAGCTGGTTAGCACTTAAAGGCAGATGCATACATTCTTATGTAGATGAGAATATGGCCTCTTGTAGAACAAGTGAGTCTTGGCGTCCTGAAAGCTCTTTTCTAGTACAGAATGCTTACATCTCTTCCGTTTTTTGCTAACAACCTGGAAGCCTGGAGTCACCAAATCCTAGATAACAGTAGGAATGATCTCAAGACTTAGAAAGTCTTGAAACCTATATTATTCTCAATTGTCTTATATTGCTAATTAAGTTTTAAAAAAAAAATGTTTACATGAAATAGCAATTATAAGAACAGTCCATAATCAGTATATTTATTTTTAGGTTGGAAAGCATTTTAATGCCATATTGCCATAAACAGATTAAGTATGTAAACTTGGAATCTGGATTATAGTATGTTAAACAGTAGATGACCATTTTTAGCCACAAGTGTATTATTGACAAATTGTTACCATAACATGAAATGTCAAAGATCTTAAAAAGCTTAACAAGATTTTGAGTGAAGTTTGGAGGATTAGAAAACTCTCTTCATTTATTTTTAACTGAATTGTGTAATATTCTTTCATCCAGAAATTTATCTTGAATATTGAAGATGACATTTTGGATGTCATTAAAGTAATTTTGATTTTGTTCTACATATAGAAGCGTCTTTAACATGAGCTTCTGCTTGCACTCTTAAAATAATAAATAAATTTCAGTCCAAGAACATTATATACTCTTGTCAGATTAAAGTGGATCTCAATGATTCAAAATGTTGTCCATAGTTAATGTAGTGGTGTTATTAACAATTTACAGCTTTAAAATAAATTTTAACGATGAAGTAATTTTCTCTTCACCTCATCCTACCATGTCTACAAAAAACCCATAGTATATGTGTAATCAATTCTAACAGAAATTCATGAAAGAAGTAGAATGTTCCCAAAAATTCTGAAGATTATATGAAATTAAAATTATTTTGATTATTTTTCAATTGACAGTCTTACAATTCATGTCATGTTTCAGTGTTGATTGCTATTTAAAAGTCTATGTAAATTGATTTACTTTTTTGCAAGCAATATATTATCAAAATATCTTAATCATATTTAATTTAATTTGTTTTATGTTATAGGTAATTATATAGGTAATTATAATAAATTAATATATTTATAGATATTGTAATTATTAATTTCAAAACTGGGGTTGATGATACAGCAATACACATAATTTACCCAGTTCTTTATATGGGTGGTAAACAAACCAAGCACAATAGCAAAAATCCTGTTGAACTGGAGAAGATGGTAAGTTTTCTACTTTATTTCTTTACTGGAAAGCTGTGCTTGGGAAAAATCTCAAGAGAAATAGAACATATATTATTCTGAAAGACTGTCTCTCCTATCCCTGTGTACACAAGAGGGATAAGTGAAGGGATGTGTGTCAGAAGTCTGACAAAAGCTTCTATAAAAGTTATTGCAATATAGCTGATAAACTCTTGGAAAGAAGAAATAATGGTAGAGAGGGTGAGACACATTTTGAATGGAGCACATAGCAGACTTACTACCTTGATACCTATTTTGTTCTGGTCTCTGTGTGGCACAGAAGAAATAACAACATTCCTTTGCGTGCAGTGGAAAACCTGTGACCAACAGACACAAATATCTTTTCATTTGTCAATACAGAATACCCTTTGTTTGCAAATACGTTCTTCAAGTTCAGAGCTACCAGACAAGCAGATGGGAGTTTCTCATCAAAGGGACATGCAATCATCCTCAAGAGAACAACTTTACAGTGTAATACCCAGAGTGTGAGACACAGAAAAAAAATACATACACAAAATTGTCAGTCTTTCGGTGAATTGAGTGAGGCATGGCTTAGACTATTTACAAAAGCTGACAAGATTTGATTGAGTAGAGAAAAGGAAGTACTGAAAAATGAAATTTTAAAAAAAATTCCAAAAACGGAAAGAAAGAGGGAAAAAAAAGCCCCAACAAATCAAACCCAGAAAAAAATCCATAGTGGAGAAAGTTTCCCCAAAGTAGAATAACTAAGGAGGTTTAAAGAAGCAACTGAAACTTTTGAAAGAGAAGGTGGAATGATATTATGAAAGCAAAATGCTGGCCTGCAGCCTCTTAGCTGTGAGATGAAAGAAAAACAGCAATACTCTTTCCATTGACAACATTGTCATGCTTGAAGAACTCAATTTCCAAGTGCAGTGGCTGCTATGAAGAAGCTTTCAAGTCATTCTAAGTATAAAGAAAAGCTGAAGGATGTAGTTGGTACTTCATTAGGCCTTAACTGTGCACACTTTATTACTATTAATGATGATTTTTCAAGATGAAAGAAACTGAGAGGCAGTGAGAGTAAGCTTGTGAGCAACCGTTTCAGATAGGAAATAGAAGATCCATGGTGAATTTCTAAGTTCCATATACTCTCTTGGGTCTACCAAAATTCTGTGCCTCAGGAATAGTAAGGGAAGAATAAATATATGGTTCCAGGATAATATAATGATATATGTGGTGGTGTTTGTGAGATTTTTACGTAGTGTATTTGATCATGTAAGAGAATGAGAGCATCAGTTTTATACCTATGGAATTCAAGTGAAGGGATATTCTTAGATGATGGTGAGGCAAGGGTTGCTTTTCAGGAGCTATCAAGTAGCAAGCATCCTGACTATACAAGATTATTCTAATTCATGTTCTACTTCTCCCTTCTTTCCTTCCTCAGTATTACAGTAATTTCATGATTATAAGCTGCACCTTTTTCATTGAAGAATGCAGCCTACCCCAGTAGTGCGGCTAATCATCAGGTGAGGCTTATTTATGGACAAATCCCAGCAAAATAATAATCCGGAAGTGAGAGCCGGCCAGGGAGGGTGTCTGGGGCTGCCTTTAAAGGCTTCGCTGGTCTATGAAAACTGTTTGTAACTTGAGCACCTGACACCAAACCCCGCCCTGGTGCGATTCTGTCACTAACTCATTACTTTGTCGCACATGGATCCTCGCTCAAAAAAAAAAAAAAAAAAAAAAAAAAATTGCATCTTATATTCAGGTGCAGCTTATATATGGACAAATCCCGTGATCTACCCAGCTACCCTGATGTGTGGCTTATAATCAGAGGTGGCTTATATTGTGAAATTACTGTACTATATTAATATCAAATTTTCCTTCAGTCTTCTAAAATATAAGAAAAACTCCCATCTTTGTAGAAGTTATAGAAACCAGTCCTCACACTGAAGTTTAGTTTAGAAAATCTTGACAAATTAGATAAATTCTGGTTAGAAATATTGTTATCGTGGTATATGCAATAGAAATTTGGGATATTTTGTAATGGAGAAGGACTGGAAAGACCGGTTAGACATCTTTCAGGAATGACTGAAGTGTTTTCAATTTTATTTTTTGCTTTGGGCCAGATTATTTTTCAAGGTTATCTGACAGGTCTGGAGTTTTGTTTATTTGTGTGTTTGAATCTACTGCAGGGCACAAAAATTAATTGAAGCATATGGAGATAGAGAAGTGCTGGCAGAGGAATTGCTTTTATACTGCTTTTCTCACTGTATTTCCATATACAGTTGTATTGCATCATAGATAAACTTTCAATTACCATTGACCAAAAGGGAAAAGACTTTAAAAAAATAATCTACAATATCATGAAAGAAAATGATATGGCAAAGACAGCAGTAAGCAAAGACAGTTGTGTATTTTCTAATAGTATGGATAACCTTAAAGATTTTCAAAGTAGAGGGAAAAATAGTCCACTTATGCCTGTAGTTACTATACACCCTTACCAAACCTCATTTAAAAAAAATAAATAAAGAGCTGCAAAGTGTTAATTTTACCATGGAGTGAAGGGGAAAAAACATGGTACTTGGGAGGCTTTGTAATGTCTTTAAGGGTCAAAAAGGTATGAAATTCATGTAAATCAAGTAATCACGTCTACCCAGTAGTAATGTACTGAAGATCCCAGAAGCTAAAGAATTCAAAATCAAAACTCATGTCTGTGTCTTTAAAAGGAGTTAAAAATATTTTAAGTGGGATTATTTTCTAGTATTAATATATGATGTTCAATTGTGATCTGTAGAGTTTTCAAAGTATAACTCAAATGATCCCTTGAATTTAAGTACTTCTAGATACAAGCAAATGTGTTAAGTATCTGGACAGGACTTCACTTTCAGTTGCAATTATCTTACTGTAAAAAAATTAATGATTTGTAAATTCTTATCAAGTATGGAAAAAATCAAAATTCTTTTGAGACTTTGATAATAGCTGTATCAATGAAATAAAATTTAATTTTTTTAAGTAAAAAAATATTTTTCTGAGTTTGACTTGATCTATCAAAATGGCAAGATAAACTGAATATGGAAATATATATTCTTGATTTTTTGAAAAGTAGTATTAAGGACTCTGGATTTAGGTTGCCGGTTATTTGTTTTAGGAATACCTAAAAATAGCTACGGCTGAAGTAGTTGTTGGTCAGTTAATTTTTTCCTTTAGACACAGGAAAATATGTTGTCTCATTTTTTAATACTTATGAATAATTTAGTACACTTCTGAGGTTGCCTAGAGTATTTTAATTATTATTTTTAGAAAATTAATATTTTGAAATATTGCAAATTTTTTTTTTTCCTAATCCTTTATTTTTATTTTTTTTTCCACTATGATGCCATTCTGTGCTAATAAATTGCAGATTTTACAATTTCAGTAATTTATTTGGAACTGGTCAGTATTCATCACAAATCATTTATCTGTGCTCTGTGTTCAGGGTGTTGATGACCACAGCTGGTTCAGAGTGAATGTCTCTGCATCCTTTATTACAGAATGCATCAGCAAAAACAAAACAACTTCCAAAAGAGGCAAAAACATTTTTTTGTCCATTCAAGGTGATTACTTTCCTCACAGCCTACCAAAAATCTTTACAGGCTAGTATAAACCAGTGTAAACAAGGCACTGTGGATGTTCTGCCTTGCCAGTAAAGAGATCTTTGACCTCAAGAAACGTTTGTTATAGGGAACTATTATGATTAAACCCCAGCCAGCATCTAAATATCATGCAGCTGCTTGCTCATTGCCCTCAGCCCCTCCCAGTGAAACAGGGTGGAGAAAAAGAAGTTTGCATTTTTATCCAAAATGAAAGAGAGAAAGACTTTTTTTCATTCACTATTGTTTTTAATTTATTTTTTAGCAGTTTAATAGTTTAAACCTGCAGTCTAACCCATGTGTGCCATTAAAACAGTTTGATTTTATCATACTTCATTTTGGCTTTGATAGGTACAATGTTGACTCATTTATTCCTGTAGGAGCAGTTGTCCTTTGGAAGACTTTGTATAAATTCATGAGAAGGGTGTCATGATTGTCCCTGATGGCCCAAGAGCGGAATTTAGATGTATTCCAGGTATTCCCAAAAGATCTATGAAATTCTCATTTGCCAAAACTTCAGAAATAGTATAAAGAAAAAAAAAATATTCTTTTATCTGGGATATGGAAGTTTCCATGACTTCTCTGAGTGATGGCAGCTGAACTACAGCACTACAGCAGAAAACAGAACTCTTTTGTCTTTCTTTAGGTCATATTTTCAAATAGGTGCAATAGACAGATTGTTCTCTTACTCTGTCGCTGGTGACATAAGGCCAAGTTGGATGGTGCTCTCAGCAACCTGCTCTAGTGAAAGGTAGAGGCAGAGGGGTTGGAGCTAAATGAAATTTATGGTCCCTTCCAACCAAATCCATTGCATGATTAATATTAATCTCTACAGTTAGTTAGATAACATGAGACCAAAAAGAGAAGCTTTTATATCTAGATAGAGTTACAGTACTTCTTACACTGCTGTTGTTGATTTTATAAAAGCTGTGAAGACTGTATGGATTTTTTTTAAATATACAAGAAGATAAAATTAATTGCAATCTACTTCCCCATTTTTGGACTTATGTCAGCAGCACTGTTGTAAATAAAAAATAGTCTTGAAATTAAAGCATTTAAGTATGGGCTAGACTTCAGACTCCTGGCTAAAATAATGCTTAAATCATCATATAACTAAGTAGGCGCTTAAGGAAGTTCCCTGTGCAATGGTAAGATGCAGCCACAGTAAGAACTGTTCAGAGGGAAATACACAGAAGTACAGTAAGCTTGGATTTGGTTGGGTTTTTTTTCCATTAAAAGTGACATCGAAAAGTCCTCTATTTCAAGTTGTTTACCAATATTGATACATTTAGTGAATATATATCACAATTACACCTGGATTTGCATAGTCATTGGGTTGAAATTCACAACTCTGTATAGGCAAAATTATGTTCCAAAATGTCCACATTTTAACATCTTCTAGCACCTTTTTGAGTCTGACTTCATATAGGTAATAATCTCCAATGAAAATATGTAGTCTTAACAGATTTGATCTGATTTCTTCATCTGAAAGTCCTATTTTACGTGTTTTATGCCTGCAACTGTATACAACCCATTTTCTATTTGTGTCTTCATTATAAGAATAATTAGCATTACAAAGGGAGAAACTATTCAGTCATCATCTGTTCCTCATAAATGTTTTCATTTCATAGGGATAGCAGTTCCCTTTGGAAAAGAATTCTTCAGTAATACTTCAATTAAGTTGAAGACTGCAACTAGGAAAAGTTCCATTTTTATACAAGAAGACCGAATTGCAATTTAGACTTTTTCATTATTGATTATACTGTGTTATCTTGAGAGTTTGTTCTATGAAGCTTGAAAGTCTACCAGCATTAATTTTTTTCCTTTTGTTTCCATGGCTGATACAATGTCATTATGGCTGAAAAAGCTGTACTCCATCTTCCTTTCATACATCTTTAAAAATGCTTGAATATTTGAAATGGATTTGGTATTATATACTTTCTTATCTGCCAAAAAATTGTGCACTAGTGAAAATGTATTTTAATGACAATATAAAAATGATTGAGTTTGATTTTTAATATTTGCGTAGGAAAAAAGACAGAAGAATATTTTCCTGCTTTTGAGTCAATGAACTGGGCACTAAAAAAACTGCAGAATATCCTTAACAGCCGCTGAGGGAACTGTGAGATAAGACTGCTTAATTCCATAGGAAAAACCAACAATCATCAACTAGATTGTCTGTTCTCACCCATTTCTTTAGATTTCTTCCCAAATTACTGCTCAATGAACACCAATCTTCTGGTATTTCTGAACCCACATCTTCAAAAATTCTTAAAATAAATTCTCTTGTACTTCCCCAGAATAATGTAGACTAAAACAACTACATCCTGATTAAAGAAACTGAAAAAAAATCTAATCTTTTTAAATTCAGAGAAGCATTATTCCTTGCATTTGTAGGAGGTTCAATATTCATGCAGGCTTTGAATTGAGTGTTTAAAATACTTTTCGTTTTACTGTATTTCTTTTTTATTGCCGTTTCATCCAATAAAGTATTGTCGCTATAGTTCATGAGCTTTCTAGCTGTTTTTTTCCTGAGAGCAGAAAAAAATCTAACATAGTACCTGTAATGGTCTATAATAATATTTATGAGGAGCTGTGTAGGTTTCAGACATCTTCTCATTGCAGATTATATGAAATTATCCTGTGCTTGTTCTGTTTACAGGACAGGAATTCTGAAAGGTAATTGCAATTATTCTCAGCTTTATAAAGAAGTATGAGGATTTTGTTTCTTTTTTTGTTTGGTGTGGTTTTTTTGTTCAATAACATATTTAAGAACTATAATTAAATTAATTAATATATTTAATATTAATAAATAATATAAATAAATAATAAATAATTACTTAATATAATTAAATTAATATAATTAAATTAAATTTAATTTAATTATACTTAAAATAAATGAGCTCCATCTCAGCCAGATACAATACAATGGATATTTTACAATGGACAAGAAGTATCATAGTTTCAAAGCATAGCACAATTGGATTAAATTTCAAAGATACCATTCTTCCTGACATTCTTCCTGAAGAAAAAGAGTGAGCAGCAATAGTACTTTTTCAAAAAGCATCAGTGAAAAAACCCTAACCATTAACTATTTTACCATGTATTTATAAATTAATTAACAGCTAAATTGACAAAAACATACTTTATGAGAAAAATTACCTAAATCAGCATAAGAAAAGTGAACACAAAATCAGACATCAAATAATATTAAAAAAAAATAATGACTCCACATAGTAGAAGGTTCTCTAGAGCTGTTTAAAGTTGGTAGAAGTATACCCTTTGGATGCTTTGTGGGAACTATTCCCCTGATTTTATTTTTAAAACTGCACTAATTATCTGAGAAAATCTAATGTACCAAAGCCTGATTTAATAAGCACAATTATTATCTTTCCTCACTTTGCATCATTTCAGGAGTCTTGAGAATAACAAACAAATCAGAAAATCAATTTGGTCTCCTATAGTCTGTCTCAAAACATATTAAAAATTGTATAGATACCGTTCCTTTACATGAGAGGAAAATTACCTTTGCAATATCCTTGCCACTGAGAATATATTTTCACAGACCAAAAACAAATAGAAACAAATCCTCTGATTCCAAAGACTGAAATCCATACACTGAAAAATGAAACATTTGGTTTAGTAGCCTTATTTTAATGAGTTGTTCAGGCTATTAAAAAAATCCATTAATCTGAACACTTTCAAATACTTGATACTGAAAAAACCTAGGGAGAAATCTTAAAATACCTGCACACATTCACACATTCCTCCTACTCAACACTGGCCTTCATATGTGGTCTGCTTTCTAAGAAATGTCTTTGACATGGCAAAATGCCTCTTCAAAATGTTGTCATGAACCATACTGATAATTCCAGGTCTATATATAAACATAGAGAAAAAAACTGATGTAATATACCCCCTAAGTTATTGATATTATACAACTAATACTAAGGAAAAATGAACTATAAATAATTCCTTTATTTTTGCAAAGATACTAAAAATATTACTTGCTTCATCCAGAATGCAACATCCAATCACTGAGCACTGAAAGTACATTTATAAAATACTACTTTTACTACTATTAATTATTTAACAAGGGGATTTATATCTTTTTACAATACTTTTATTATTTTTATCAAGTTTTTCTATTTTCAGTTTACTCAAACACATAGTCTAATATTGGCAAAAGAAAGAGACATTCATATAGAAAATGTTTAACCGTATAGAATGGATTATTTTACAAATATTTTTGTGTAACACCTATTTTAATATTTGGAATTTAGGAAGATCACAGAAGACTTTTTTTTTTAAATCTGGATTTAAGAAATTATGTATTTAAAATATGAATTTTAAAAAATCTAAATTGACATTTTAAAAATTATTTTAGTTTTACATAGATGTTATTTTTAACCTAATAAACTTGTATTATTTTTTTGCTTATATTTTGATATTTGCCGGTATATAGTGAACAAGGGGAGGACCTGAGTTGCTACAAATTTCACATGGATTTTCTTTGCTTTGCCCTTTCCTCATAATGAAACTAGATCATGAGGAGGTAAAAAAAAAAAAAAAAAAAAAAAAAAGCTGGAAATTGCCATTCATTCTATTAATTCTGCTTTGTTTTCCTTTTCTATTCACCTTTTTAAATAATACTATTAAGTGTGGAAAACTACAATTACCAATTTGTTGGATTTTTAGAGTGCAACTCATATTTAATCAAATATCCAGCCTTTAGTTCTTATTACTAGTCAGAATTTATTTTAATAATCATTCCAAGCAAGTACTATGTGGGCTGCAGACATGAGTGTAATGCAAATTCAGAATCTTATGTTGCACCTATTTTGTTTAGATTTTTGCTTTTTAAATACAGGGCTCAAGTCCACTCTGTATTCTCTAGTCTTTCACCTGTTATTTTTCTTGTCGTATTTCCCCTGGAACTTTATGGAGTCTTTTCCATCCAGCAGAAATTATTCCAGATACCTCATATTGAATCATACTCTTTCAAATAATCATCTCTTCTTTTCCCTATAAGTTCTGAGCACAGCAGCTATGTCCTTTAATGTTCTGGACTTGTCTCTTTGTTTGTGACTATGGACCCTTTCAGCATCAGTAGCGTCTTGGTTTACTGTCATTCACAAACCACATCTCCCACTGGTGGTCCCTCTAAGAGTTAGTACCAGTTCTTGTTCTGTTTGCACTGGCAATATTGCAGCCATAGTGCTTCTGGGTTAAAAACTTCCATTGTCCTAGAGAGAATCCATATTAGAAAAACTTTCCAAAAACATTCTGGCAGATCTACTATTCTGTACTGTTTGAGGTGTATTGCTCCTTCCTCCAAACTGGCCAAAGGGATATTCCATACCATATCATGCCTGCTCAGCACTTAAAAGCTAAGAGAAAGAAGGATGACTGGGGGGCAACACTTATTATACTATTTATTTTCTGAAGCAACTGCAATGTGTATTGAAATCTTGCTTCCCAGGAAGTGTCTGGACATTTCCTGTTGAGGGATGTAGAGATTAATTATTTGTTTTCCTTCACACACAGCCTTTGCTGTTGCTTTATTAGAACACCTTAATTTTGACCAACATGTTCTTTTCCATCTTATTTTGTCCCTTTTCTGTCATGTTGAGGAGGGGGTGAAACAACAGCTTGATGAGCACCTGACTTTCAGCCACGGTCAACTTACCACAGTACTCCACTTGGCTTTCCCTTTTGACTGACCATTCCCAGAACCATTTGCCACTAATACTGCCACAAAATTTCTAAAATTTGTTGGGCTTTGGTTCTTGATACTGGTTCCAAATGAAGTAGCTCAAGCATATGGTAGAAGTTTTTTAAAAATGAGTGCAGTCAACATTTTCTTCTTCTAAATAAGAACATGGTAAAACTAAGTTTTTTGACATTATGTGAGCTACTTGGTTATTAGTATCTGAATCAATTATTTTCTCTTCAGCACCAGTGGATTATTAATTACACTTGTCAATTGGTGTGGGAATCAGAGAAACATTATCCTCATGAATTCTTGTCACTGTGAATGGAAGGTCATGTCAAGGTACACTGTAAGACAATGTAGAATTTCCACCTGAGAGCGTGTATTCCACCAGAGCTAAAGGTGCCTTACTGGATGCAGGAATTTTGTTTGTTTGCTTGCTCCTCATAGCTGCAAAACCCTGAAACTTCTCTCAAAGCTATGTGGAGCTTAAGTTTTGTGAATAACCTGAATTCATTCATAAGAGTGTAAGATCCATCACAGAGCTGATTCATCTCGGACACTTTGTTAAGCTATCCACACAAATATTATTTGGGTTAAAATACTGGTTTACCTGAGGGAATACATCTTCAGAATGAAAGCCAGGCTTTGGTTAGTCTGAATTGATTTAGGCCTAGTCTAGTTTAGTCCTGGGCTGACCCTGGATAGATGACAGGTGCCCACCAAAGCCACTCTCTCACCTCCCTCCACAGTTGGAGTGCAATTATATCTGCACTATAATTCTTTTTTGCTTCTTAAATATGTTATCACAGAGGCACTACTATCTTTTCTGATTGGCTGATCCTGACATGGGAGAAGCTTCTGGCAGCTTCTCACACACACCCACCCCTTTAGCTCTCCCCACTGCCAAAACCTGTCTGTGCAAACACCATGCCGTAAGATAACACAAAACTATCTCAGCACTGGTAAATTAGTTGTTTCCTGAATGATAGTTTTCAGCTTCTTTCTAAATTACCTTCCATCTATCATTTTATCTCACCTCAGTGGGGGGAATCTAATGCCCAAATACAACTGAAGTTACCATCATTTTTAAGATTTTCAGACAGTTATCTATGTATGCATGAATATATATACATATTTATCTAGCAATACAGATAGAAATATACATTAAAAATATTAATTTCACCAATGAAAAAAGCCCCTATAGATATCTTCAGATCTTCATTGCAATTCCACAGAACCCCAATTAAAAGTGCAGTAATTTCACGATTATAAGCCGCACCTGAATATAAGCCGCACATCCGGGTAGCCGGGCAGACCACGGGATTTGTCCATATATAAGCCGCACCCAAATATAACCTGCACCTTTTTTATTTTATTTATTTTAATTTTTTATTTTAAGCGAGGATCCATGTGAAACAAGGTAACGAGTTAGTAACAGAATTACGGGATTGTGGGGTTTCCTGTCAGTTGCTCAAATTGCAAACAGTTATCACAGACCAGAGGAGCCTTTAAACGTAGCCCCACTCGCCCGCCCCGCTCGGCGGTGGCCCGGCCGCCTGCCCGTCCCACTCACCCATGGCCCCGCTCGCCGCTGCTCACCCGCGGCTCTGCTCACAGCGGCTTGCAGTGATCCCACCGGCCGCTGCTTGCTGTGCCCCCGCGGCAGCGCAGTGGCCCCAGTCAGCGGCACGGCGGGACCGAGCAGCCCCACGCCAAGCGGCAGCGCGGAGCAGCCCCGATCAGCGGCACGGCGGGGCAGCGGTCCCCGCTCGGCACTGCTCCCCCACTGGCCCGCCCCTCCTGGCAGCAGCGGCTACCCCGCCGCCAGCCCTCCCGGCACGTCTCGCCTGGCAACGATGGTGACACTGCTGCTGGCCAGCTCGTTCCACTCCCTGGCAACCCCGCCGCCAGCCCGCCTGGCTCCTTGGTGGCTCTGCTGCTGGCATGCCTGCCCTGCTTGGCAAAGCCCACTCCCTACCTGCCCGGCTGCTCAGTGGCAGCTCTCCACTTGGCCAGCTCACACTTCCGGGTTAGCATTTCGCTAGGATTTGTCCATAAATAAGCCACACCTGAATATAAGTTGCACTACTGGGGTAGACTGGATTCTTCAATGAAAAAGGTGCGGCTTATATTTGTGAAATTACTGTATGTTTTCCCATGCTATCTTCAAAGCATCTGACAATCGTTAAACTTACAGAGTTTTAAAACCACTGCCTAGTATCATCTCTGGGCTTTATTTTACCACTCATAGCCTGCAACCATCTGTCTGAGACCATCTGTTGTCTCATCTTCTACTTAGTTTGAAAATTCTTTGGATGGGGATTGTCTTCTTGGCTCACATTTGGCAAAGAGCTCCTGGCCTCTAATAGACTTCTAAGTGTATTTTGGAAATACAAATAAGAATAAGAATCGACTTAGCTGTCAGTCAAGAAAGTATATTGCAATACAATTGAACTAAATAGAAGGAAAGAAAATATTTAATTTATTAATTAAGATTTAATTCTTGTGGCAACTTCTAATGTCTTATATTCGAGACAATTCTGTAACAGTAATTTTTAGATGTCTATGTATAAGAAGTAAGCGTTATTACAATTGACTGAGCTGAAGTCATAATTTAGATAGTAACGTAAATCCCTTCATTTTCTAAGATTTTATGGGTTTATTTTCTTCTTTAAATTTAGAGTTGCTGATAGTTTGTGGGAATAAGCTACACTTTCAGTCTGAGCTATTACAGGGAAAAACACCTTGACTGAATTTTGGTTTATATTCACTTTACTCAACCTACTGGTCCTGGTTGTTTAAGTGTTCCTTTATTTTGGTCAAAGAACAAACCTATTAGTCATTAACAAAATAGAGTAGCACCCATACACAATTAAAGTCTGGTCAAATGTGTCTCCATTACTGTTTCCTCCAGAGACAAATTCTCAGATTCCACTTTAATTCCAAGACTACTATGAAAAATCACCTTAATTATAGAATTCTTGTCATCGCATTTATGTTGTCATTCAACTTGATTGATTCATATTGCTAAGTTGTCAGTCTAAAATGTATTAAATTTATTTTCAAAATGTATTTTTATTAACTATTTTCCTGTTATGCAACTGTAATATGCCTTTCAAAAGCTTCTTAAAAGTTGCTATCCATTTTTGATTGCAGATTTTTGAGCTTGACTCTCATTCAGAACTTCTCCATTGCAAAACACTGAACCTAAGGAAACTGCTGCAGATTTATTCTTAGGTTTGGCCTCACAATGAATAAGGCTAAAAGAAAATTACTAAAAAATAAATATTATGTTTTATCTTACTGACATACATTCATATGTTCTAGTTTATTAGAAAATGTAAAACTTGCTTTGATAAGTTACCCTTGACCAAATAATACCACTATTTCTGAAGAGTTTTACTGAGATCTGCATATGAAAGTAGCAGCAGTCAAGATCTATAATAGTCAATGAATTATGATATTACAACAGTCTTTGTTGTCACCATACAATTCAAAAAATGCTTATGTACACTTCAGTTTTCTCTCTTGCCAGAAATATTCATGTATCAAACCAGGGAAAAAAAAGCCAAAATCATTTCAGCCATTCCTGTTGGAAAGAAAGAAAAGCTAAGTGTATACTACTTATCTGATATATAGGTATTTAAATATGTATTTTCGTTAGTTAATGTGTTCAAATAATACATCCAAGTCAAAATTTACAGAGGTTAAGTAACAAAAGTAGGCCAGGCCATTCTCTCTGAAAATGTCCATCTCCTCCTAAAGTTGTGCTATATCTGCAGCCTTTAACAATGTGTTGATGATAAAATGCTTTCTTTTTCATGGGCTAAACATTTGACTCATATGATTGCCTCCTGCTCAGTCAGAAACTGTGTAAGGATGAAGAAGGCTGTGAATACCGGCAAATAGAATTTACTCGTGCACTCTTTGAAAGAAATCAATGATTCTGTGTTTGCCTCACCTCTAATTCTGTGGTAAGAAGGGAATGTCAAAGACCAAAGGACTAAAAATTTTTGGCAACATGATGAAATTCTAGCCATAGTTGAGTGTAGAAGTATACAAACATTATGAATCAGTGCTACTGTATTGACTTTGTTATCTTTTAATTCATAGTAGTGCATCTTATTTTTTCTTTGCCTTTCCCTTGGCTTGATAATTACCACATCAAAACACTTTAGTAGACTGCAAAAAATATTTACAGACTTCTGAATGCCAACAATATCACTAAAATTATCATATAAGTGATGGACAGCATTAAGAAACCTATTTTTATTTGATTTTTTTATTTAAGTAGTGAAGTTGAAAATTACCATCAAGCAACTACATACCAGAGCCAAGGGAAGCAAAGAGTCCACTTCATTGTGTAGGACAGTTCATTTATCTTTTTTACTCTGCAATACTGTTTGTCATATAAAATTGTGAAGGAAAAGCTATAGCTCAGTAACATAGGGCTTATTAAAAATAAAATACATTTCAACTCCATTTCTAAAGGGGTAAAATACAAAATAATTAGGATGCTGCCAAAATTATGCTGCTTATGCTGTATAAGATTTCAACAAGTTTATGCAGTCTGAGTTTTAGGTGACTAGCTCATGGAATCTATTTACATAGAAAGAGTCCAACTAGCACAAGATAGGTAACGCAAAGAAGCCCCCTGTTCCTTTTCTAAATCAATATTTTTAAAAATAATTCCCTTTGCCATATTAATATACATTACAGAATAGAAACATTCTTAAATTATGTCTCACATTTATTCTTCTACTTACATATCCCAAAAATATTTAGAGATATAGACAAGTATGTATAGAGGCTTTTTTTCATAAAATGTTGTCAATTTTAATCGAGATATATCTGTCAATATTCAATCTGTCATCTAAATACACTTTTGTTAAATTTATTTTAATTTTTTTTTGGTGATTAACTGCATTGTCTAGTTTTGCCTATGATTTGAGAGCAAATATCCTTTCTCCTAATGGATGAGGATTAAAAAAGAAATTAATTAAAAATCTTTCTAGGATCACTGCCTTATGTTCTTCATAATATAGCATAATATTACACTGAAAAATATAGCAAAAAATGGTCTTTTGTTTAAAACAAAATTTCTAAGAGTTAATTGGTTATCCAACCATGTTACTGAGTGACACATAAAGAACAGAAGCCTTTTATGTAAGAACAGAGGAGTGATAGAAGGAGGAGTTAAAGACCTGGTAGCTTAAAATGTTCATCTCCCTATGGTCTTAGATACAGAGCTCTCCTTTAACTCAGAAATACAAATGTGAAATGCATAAAAAAAAAGTTTCTGAGAGGTTTGAATACTCTCTTCTCCGTTTCAGAAGAACGAGGGGACAGAGAGGCATGATAGTTACTTATTTTGAACTTGCCACTTCTATAAGAGTGCAGTGATGTAGCGGCGCGCAGTGATGGAGAGTTGCCACTACCTTCCTGAGGCGTCCCCATCAGGAGGTGATCCAGGCAGGCTCAGGATCACTGATAATGACAGGGGAAGGCTGGCAAATGAAAGGCAGGAAGGGTCCTCTGTATGGGGTTCCAATGGGTTTATTGGCAGCCGCACATCAAAGGAGTCCAAGGATGAAAGACATGCAACATGGAAGGGATTGGGTTTGAATGTAGGGAAAGAGGAGCAGAGCAGGGCATCAGGATCCAATGGCAACAGGGGAAAGTGGTGCAGAGGTAGGGTGAAGGATGAGGGAAGCCAGTAGAGTAACAGGGATGGAACACTGCACCAAGCTGGGACCAAAGGGGATCGGGAGAAGGGAGAACATTTTAGGAAGGGACCACATAAGGGTAGAAAAGGCAGTCTTGGACAATGAGGAGGACAGAATTGGGAACTTAACATAAAACAGCAAAGGTCTGTGGGGGGAAGCCTTTTGTCACCATGCCCATAGTGCATCAACAACTTCAGTGTCTTCCCCTCCAGGGCGTGTAGGTTGTTGTCTCTCTGGCAGGCCCCAGCGTCCGGCCTCCACACAATGACATTTAAAATTTGATTTTCACATTATAGGTAAATATTTTCTCTCTTAATTTATCTAATACATGCTAAGTTTATGTTATTTTGGAATCCAGAGGCTGTAAACTTATGGATAGTATTTAATTGGTCTCTTTTTAGCTCAAAGGAAAAAAAAAAAAAAAGTTTGGTTTTATTTGGGTATTTATTCCTTCCCAGATCATATGAGCCATTACCTTGTTTTAAGTCACAACAAAGAAGAAACATCCCAGAAGAGATTTTATGCTTGCAAGCTATCTGGTGTTAATGAGGGACTGCATAAACCTGAGGGTTAATAGAGGCATGATGCTTCTCAAGATATTCCTCATGTCTCATCACTGGGAATTCAGCTGTTTATCTTGGTACAATAGCAGGGCCCATGTATTCATGTCACTGAAAAATTTCTTGAGTAGGGTTAGAATCTGAGGCACACCAATGTGTTTATGACATATTCGTATTTCAGGTTTTCTGTGAATTGTGAAATTACTCCTGATTCACCTATGAAAGTATAGTGGGACTTTTAATTAAGAAGGAACTAATTATTTCTTCTGGACATGGTTTCTACACAATTTTTCATTTACTTCGTTGGCTGCTGAGGTCTCATCTGTAAATCAAAGAACATTTTTTTGGGAAATCAGATGTGTCTTCTTTTTTTCCAGTCACTTTTAATTAACAGGTAAAATTGATAAAATTGATTTTTTTTAAATTTCTAAGCCTACCAGCATCCCCAGCTAACAACCTGGCTTTAAAACTAAATGTTGCAATTGATAGATCTTAATTTTTCCAGACCACTTGATTTTCCTTTAAGCAACAATAATATGATGAGAATCTCTTTTGGCATCAAACTTTTTTCTCCGGTCTAAAATTCATAAAATAATTTATGTTGTAGTCTCTGCTTTTTCTGTTTGGCTCAACTGCTAATTTCTTCTACTAGCTCCAGCACTTCTATTTATTTAATCTCAAAGATTCTATGACTATTTAGAATGCAGGGTGAACTAAGCTTCATTTGAAAAAGAAATATATGCAACTGTTTTCTCAAAGTACAAAACCTGAAGTTGCAAGTAAAATATTAGATTGCATGAAAAACAGAAATGCAAGTTCATGCTAAAATATGAACAGTAGTTGTGATGTGCTGTGTGTACCCTAATGTAAAGAAGACCTGCAAAAATGAAATGTTTTAAGTAATGAAATAAAGATCTTATAGGATCTAGAAATGCACTGTGGAAGACTGAAAAGTTATGGATGAGCAACAATGCAATGTAGATAGAAGATTTGGCCTTTAATTTACATAACAAAAATATATACCCCATCTATTACTGAAAATGGAAATCCAAAAAAAAAAAATAGACCAGACAAAGGGTCGTGTTCCAGGAGTTGGAGTTTTTTTCCGTTTTGTTATATATCTAGTTTTGGGTGTGAATTCTTTCTCTTGCAGTTAAATACTCACCATAATGTTTCATTCCAGTTAGTGACTGCTTTCTTCATAAACTTTATTGTGCTTTCCTAAGGAAGCAAGTCTTTGTTTAAGCCAGCATATACGTAACATTTAATTTTATTCTGATAAAGAAATTGAAAATCTGCAACAATTTTAAAATAATGAAAAATTAATTGCCCTAATTTGGATATCTGTATTCTGTCAAGTCTTTGGATGAGAAATTAATTTTTTATTAAATTTTTATTTGTTTCCAGGTAGCAAACAATTTTACAAGTTACAGATGAAATGTAACAGATTTTCTGTTTAGATATATTTACAGATAAAAAATTATAGAAATCCCTGGATATTTTTAGATTTTGAAGAAGAATTAGTTACTCTAATATCATGAAGTTCCTAGGAATCATTTGCATGCAGGTAGAACAAATCTTGATCTCACACTGTGTCTAAGAAATCAGATAAATTTGATTCTGTGTTTAAATTAAAGTTCTTTGTCAGTTATTGGGCTTGACTGTACATTCAGTGAAGTCATAGGTGAAGCCATTACCTTTAAAAGGTAATTCTTTTGTTAATTTCTTTTAGCTGCATTTTTTGAGCTCCTGCCAAAATATTGACATAGATCCTGACTGAACAAGAGTTTAAGTCTTTGCTTAAATCTAAGCACATAATTTTATCTAATTAAAATTCTAGATGGATGTGGCAGACTTCCAGCCCTCAGTCTTAATACAGTTGGAACTCACAATTGGATCAGAAGGAATTACGCTTTCACTAAAAAAACATCAGTCCTGAGGGATGGGGGTTTGATGTTACCTTACAAAGGAAAGGAAAGCTTTGTCCACACCATACTTTTACTCCTGCAGAAAAGCCTTTATTTGCTATGATAAAGTCCAGTAATGGGTTCTGAAGTCCCACCGATATTGTATGCAGTAATCATTTGATGACTAGAGGGACGAAAGGATATAATTCCTTTTGTAATAGGAATTTATTACAGAAGAATTCTGGCATGGGGCTGTTACATACTACAGAATAGAAAACCCCCAAACTTTCATGAAGGTACTATAAATGTATGCCTATCATTCTCTCTGACATAAAATCAAAAGATTTCAAAAATCAAGAAGAAATTTCTTAGAAGTTTCTTTGTTTCCTAATGATTTTCTTACATAGTTTCAACTTTTCTTTTGTAGAATATAGATATTATTTTCTCATGCTGAATTCTGTTGAATTTGACTGAGAGAGATGCACATACTGATCTTTTATCATCACAATAAAAGTGGAAAAAATATTTTAGGTGACTTACTATTTAGGTTACCCCTACATGCTAGATCAGCTGTCCTTAACACACCATCTGAAATGAGATTCTGTCATGAAAAAGTGCTGAACAGCAAAGCAGATTTCAAGACTTTCTCAGTTCTATTCTGCTCTGATACTGGCATCCATGTAAACCTGGGTTATACATCTGCATATTCTTCCCTTCCTGTAAAAGGTAAGAGGCAACATTATTGAAAAGGGCTGGGATTTGATATTTTTTTACAAAATACTACAGAAGGAGAACTGACTCTTTCAGGTTTAAGTACTCCAAAGGATTTTATATGCAAAACTGTAAATAAGAGTTGAGATGATGATGTATAGATTAGTCCTAAATTCCTATGAGTATGCCACAACTGGGTAAATGTATTTTATTTCTGTTATAAGAACTATTAAAAGATGCTTTTGAGCAATACACAGTGAAGCAGCAGTTTCAAAGCTATAATCCAGCAGATACCTTTAATGAAATTTTGCTTAGGGCTAGGCAGAAAATAGAATTCTTTACAACAAACATAATGCAACTTTCTCTGTACTTTCAATGACACTCACCTAAAAGAGATAATATCAAATATTGGTAGTTATTTGGTAAAAGAAATATCCCAGAAAGTATTTACTGGAGAAACTAAAATCCTGATGTAAACATCAATGAACTAATGGGACATGTTTATAAGGCTGGATCAGCATTACAGTTCTAAGAAAATATTGTCTAATCTGGAATAGTAGCATTTTGCATCCTCAATGTTGGACAACCAGCATCTCCTACATTTAATTTAATCTTTAAAGGTTTCAACAAGATTCAGTATGATTTTAGGATTAATAATTTCAAGCCTGCATGGCCATAAATAAAATATTGTTCTTTAATGTTTGATAGAGGAGATTTTTTTTTTTGCCAGCAGAAAAAGTATTTGCAAAGCAAATCACTGATATGTTGAAACTACTCCTAGTACAAACAACATCATTTTATCTCAAGTCAGTGTATTTACTCTATTTCTGTATCTTTAATTTTTTATGAAATTATCTAACACTGACTAAGCTGTTTAATTTATAAAGTATGATTGGAATCTGGCATTTGGAGGTGGGCTTTCTTAAATGGTTGTAATTTTAATGCTTTACATTTCAAGCTCTAATTTTTCTTTCAAGCTTTCTTATTTGAATTATTTGAAAAGTGTTGTTGATGCCTAGCACCAAATTTAAGCCTACCTAATCAAGTACAGACATATAGAAATATAATATTAACTAGAAGATGAAATAAGAACACGTACCAGCTAAAATTTTTATTTTTTTTTTTTTTTTAAAGAGGAAGTTAAAATTAAATAATGGTCAAAGATTAAAATTCACTATCTGGAACTGGAAAGGAACAGAGAATCCCATATGATGTTGCCAATCTATAAATAAGCAATTAAATTTATTGGCTATAGCAGAAGAACTTACATGTTCACTCATGTGAATACAGGCTACACAGTCTGGCCTTGAATGAGTGCTTCTGAATAAAGAGTCTAGGAACATAAAGCAGTATTGATGTGCAAGCTAAAAAGAGGTAAACCTTGAATGAATTTTGGGGACTCTTTTTACCCCAACTGTGCCTGTTTCATACCAGTTATGCATCCTGGAAGAAAAATGCAAATGCTTTTTGTGATGGAAGATCACTCTGGAGAGAAAACTTTTCTTTTATAAAGTATTATTTTTAACAGTTATTTTGAAATCCACCTCCTTCTTGTCCCATGCAATCTTTGACCTTGTCAGTTTTAATAGGTTTTAACTTTTATTCAACTGTCATATTTTTGCTCTCATTTTCCTTACTAAAAAACCTACCATCTGTCTGAACCAGCAATATTTTCATTGTTAAGGCATCTTCTCCCACAACATATGTCTTCAATTTCTAATGTGAATCAGAATACTTGCAGAATGTTGTCACTGATCATGCCACCAATCTGATTGAATCAGCCTTGACATTTTGCCAATTAAACTGTGCACTTTAAAGAGAAGTATAAATAGCACTTGCTTTATTGAAAGTTTCAGTATGGCTTACTAGGATAATGAAACGGAGTTTCCTATATTTTTGGGGAGATTCATGGAATAACAGGATTTTCAGTTTTGTGGTCTACTTAACAAATTGAATTTTTAGTAATTTGCTTTATAGAAGGATTTTTAAATATTAGATATTTTAATAACTTTTTTTAGCATTTAAATTGTGAAATGAAATAACCTAATAAAACATGCATTTGAATAATTCTGGAAGCATGACATAGTATAAAAAAATGTTCAGGCCATGGAATCTATGACAAATTACAATGTTGTCTCCTCCTTGCTCTCCAATGCCTGATTAAAAAATATTTGTAGTCTTATATTTATATTATCTATTCACAGATGCATTAATTGACATCTTTTTCTCAGTAGCAGAATTTCCAAAATATGTTGAGCCATTAGAAAACAAAAACTTCTAAGGATGTGAAAAGAAGTACAAGAGAATAGAAAATCCAAATGTAGATGCAAAAAGTCTTTAATGTGATTCCTTTTTGAGAGCCTACGATCAGGAAAACTGGTTTCAGCTAGTAGAAATTAGGAGCACTTGGAGACTTCAGAATTACTTCCTGTAAACAGCACATTCTGCACTGTTTTTTTTTTTTTCATAGACCATTGAACAGTTTGGTCCTGCAAGGTACTGAATGTCCTGTCTCCTTCCTATTCAAAGGTTTCCAACAAGGCTAGTCAAACTTTTTCCAGCAGAGTTATTCAGCAGTATAAAATTATGCTTTGACCACACAGCTTGTTTAAGTTACCATGTATAGATGTTTTTTAAGCAACTCATACACATATGATGTATGTGTGATATTACATATAAATGCAACACATTTAGGTATCACGTTGTCTACATATGCATATAACATACTGCCAGATTCAATGGGGTCACCTGAGTATGCGGAAAGGACTATAACATGACCTTATCCACACTAAAACTCTGAATTTCTGCATGTAAAGTGCTAATTAGTGGCAAAGACCAGTGCAATTTTTTCAGTGCAGAGTGGGAAAGAACTATTGCTCTAGGCAGCTGGTAATTTCTCTGCAAGGCCTTCCACTAGCCAAACAGCAAAACTGGAACAACTGACTTAATTAAGTTTTTTTTCTTTAAAACATAAATCTTTTCTCCTTCTAGTTTTTAAGCAGCTTTGCACAGTTCTGTTACCTATCCCCTGTATTTCAAGAAGGAATATGCAGAACCACTGTTTGAAATTAAGAAGATCTTTACCTTCAAAAAGAGCAAATATCTTTGGCCATGCAGAAAAGTTCCTATGTGCAATACCTGGGAATGAGCACCTTGCAAAATGTGTGCATATACATATTTGCAGTGGGGAAGCCTTGAGTAAGGCCATGGGAAAACAACACAAAATTATCTTGTTTGCATAAAAAAATACAATTGTGTTACTGAGTCATAGCTCCTTTCATGAGATAAAGCAGTAGGCCTGACCTCCCTATCACACAAAGCCTCACTTTATCCCTAAGCTGTAATTTTCTTACATGACTAAAAGGATTGTACAATACCCTGGCTGTAGATGTGCGATGGTGTTTACTAATGACAGAAGGATGGTTGCAGTTCTTCTGCACATACATGCAGTAATTTTCAATAAATGTAAACAGGTAAAATGAAAAAAAAAACCAAAACAAAAAAAAAAAAAACAACAAAAAAAAACCCCCAAAGAAAATAGGGATATACAGAGAAAAAGGTGCCATCACTTTCATCACACTTAATGTAGAGCAGAAGATGACAGAGAATATAATTTATTTCCATTTGACAGGGAGAGTTTGGCCTTTGACTTCTGTAGCTGGGACACAGAATATTAGTATTTCAGGAGGAAACAAAAGCTTGTGTCCAAGACCAGTGTAATGAGCATTTGTTAAAGTCTTGCATTTTCAAAATATGAATCCCATCTATTTTAAGATTGGGCTGATTTTAGGAGAACTGTCAAGCAAGGACACATGATTTAACAGAATATTTTTAAAATGGAACAGCAGTTTATGTGAGGAAACCTTTATTTCTTGCACCAGTATTTACCCAAATTAAGATTATCATGAATCTTTATTACGTTCTTCCTTGCCATTTAAGACAGATACTAAAAAAGAAAAAAAGCACAGCAGATAAGATACTTTATCCCATGGTGAGAATAACAAACAAGATGAGACTTATGTAGAAGGAAATTTGCATTCCAGTCAGCGTTCATGTGTATAATCAAGTACTGTGTGCAGTTAAATGAGTCTGTTGTCTTGCTATAATGAGTATCTACATCCATCCTAACAGTTAATGAGGAATAAATGACTTATTATCAATGAATGGCAGTATCTAAATAGCTTTGCAACAAAAACAGAATATTAATATGTGTAGCTAAAATAGATCTTAAATGATAATGAACTTACTCAGACTATTAATTATTTTAAAAGCCTCTAGTATGGTTTAATGCTTCTGAATGGAATTGGAGCTGCACTGGTTCAAGTGCCCTTATATGTTTGCAGACAGAGTTAACAAATGACCCTTTAAAACTATCTTAGAACTGAATGGAAAAGGGTTTTTATGAAATACCAGGGCTGCCATAAAAAATCAGACCACAGATCTCTGTAGTTCAGCATTTTATTCCCACCAGAAATTAGGCCTACTCACTTCAATGGAAACAGCAGGAATAGTCTCTATAGCTGATGGTGCATTAACTGACTCACTTCCTAATCACCAGATGAGGGTGAGCCTGTGCCCTGAGGCAGCCTTTTGCTACCTTTTTTTTTTAGTTTTCCAACATCCAGTGGAAAGATGTCTTGATTGTCAAATTATATTCTCTAATTTCTAAGATCTTGATAACAAGATTTAGACCATGAAACTGCAATTATAGCAGAAATTTGGCTTAAGTTTTCCTGGCAGTGAGTAAAGTGACCTCTTATCTAAATAGACTAACATTCTGGATGAACATTTAATTATGGACTTTCTTTTAATTCTTCTTAACTTCAGCCAAGTTCCAACTATTGTTTGCATCTAGGATGCTATTCCTAGAGCTTGGTTTGATTCAGAAAAATTAAATGCCTCAGATAGCCTTAAGTAAAAAGTAGAATACTAAAAAATTTTGATCACCTGATGCCACAAAGTTCACGTAAAACTGCTTGGATTTCATAATATCCAGGACACAGATCTAGGCATTTCTATATTCAGATTCTTACACTAAGTTTAGGAAGCTGATATGGGTTAAAGAGAGAAAAAATTGTGTCGAGAATCATTATTATAGTTATTTTTAATGAAATTTCCCTTTTCTCTTGGATATTTTGCAACAGTATATATTTAAACTGTGCTTCTGGAAGAAAAGAAACTCCACTTTTGTGTTCTAAGTGGAATTATTTAGAAGCAACACAAAAAAAAATTTAAACATCCCTGGAAATTCTTATGAGTGCACAGGTACACAAGTCTAATGTAAAATGTTATATAATAAACATCACTCTTTGCAATTTTATCTAAACACACAATAGTATATATTTATGCAGGTAATTAATGAGTGCTACACTGGACTTGAAAGAATCTATATTTGAATTTCAGATAATGAGTGTTTCCTAACTAGCTAGTTGCCATGAGAGACTTTCAGACAATTTTGAGAAAAAATTTTTGCTATACTTATTTCCTGATTCAGAGAAATTCTCAAACAAAAGTGAGCATGGTCAAATTATGCATAGAAAAGAATTATAAATATATTTTTTCCCTCTGTTTAGTCTTTCATGCTTTCATTTCAACTGAAATTCAATATTCTTAGTACTAGGTTGTTCAATAGGTCCCAAAGATTGACCTGAAGTCTAAAAAAATGTCATCTAAATCTATGGATATGAACTAGAGTTTTAACTCAAGCCTGTATTCAGTTTGGTGTCTGCTATAGCAAAAAAGGATCTCTATTTCTGATTTTCTATAATTCCTTCAAAGAGATACACAGCAGCCTTTCAGTACGTAAAGAGGGCCTGAAAGGAAATCTGAAGAGGGATATTTTACAATTGCGTACAGTGACAGAAAAGGGGTTTATGGCTTTAAATTGTAAGATGGTGGATTTAAACTATTTATTAAAAAGAAATTCTTCACTGTGAGGTGTTGATGCACTGGCAACAGGTTGTCCAGAGAAGTTATCGATGGCCCATCCCTAGAAGTGTTCAAGGCCAGGTTGCATGGTGCTTTGAGCAATCTGATCTAGTGGAAGATGTTTCTGTCATGGCTGGAATTAGATGATCTTAATGGTCCCTTCCGGCACCAATAAATTTTGTAATTTATGATCCTGAAATTCTGTTACCCATTTGGGTAGCTAGTCTCCTCCTTAACTGAACTAAAACAAACTGGTGCTTCTACTTCAAAGTACTTGATGACCTAAATACAATTAACAAACCAGTAAGATGTATTAAAAGACATCTAGACATCTGATGTCATGATATTTGAGTAGTTTCTGTAACACTCAAAATCTCCTTCTCAGTTTAAAGAAAATACCAGATGTAAAGCCTGTAATTTATTAGTATAATTGAAATATTAAAAGTCTAATTGAAGACTTATTAATACAAATAAGAAAGATTAAATGAAAATTGATTGCCCCAGGATACTCAGACATCAAATATTTTCTAGAAAACTTCAGCAACTTATGCATCATTCTTTCTTGCTCACCCATTTTTAAAGTTACAAATTAAACCTGAATTACAGACACAATTGACAAATAACTCAAGTTTATGCAATAAATCAGTCAAATGCTAAAATAGATCCAATTCAAAAGATACAGCTAGTTCAGTAAGAAAGCCATTTCCTTGGTTATGTCACTGCCGTGCTGGTACTCATTCAAGGCTTTCTTTTAAGTACCAAGGATTAAAGCATTTGTTGTAATAGAAAATGAGAAGCCATTTTCATGAGTAGATTGTATCACCTCAAGGTCTAAAGATTTTCTGAAAGGAAAATTAAGCTGTTAAGGCAGTATTCTGCAACCAAGAAAATTTAACCTTAAATAAAAAATCTCCATATAAATGTGAGCACATAATCAAAGTAGAAGCATTATTCTCTTCAACGAAGTATTTGAGTTGGTCTCTGGAGAGTCTGTGGGAACAAAGAGAATAGGTGAGCCGAAATCCCAAAAATCTTATCCTAAATAGAAGTATTATAGGATACCATCAAAAATATGCAGTAAAAGGTTTAAAATCACAACATCAAAGTTTATTCCATTGCATGCACCAGACACTGAATGCTTTCTGAAAATGACGTGCAACTTTTTCAAGACTACCATGACAAATTTGCTTCAAACATACTAAAAAGGCTTCTCTTTTGGCCTGCGCAAAAATACAAGAATTTTCAAGATGCAAAGAGCAGTGGAAGCATTAATGGGTATGATTTATACTGAAAAACAAACAAAAGATTGAGATATATATATATATATATCAGATATGTATACTAAGAAATATGTTTTATATATACTAAGAAACAAACAAACAAAAAAAAAAAAAGATGCTAGAATAGCGAGAGTAGCCCCTAATATAAGAAGCATCGGTTATGCTGTAGTGAATCAGATTCTGATTTTCGAAAGTATTGGTTTGATGTTAGGAGTAAACAATGCAAAAATGTTTGCTATCAAAGTTTTCCAAATTTCTCACTACATAAATTGTCTTTACGCCTGCTGTTTATGAGACTGTAAAGGTGTCTTATCGTGCTATCCACAGAAAATATCATGGTCAAAAAACCAATAGTGCTGTGACTGCAACCTGAAAGCAATTTTCAAGGGGAGTGTTAAAGAGCATTGCACTAAAAAGTGGTTTAAGAGTAAAGATGTGCTTTTATGTTCATTTACATCAGAAAAATAATATGCAGTTGGTTTTGGTACATAACATGTTCAAGATTGTGTCCATTTTTTAGTTGTAGGTAAAATATTATGTTAGATTTTCCTGGATAAAGTCACGTTGATACTGAAGAAATATTAGGGACAAAATGCTTGGTATAGTAATAGCTTTGCTCATTCATGTCTTTGCTATGTAAGATTAATAAACTGATTTTATTTATGACTTATAGTAGCACTACGGGATCTAACTGTTTTTCCGAAGTAAAGACGTAGATATTTTTTTTGTTGTTGGTTTTTTGGCTTTTTTGTTATTTTTATGAAATCAGTTTTAAAGTTTCATTTTAGTATCTGGCTGTCAGTTACTATCCATCAGCAATTCTTTTATACTTTATTATAAAAAGGTTTTCCCTGATATACTCTATTTCATAGCTTTTTCAAAGAAATTGCATGAAAAGTGTGAAAGCCTTCAATGAGCCATACATGCCCACATAAAGTTAAATATACTTTTTTATCTCCATTGCAGATTTATTTTATGCAGTATGTCACTAGATTTGCAGTGAGTTGGAAACTTGTGTTGCTTTTCATATAAAGTCACCATTAAAATGATTATCTGGTGTCTAGAATTATTCTTCTGTGATTGAAGCTGTCCCCAAGCCCTTTAATTTTGCATGTTTCTACTGTGGCAATTAATCTTCAGCTATGCTGTGCAAATACAGACCAATGGGTTTGGCATCAATACAGTCATTCACACCTTCTCTAGCAAACCAGGACCCATAATTACAGTAATTTCAAGATTATAAGCTGCATCTTTGTCATAGAAGAATTCAGCCTACCCCAGTAGTGTGGCTAATCATCAGGTGCGGCTTATCTATGGACAAATCCCAGTGAAGTGCCAACCCGGAAGTGAGAGCCGGCTGGGGAGGGCGCCTGGGGCTGCCTTTAAAGGCTTCGCTGGTCTATGAAAACTGTTGCAACTTGAGCACCTGACACCAAACCCCGCTCTGGTGCGATTCTGTTACTAACTTGTTACTTTGTTGCACATAGATCCTCGCTTTAAAAAATAAAAAATGCGGCTTATATTTGGGTGCAGCTTATATATGGACAAATCCTGTGGTCAACCCGGCTACCTGGATGTGTGGCTTATAATCAGGTGAGGCTTATAATTGTGAAATTACTGTAATTAATTTCTGTTTCATTGTTAGAGCACATTCATTTTCTATGTTTTTGCAGGGCTGTGTACCACCATTATGACTATCAACTTAATTGTCCAAAACTTTGAAGAAATGAAGAGAGTTTGTGACCAGGATTATTGAGGAGCTGCTATATATTTGTTCACAGAAATGCAGTGAGGTCAAACCCTCTCTACCATATCGAGGACAAAAATAGCTCACGGCTTTAGTTTTACTGAATTATACTATGTATAATTTTGAATCTCCTGTGGTAGCCTCAGAGAGGACACTGACTTTGCTGGAAGAGAAGGAAATATGAGGGATGCATTACCAGTGGGAATGGAGAAAACTTTAAAAAACTCTTAACTTAAATAGATCTTTAAAAGGTTTCACATTTTAAAAGAAGAAAATGAAAACTATACTTCTAAGGGTAAATTTTTTTCGATTACTTCATTGCAGTAGAATATCAAACTAATGATTGCCAGTGAAGAAAACTTTGGGGAAAGTCAAATGCTTTTAAAAACCGGATTTACACGTATTTGAAAAATTGTTCCCATGTTAAAATGTTTGGACTCTGACTAATGACAAAAATCCACCTGAAGTAAAATAAATAGTCCGCTTCTGAAATATGATAGATGAAAAAAATATTAGCGGTGTGCGTGGAATCAAGATTCTGGCACAATCTTCTTTGCCTGTTTTCCTTGTGACTTGGGAAAGTCACAAAAAGTGAGAGTAAAAATGCTCGTTTCAGAAATCCTTTGCTTCTGGCAATCTGGAAAAATTATTAATATCTGATGTGTAACCAGGCATTTCAGAAGCTATTGTTTCTGACCCATGACTTTTCAAGAGAAACCCAACTTTCAGAAAAATTAAACAAGTAGCTGCATCCTTATAAAGTACTATAGCACTTTCTTCTTACAGCTCAGACACTGACTTGCAAGTTCAGTTGGCAAAAATCAAAAACTCAACATTTGGCACCAAACACCTGATCAAGTTCAGACAAAAGATCAGTTTTCCTTCATTTTTTAGTATGTTCAAATATAATATTGAACACTTTCTTTGAAGATCATTTGGAGTTAAAATTTTTGATTTTCAAATTTTCTTCTTTTCAGCAAAATTTGACACAATATCAGAGGATCAGTTGTCTTTTTTCATAAATAATGTTCCAAACCTTTCCAACTGCACCTTATTTTTTATTTAAACTAAGGCAGTTTATCACAACTTGGTGAGGCAAGTCCACATCTGTAAAACCATAACATATAAGTCAGGAAAGCATGTCCAAGCGGGGTGAAACTATTTCTGAATTGTAAATGTTAAGTGCATCTCTGATAAGACCTTGAGTCAGCCAGAGCTTCTAGGTAAGTCTAACGTTGCTTAAAGCAAATATAACAAAAGTCACATGAAAAGCTTACACATTCTAAAGATAAGCTTTAATAAAAGACAGAATCATAACTGAAGCTTTTTTTGTGGAACAGACCTGCTGAGCTGGGTGATAAAAATGTATGTAAAAAGCAACCTCACAGACCTTCCTGTCCTTAAAGGACTGTCTCTTCTCCAGCCTGGCTCTTGGTTTAGAACTTATGGCCTATGACAAATATCTTTAACACCCTACAGTCCCGCCTTCATGTCTGCTTGCTTGTCACCAGAAGGATCATAGGAGTTTTTGTCAGTTGTTTAGGTTTCTTTTTTTTTTTTTTTTTTGTGTCCTCCATGCTGCTTATCCAGGTGGAGCTACTCACAACAGACACTTTGAATCATATTTTGGCACTAGATATGCAAATATATATTGTAATGTTGTTTTTTTTTTTTAGAATTGTTTGTTTAAAAAATTAAACCTAATGTTGTCTATTCTACAAAAGGAAGAAAATAAGTGATGGTTAAAGTACATAGATGTTCAACTTCATCAGCCTCTCTCAGAGATCTTCCATGACAGAAAAATCTGAGTATGTAGTTAGGCTTGATTTGATAACTGTCCATATACAGTATTATTCTTTTCCCATGAGACTATTAGATCGATCTCCTACACAAAATGACCTGGTATGACCTGATTCATTGTACTGGCAAACATATACATTTCCACATCTTCTGTGCAGTTACTAGATAATAATATGGTAAATACTGATACCTAATTTCACCAGTTGTTGGAGCCATTATAAATGCCTAAAATATCCCTTAATCATCTGCAAGCTTCACTTCTATAATTCTGTTTACATTTTCATTAAAAAAAACAAAACACAACAAAACTCCAACCACAAAATAAGTCAACATTAAAGTCAAGTTTGTTGTAAGACTTTTTGATAAGTACAGTAATTTCACGAATATAAGCCGCACCCTTTTCATTGAAGAATCCAGCCTAACCCAGTGGTGCAGCTTATATTCAGGTGCAGCTTATCTGTGGACAAATCCCAGCGAAATGCCAACCT
>VRYO01001463.1:78684304-78709878 GCA_009812075.1 Sialia sialis | reverse complement strand
GGCTGGCAGCAGGGTTGCCAGGGAGTGGGACGAGCTGGCCAGCAGTGGGGCGCCGCCACTGCCAGGCGGGACAAGCAGGGCAGGCTGGTGGCGGGGTTTCCGCTGCTGCCAGGAGGGACGGGCCGGCGGGGGAGCAGTGCCGGCTGGAGAGCGCCGCCCCACTGTGCTGCTGGTCGGGGCCGCCGCACTTCCGCTTGGCACGGGGCTGTGCTGTCCCTCTGTGCCGCCTGTCAGGGCCCCCACACTGCTGCGGGGGCACAGCAAGCGGCGGCCGGCAAGACTGTGGCAAGCCGCGGTGAGCAGAGCCGTGGGCGAGCAGGGCGGGCAAACAGCTGGGCCACCGCCGAGCAGGGCGGGCGAGTGGGACTATGTTTAAAGGCTCCTCTGGTTTGTGAAAACTGTTTGCAATTTGAGCAACTGACAGGAAACCCCCACAATCCCGTGATTCTGTTACTAACTCATTACTTTGTTGCATATGGATCCTCGCTTAAAAAAAAAAAAAGTGCGACTTATATTCGGGTGCATCTTATATATGGACAAATCCCATGGTCTTCCTGGCTATCTGGAAGTGCGGCTTATATTCAGGTGTGGCTTATAATCATGAAATTACTGTACATAAAAATTAAATAACTTAATATATTAAGACATATGCAAGCATTACCATTAGAAGACCTGTTAAATTGGTTGGTTGTGTTATTTGCCAAGAAATTATAGTTCTTTCTTATAAAAATACAAGAGCAATGTCCTGGATGATTGTAGTCTATGCTATAGATACTCATAAACTGGCCAGGTATGGAAATATATAATCATTTGAGACTGAAAATCATGTCTAAATAAAGAATTAGAATGAAGCTGAGAAAATACATCTAATTAATCTGAAGGATATTTTAGAAGATGTTCCACTTATGGCCACACAGTCCAGTGAATCTTCTTCCTTTCTGGTTTCACAGAAGTGTTTAATTCTCAAAACTTCAAGGAAAATTCTTGAATATTTTGCAATCTATTTTTTGTCTATATAACTCAAAAATTATTAGAAATTAAGTTTAAGAGAAAAATATGCAATGAAGATGCACAAAATTTTTTGGGTCTCAGTCATAGCTTCTAAATATACAGGATTGCTTATCTGCCTTGTGTAACTACTAAAAAGGAGCATAAATTGTAAAGAAATACCAGACATTACATTTTCACATAAAAGGTTAGTCAAAGTGCATCTGATCATCAAGTCACATGACTCCTTTCTATGCTCTGGTGGATCAGATTTACAGATTGCAAAAAATATCTGTCTTCTCACAGATTCTTCTACTGATGTGGTAATCAATCTTCTCTTTTCAAAAAAAAAAGATTTGAAGAAAAAAGCTTCATCTTTTCCAAACTGTTTACGTAAATAGTAGGTAGTTGGTAAATATGCCAATTTCTAACAATTCATATTGTTTATTAGATATGGTAAAACATTATTAGCAGTTGCATCATAAGATTTGCTTTTCCATTTTATCACTCAGATATAGTCAAAGGACTATGGCCATATAATTATAACCAAAAGATATGCAAAGGATAAGTGAAAATAGTAGAGCATAATTTAAAGAAAAAAAAATAAACAAAAAAACAACTCCAAAATTAGAAAAAACATCAGTGAAATTTAAATTTATTGAAACGCTAAAGAGAATGCATTCGCAGCGTGAATCTGAACTTACCTTCTGGGTAATTGGGATATTCATGTACATGTTGTGAGCAAGTTGGTAGTTTCATTGATTTTGGCCTGTTGTCTTTATAAACTCCACTAAATATATTCCTGTGTATGTAATCTCATTATTTTATGTTTCAGCATAGATAATTTTGAGGTACTTAACCTGAAAGATGCCTTTATAAATAAATCAGTTTGCATGTAAGAGTGGCAGAATATTTACCTTTCAAATGACTTAGGGTTTTGCCATTGAAATGTTATCTCAGTGAGTTTTCAATATTCTGATATGCCCATGCATGTGCTGCAAAGGAAAAAAAAAAAAAACAGGAAACACAAATTATAAACAAAATTTATGTTTCTTGCATTGTGTTTCCTTTATAGCAGCTGTTTTTTACTTTATTTCTACCCACCATTTTCCAGGTGGGGCTTATGCATGAAGTGAATATTTAATGTACACCTGTTTCAAAGGAATTAATAACTAATATTAGAGATATCCTTTTAAGATGGATAGAATGTTAATCAAACTTGTATACTGTGCATGAGTTCTTTATAATTTTTCAAATTTAATTGTTTTATATCAAACAATATTTTAAACATATTGGCTTTGTCTCTCAAGATTCTGTTGTATTTTTGAGGCTTTGAATATTTTTTTGGAGAAAAAGGAATTGCTTTGTTTTGCAAAAGATCCTGGAGCTAACAGTTTTCAGCTATGCATTGTATTTTGGTACCTTCCAGCTGATCATTAATACTTAAGCAGAGACCTGATATTCATTGCTAAAAGAAGTCACAAAGAACGCTAATGAAATCTAAGAAATATCTAGCTTACCCACAGAAATCATAGTTCCTGGAACAAATAGACAATAGTCTACAGTAATTCATATTTAAGAATGAAAAAGAGTGAAGGAGTTTGCCTGCATGATTCCTGACAGACAATGCCATCAAAAGCCTGTGAGAAAATATTTATTTCTGTACTACCCCCACTGTAAATATTCTGAGGGAGGGAAAATAACACTTTTAACTAGTATCTGGGTGTGAAAAACTTGTTAGGGAAAGGTGCAGATGTGCAAAGGTGAGATAGTCAAATGTGTCAAATTGATGTCAGAAATAAAGAACTGTGCTAGTTGCTTCAGATATTTAAATATGTTGCTGACACCACAGCATGAAAAAATCTCCTTAGGCCAGTGTTTGCTCCCTGCTGCATGACATCTGCCCCTAAATTTTCAAGGCAGTACACAGAAATGTAGCTTTCTAGCTCTCAGTAGTCAAAAGAAATTGCTTCAGATCTGGAACCCAGTATTTCACAAAAAATTACCTAGACACTATTATGCCTTTTGCAAGTGCTATACAGCAGAATTAAGAAAAGATTGTTACTAAACCAATAAATTTATCTGTGTGACACGTATTGTGTATTTTCATCTATTACGCAACATAACTGAGAGAGCAGATACTTTGCTTGTTTCAGTTACATGTCCAGGCTGTGGCTCACAGGAAGAAATGCTTGCCTTGGATAAGAATTAACGTTTCCATTGAGAAATAACTTCCAGAATAGCACTATAGTGTTCACATGACTTCGTATGCCACAGAGTAGTCACTGCATATGGCTTTTCTCTTTGGTGAGAAGGTGTTTTCTGATCTTAGCACCAAACAAAGCAATTCTCTGCAGCTTATTTTAGTGTCAACATTACTGGCTGCTGCAAATTGAGGACAGGAAAGAATATACATACCTGCATACACTTCTTTTATCTCTGACCTAGTGACACACAAAAACAGAAAGGAAAAATTTGCAAGTGACTATAACCACTCTGGGAGAATGGGAGCATCCTGGCATGTATATGCCAGCTTTTTTCTAGCTGGAAAATTGAAATTAGTCCTGAGGTAGGTTCAGTAGTGTTTAATTGCCTAAGCACAAGACAGTATTAGATCCATTTACTTAGCTCTAGACACTTCCCTGAGCTCTCCAGCAGATGAGTCTCACTGCTCCAGAAGCCATCACTTCTTGTTCGGAAAAGAGCTATATCCAGGTCATGACTTGGGACAGCTTAGCGTGCAGGTGCTGCTATTTATTTCCATTATGATACATTAAGTTACCTGACTATTGTAAACTTACTCGCTTCAGCAAGGTGGAATTAATCAGGGCAGATCTTTAGACATCTGAAAATAATTGAAAATCCAGTCTTCCTAACTTGGGCTACAGTCACCTTCTGTAAGTCATTGGTATGTACCTATACCTGCAGTAAAATTAATGGGCTTTGAATGCCACAGATGGTCATTGCTATCAAACTGCACATTTTAAAAATGACTGGAGGTATAAAGCAAAAGCAAGGCTTAGCCACGCTTAATACAATCATCTTTAGGAAGCCTTCTGCAGCATACAAAGTGGTTTTTGATAAATGGCAATGTAATGTCCTATATTTTCCCTTGTTCTTCTTCTGTCCAGCCTCTTCTCTTCAGGGTGACTTGGTTCTCCCATGAAGGCTTTTCCAAATAACACCACCACATTTGTATTTACCATTGAAAACGGAAGAGAAAAGCGATGAAGGGAAGAGGATGATGAACTTTCAATTAATTTGATTTTCATTCCAAAAGTATATACTTCTGACTGTACGTAAATAGCATAGTTTAGGATTAAGTTGCATTTCTGTCACTTTGTGTTATGTTGTTCTGGTCTGAGGTAACATGATTGTGATCAAAATAAACATGAATGAATCAGACATGTACATTTCCCTTTTTTAATCTGACAGAGCTACTCTAATGCTATATTAAGAGAAAAGCTACAGAAGCACGAAAAATTTAAGCCACTTGATAGATTTTTTAAAAATTCTGAATCATTATCTTGCAGTTTTATAAACTGAGTTTGAAATATTATTTTATCAAGTCAAGGCTGTTTCTTGTTCATGCCTGTGCATATTTTCTCAGGAAAACATGAGATGAGAAAATGGATTAATTATATTCACTGTCACATCAATTTTGAAATCAGGAGAGGATTAACAGCAACGTTTTCTGCTCTTAATATTCTGCACTTTAAAGAAATGAAAACAGGAGTCATGGACTAAAAGGAAGTCATTTGGTTCTTCTGCAATTAATAGTTGAAAACTGTAACTACGTATTCATTCTTCCAAAAATTTTTCACTTTAAATCACATAGTAAAGCAAGAATATAAAATTCCAGGTTTTAATACTGTGAAAATGATGTGATTTCTGTGAGAACCTGAGAATTATGTTTGTCCACTCAAATACAGGTTTATCAAAACTAATTGCATTTGTGCCGCCTTTTACATTTCATTCATCAGTAAGAAGGTATCCATTGCAAATATTCTTTTCTCATTCTTTACACAAAGAAAGCAGGAAACTCTCTGGAAGACTGAAAGGGAGACAAATCAGTCTGGGACCACTGTTTCCACTCAACAGAATATGTTGTACTTTAACGAATAGAGTATGAGCACATGTTGCTTTCCCATGCACTGCACTTCTCAAGATCAAGTAGTCCTGCCTATTGCAATTCAAATTAACATATTTGTTTGAAGGTCAAGATATTATACTGCTCTTGTGCCTTTTCTTTTCTTGAAACACTCTATAAAAAAAAAAAAAAAAAAAAAAAAAAAAGAAAAAAAATATCATGCGCATTTTTATACGTATGTTTCTTCTCTGTGCTTTTAAATAAGCGCAAGAACAGCAGCATATTTCAATATGTGCTGACTGAAAAAAGGATGGAATTGACACATTACTTAAATAAATCACAACATTCCCTTCTTAGTGAGGAAAACGTCTAAATACAACATGGATCTTGAAACAGCCAATTTCCTTGAACAAAAAATGGGGACCCAATGACAATACAGAGGCTGCTGCTTTTATAAGTGAACTGGAATGAATATGGTTGGCTTAGTTATGGGCTACGTCTGTGGAATAAGCATCTTGCCTTCATATATTTCTGTTTTCAGTACTTCTGTGGGAGTAAATAACTCCAAAACTTCAAGTACTGAACCTAAGTCTTTTTTCTTTTCTATCGTATTCATCCATAATTCTGCCAACTTGAACTGCATAGAGAAACAAGTAATTACAAATTACACTACAATTTAGCTTATATATGGGAAATATAGATCTGAAAGTAAACTTTCTAATCAGAGCATTACATTCTGAGCCAGCAACAAATTACTTTGATTAGTTATTGTGCAAACTGTTGGCCCAAGAAGCCATCTGTAAATAAAGACAATTGGAAAAATATTGGAGATTATAAACAGTCATAATGTTAACTTGCTTTTGCATTTTCTCACCATGTAGTGCCAATGTGACATTGTAGAATCTGCACAGTAACAGTGTATTATGAATATGTAAATATTCATATAAATATGCTGTAAGCTTCAGTCTGGCATGTTGATAAAACACAAAGTTACTGCATGCTAAGAAACTGAGCATTAGCTCTCCACATTTGCTGACATTAATCCAAACTACTCCATGTACTGCAGCTTGAAAGATGTTCAATTAAAACTCATCCTGCCTGGTATAAATTACTATTATTATGTTGTGAAGGAAAACCTGGAAATATCTTCTAACTTGTTAGATGTGCATTGCCCTTACTCTCACCTCACCTCCTAAATAGCCATTTCAGAAAATTGCCTTTAGTTATTTAAAATTCTGTCATGAGCTGGTTTAAGCAAAACAATGAAGAGCTGAATACGTGCATAATTTCTGGAGAATTTCATACTTTAGGCAACTGGATAATAACTGTTGGCAATGGCTGTATTTTGAATATTTTTATTTCCAGGGTATTTACTTACACACAGGCACACACACACACACATAATTTATTAGACAGATGTTCATTGCTAAAGTCCATTGATTTGTCTAAAACTATTTTAATAATTATCAAATATGAAGTCACTTTCAGCTCTCAAGTCTCAAAGAAATAATTCATTCATCTATTGCTTTGATGAGAAAAAAACATACAATGTTGCAGTTTTTCTCTCTCAGTTTTAAACACTCAATAAGGTGAATAGTGTAGATGAGCCATCCAAACACAAATTCTGTTATTCTCGGACAAAACAAGACACATGTAAATATCTAAATGACAGTTTCATCACAAACAGACTAGTTATTTGATTGCTAAAAATGTTATATTAATCATATGAAAAGTTTAACTTTTATATTAGCAGAGTTAAGGTACGTTTGAAAGCACCAATTCAGAAAAGCTCTTGTAAATACTTATAAAACCAGACAAGTTTCACTATTTTTTATTTCACTAAAAATTATTCTAAGCCGCCTGAATTTCTAAATTAGAAAGGTCCTTAAATGGATGTCTAACAGATATATAGGTAATTTTACTAGCATCCACTTGTACTTAATAGCAAGCATATGCCAGCCAACATTTTCTAAATTATGGCTGACCCCTGGGAGTTTTGCATAGCTGAAGATCGAACAGAGGAATGAACACAATTAAAAACTTGGCAGTATTTTCAATGCCTTCACTTTCCAAACTCCCAATGATAGCTATAAAATCAAGCCGATTTTGCAAAAGCATACAAGGACAGCAGTCTTGTATGCCGGATAAGATCTTGCATATATTTGAGTAGTATCTGACAGTGTCTCTAAGGCTTTCAGGGGCATCCAGAATCTTAGTCTGTTCCCTGGCTATACTTATAGGCTTTCTAGCATAGCTTGAGAAATATCTGCAATTGAAAGCCTGAGAAATGTCTCTCTAAACTTTAGCAATCTGTGCAACTGGCTAAAAAAAAATGTTCATGTAGTCATGGGGTTATTAGGACCTCAAGGGTGTTGCTGCAAGAGAGCTCTAGCTCAGATCTCATTATGGTTTTGCTGTGAATCTTCCCATCGCTTCTTTGTGAGAAGGGGCACCCTACGATCATGTTTCCTGCTCTCAGCTTTCTGGCTGGAGGAGTTGAATCATACCTTATCTGGTCCACAGTAAGTCCTCCAAAGACCTTAAGTGCCAACAATTGTAGCATACACGCTCACTCCTTTTGTGCAACTATACTCTCTCATACAGGCATAAAATTGCCTAATTATTTTAGGACATTTAGAGTTGTAGGCAGGCATCCTGATAGTTATTTTTTAATTAATTTTTATGTGTCCTTTTAATTTTTAAAAAGATAAGCAATGCACTATAGTTATTCTGTAATCACTTTTCAACTTGGCACAAATTTTTTACCGCTTGGTAGACTAACTTCAGATTATTTCAAATAGGAATCACATAAACCATGAAATTACCAAACTGAAAATTATATCTATTATCATTTTAATGCAGATGTTGATAAATATGGACTATAACTGAATGAACTCATGGAGTTTATTTCCCTAAGTGACTTCTGTCACCTTGATGAGATTAGTGCCATCCCTGCTGATTGCAAAACTTATTCTGTCCAGAAGAGCTGACTGATAAAAGTTCTTAAAAATCACAGCTCTAAAGACAACAAACCTCCCACTTACCCTGTAGTCATCTGGTTTTCCCCATAAGAGATAGTACTTCTCTCAATTTACATTTTAATTACTTTTAAGTCATTTAGCAATTTGCAAATATCATACTAGATGACTAAGAGAGAAAAGTAGAAATCATTCTATCACGTTTTGCAAAATGCCAAGCTAGCAGACAGAAGATCTAACCTTACAAATCTGGGTCTTGCTGTCACTTGGCATTACCCAAATCAGAAGATGTTTGGAACATTAAAGAAAATCTTCACTGCAATAATTTTCTTTTCTTCAACAAATGTACTCATACATCACCTCAGAGTCAGACAGAGGAGATAGGCTGTGAAAGATATTAATGACTGGTTCTTTTTCCAGTATGATTCAAGCACAAAAGAGGAAAAACCAATCACATCATCAAAATCATTGGAAATACAAAAAAACCCAAAAAACTCATTAGGCCATTCATCACCAGGTTGCAATATTCTCCCCCTTTTTAATACAAGACTATGTCAATTAATCTATAACAATTAAAGTAATGTCAGACAAAGTTCCCTTCCAACTCAGAATATTCTGTGATTCTGTGAAATATACTTAGTATATGACAGATCCCTTCTAATTTAATTACTGTGTATAACATTTTGAAATATGACGGAATTGCTTATGAACCATTTGAAACATGGCCTATACTTTTAAGACTTTGGCAAATTTTATTCTTTTATATAGACTATTTTCTGATATGAAGGACAAAATGTCTGCATTCTTTCACAAAAAAAATCACTAGGATCACAAAGGACTGCCTGATCATCTTTTACTAGCAAAGGAGAAAAGAATTGGAAATCAATGGGCCAAAACAAATCCATAGAGAAGGAAGCCTAAATGAGGGATAAAATAATGACAAGAGGCAAATCCTTAATCTATTTTTGTTCCTTCAAAGACTGATGAAAGGAAAAAATAAAATATTTGGGATAACTGAAGTGTAAAGGAAAACTGTACCACTCTACTACTCTCACCATCTTCTGCATCATCATCATCTTATCTGGCAACACTGATCGGTTCATGAAGTGAGCAGATCCAGCCATAGATGGGAACACAGCTTGTACTGTCACCTTCAGTAGTAGATTCTAGTTGGATGTACACTTACACTTTACTGCCTCTTTTTTAGATTTCCTTTGCAATTTTTCTTATTACAAGCTAGTTTGATAAACAGTTTTCAAAGTGCGCACTAAATTCCACCATGCATATGTACATTAATTGAGTGAGAATTTTTCAGTAACTGTCACATTAACTGTTTAACCCATCCTTTCTCCTTATACTTAGTCAGCTCACCACCCTGCTTCATGTAACTAAGATAGCGATTGTAACATCTTGATTATGACAGAATTAAACAGATAGCTCAACAGGAAAACTGGGGCATTATGTTATTATCTTATGCACAGTGGATGAAAGATAAGTATGCACCATTGTTTTTACAAGCTTTACTGCAGCACGAGCTTCAGTAAAACAAACTCTCTAAATTTAGTAGATGGTAGATGACAGGAAATCTCACAACTTCTTGGGAAAGAAGGACAAATACTTGAGGGTTATTTCATTGTATATTTACTCACTTAATATATAAATTTTATACTATCTAATGTCTGATTTGGTCCTTTGGTTCAAGATATTAAAGCATGCAAGATATTAGAGATATTAGAGAAGAGGAAGAAATGTAAAGAGAACTACTAACTAAAATCCAGCATGCAAAACACAGAGCAAAATAAAGACAAAAACTTTGTAACCATATCTGAGAGCTTTCTGTAGTGAATTGTCATGGAGAAAAACGGTAGTTTAAATGAAATCACAAAGTGATTAATTGGTTTATAATGATGTTACTAATCAACAGTGAATGAATTACATATCAGGATCAGTAATGCAAGAGATAAACCATCATGTTAGCCACTTAGAAAGTTCAACAACAGCCAACAATCTAATTCCTATCCTCATTCACAGACAGATTTATGGGCACAGGTCCCCCAATGATCAGTGTGTTACCAGCAGAAACCCCCATCCACAAGTGCAGATACTCTGACTGCATATTTCTGTGGGATATGTACATGCTTCGGCCTCATGTGCGAGCCTGCCACTTCCTAGAGTGCACTAACTCTCATCCTGATGAGAAAGTATCTTCCAAGTGTTTGAATCTCACTCTACCATGAAGTCATTTGAAGTCATACAGAAAGAACACCACACCATCGCTCTCTCCCCTCACTGCCCCAGCCCCATTTCAACCTAGTGCAAACCAACATTTTAGCCAGGGAAAATGCAAGTAGAGTTGCATGGTTTTTAAAGTTCTTCTTTAGTTTCATTTCTTGCGCCAGAGATAAATAATAGGGATGAAAAATGCTTTTAGTCTCCCACAGAATGTCTTGGAAATATGTCTCCACATTTCTAAACCTATTTCAAGAGCAAGGAGGTTAGGATAAATAATTATTGGTAGGTTCATCTTGGCTGGCAGCCAAACCCACCCTCAGTCATGCTCTCTTCCCACTTCTGTCAGATGGGCAGAAATGAGAAGGAAGAGTAGAAAAGTTTTGTGAATTGAAAAAAATAAACAAACAGGGAAAGCAAAAGCTGTGCAAGCAAAGCAAAAAGCATTCACTGCAAGATGTCCAGGCACTTCCTGGGAAGCAGGGCTTTAACACGTGTAATCAACCATTGTTTGGGAAGACAAATGCCATAACCACAAAACCCTCCTTACTTCTCTTTTCCCTTTGGTCAATTTGGGCCAGCTGTCCTCCCTCCTCACAGCTGTCCTGTCCCCTCACCAGCACTGGCTCATCCACCTCCTACTCTCCAGTGACAGGGGGAACAGGGATGAGGCCATGATGCTGTGGAAACACTGTTCAGCAATGGGCAAAATTTTAACTGGTGTGTGAGCAAGGTTTTAGCCACAAATGCTAATCAAGCGCCACATGGGCTTTTATGAAGAAAGTTGGCCCCATTCCAGCGTGACCCAGTACAGCAAGTGAGCATGGAATTTTTTATGATTTCTTGATAAACATCATGCTCATGGTAAATTGCAGGAATTTTTAGTATTGAAACTGAAAAATAATCACAATGATTTATACTCTACTGAAATATTATTTAATTTCATTCTTTTGGTGAAAATTATATGCACCCAAGAAACACATGGCTCAAAAATAACCCCACCAGCCTGTAGGGTTTTATATCTCATGCCTGCGCCCCCTGACAGACACACAGGCACATCGTGAGGTTTCAGATGTGAAAAAAGCCTCTTTATTGTTTCGAACTGTCTTTTTGTAACTTCTTAAATGTATCTCTCTAAACTCCTGTGATTGGTCCAAAGTCTGGTTTGCCCATGCCCCTTTGACCTTATTTGGCTCCCTGCAGCTGGGGCAGGGACTCTCGGGACGATCCCCAAATTTTCCCAAAACTTTCCTCTGGTGGCTCTGTCCAACCAGTGGCTTTTCCACACTTGGCACAGCTTATGCTGTGACAAGTCCCGGTTCCTTTTTTATTAATTTGAGAAAAAAAATTTGAAAATGCAAATATGCAACTGTTCTTTGTTATCTGACTTGCAAGGATCCTTTTACAGGCAAGATGACATTGACAGCATATTTCAAATTTTCCTAAATTTAGTTTTCTTGGTTGGCGATGGATTCCTCATATCTAGAGTTACAGTACCTATGTTCAGGAGCAATTTGGTCTTTTATACAACAGAATTATAACTTAAAACATTTAACTTAAAAACTGAAAAATTTCAACTCAGCAAAACAATTTGTAAACAGAAAAACATCTTGTAAACAATCAGTTCTGTTATTTCAACGTCCTTCAACTCTGCAGTAGGAAACTCAGTTTTATGACAGGTGAATTGGGATCTGCTGTTGTGCTGTTCCAGCTTTTCTTGCTCTGTGAAGTTAGAAGGTCTTGTCTAAATTCTGGTGTCTCTTCTTCTTTTTATCTTCATAAACAACTGTGTAAGATATAGCTTCCTTTTGATCACTGACATGTGTTAAGTCACTAAAATCTAAAGAGTCAGTTGCTATCAATTTCTGAGGTATGTACTATCTCTGTTACTGATAATTACAAGTTCAATTACTTAGTAATTGTAACGTTACAATTCAACATTAAACATGAAACATATTAACATTTTAAAAGCAAAATACCATTTAACTTAAAACCATTTCTAATAAGAACATACATCTTTCTTTTATTCCTTACTGTTTAGGATAAAGAGCAGGTCTTCCTTGATACTCTAGAATGATTAAAGAAAAATTTAAGTGACAATGTAAATGAAAATCAATAGCATTTATATATTCGATATTTTGTAAATTTTTAATGCTTACTTATGGAATGCATTGAAACAGTCCATTATAATGTTTATATTTCTCTGTCTTTTAGAATTTATTTTATTTTCCCTTCCTCCTTAAAAGACCAGCAGCATTTCTTAGACTTGCACATTTGTATTAGAGAAAGAAGAAAGGGAATGAAAGAAAAAAGCGTGTCTACAAAAAAAAAAAAAAAACCCAAATAGACAAACCCAAAATTTTTTCATTTTTTTCTTGATGAGCCCTAAAGACCACTTTTCTTCATTTTTATTGATGTCCCTTCATGTCCATGTTTATATATTTTTTACTGCTTCTCCTTTCTCTATAGTAGATTATTATTACACTAATATATTAATACAGTACTAGTGTTATACTCTAGCTGGATGCAAAAAAGACACTGAGTGATGCAACTTTTATTTTGTTTCATACATCAGGTTTTTTGCCTCAAAATTAATTTGTTGCCCAAGATCTTGCCCATCTCATGCTCAAAATAGCCAGCTTTTGGGCTGAACATTGGTCCTAAGTGAGACCATTTTGCAGTCACAAGTTAAATGTCATTGTTCAGAAAGTCCCTGAACCACTGCCAGGGATAATGCACGCTTGTTACCTGTGGCTGCCTTCTTTTTCCATGTACCAATTTCCCCTTTACTTCTTCATACAATCTGGGCCTAGAAATTTTCCTTCTCTACCCACACTAACCACTTGACCTTATTCGCTACGGGAAGGGCATATCCCTATTTGATTTTATATGAGAAATACTTAGGAAGTACATGGTTCTATCTTTCTCACAAGGATCTAGCAAGTGGAGTGCTTCAAGCTGAGGAAATACCTGCTTCCATTCAAAGTGTGATGGAAGGAATCCTAAAACAGCAGTACCTAGTGAAGTGAGCTTCCATTAGGTGTCTTTGGCAGGCACGCATTTAAACTTAATGATACCAAAATAAAAATAAGCAGAAGGAATACTCCTTTGTCAATCATGAAGGGTAGAGAACTCTCTGCTAAACTAAGACACCTTGGTTTCTGATTTCCATTCCCTTGGCATTATTCAGATTTCTGTGAGGAAGTAATAGACTGAAAATAGAAGGAAGGGATAGAAAACTTTCTCTTTACATTTAACTTTTTTGAGTGGCAGAGAAGAGCATTCTCTCCATCATGATGCCTGCTGGAAATAAAGTGTTTTCACACTCTGCCTCCAGGTCTCTCCAGGTAATAATATAGTATTTTCCAATAAAAGCCTTTATGAAGGAAAGATTTTTCTTTACTCCACAACTTCAAGTTTGGAAAAGTAGGTTCAAGATTTTGGAGAGTCTAAATCTTAAGCTTCCTAGGAAATCTGTTCATAACTAGGGTATCCAGAAAAGAAAATAGTGGACAATTGTGAATCTGTAACAAAGCATCTGTGAAAAACAAACTACTCATAAACTTGGTGTCTATTTATAATGCACTGTATTTAATTATCTAACCACCTCTGTATAAATTTAATTACAATCTGATGATTAACTCTGCTGGCACAATATGTTATTGTAACTCTAGAGACATTTTCTGGAGGAGAAAGTGACTTGCAAATCCATTTCCATGACTTGACATGCTTTCACATACAGAATTTAAAGGGACACAAAGGTCTGTACTTTCATTTGCAATGGTAATATTGTCATGTTTTTAGAGAAAAGTACATCCTGTAATCTAGAGGAGTTGTGCTAATAAATGATGACTTATGGATATCTTTTTTTTTAAAGCTTTCCAATATTATAACTAATAGTTGCAACACATTTTATTAGGATATGTGTTTTCATAGTCAGTGAGTCATAATTATTGGTAAAAATAAGAGGAGAGGTAAGGAGGCGTTCATTTTTGTACAATTTATGATTCCCAGTAATAAATTGAATGGATAATCAAGTTAAATATGCAGTAACGAACAGAAATTGGTGCCAATACATTTCTAATTTTAATTTTCCTTTTTTTGCTTTGCTGTTTTCCTTCAATATTTCATTCATTTTGTACTTTTTTTTCCCATGACTTTGTATGCTAACATTTGACTTTAAAAGGTAACACTGTACTGAATTAAAACTGAATGCTGTCAACAAATTGTCTTTGTCAAGTAGTTGTCTGAATAACTAAGCAGTTGTCTGAATAACTATGTAGAAATTTCCACTACCTCTTTGATGAGTACTGCATGTAAATAATTCAACATAGCCCTAATCCTTGAAACTAGAAAGAGAAAACATAGTCTGGTTCAAAAACAAGCTAAGGGCAATATTATTGCATTCCTTAAGGGATAATATGACATTGATAAACCTTAAACATGCTAGCAAGTGATGAAAGTCTCTATATAATTTAGAGAACTCTTAGGGTACTGTGTTATTTTCTTTGAATTGAATAAATATGTATCTGCTATTCTGACAATATATAGGTATATCAAGGACATTGAAGAATCATCAAGTATTGTAAATAATTTTTTTTTTCAATTCAGAAGGGTGTTCTGAAATACATGAACACAGGAAAAGCATTTAAAGATTACTTTTTTGTCCAAAATATGCAAAATCATATTAAAAAGATATCCAGGAATTGCCTAATTGAATAATGACTAAATGCACAGGAGGGAGAGGAATCAAATGTTAGTTATATTTATTTTCATGTAATTCATTGAAGTCATTCAGATCACTCCCATAGGACACACCAAATTATATGAACTCCTAGAATTTGCTTGAAGGAGGAGAGAGAAGTAACTTCTACTAGTGTCTCTAGTGACAATAATTTCATTTTCTAGAAAAAATACTATTGTACTATCCAAGAAAAATTTCCTATTGTATTATATTTTTTTAAACCACAAAAACCATGGATAAAATAAAACAGAAGCCAGAATGGTCCTTTTCCACATCTTAAAAAATAATTATTTGTGAAAACAATATTTTTGTTGTTGTTTGATTCTATCCGTGGCCCTTATTTATCATCTTTAACATGCAAGAATGCCTTAATTTATTATCTTTCTCCTGATTTTCATCATGTTTGCAGTGCTCCCCTGTCATCTCACAGGAGGGAAAGTTATACCTTACATGATCTTAGTATCAGTTTACCTTTACATTACTGACTGCCAGATAAATTTTCACAGTGTGTAATTCAATGGCCCTGCATAGCCATTGTGCCAGTGCCAGTGAAGGTGTCTTGCAAGTTTAATGGAGCTGGAACAGAGCTGAACAGTAGAAGTGTTCAAAAGAACTACCTCAGTGTCCCTTCTTTGTCTAGGGTTAAGACAACATGTTTAAGAGAGTAAGAAAAGAAACACCTTTTCCTTTTAAATATGCAATCACCGAATCACAGAATCTATCAGGCAGGAAAGAACCCTAGTGGGCCATCTGGTAGAAGATCTCTGCTCAAGCAGGGCCATCTCAGACCACGTGGCACAGGATTGCATGCAGATGGTTCTTGAGTATCTCCAGTGAGGGAGATTCCACAACCTCTCTGGGCAATCTGCTCCAGTGCTCGGTCACCTGCACAGTAAAAAATTCTTCCTCACTTCAGGTGAGACTTCCTGTGCATCAGTTTCTGCTCATTGCCTTGTGTCCTATTGCTTATCCTCACTGAGAAGAGCCTGGCTCCATGGTATTGGCAGTATTCCTACAGAAATAGGAATAAAATAAATAGACAAATACAAAAGTTGCAGTGATTCTACTCAGAGGCATCACAGAAAATTTCTTGTTTGTTTTTTTTTTGAAATTAAATGAGCTGATATCATCTTGTAATGACCCTGCATTATGACTTTTAATTCATATTTATTATGTTACATATGAAATACATAATATGAAAAATTTCATATTAAAAAGAAAAAATATCTAATTTTCAGCTTCATTTTATGCAAAATTCTTAAATTTTCAAGGTGTGTTTCAAAACAAATTAAATTAAAATATCAAATGTCAAATCTGCTAAATGGCTCTTTAACTTGATATAATAAATTAAAAGGAACAAAACCAGCAAAGAATGAAGATCTACTAATAGAAATGCAGTGTTCAGTACAATCAAAGAATGCTTTTATCAGGATGTCTTTGGTTTTCAATAGCATAAATAAAATTTTAATTGCACCTGAAAGTCATGAAAAACATATTTATTTTAGTGAAGAAAAATGTAAGTTCAAATGCATAATTCACTCATTTAATTGCCTATATTTCCATTTAGCCATATATTTATTTAAAATATTTCCACCATCCCAGTGAATATATCACTGAACCTATGCTTATTGCCTTCCAGTATGATACACAGTTTTTGGTATAGTCTCCTGAGGGGACAAGAAAGATGGCTTTGATGTCAGCTTCAGTGATTCCTCAGTATCAAAGGCAAGGAAAATTAATGATAACAGCAAAAGAAACTGCAAAAACAGTCTAAAGACCTGAATTTCACATTCTCTGAGCATATGCCTTACAGGATTGCCTCTCTGAATATCACTGCTAGTTAAAAAGTAACCTGATAGTTTACTTCTTTTATGTAGCAAGAAATATACCCTTTTATGCTGGCTCTGTTGCTAATGGGTAGCCTTTGAGCAACTGAGAAGATATTCACAGTTTGTGATTTCCAATTTAGCTTGATGAAATTCTTAGAAGAAGAGTGCTAAGAATTAAAGATTTAGGGAAAAAAATTACCTGGTAAGTTATCATCTTTTTTGAGTTGCAAACTGTTTCAGCTTTTTCCCACTGGATGGAGTGAATAAATTTCAAAGTGAAAAAAAAAAATGAAGTTCCTTTCTGGTATAAGGATAAAATGGTTTTGCAGCAGATATTATGGAAAACCCCCGAAAGACCAAATTAACAAAACCACGAAAAAAAAACTCCTAATAAAAATCCTCCTAAATTATGTGAGCTAACTGGTAAAAACAAAAACAAAAAATAAACAAATAACCCCAACAAAAACCAAAACAAAACCATAAAACAAACAAACAAATTTGTTCATAGAAAAGGACTAGTGAAGACAATTTCAAAAACATCAAAAGTTGTGGAAAGTTTCAATCAATATCTGTATTGCTTGGGAAAAAAACATCATGCTAGATATTGTTAAAATTGTGGTAGGTAATATAAGGAAAACTAAGTTCTGTATGTTTCTATATCTTTTGAAATTCTCTAACACAAATGAGAGATTTTGTCTAGCATGCGATTGACTGTTTTGAAGTAAGTTGCCACACCAGAAAGGCCAGTATGCCAGCTCTGACTAACTTGGTCCTGTGAAAAGTGTCCCCAGCCAAGGCAAGGGGATTGAAAGTAGATGATCTTTATGGTTCTTTCCAACCCAGGTCATTCTATGATTCTGCATGATGCTGTGATTCTTTGAAGTTATTTAGGTAGACGATAGTTTAGAATATATAGCACACATAAACACCAAAGGGACAGCAAATTGAAAATTGATCACAGTGCTTTGCTGCTTGGCTAGGCTCCTGACTTTCACAGTCAAGCAAAATCTAGGTACACTTGTCAGCCCACACTGGCATCTTATCCACCTATGATGGAGTTCTTGGTCTGTGTTTGCTTCCAGCAGAAACTACTAGCAAGAGCTCATTTCAGCTGCTAGTTATCAACAGTTGGCAGTGCTTTAATTGTTTGACATGTAGGCATGTGGGATAATGGCATTTCTAATTTAATGGCTTTTTGCCTGCTCTCTGAAAGAAGTCTCCAAGTCTCACTGAACATATTAGTGTTAAGACGGATTGTTTGGCATTTGTCTTGCTTGATGATGAACAAGGCAGACCACTCCTTGTTTTGTTTTTTTGTTTTTTTATAAAATCCTACAAAGCAAAATTTGAAAAGAAAATAATACAGTTGAAGAGCTTTCAAAGAAAAGCAAAGAGAAAGACTTGGAAGAAGAAAGACTTGGAAACTGCTTTTGTAAGTCTTTGAAGATAATTACTATTATTGTCCTGAAAAGTCTAAGAAGACAGCAGCTTTTATAAAAATCTCATTGAATTATAAATTCATCAAAACAGGAATACAGAATCGTGCCTGTAATGTCTTAATTCATTTAACTTAGAGTCCCACCCACTACAAATATGTTAAAAAAAAAAAGTAAACAGTACTGTGACATCAAATGGTAGACAATATTAATTCTAACCATAGAACTGTAGACTCGAGGCTATTCTTGCATAGCAAAAATGTGTTGTCAGATAGTACAAAATGTCAGGAACACAGAATAACTCATATTGAAAATGACCTCCAAAGGTCGACCAGTCCAATTACTCCCTTGCAAAATCATAACAAAAATAATCTGATCAGAAGACTCAGAAACCAGGATTCTTGAACACTTAACAAGGACAGAAAACACATTGTTTCTCTCAGTATCTCTTACAGTGTTTATCCTCCATCATGGCAGAGTGAAACTTCTCTCTTATCAGAGTGAATGCTTCTATCTTATCTGGAATTTCTGTTCAAGTTTGGTGTACCCGATGTGTTCTGTCCATTTACTCTGCATTTTCAAACTGACTCTGTGTATCCTCTCATCAGGTATTTACAGAAAACAGTAACATTTCCTGTTCACCTTCTCTTCCTCTGTTAAGCAGAAAATTTGTCTCAGCCTTTCCACTTCCATCTTGTGCTCGAACCTCAGCCATTTCAGTGGGCCTCTGCTGCACTCACTCCAATACATTTCTGTCTTTCTTTTTTTGCGCTGCATAGCCACAACTCATATTTAATCACACAATTGCCAAATAGAGGAGAAGGATCTTTTCTCTGGACATTCTGCACATAAGCCCTTCTTAAAAAGCTCAATATGTGACTGGCCACCTATTCTGCAAGGACACATTTCTGTTGGCAGGTGTTAGAAAAAGAAACAATCTACTCACAAATTGGAAAATTTAAGGGACTGATTTTTTAATATATTGTGCACAAAAAGCCCACTAATGTTAGCATCTCTTCTCATGAAAACCTGTGTAATATGACCTCAAGAAAGTAACAATTAAGCAGCATTAATGGAACAATAACAAATTCCTAAGAAGGTATGATGGCATTTTTTCCTGTTCTTTATCAAGCTGATACTCTGAATACTAGAAACATAAATGAAAGCTAAGAATTCAATAGGGAATCACTGCAGAGTGATAAGAAAAGTACAGTTAGACATAAAGGAATAATTTTTACAGCTTGTCCAGTAACTGTATAATTAACAAAATAATAATATTTGTACCCAGGGAGAAAGAGAATCTTTCTGTATATTTCAGCGGAAAGAGTTCTGTTCACACAACCGGAGCTCAGTTCCCCACCGAAGATTAATTCCATGGACACAAATCAAGTATTCATTGTGTAGTTTCCAAACTAACAGATGTGATGCACAAAAAATGTCAAAATGTTAATATTTTTATCACTTCATGCACCATCTCTTTTACATTAACACAAAAGACATCAGCGTTTTATGAGTTCCTTTGTGAGCTATAGTGATCCTCTTTTGAAAAAAAGCAAATACTTTTCTTAAACTGATTCACAGTCAGTACTGTTAGAAGCCTTTTTTGTGTTAAATGAAGAACATTGAAAAAGGATTAGGACTTTTCTCTAAAGGTAAACGGATCCAAAGAGACTAGTATTTAATGTAGTAAATAATGATTCTTTTGCAAAGGTAGCTGGGCTCCACAATGTGAATGTTTTGATCCAGCCTTTCTTAAATAAACCCTGCTTTTCTGTGTATTTCTTGTTGAAATAATTCGCTGAGTAAATGACTAGTTTATAGGTTCTCTTGGCCAAATGATTTTTCTCCTAAATAAGGGAAACGAATACAAACAGAAACAAATCCTTTTCACTTTCAAATGTGTGGATCATCCATATATTATCAGAGTGGTTTATTCATGTGTTCCTTCTACCTTAAAATAAAACTGTTTACTGCAGTATCATAGGTTTTCCACTGAAAAAATTATAAATGGAAACTTTTCCCTGTAGTTTTAGGTCTTTCTGGTATTTTTTTAATATCTTTTTTTTTTCTTGTTTCGTAAGTCAAGGTAAAGTTTTTACAAGGTTTTGAAAGCATCAGCAGTCCCAGCCCATATCTTAGGCCACATGTTGCTATAAGCTTGGTAACACAACACGGCCTTTCAGCTTAAATGCAGATAAAGAGTGGAAATGGACATAAAATACATAGCTTGTAATCAGTAGACATCAATCTGATAGACTTTAAAAGTTAAGACAGCTGAAGTGTGAGGCAAAGGAATGCAGAGCCATTGCAGTCAGTGAACAGAAGTCACTTAATGAAAGAGATACAATTGTAAAATTCTGCTTTGCTGCAGGATACCAGTAGGAAAAACTGCATTTGGCAAAGTAAAACATGTTACAATGTGAGAGAACATTTTGAGAAACGTGAAGGGTTAGGAAGGGCTTTGCCTTCACTGCCATATAAAGAAAAGCCTCTGAGCCTTTGGTCAAAACTAATGTCTAACACGGAGAACAAGTTTGGTTTTCAGGCTTTCTTAATAGACTATACTGACCTGACATAGAAAGTAGTTGGGAAAAAGAAGCAGGTAACATGTAAAGCATGGAAAAGTAACAGAAATTTTCCTTTATTCATATTGAGTAGGCTCTCTTGCATAGATGCTCTGGAGATGTCACAGAACCAGCTGGAGATGAGAGAGGCTGCAGAGAGAGAGGGCAGGTTCGGGACATTGGCATTGACTGGTGAAATAAGATACAATCCTTTGGTCTGACTTTCATCTATTTTGCTGTTTACTGATTCTACTCACTTGTACTTGTCACTTGAGGCAAATTTTCATGATACAGAAAATTCTTTTCAGGTCTGAAATCCTCCCTTGTCTTCCATTTCTCTATGCAACAAGATGCTATATATTGAAAGTATGATACTACATGTCCTTAACATTTTGAAGTTGTAAGGAATGTTATTGGAAAATAAATTACCTACAGTACAGTGTATGATTCCTAGTATAACGTCTGTGGTGTGCTTCAAGATCTTTCCCCATCCCTAATATAACATTCATTTAAATCCACAGGCAAAAATTTGTTGTGTTATATTAAATTTAGGAAAACAGGGTTTAGATACAACTATTTATAGCAGTGTACTAAAAGATTTTAAAAACTCCTGTATATATGACAGAAGGCATAATAATAATATCAATGCTGAGTACTTTTCGTAACAACTGGCAGCCATCTCTGCTATCAAAAATAAGAGAATCTGTCAAGGACTAGTAAGCAATATATGACTCTAATTCAACTCTGTTCCAAGAAAAAGAAAGCCCTTGACATGAAATTATCATTTATGTACTGTATTAAAAATTGTTTAATATTTAATATATTAATATTAATAATATTATATTAATATTTCTGTATAATCATAACAGTGTATATTTTTTTATCATTTCACACTTTATTTTGCATTTGGAATTTTACAATGAAACACAAAGTCTGCACCTGAATACTATAATATTTGCTCATGTAAGAATGCTACAGGTAATATATTAATACAAAAGAATGTCCTGTCCTTGATAGGTGGCTACAATCTTGTCCTATATTCTTTGTTTGTTCAGTTGGAGAATTTTAAAATTATTTTTTAGGAGAAGATATACTGAGAAACACCTGGAAAACAAGATATTTGCACAAGTTTCCCAACAAGAAATCTTAAGGACAATAAGATTACTATGAATTAAGAGGTAAAAGAGTATACATAAATTATTGTTAAAATTTTGTCTTATTAATAAGAGGTGACAGGAGCTTACTATGCTACTAAGTGAAGTTTCAGATTTCTGTTTTACATATTGATTTCTTAGACATCCATATAAGAAAATTGAAATAATAAGTAGCAGAACATTTTCTTTTTTACTGTTTCCTCTGCACATACAGATTGAGGAAGGCTTGATAGATATTTGTTGTATTTGGCATCTTAATAAAAACTTTGAATATTTCTATTATTTAATCAACATCTGAGTTCTGATAGTATTTTAACCAACGAAATTAGCAATTTATATCTCCAAGTAAACAAAAATTATAACTGAAAGTTAAATGTTAAATAGAAAAATATAGACATGGCAATAGTAAATAAATAAATAGATGACTATATTAGAGAGCAATGTTAGTTAAATCACTTCAGTTTATGTTTTTTTCAGCATGCACATTTTCATAGCATATGCCATAGGAATAAAATTCTATCTCAGAGAGCTTTCAAATCAGTCAGATAGGGAACACCTGGAATTTTACAAAAATCACTGTTAGCTTCTTTCTATTTTCCAGAAGCTGTAACTTTCTGAAGTAATTTACACACAGAAAAACATTGAGATTCCTGACCAGGAGAATTTTGAATTATTATTTTATCTTTATATATAGGAATCACTGATCAGAAAAAAGACAGGAAGAAAATGTTTTATAAAAGTGAAATGTTGAGTTAACATAGTGATGGCATGGGCACATCTATCCATTATTTTGTGTTTGTTTGTTTTTATTATATCTTGTATTCCAGAATGAGCTTTAGGCAATTGTCATTTTTATTAAGAAAATACCCCTGAGGAAGTTTATTTGAAATTGCTCTCATCAAATATGGGCTTATGCTTTCAAGTTTTTATCACAGTTTTCAGTCTTGTAAAGTTCAGGTCTCGAAGGATGTCAAAAAGATTCTTGAAAATAATGTAGGCAGCAACAGGATTCTGTAAGTATTTATGCAGATCTTTGTAGTCCTTCGAGTAGGCAACTAAAGTGATATGCCATTGGATTACTTTTCAAACTTAGTTTTGTGGGATGGAAAGTAACCGAAGAAAACCTTTACTTGAAAATTATTTGGTGAGTTTTTAGAATAAGAGATAATTTTTTTACCAATTATAAAATTTAAAAATTCAAACTGTAAGCATGAATAGAATCTTTGCTTCAATATAATCTCTAAGTATATTTATATATAATTTTCTGCCCAATTACATTATTCCATGAGAGGTCAATGCATTTTGCAATATCAACAGTTAAACTTCCTGAGTTTGAATCTGGAGGGCTGGGATCACTAACAATGGCAGGGGACGTAGACACAACTCATTCAGTGATGGACACAATTCTCTTCTTTACTCATCCTTTGTTCTGTTAGCAAGAGGCACCATGTGTCATGCCTTCAACTACTCTTTTAGTATGTACTGTCAAATAAACTATATAACTCAGCTCAGTACAAGCTGAAATGTTGGTCTTGCTAAGGGTTTCAGTTTAAGTAAAAAGTTACAGAATTTTAATTTCATTTAAATTCAGATCATTTGCTGTTCCTACTCACCTAAACAAATAATGTTTTCATTAGTTGAAAAGACAGAACTGGGGGAGGAAATTTTTAACAGATTGCAGCCAATTCTTCTTGAGTCTTTCAACTTCATATTAAACTCTTTGTCAGTCTGGAAGTATTAGAGAGCATAAATGCCTCAGAAAAGCAGTATGGCAAAATCTTCTTAGAGTTTCTGACTTTATTGCTCTAGTGCAGTTATTGGCACAATTTCATAATTCAAGTGCAGGATGGAAAAGACAAAAAACTACCAAGAGCAAGCTGCACAGAGAGAAATTATCCTTTGTGCTCAGCACCTTACATATTCATTTAAATATCAACTTTTATGTTTTTTGAAACAAGAAACATTCATACTGATCTATGATGACTTCTTTGATTAAGTCAATAAAGAACAACACACTTAAGTAGATAGTTAGGAAGCAAAACTTTAAAAACGCAGAAAATTCTAAGTTCAATCTTGAAGAAGAATGAACAGCTTTATTCCAGCAGAAAATTTATTAACAAAACTAACAAAACAATGATAGAAGGAGCAAAATAAAACTCTTGAGGAATAGTAATTATTAGTAATTATTCTTTTTTTATTTTTCCTTTTTTTACCTCAGACACAAATTAATTTCTGGCTAGCAAGGAAATGTAGTCTCGCCTGTGGTTTTTATTTACAGAAGAGATTTGGGGTTAAATCTACTTCTTCATTTTGGTAAAATTTACATTTTGTCGGTGTGCATTTAATATGTGAGGAAGAAAATAGCAATAGTTTTTGTCTCCTCATGATCAGTGAAGATTCTCTTCAAGGTTTCTTTTGAAATACATTCTTTTTGGAATATAATGCTGAAGTACATTGTTTATTTTTTCTAAGAAGCCCAAGTCTCTGACTGAAGTACTAAATGTTTTACCTTGGGAGGAATATAGATTGTCTTGACATTTGACTATATTATGTTCTTCTACAGATGAATGAATTATTATAACACCTTCCACCTAGTAAATGACAGGTTGACATTTTCATCTGGATAAGTACAAACACATTTTTTCTAATAATTACTTAGGTGTAGAAATGTCTATTTTCAAAATCTTATTGTTTTTTGTAGATACCATCTTAGACATTTCACTTAGAAAGAATTAACTTTTGAAAATTTATACCCCTGGAACTAGTAAAACAAATCCATTGTAGTCCTGATAAAGTAGGCAGAGCAGTAGGTACAAATAAATAATTTATTTACTTAACATATTGAGATGTACAGTGAGAGGTATTCCTGCACATTCAGAGTCTTGAGTTTTGTTTTTTTCTCTTTTAAAATATTACTTGTCTTTTTATTTTCCAGCCCAAGGTTTCTGGTAAAGCTCCATCTACATAAAATCAGCTGTCAGGGAGAAATTTGCTTAAATCTTTGATTCTGTCCTTAAATTCCACACGTTTCCAAATGTTTCAGTACGGCAGACACAAACTATTATCAGTCACTATTCATAGCTTCTGCAGCATCTAGTCACAGCATCTTAAACAAAGACATAACATTAATTCTGGCTGGACTAACTCAGTGTCTAGAGGTCAGACCTTACGTCTTCCGAAAAGTAGTTGTATTTCAACAGCCTTCTATTATTGGGTTTCTGGAGCAGAACCTCAAGAATGAATTACCACCAAAAAGTCGCATACATAGCATTGTATTACTGAATTTCTTTATATTTTTTGACATATCCAATTACAGGAACAAGCCAAATGTAACCAGGTTGCATCTGGACACTTGAGAGCATCCACTGATACTGATTGCCTATTCTGATTTATCCTCTCATGTTCCATGCTTTCTCCATGTTCCCCTCACACTTCCTTTCCCTCAACTATTGCTATTACCTTTTTTAGTCATATTCTCATTGATCTCATGTTTTTTGTATTTAGCCTCTCATAAAATTTGCATCATACCAGCCATTTTGTTCTTCCTTGCTGTCCTGTCCTGG
>VRYO01001463.1:78670180-78683304 GCA_009812075.1 Sialia sialis | reverse complement strand
ATCAGGTGTGGCTTATAATTGTTAAATTACTGTAGATTTCCAACCAAATATGGCTTATAGATCCCTGAAAAACCCAACTTAGTTTCATTTAGCATCCTATTTTATGGCCTTTTCTGAAAATCAGATTGTAATTGTGACACTTCAGCACTGCAAGTATCATGAAGTGAAAGTTTTCACTTGAAAATAAGATACTGAATACAAATACCTCCTGCATTACACCATATATATATATACACACATACATGTATAATGTTTTTATTTTGTAGAAGTTTAAATGAAATAATTGTTAGATTGGTGTGTTATTTTGTAAGAAATGAAGCATTAAAATTCCTCTTTAATTATGAAAAAATAAATGTTAAATAAAAGAGAAGAGAGTGAAACTATTTGATTTGATGCATTACAGTGCATAGAAATTCACTAAGAACAGAAAAAATTTAAAGACATGAAACCCGAAAGCTGAGGATAGAATTTATCTTATATTACCTCTTTTATGTTGCCTCTTTTAACATTTTTGCTTTCCCTCAGATTCTTGGTCATGAAATCAATACATGAGTCTGTGAAAACTGCATTTTACAACATAGGCAGAACACATGATAAAAGTTATGTGTCCAAAACTAGTAGACACAGGAAGTTTTTTTATATCCTAAGTAAATTTTTCATAGTTCATAATTCATGTGAGATTGGTACTAACATTTCACATGTTTTTATTTGTTGTTGTTGTTTGGAGGTTTTTTGGTTGTTTTTTCTTTTTTTCCCCTCTTTTGATTTCTGAGCATTTTGTCCTCCCTTTTGCTTTGGACTGGAGGACAGGGCACAGACTCCATCTCTTCAGTGTTCAGCATGAAATTGAAACACATTAGAGCAAAGGCCATATTCCCTCCTTTATGAATATCTTTAGCATTCAAACTATTCCAATCAAATGCAAGCTCATGATATGTAAAAATCAAGTTCTGGACTTCATATATAAAATCCCTCTGGAGTACAAGACTTTGGGAGTACTGGTGTTTGATTTTTTTTCTCTTTTATCTTTGATTGTAGATACAGTAATTCTGGCCATCTGAGGTCTGCTTTTAATTGGCTTTTTATGAATTTCTGTATCCTTTGATGCCAGATTTCAAAGATACAATGTAAGGTTTTGAGGTGACCAAAAAGGGTCATAAGAAACCTCTAGAGTAAGATCAATGTCTTGGATAGCAATGTAAGAACATACCTAGCTCTTCAGCTGAAGAGTCTGGCAAAAAAAGGCACTAGGACTGCAGTAACATAAAACTGCAGCTTTGATTGAAGGTGGTGACAAAATCCCCTTTGCTTATAATGAGAGCAGGGATCAAGCCTGTGATAAAGTAGTTTCCTTTCATGTCGTGTTGTACCCTTTTATTTGGTGATCAAAGTGATTGGTTTCATCATGTTTTGTGTTTGGGTTTTTTTTTGTTTTTTGTTTTTTTTTTTTTTAATTAATTTCCTCCTTACTTTTGGTACACATTTGGCATTCTACTATATTGCAGAATTTATTTCCTGTACTGATCATGGACCATTTCTGGCTTATAACTCAATCTTATCTCAATATTTCATTCCTACCAATCTCATTTCTGGCTCCTAGGCAGGATACTTCAGATAAACTAGCCTTTCAAATTTCTTGCCATAAGGGCTAAAATATAAATTAAAAAAAATAATTATTTAAACTGAGACACTGAAAATTCAGTGGTTTGTGCATTGCCAATAAATTAAAGACAAAACGGGACTTAAGTCTCATAATCAAATAAAAAGTGTGTTTGTTGCATGGGGGAACTATTCTATTTTTGATATAGAGGCTGAGAGAGAGTGTATACGAATTCTGCTACTTTAGTAGAACACAGCAGCCATCTGTTTCTCCACACAAACACACTGCTTGCCAGCTTGTAGCACGGGCAAAGAAATCTCACCTCTGCCTGTGCACTGACACTTGTCCAGGACAATATCCAGTCTATTGTGTTTCAAGATTCTGGATTGCTCAATAGCTTTTCTGTGTTTACAATAAGAAGGTTTCAGTCAGCCTCTTTGAAAGTAATGTGAGAGAAGCACATTTATAGTTATACAAGTATTACTTGCCAAAGTGAGTTGCACTGGACCTGTACAGTTCACAGGAACTAAAGAATAAATTTTTGCCATCTCTGTAAATTCATGTCTTTCTGATCGTGTACAAGGGACTTTGAGCTGCAATGGCTGACAATGAAAACTTCAGACACGTATGTAAGTTCAGAGGGAAACATCACAGAGTCTGCAGCTTTGGCTAAGATTATAAAATGAGCCCTTTTTTCCCCCAGAAAAATCACACAAATGTGACTGTAATTCAGTAGGCCTCAGTGGTGGGTCACCCTCCCTACACTTAATGAGAGTGGCTATGAAAGTGGCAAATTGTGAGACTAGGCTGTCAAAAAAGACTTTTTGGAACCTCTATGTGTATGCACATACAGAATCATAGTATTTTTCAGATTGGAAAAAACCTTTAAGTTCACTGAGTCCAAATGTTACCCCACCACTGACAGCTCCAACACTAAACCACGTCCCTACGTTCCATATCTTTACATCTTTCAAAAACCTCAGGGGTGATGAATCCACCACTGCCCTGGACAGATACTTCCAGTGTTTGCAATCCTTTTGTTGAAAAATTTTTTTCTGAATATCCACTCTAAACCTCTGCTGTTATGCCTTGAGGCCATTTACTCTTGTCTTATCACTTTTTACTTGAGACAAGTGGCTGACCCCCATCTCACTACAGCCTCCTTGCAGGTAGCTGTAGAGAGCAATAATATTCCCCCCTCAGCCTGCTTTCCTCTAGGCTAAACAACCCTAGCTACATCAGCTGCTCCTCCTGAGACTTTTTATAAAGATTGTACTCAATGTCCAGACAGAGTCCAGTGACAAGTGATGTCCCTTAGCATGTCCATCTTGTTACTGGTGCTCTGTATGATGGCTATCAATGACACAGACAATAGGATCCTTGTGAGAGACTGAGATGTTAATGGTGGATAAGCCAATTGGCCATTTTCAAAAACACAAGCTGCTGTACTGACAGTGTGCAAGGGAACAGCCCAGGTGCAGAGGGGAGTGATCCCCAGAGGGTAACCATGACAAATCAACCTTTGTTTAACAACAAGCTGGGGTTTGAGCCAGATAAGGAGAGAGACCAATAAGAAGCAGACACTGTGGGGGTCTGTGCATAGTCATTCAGTGTCATTTCACTCTAATCCACCCCAAGGGATCTATGAACAAAAACCTGAGTTGCCCCTTAGAGGCAGGTTGCAACCACCCTCAGAAGGTTTGCAGTTGACACAAAGCTGAGAGGTGAAGTTTTCACAAGACAGGATGCCAGACAGAGGGACCTGGACAAGAACTAGGCCCATGAGATCATAGTGAAATCCCAGAAGTCCAAATGCAATGTGCTGGGTAAGGATAACTCAAGACACGAGTACAGACTGGGAGAAGAACTCATTGAGAAATGCTCTGTGGAAAAGAGTTTCTCATGGATAAAAAAATGGAAGTGATCTGGCCATGTGCACTTGCAACCCAGAAAACCAGCTGTGTCCTGGGCTGTATCAAAAGAACCATGACCAGTAGGTTGAGGGGCTGTTTCTGTCTCTCAATTCCATCCTTATGAGATCCCATTTGGAGTATTGTGTCTACATGTGATATCCTCAGTAAAAGAAAGATGTGTTGGAGTAGGTGCAGAGGAGAGACACAAAACTGATCAGTGTTGGAGCACTTCTCCTATGCAACTCATCCTGAAGAGAGGGGTCTGGTGAGACCTCATTGCAGCCTTTCAGTACTTAAACAAGTCTTATACAAAAGAGGGAGGATGACTTTTTACACAGGCAGATAGTGATAGCAAAAGAGGGATGAGTTTATAACAAAAGGATGAGGGACTTAGATTAGATGTAAGGAAGAAGTTCATTTCTCACAGGGTAGTGAGGCACTGGAACAGGGTGTACAAGGAAGTTGTGAGTGCCTAAACCCTGGAAGTGTCCACAACTAGGTTGGATAGGGCTCTGAACAACCTGGTCTAGTGGAAGGTGTCCCTGCCCACAGAGAGGCTGGAACTAGATGATCTTTAAGGTTCCTTTCAAACCAAGTCATTCTAGGAATGATGCTCTAATGATTGCTCTTTACACCCTCAGCTAGGTCTGTTGTCATGTGGACGCACCCCAGCCCCTCAATGTCTTTCTTGTAGCAAGAGATCAAAATCAGGGGAACAATGTATACATATTGGGATGAAACTCCCTCCTTCTGGCCTCCCAGAAGGATGTATGGAAGGCATGCATGTCTGTCTTTGGCTATTTTAGAAGCTGAACATAAGATTAGGAATCCAAGGAATAAGGACCAGAAGAGAACCTGAGTGATGACAATCATTCCATATTTTTAGAAATACGTTCACCCTGAAAGATCCTGCATTATTGATTTAGTATATCAATCACTTTAAATAGCAGACAACTGATTACTCAGTTTAATGCAACTGCACTGTGGGCAGTGAGAAAATTCTCATTTTGTTAGTTCATCTGTTTCCATCATGAAAGAACACACTCATTTTTATCAAATTCATTGACATTCCATGATGCCATCCTCAGAGTCAGGCTTTCTACAGTTCTTGGACATACTTTGACCCATTCATTTTTACCATTCTCTCTAGTAATTGATTTCGTATATAACGCCAGGATAGATGCAGACCTTAGAACCAAAGTGCAGTGCAAAAATAACAGAAAAAGCCAGAAAAAGTTACCACTGTATATAAACCACTACCAAATAACATCTTTCTTCTGCTTTCACATTAATCACGGCAACATATGAGTAAGAGAATGACTTAAAACAACTTTTTTTTTTTTAAAAGAATTTATGCAGCATCTCTAGCTACGTGATGGAGCAGCACATGGCCATATTACAAACATATTAGTGATGCTTTAGAACAAGTAAGCAAACAAATAAGTAAGTAGATGCATAGGCAATTCTAGCATTCTGAGTACAATAATCCACTCCCTAGAAGGGCCCAGTCCCCCTGTGTCCCACTGAGGATCAGGGTCAGGACCAGTCCTTCTGAGGGTAACGGGCAGGTGAGGTTGTGGTGACTGGGTGGTTGAGGCAGACTGGGGTACACAAGGCATATGGCCAGGCACAGCTGCCACACAATTTAGGTAGATCCCAAGGATTAGAACCTCAGATCAAATGTAATCCACGCAATGAATTTGAATTAAATGATAAAGGAAGACAGCAGCTCTACACACTGTATAGTTTATTTTCTTATAAATGAAGGACAGTGCAAAGTCTGTTAAGACAAACTGTTTTCATACTAGCCTATAACACAACTAGCAAAATCATCTGCCTGGTCCTGAATTTCATGTTGGGATTTGTGTCACTAAGAACATGCCAATTCTTTGTAACTATTGCATAAAGACCTTATGAAATGCACAATTATTGCTTACAGGACACCAATATTTTCATAATTTTTAACACAGAAGGGGCTGGAGTTCATAACTTGTTTTCTTCATTTTTTCCCTTTTTTTCCCACCTTAATAAATCTATAATAATGTTTCAGTAAGCTGAAAGCACAGCTTTCAATCACAGTAGAGTGTTCAATGATCCAAAAATGAAAACATAGGCCTATTGCCAGAAAAATGATTTTATTTCAGCATCACTCAAAATCCAATCATGCAGGAACTCAAAGGAAAATTTAAAATTTAGTTCCCAACTACTAAAAATGCTCAATCAGAAAATTTGTGCTATAAATCTCAGAATATAATGATGCAGTTTCCAGATCTGACCAAATCTGCAACATGGCTTTTGTCAAGATGTGACAGAAAAAAACCCACATGACCACTTGGTCTTCCCCTTCTATCAACAGCATGTCACAGATACAAGGCCATTTTAGAGGTACTCTAAATTATTTTGGTTTTTGAGGGAGGAGAAGGACTCTCATTCTAAGCTTGGGCTAACAATCAGTGGAAAATAGGTTCATTGCCTGAATTGTATCAATGTAGATAAAAAGACTCTACTTTACTGATAGAACTATTGTCTTCTTTAGGAAACTGGATTGTTTTCTTCTGGGAGAAAAGCTATTGCTTTCAGCTCTAAAAATAAGTCAGACACACAAACAAACAACTCCTAACTCTCTCTGTGGGTTCTCATTTTACAGGTCAGAACTGCAAGGTTTCATTTCTTTCTTTCCAACCTCCTCCAAGAGAGGTCACATAAAGTGATGACCACAGGTACATTTTATATCTGATGGCCTAAGGTCATGTCAAGTCCCCACTTTATTCTTTTCCCTAAGCACTTCAGCGCTTGGATTTGGTGACATCTCAAATTCCTAGGTAAAATATTGGTAACAGTGCGCAAGATGACATTTTCTGCTCATGATGTATCTATATGATGGTTAATTTTCAAGAAATGTTATTTGATAAATGGTCACACTTTGTACTACCATTTTACTCCTGCTTCCAAAAAATATATCCCCCAAAGGCTTTTTCAATACTTTTGAGTCATAGCAAGAAAGGGCTGAATGAACAAATTTGTCAACATTGATCAAAGCTGACATTCATGGTACCCTACAGAGACTTTCTATGTTGCTTTTCTTCACCCTGATGTTTTCAAGGCTTCTCATATGTTTTCATGATTGGTGATAAGATGTTTTGATGTCCATTTCAGATTTATCTTTTGATTCACTAAGTATGGGAATTTCCAGATCTGAGCCTTGCCAAATTAATTTTTCAGACTACTTTTCAGCAATAGGCCATTGCCTACTCAAGTACAATATGGATGACTCTGTCCCTGATTATTTTGACAACACTGCCTATACACTACTACAGATTTTTATGATAATCAATTAATAATCATGAGAATATTTTTTCTTTAGAATGCTTCAAGATAATTTTCAATTAAATAGAAGGAACTCTTTTTGAAGAGCTGTAACTAGACAACAAAGCTGTGAATAATTTGACAAATGAGGATTTATATGTCAAATGTCATGGCACATAATTTTAAAATTCTTTCAGTTATATTTTGTACAGTTTTATAGATATTGCATGGAACAAGAATTTGAAGAAAACACATTAAAAGAGGACCTGCAATTAAAAACAAAGCCTGGCCATAATCTTCATATTCATGTTATTAAATAAGAAAGACGTCAAGAAATATTTATGCTTTCTGCATGCAGACATTTCAGATCAGTGACTAAAGTTCATTAATCAAGAAAACTATATTGGCAACATATAGCTTAGAAGTACTGTGAATAAGATACAATTAGTGTTGCACAGGCAGGATCACTTATTACATTTTATACAATTAAAATAACCATAATATATATTTTTATGGGGAGAAATTTCAAAGCAGTCTTTCATACAAAGGAATTACCCAAAAAGTGTGTAAGTTAAAAGACCTTAAATATTAAAACCAAATTCCTAACCATGAAAGCTTACAGCTTCCATCAGCTGAATCTCTTAGCATCCACTTAATGGGCTAATTACAGCAATAAATAAATTACATTATTGCTAATTATATCTTCAAATTCCTATTCTTCTTACTCTCCTTCACCCAAGATGTGAGGGGATTGTTCTTGCTGGAATAAAATCAGCAAATATACACAATAAGCACAGTTCATTACCAATTAAATTATAACTAATTGTATATTCTATGCCATTCATCTTCTATGACCAGTCGGCCTGGCAATGGTTTCTCTCCTGTTTTTCCTAAAGGTGTGAACATCCACATCTCCCACTGATATTGTCTTGCAGCTTTGTTTATCCAGGACTCTGAAAAATAAAGCACAGACATCACTTGACAGCAGCTGGACAGTTTCTCCACAGCAATTAATTTGCCATGAAAAAACAGCCAAAGGAATGGTCCCACCTAATGTAAAATAAATAGAAAAAAGAGTTAAAAGATTCTTAGGCAACTAAACACTAAGACCAAACCAAACAAAAAACCCCATCCCCTTAGACACCCTCTTTTTGTGAATTGGATTTGTGATACAGAATCTAGAAATCATCTACACATTCTTTATGCTAAACATTTTTTTTTCTTTCTGAAGACTCTGAAGGTCCTTACTTCTTTTTAACATCTAGAGTGAACTCAACCATGCTTGGTTTGTGATCTGATCTAAAGATTAAAAATTCTAGGCCAATACTGTAGTCACAGATTCGAGACTGGGGAAAAACATTGTTTCCGAGTATTCATGATATTCTGAATTTAAGTGTGTTGCTGCGTGTGAACTTGGATCACTAAAGCTTAATTTGCTTAAATTGCAGCTCTGTACATGTAATGTAAAAATAGATGGTCTGTGGGACTTGGTGTAGGTGTTTAAGGAAATATGCAATGGATTTGCAGGATAGATGAACGCTTCGTAGAGAAATGTCAATGAAGTGGAAAATATGGTTTTGGGACATGGTAACATAATTACAATGCTAATCAAGGACAATGTAAGACTCTCCAATAAAGTTGACAAGCTTGAGAATTAATCCAGGATTAAGCATTTCAAGATTACTGGTGTCCCAGTGAGGAAAAGCCTAAGAATTTAGTAATCTTTATGGCAGCACTTCAGAAAGATGAAGTAAAATATTTATTTTCAGAATGATTTTCACCATAATAATTTGTGTCCAACCCCATCTTCATAGGTTCTCACAAACCTGGTCTGATTTTCACAGCGTGCTTTCTTCAGAAGCACCACAATATACAAAGGAAAATCTACCTGCTTATGTAGATGCAGATACTGATACATCTATTTTCCCTCCTCTCTTATATGATTTTAAAAAACCTCCTCTATTCAAATACATATACCTATATATCCATACTAGTCTGAGTCTGTATACCAATAGCCAGACCCTGGAAACTGAGTAATTGCAGAAATTAACACTCTTTCCACTATCAACTATTTATTGCTGTCCATTAAAGAGGTTGTCAGGTTTCAAAAACAAAATCAGAGGAATTTATATGTGTTATCACTCATGTATAACTGCATACATTAATTACATCTTTTATTCACCATTATCATTCCTCTTTAAAAATCCAGCCAAATGATAATAATTATAAATATAAAACATTCTTACAATTCAAATTTTACTCTTCACATAAAAGCCAGCTCAGCATAATTATTTTTCTCCCCACTGAAAAGCATGAATTGATGGTAACATTCCCAGATGAGCATATCTTTTTATTGCTTCAAACTTCTTCTGTGAAGCATCATTTTAGCATTTCATCTTATTGCATGTTACATGGAAATTGAGGTTGATAAATGACACAAGTCTTTAAAAATGGAAGGAGATATTTCTAGCCTTTTCTGTTAACCTCCACAACACATACCACCTGTATCACTGGGGGACTGAAAAGATTTTTTATTATTTTCAGCTGGGAAGAGTATAGTTAATTTATACAGTAATGTTGAATGCTACTGAAAAATTATGTGATTGTGTTCTACTCGAAAGACATAATTGTTGCTTTTAAAATGCTATAAAGGCCTAAATTGGCATGACATTTGAGCTTGATGCAAAGATTGTGTCAGGTCTGACTGATGTGTGTCCGTATGTCTTTTGCCTAATGAAAACAGAAAAACATCAACTTCGGTGATTGTTTAGTAGTCATAGAATAGGTTTTACCATAGAAGAAAAAGGGGAAGAGGAACAATGGAAAGTTTACATTTAATTTCAAAAATGCTGGTATAAGTCAAAATAGAACACAGTACCTGTTCACTTAGATGAATTTATTTATTTTCTATTAGATGTATTTTTTACTAATGACAGAAAAATGGGTTGAATACTAGTATTTCAATAAAGATCGGATAGGAGGTGAGCCAGTGTACATGAAAAGGCCTGTTGATAAATAAGAAGAGAAGTGTGAATGGTTATCACACTTCAGAGTCTGTGGTCAGAATAAACCAATGTCCCTAAATTCTTTAGGCTGCCAGCTGCCAACTGAGAGGGTACTTTGAACTTCAGGAAGAAGATAAATGACTTTAACATGTAACTCATACTCTAAGATAGAATTTCTCCATGTAAGTAACATATATTTTGTCAGAATATTCTGTCAAAGCCTCTAGATTGATATATTAATATTTACTATTCCAGCACCAAAATCCAAGTACTCATTCCTGTATTAGACACTACAATGCATTTCGGGATACTTGAAATTTTCCAAAGCCAGACATATTAGAATATCAGCATTCTAAAACAAAGAAAGGGAAAAAATGTGTTTAACTATTTCTAATAAAAACTACCCTTTTAACAATTAAGTACAGAGAATGAGCTGTATTATGAAAACACAGATATGTACTACTACATTAGTAGGTGAAATAGAATTATGGTTATCCAGGATGGGGGAAATTATGCAAGGGGTACACCTGAGTAACAACACCTCATTTACCTACTCACTATTGTCTGTAAAGCACAAAATAGGTTTAAGCGATTTGAAGAAAGAAAACGTCATTATTTTGAAGATATGAGAAGTCAGAATGGAAAGAATATACTGCTCATTCCCTCAAGATGGTTTGGGAAGAGGGAGGAATTTTTTTGCTGAAAAGCAGCTAAATATCGCCAAATACACGTACAGGTACTGCTTGCAAGACTGTAGGTGGGGGTCAGTGTCTTGCTGTAACTGGAGAGATGAAAGGTTGGGCAGAGATAGGTCATAAGGACTTAAAATATGAAAGCAAATCATTTATGCTTGGTGCAGCAGGGAACAGGAAGATGGTGGAGAGAAGTAAAAAGAGGATTAACAAGAGCTAATCCTAGATATGAAGGTTTGTATGGTTTATGTAGATTATCGCCTCTGCAGTGGAAATGGATTTGTTGCAGAGTGTCACCCAAATGCGTATATTTCCCGCAAATTGTGAATTTAAACCTGTCAAGCTGTTTTTTGAGTTACAGGTCATCAGAAATACTTTGATAAAGAGCAGCTGTTCAGTGAAGGTTACAAGCAGACTTCTGTTATATGCTAAAATGTTTTTTTTCTCTATTTTGCGCAGCAAAATATGTTTAAATTGTTATCAAGCAGCAATGAAAAATTTGCACATGCTCTGAAGGCCAGTGACCAGGCTATGAAATGCCACATATTTGAAAATAATCTCTTTCAAAAATATCTTTAATTTATTTAGCATCTTATAAAGTCACTTCATTAAAAAAAAAGTTTCAAGCAAAAAACCTTGACATTAGATTTACGCTTCACATTCAGTCAAACAAGAGTGAAAACTAGAAAATGCTCAATTTGCATGCACATCTTTCTATCTATCTAAGCACAGTGAATCATATTTTAAATATTGTAACGTCCACAAGAAAGAGATGTCCTCAGAGAGAAGCTGTGAGACTACAGAGATGCTCATATCTGTAGGGAATAAGTAAAAGTTTATTTTCTTTTGACGAAAAGACTGTACTTGCCAGCTGGGAGAGCTAGGATGGACAGAGCCCTGATTCCTTTCCTACAGGGAACCACTGGTAAGTCTGACACATTGTCCTTTTAAACTGATAAGGTGAGAAAAATTCAATAACTTACTTGGAAACTTATGTTGTCCCTAACATAGATGTTTGTAGGGAAGCTTTTGACCCTGGAGAGTTTTTAGCAGAATATGGTTTAGAGTTATTACAGCCTATAAAAATGAACATGTCTCTTGCCTTTAAAGGTCAAGAAATTCAGAACAGTATTAGCTCAATCATCCTCTGTGAATACTGTTTTGTACACTCATACCCTTCCTTTTACAAAAGCCGACTAATTTTCAGAGTAGAATGTCAATTTTCTATGATGTTTGAACCTCCTAATAAACTTCAAAAAATAAATGACTGCCTGATAAGATTTTCTTTCATTGCGTAACAACATTTTTACTCAGTTTGAAGGGTAACTGTGTGTAATCTAATCCTGTTTTTTAAAATATCCTCCCTGCAGAGATTATGTCAATTAACTACAGAAATACTCTTGAGCTTCAAGAGTGTCTGAACTTATGTGCTCAAGTGAGCTGATCATTTATTTCATGGTATGTCTCAAATGTGTGCTGTTTCTGATGGAGTTTAATGTTTACTGAATGTCACAGATTTTTTGTACTGGGGAGCTATTCAGCAAATTATTAATTACATGGCTGGAGCGTCCCAGTGGTTTTAAGGGTTCTTTTCCCAAAATTATTTATATAATTTTTGTTTGGTTTAGAAACATTGCTATTTTTCTCTCAGTTGTATATTCTGATTCACATCAACATGCACCAATCTAAAAATGCCGTAGATGAGGATGACAGGTTTTTAATGTTTTCCCCTCATTTCACATCTTAAGGTCTCACCCAAGTATGACTGAATTTCTAAATTTGTAGCAGGCACTTGTAGGGTTTATCTGGGCAATGATTAACTCCTAACAAAATTGTGTGATTGTATTTATAATTTAGATTCTTAGGGAATGAATGATTTATCTGTACTTAGTGATACTATGCTCAGCTGCTGTCAATATTATACAATATTAAGGATGGGTTACTTCAACTCTTGATGGGCTACTGCCTTGTAGAGTTGGAGTTCAATTATGCTTGTTGGTCGCTTCCAACTCAGGATATTCTATGATTCTATAATGAACAGGTCTCAAGCCTGCAATAAGAAGGTCTGAAGAAATGTAAAATGTAGTGAAAGATCAGGACTTCAGGTGAAGTGTCTTTGGCATTGTTCTGAGATTTAACTTTTCTAACAATGCGTAAACCAAATAGTGATTAAAGTAAAAACAGATTAATATATTCAGAAAATTGTGTTGTGCAAATAGTTCTTGCTTTAATCTTTACTTTTAAGTTAATATTCTAAAATGGTAAGATAAAACAACTTCTGTTTTACTCATTGGATGCCCAAAAATATATGGAATCATAGAATTACAGAATATTCTGGGTTGGAAGGGAACTATCAGGATCATGAAGTCCAACTTCTGGCCCTGCACAAGACACACCAAGAGTCACACATTTGCCTGAGTGTGTTGTCCAAATACTTGAACTCTGTCAGTCTTGGCGCTATGACAGCTTCCCTGGGCAGCCTGTTCCAGTGCCCAACCGCCCTCTGGGTGAAGAGCTGATATCCAAGATAAATGTCCCTTAACTCAGCTTCATGCCATTTCATATATCAGTTGATGTGATGTGATCAGTTCTGTCACTGGTCACAAGA
>VRYO01001463.1:78657646-78669180 GCA_009812075.1 Sialia sialis | reverse complement strand
GAAATTACTGTAATTTTGCCTACAGAGAAAAGGGTATGTAGTTATCAAGTAACTGTGTAATATTGCCCTTTTAGATAATCTTCACTAAAGATTACCTGCCACCTGTATCCGGTTTAAGTAATCTTATCAACTTATTCTTTTGGCTTTTTACCTTGACAATTCAAACATTTGTGACAGTTTTTTATAGCATTTTCTGGTAAAATCATTATTTCTTCAATATTTGAGCACCTGATCTAGTTTCTGCCTATTTCTTTTTATTCCTCTTATCTGCCCAGATCCCTGCATTAGAAAGGAATTTATGAAAACTGTAATGTGAAATTTTTATAGAGTAGTAGCATTATTTAAATCTGAAAAAGTGCAACAATTGTATTTGTGCTGTCAATTTCTTAGTATCACATAATAATGTCTAACAAGTTGAACTCTCTCTGACATTCAACATATAGAGTTGAAGAACAATTTCTGTCTCTACAATATTGTACATGAAATATTTTTGTAATAGATTTTCAGCATGTTTTCATAATGATGCCTTCAGATGTAATGTTTGCCATAATAATGTAAAGTTTGTAATTTGGGGGAGACATATACTGATGGGGTTTTTTTTCAGTATTGAACATTAGGATGATGGTTTCTCAGCTAGGTTTTCTTCATCCAATTCATTTGCAAATGAAAAAAAAAAATAAAAAATATTAAAAATTCAGTATAAGATGTTGATTTCACTGAGCACATCTTAAAGTCAAAGCCGTGCATACAATCCGATTGCTTTTATCAACTTGCTTTCTATTAAGAATGATGAAAAATAGGCTATTAAAATATCAGCTGAAAGAGACAAAAAGTGGATCCAGATATACTTATGAATCATTACAGCTTTATTGTAAGTGGAAATAGAGTTGAAATACCCTAGGAAAAAAATATTCTGTTTTATTTCCTAGTTAACTAGATTAACAATAAAATTAGAAATAGCATATATTTCTATTAGCATTAGAATCAGCTACAGACTTGTCACAGATATTAGTCTTCTTTCCTGCTCATTACTTTCAAATTCTTTTATTAAAATATGATTCTTGAAATCAGAAGATTCCAGAGGCAAGTATTTAAGTAACTATGTTCATAGAATTTTTCATGAAAGTCAACTGGACTTGGATCCTTGCATTTTTTTTTTTTGTATTTTCAAATATGTTCATTTATCTCTCTAATACAGAGGGTAATAGTAAAGAACAGAAGGGATTTTAGGGTATGCTTTTTGTGCCTTCTTCTCAGGGGTATTTGTACTTGGACCAACCTTAGTCAGAAAGTGATAAGGAGATGAATTATTTCACACCTACTGCCCAGTGTAAAGCTAAAGCTGATGACATTTGACTTCCAAAGTCACTGTTGTGTGTGATGTGGCCCTGCACTCCTGAGGATGGCTGTACACCTATCTGCCCGTGGGAAGGAGCTGATTAATTGTTTTGTTCTGCTTATGTGTGTGATATTTGCTTTCCCTATTAAACTCTATCCCAGCCCCAAGTTTTGTACTTTCACCCTTCCAATTCTCTCCCCAGTACCACCTGGGGAGGAGTGAGCAAGCAGTTGCCTGGAGCTTAGCTGCTAACTGAGTGTATCACATTTGTTTTTCAGAATCAGACTGTGTTTTCTTATATTTAGTATTTCTCCTGGAAAACCTTGTTTGCTCATTATGCACAGCCTTATTGAGAAGCAGTGATTGCTGTAACTGTAACAATAATCGTAAGAAAGTCAAACAGCACCCACTTTAGCCTTGCACGATCCAAAGTTACACAGCACTTTCTTGCCCATCATGAAGAAATTACTTTAATAGCTTGGATTCTGTTATGGTGAATTGATAAATGTGGATTTTAACTCTCCACATTGATATCTGTGACTACCATACCTGTATACAGATCTAACAATGCTCAACAGTGCAATTATTTATTTATTTATTTACTTACTTAGATGGGGTCAATTGCAATTTTAGTTAATTGGTTACTTTCATCTGAATCTGAAATATTGTAAATTAAAGGTCCTTACTCCAGAGTTTTTGGTCAGTAGAACAAGTTCCTTTCTTCAATTTGATTCCCATTTTTGGTGCATCAGGGAGAGACTCTACACTCTGGGCAGCAATTCAAGCTGGGTAACAAAATAAATCTAGTTCTATCAGGGCACTTAAAGGTAAAGTGAACTGATATTTTGTGAAATGGTGGAAGAAAAAAATCTACCAGCACATAATGATTGATTTTTGCCTTCGGAGAAACAGATGGATCAGCTACATTATGAAAGAATGTGAAGCATAAATACAATGATTTTAACTATGTTATCATCTAACCTCTTTGTATTTAAAACTCTGAGAATATTTCCTCATCAGGTGCAGGCTTATTAGAAAAAATATCAATAAATAAAAGGAGTAATGGGTTGTACATCATAAAATTTGAAAGGCAAGATATTCTCATGATGTACACCACCATTACTAAAAGTGTTCAGATTACTGTAAGTGTTCATATTGGAATAATTTGTTAAGAATTTCTGAATTCTCCAGAAAATTATCTGCCTTCTGAACTATTCCATATTATTATATTTTTTGCAAATATTATGTAGCTATCTAGTTTGCTAAATCTTTTTCATCTTTCTGTTACTACTTGCTGTTTGGTTGCATTGTTCAGAGAAGTAATATTAAAGACTCTCATGTGGCTGCAGCTGCAGCTTCATCAGATCTTCAGAGTCTTCCAGTTAGCAGACTTCTTTGGCATTGGATCCTGTGCAAGAATTATTCTTTCTACTACAGTAATGAAGAACATTCATTCCTCTTTAAGTTATGCATCATTCGCTTATATCTCTGCCAGGTTGTCTGAACTTATGTTTCACAGAGGAGAAAAAGAAAGGACTGAAAATTATTCTCTTAATAAGCATGGCAAACACAAGTAAGTGAATTTTATTGTAGCATTGCCTTTTGTTTGATATTGCATCATCAAAGAACGATTAATTTATAGCTGAGGTAAAAAGCATCTATTAGGTGGCTCAAAGCTGAAGAAAATGTTCAAATCTGTAATGATAGAAATGTGAGCCATCCAGTTGACACTTGTCATTTTCTATGTCTTGTAGAACTACTCTTTCTTCATGGGAAATGGGAAAGGTGATAAAATGTTTTTCTAAAAACTGTATTTTCTCATCATCAAGCTTGAGCACAGAGATATTTATGTGTTTTCCCTCCAGCGTGTGTGTAGTTACATGTATATGTGTTTATACATGCGCATACACATGCATATGTACAAATCTGAGAGATCCTATCGATTCCTTTGGAGGTAATGTGAGTGTTCTAGGGCCGAGAACAGAAAAGTAACTCATCCTTTACTACACACACATTTGAAATACTATGTAATTGGGGTGTCTGTGATGTTTATTTGTCTTTCCCACAGTCTGTTCCTCATAACACTCTAAGCTGTTTAGTGTGTTGGCCATTTCCACAGGAACTAAAAAAAGGTCTCATGCATCTTGAAAATGAGCCATTAGATGCAAATTGCTGCTACCAGTGAGTAAAAAGCAGAAAGAACTCAGACAGTCAATATTTTCTTCAGGAGAAACTAGCCTCAGTTGGTTTCTTCACGCATTTTTTCATAAGAAGAACCTGCTTATATACTCTTCTACTGGAATACATCAGGTAAATCTTCGGGGAAAATGAATGCATCTGGAAGAAGTCTTCATTTATTCCACTGTCACAAGCACCTGGTCACATCTGACTTTCCTACCTTGAAAAAAATTCTGTGGGTGAACTTCTGTAACCAGTGAAGAAAAGATTGTGCTCAAATCATACTTCACTTTGTTTTAAATTATGTTGCTGTATTCCTTAGAACAAACTTTAAAACCCTTTGTTTTCATTGATCTTGTAGGTCATGGCATAGCATGGCTGCAGCATACATAGGGTCAAGGACAGTATACTAGCATTGCACATAAAAAAAATATTCCTTTCACCCTTGGATATAAAAAGTAAGAAGGTAGTAAGTATTTTTAAGTTTAATTCAAAGACTATCTCTTCGAACAAATAAGCTATTTTGTAACAAAGGACTGCTATATGAACGAGCTTAGCCCTTGACAGCTTATAAAACCCAATGTATAGAAAGTTGTAGCCAACAGCAACAGAGGCAATAGAAACCTCAAGTTATAGTCCCTCCTGCTATGAACTGAAGATAAGAATACCAGCATGACAAAATGTGCTAGACCAGGCACTGAAAAGTGTCTAAAAACTTTGGAAAAATTTCCACTTCTTTTCCGGTCAGTCATTGCTTTTCTTTCTTCTGTTCTCAGATGGATATGTATCCATTCTTAACACAGCTAGGTTACCGAAGTAATCAACCATACAGCAAAGGGCCTGTCACTTGTCAAATGTAAAGTCCTAAGAGAAACAAACCCAGACTGCAAGTGGTTATAGGCCTTTCTCCTACAACCTTAATTCCAGGCTCTCTTAAATTATTTTCTCCTGTTGTTACCTTCCTTCCTTTCTTATCAAATCAATAAATTGGCTTGCGCATTTAATAAAGTGGAGAATGTAACTTTTTCTGCTGACCTGAACTTGACTAAATAAGCTGTCTGGTCTATAATGCAGAACATTCCTCTTTCCTTTCAAACACTTCTTCCTGTATGCTCAGAATAGAAGGCTTTATCTTAAAACAAACAAACAAAGAAAAAATCCCACACAAACGAACCAAAGCTGAGGATTCTTTTTAACAGTTTATCTTTCTTTAAATCCTTTCTGCTCCTGTAGGGTTTAGTATTTCTTGTGCCTGTGCCCCCTGAGAGAGACACGAGCACATCGTGAGTTCTTTGCGACAAAAAGCCTCTTTACTCTTTCGAACAGACCGTTGATAACTTTCTAAATGCATCTCTTTGTGCTCCTGTGATTGGTCCAAGGTCTGGGGTCCTGCCCCTTTTTTGACCCTATTTGGCTTTCTACAGCCAGGGCAGAGACCCCTCAGGATGATCCCTGAATCTTCCCGAAACTTCCCTCTGGTGGGTCTGTCCCACCAGTGTACTTTTCCACATTTGTCACAGTTTATACTATAACATCCTCCGATACATATTTTACCATGATCTTTTTTTAATTTTTTTTTCTTTTGTCTTGTAGCTAACATTGTTTAGTGCTTTTATTTTTTATAAATCAATTTATTTATGAAACCTGCATTAGATGGATCTGAATTCTATTTCTTTTACTGTAGCAAATAATTTGTTGGCATGTGGCTACATCTAATACATAAATTAAAAATATTTAGAGTTCAGAAGAATTAGTGCTGGCCTAAGGAGATAAATACCTTTTCAAGTATCATGTGTGCCTCATTGCTGTGTTATATATTGAGCTATGACAGTATGCCACAACGCAATCATTAAGGGAAGAAGGAAGGAATTAATTTTTTACTACTTATTGAATAAAAATATCAAGGTAAAAACAGAAGATTATTTTAAGGAAAAGTGCAATATTCCATTTATCTATTAATTTTAAAAGTAATTTTTATCACTTCAGAACACTTTATTTCCAGAGGGAATAGGATATTGAGAGAAGGATATTTTACAGGAAAAGGCTTTACACATATCTACTCTTTGGAGTATAATAAAGCAGAGTGTTCTTCTTGTGTCTGCTTACTTGTGAAAGCATGAGAGAGGAGACTTTAGGAGACTGAGATTTCTGATCTGGAAATCCTCAGCTTTATGAGTATGCTTGGGTTTCTCTGCAGATGAAGAATGAATTGTGAAGCTCCTAAGCAAGCAATGCATTTGTTCTATTATTTTGTGGATTTTCATTGTTGAAGAAACACTAGAACTGGGTGAAAACCACAAAGCACAATAACCGAAAAGTGTTTCTTCTGAGTATTAAATTGTCTGAATTCAGGCATACCTACAAACTGTTCCCATGTAAAGCTTAATGCAATAAAAATCTTGTCATTTAAGCATTAATAAAATTGCAGTTAATATGAGGATGCTTTTATGAAAAAATTTTCTTAATTTGGGAAAGCAGAAATTGAAACACTGAAAACACTTAAATTGTAGTTAAATAAAAAGTTATTAGATATTAATATAAAAGTAATTAGAAAAAAACTGGTCCACGTATTTGCAACTGCTTGCTGCCTAGGTTCTGGCAGCTGCGGTTAGGAATATTTCAGACAGAAACTACTGGACATCTTTAGTACATACCTCAAATTCTACATCACATTTCAGTTTCTACCAGTCCAGTCTTATTGAATCACTCCAAATGTGTACACATGGTATCTTGTTATTTCTCTGCATGTTCTTCATGACACTAACAAAACTGCAGGCTGGGAAAAAAGAATCCATCCCATGGTAGTCCTGTGATATGATGTGCCCATGTTCTTTGAGTTAAATATAATTCTGAGCTGAAGCTACATGAAGTAAATAAGGCTGGAAGATAGACTAAGTAGTTTCAAATTGATGAGGCAAGGAGTTCAGTTGTAAAATATATGTTTTTTTGTGTTAAATCACACAAAAGTTTTCAATATTTGGGTGGAAGAGTATGGTTAAGGACTGCCTACATTTAGACTTAATTTAATATTAGCTTACAAATGGTGTTGAACAGCTGCCAATGGATTCTCCCACTGAGAAATGTCACAAAGCAACTGACTGTGTTGTTTTGTTTCTTTTATGTGGAAATCATTTATCACTGAAAAATTTCTCTGTGCGGCCCTAAAATTGAGGAAATCACACTGGGTTTTTTTTTGGTTTTTTTTCCTTAGTTATAATTTGAAATAATGAGATTAACAAGCTATATTTTGTCTGCATCTCCACCATGGTCAAGGCCTAGGTTGTCAGATTTTAGGAAATATTCTAGGCTCTCCTGCTAATTTCCTTTGTTAACAAAACTGAGCTGCGGACTCTTTAAAAATATAACTAGTATATATTGTTTTTTTCCAGGAAATAACATATGAGAGAACATAAGAATTGTCATGCTGGGATGAGTCAGTTCACCCATTATAGCCTTCAACCAAGAATATCTATTCTCATGTGTTTTACATGAATATGGACAAACATTATGCTTAAAGAAATGTCATGACAAAGGAAATACTCTCTACAGAGTAAAGACATCTTATGAAAACCTTCTGTGATTATTCCACATATTTGATAGATTGAAAAAGGGATTGATATTTCTGAAGGTTACAAAGTTGTACTCAAGTCAGCAGCACTCCAGCTGAGAATAAAGCATATGCTAATGAACTGTGCAGGTTGTAAACTAACATTTGTTGGATTAGCACCCCATTAACAGAGAGATTTCATAATCACTTTCACTTCAGTCTAGAAGAAACTGGTGAAAAATTTGACTTTGTTAGTATAAGTCTCAATTACTTTAATGAGAGAAAGGGTCATTAGCTGTTATACACATTTTTAAGGCCTATTAGGTACTTTCCCTTAGTTGTCTAATCCTTTGAAAAATGTAACATTCCTATATTCCTTACTAGCACACTTTGTGTTGCAGACGAAAAAATCTGAGTTGTTAGGTTAGTGAGAAACACTGGCAGTATTCTTTAGAAAATCTAAGTATACATATACATATACATATACATTTATCCATATAGATGTACCCACTGAAATTTAATCTTAGTTTTGAGTCACTTGGGAGTCATAGAAATGCAGAACAGAAAGAGATCATGAGAGGCTGGTATGTATGTATGATCCTGGTTTAAACAGAAATTATTTTCATCTTCCTGTTGAGATGCAGGAGGTTCATACAGCCCCACCTCTTAAGCCTGAGCAGGTTCCTCTTGATGGCATCCCTTCCCTCCAGCACACTGACTGCACCACACAGCTTGGTGTTGGCAAACTTGCTGAGGGTGAACTGTCTGTGTCAAAAATGTTAACCAGTGGTGTTCCCAAAACCGACACCTGAGGAACACCACTCAACAGTGTCCCTGCAGTTTAGAGAAAAGGATGTCATGTAGGACAGCGTCAAATACTTTGCATAAGTTCTGGTAGATTAAATAAGTTGCCCTTCTCTCATTCATCATTGCTGTAACCTCACCATCGATGGAAAATAAGTTTGTCAGACACAATTTACTGTTACAGCAGCCACAATGGCTGCCACCAATAATCTCCTCATTTTCTGTATGTCCTAGCATAGTTTCCAGGAGCATCTCCTCCATAATCTTGTTGGGCACCAAGGAGGAAAGGCCTGTAATTCCCTGGGTCTTCCCTATTTCTCTTATTAAAAATGTGCATTACCTTTCCCCTTATTCAGTCACTGGGAATTTCACCAGACTGCCATGTCTTTTCAAATATGATGGATGGTGGCTTAGTCATTTCCTCAGGCAACTCCTTTAGGACCTTTGGATGTATCTCATCAGGTCCCATGGACCTGTATACCTTCACATTCCTGAGATAGTTTTGTACCAGATCTCCCACTACAGCTGCTGATTCTTTATTCTCCCAGCTCTCTCTTTTTCATTGCAATTATCAATACTTTCATAAATTAGGAGGAGTAGTAGTAATAGTAATAATAATAGTAATAGTATTTGTAGTAGTAGTATCATATGTATTTTGTTTCAGCTATTAAACTCTTTTCCTCTCAACCATGAGGTTCACTTTTTTTCTTTCTCTTATTCTCCTTCCCACCTGGGGGGAAGCTGCGCAGTGGAGTAAGTGACAGACTGACTGGTACAGAGTTGCAGGCTGGGGCTAAGCCATGATAACTATCAACTTTCACAACATATTTTTCTTACTTGTTTAAAAATTTCTGGTGGTGGAGATATTATAGTCTTTCAAGGCATTTCATTGAAGTGTGTAATTACATTTACCATTAGTCTTTTTTTTCCTTCCTGATTAGGACATTAACCTGCATTATTCCCTTTCAAATCCATTATTGTCATTCTATTGACAGTGAACACAGAGATCAGATTATATGCTTCTGTTTTATGGCTGTCTTTTATGTATTTAGAGATTTAACCTTTCTCCTCCAACTTCTCTAGATAGACTACTTCAGCTTTCATTCGGGATGTCTGATCAATCCCACTGTTTTTCTTCAAACTCCTTATAATTCATCTGCATATTTAAAATATTTATGCCTGACACTTTACCACATTCACATGAGTGGAAATCCATACAGACATGTTTTCCTCTGCAGAAATGTGTTTCTATTGCAAGAAAAAACATAATTCCAGAAGTATGAATTAAGCAGTTTGGTTCATACCTCCTTTCAGAGATTGAAATATTTTAGTTTATTGTTTAAAATAATATGTTACATATAATATATAAATTTTTTAGTATCAAAATTTAATCTCATTTGGTTTTAATCATGTTTTGGAGAATATCTTGAACCTTTGAGTACTTCCAATCCACAGAGAGCTCACTTGGTCCTCTGGGAGTCGAGCAGATCATAACAGCTCCTTAGTTCATGATTTCCTTTTTCCCCCCTCATTTCACAGTTCTGAAATTTTCCATATTCACAATGAGTAGAACAAAGAAATCCTCTTCTCGCTACAAAAAGACAACACAAAGTGAGTTGCAGCTTCTGGATGAAAGATGGATTCTTGTAATATGTCACCAAATGTGCAATTAAAAGCACAACATTAAGCGGCAGAAGGACAGATGGGTAGTAAGAATATCAGGGATATGAATTTATGTTCCTTTGTTGCCAGGATCATTATGGAGCCTGGAGTTTACTCCCTCCTTGTGGAGCACTAATTCATCTCTTCGTCAGTGATGTCTCACCCTTACTCAAGGCAGAGTAGATTAGCTATAGGTGGAAATTCTTTACTGTAGCATGTAAATCTGGTCTAGCAGAAGTTTCCCTATTCATCGCTACAGGAGTTGGAACAAGATCCCTTCCAATTTTAACTATTTTATGATTCTTTGATTTTACCTCTGCTTCATTTGTAAACCTCACTGCTATCCAACCTATCTACCAGGTTCTTACCTGTATGATTTTTGTGAAGCCCTTCATGCTGATCTCAGCTCTTCACCTGTGCATTTGGATCTTCTGGGTCATGCCACTGACAATTCCCTTAATGGAGCTGATCCTCTGCTTAAACTACTTTGATAGGGAAATCAAAGGGTAAATAAGCATATCCTACTCTTTCATAAGGGAAAACAGCTGTTCATTCCCTCCTTTCCACTCCTAGATCAAATATATCCCAAATTAATTTTTCAGTGTTTATTCATTTTGTTGGGTTTAGTCCTGGTGAGGGCAGTGTAGAGGAAGAAAGAGGAGAGTGGTCTAGAGTGTAATCATGTTTTTGCTGTAGTAACTGTTCCAGTTTGCGTAACTTAGCTAGAAAAGCTTAGAAACATGCCAAAGTGCTTCATCTGCTAACTAGACAAACTGAATAGCTGCTGATAAAGCTGTATTGGGTGACTTATTTCATTTTAAAGCAAGCCATCTAACAGGATTTATATATTCCCCTTCTGGTAGCTGAGATAATCTGACTTCAATGAGGGTGAGAAGCTTATGCATATGAATAAGAAACATTTGTTTATTTAAAATGTGATTGACAGAAGGTCAGAAGACAGATCTGATGTGATTTGGATCATCTGTTGTTTTCTAACATCATCTAAAGACACCTCTCAGATTGTCCCAAGGTCTGCAATACTAAAGCTGTAAGGACCCCAGATCTGATAATGAAAAGATTGCAACAGCATGAAATAGTAACATTTCCTTGCATTTTTAGAAGCCCATAAACACTTTATAATTCTTCATAGGACTTTTCTGACCAAAGTTAGGAAGGGATGCGTTTGTGTGTGCATATGTAGATAAGCAAACATCACACAAAAAACTTCTGGTTTAATATCATGGAGAGTAAAAGACAATAGGAGCTTTTACAATGACCAGAAGTTTTGCTACCTCGATTTTTTCTTTCAAGTGAACAAGATTCAAGTTCATCATAAGCACAAACAGAAATTATTTGACTTTCTACAGATAAAACACTTAAAATTTCTACTTTCTAAGATTGGAAATATGCTTAATCCTTTAAATGTGTCTGTAGGATTAAATGGAAAGACGATAGTCCTAGGGTGACTTTATGATGCTGAATTTTATCGCCATTCATCTGTTTAGGCCAGAAATAAGTTTTGCACCTTTAAAAGTAGATCTGAGAATGAAATGGGGGAGAAGAAAAAGTGGTGGAATATCTGAGGTGGTTGTTTACAAACACAGAGACAAGAGCTTCAGCTTTCCTTCTCTGGACTGTGCTGTCTGCAGCACATATGGACAGCGGGAGAGAGCTCACCTTTGCTTTTAGCTAGGTTTTTTTTAGCTAGCTGAGGCAGAGAAGTACCCTGGACTGTGGGTTTTCTTTTTCTTGGAACCGATCAGCCCTGTTTTGGATTGAAAACCCATGCCCGTGTGGCACACTGGAGTCAGGACGTGGCTTTGTCCATGACTAAGTGAGCTGAGCTTCACCTCGCAAAAAGGACTCTGAATTTCTCTTCTGAACAGTAAGAGGTTCTATTGTATAATATTATTCATTTTTCCATGTTTGTGAATATTTTTCTTGTCCAATAAACAGGTTATTTTTCCATTTTTCTCCAAGGAAATCTTTTCCTGAACCAACTGG
>VRYO01001463.1:78586192-78656518 GCA_009812075.1 Sialia sialis | reverse complement strand
GCGGCTTATATTCGGGTGCGGCTTATATATGGACAAATCCCGTGGTCTTCCCAGCTACCCGGAAGTGCGGCTTATATTCAGGTGCAGTTTATAATCGTGAAACTACTGTAATCTAAAACAAACAAGGAAAAATATATACAATTTTGCTGTAAGCACCAGTAAATTCAGCGACAACTATTTGAAAATATTACTTAGGAAATTTAATAATTATAATTTTGCTTTATTTAATTCTATTTCCTGCTGTACTTTTCTGAACATTAAATATTCACACATAGAAATGCAATTTTAATACTGAGATAATTTATCTAGAGAGGAGATAAACATTTGGATTATTTCCTTCAGATTATACCTTCATTATTTCAAAGCCAATGCTTTCCTTCTTCTGAGAAAAAAAACCTACTGCAGCTTTCCAAGGCTCCCAAGGTCCACAGGTCTGAGTGGTCATAGGCCAAGCTCACTCTTGTGCCACAGCAAGTCTGTGACTGCCTAAGTCCAACATTTGCCAAATATGAAGCGTGTTACTGAGCAGCACTCCCACTACATTCCCATTACTGTAGTGCTCTTTATCACTGATACATAAAATGATAAAATTGCATCCAGTGAAGTAAAACTCTTTGTAACCATTGCAGTGCTTTAGGCTAGAATGGGTCTGCTCACCGTCTGTATGAATAAAAAAACACAAAATCTTTGCCAGATTACAGCACGAACAGCAAAATAGACTGTCCTTGCCAAAGAAAGCAGTGACAAATTTCCTAGGACCAGCTTGAAACTCCTATACCAGTGACAAAGTACAGTAATTTCACGATTATAAGCCGCACCTGAATGTAAGCTGCACTTCCGGGTAGCTGGGAAGACCACGGGATTTGTCCATATATAAGCCGCACCCGAATATAAGCCGCATTATTTTTTTATTTTTTTTTTTTAACTCTGCACGGCAGAGGGGACGGGGCGCTCCAGCCCGGCCCCACACAACCCAGCTTCCCAGCAGCACCCCGTTCCTGGCGGTCCCACGCTGCCGCTGGCTGCCGGTGGCATGGGGACCGCTCCGCACATTTGCAGCCCCCGTTCCTGGTGATCCCACGCTGCCGCCGGCTGCCAGCGGCACGGGGGAAGCCCCGCCCACTTGCCACTCTGCTTGGCCGGCTCTCACTTCCGGGTTGGCTGGGATTTGTTCATAGATAAGCTGCATCTGAATATAAGCCGCCCCACTGGGGTAGGCTGGATTCTTCAATGAAAAAGGTGCGGCTTATATTCGTGAAATTACTGTACATAAATCACAGGATCTGTTTAATGGCAGTGATGGAAATTATGCAGATGAGTGCTTTCCTTTAGAAAAGACACCCAGAAAATTATTCAAAAAACCTCGAACCAAAACCTAGTGTCCCAGTGATAAGATGACGTATGTATGATAAAGTGCAGAAATGTAGAACACACTGTAAAAAAACCACCATCAACATGAGTGTTAAAAAAATTTTTCTCAAATCTTTACCCATTTAATTCTCAATAATAGTAAGCACAAAAAAATCCTGAAAATAGATGCAAGTGTGGCTCACCAAAGAGAATTAATTGCAGATCATCAGTGGCTTTTTTGTGGAACCATTTGCTGGGCAGCCATTGGTGCAGGACATAATATTCAAGAATTAATTTATTATGCGATTGTAATTACCTTAAACTCTATTCAGCAATGACAGTCAACTTTTTTTTTACACAAATACAACCTGTGTTCTTCTTATCAAGCAATTTGTAAATATAAACCTATTAGAGGAACTACTTCAGTTCTTGTGGTTTATTCAGTTACTTTTATGCTCTTCATTTTGACATCAGTTAGAAGTAGTGAAAGCAGCATGTCACAGTTCAGATGACAGTTAACAATGGTAAAACAGTTAAACTGCCTCAAGATGACTCTTTTGAGATACAGACTGTCCTTGATGTTCATGTCTAGTAGTGCGCTACCACTGAAAAAGGTGATGGATGATATGTGGTAGCTGGCATTATAGTGCATTGAATTATTTTCCCTTGCTGTGGCTGACTCTGAAGAGTTTTATACTTTTGATGTGCTACACTGAAATGAAGGGAAAAACTATCAATCATTAAAAATGTTTCGCATTTTAAGATACTTACAGAGTGGAAAAACACTGGGATTGATCAAATAATTTATACTCAATCAACCAGTAAAGAAATTTAGCTTTTTTTTTTCTTTCTTCCTTGCGATGTGTCCATAAAAAGGTTGCAAATTCTTTAAATGTGTATGTGAGTATCATGGATAAGTATTTGCTCAAATCTGTGTGGAATACAAATCATACCATTTTGTAAGTGTTCGGTGTACACTCTGTTAAATGAAAATTATGCTAGTGTCTCAGTAAATGATCACAAGCCAGGTTCTTTTTCTTCTCTTCAGCTGAAGGAATATGTTGCTTTTAAGAGAATGGGAAACTTGGAGATACTGAGATTTTTGGTCACTACTTCCCAAGTAATTTATTGTTTCTTTTGTCGTATTTGCTGCTGAGATTGCTATCTCAGAATTTGAGATTAATTTAGGTTTCATCTGTTTTTGAAAAAAAAGAAACTAGATAAGAAACATGAAAACAGAGATTTTTGAAGTTTTGAAAGAGAAATTAAGACACTCATAACATTTACAGTTTAATCTCTTCTGTTCTGAAGCATGCTGCTATTTGAAAATGAGAGTTTGTTCTATCTGAGCAGATGGACTCCAGAGTTAAAAAAATCTAGGAATTTTTCAGAAGCACAAGGTGGTTTTTTTTTCCACTGCACTTGATGCTGTGTGAAACAGCTCTTTTCAACACTTGAACTGTTCAGTAGAAGTTTATATATGCCACTTTTTAGTTGGAGAAAATAAGCCACTACTGAAATACATCACCAAATCCAGTTGTGATTGATCTTTGTTCAAGAGCGGTATTATGTTTGTAGCAAGATATTAAACTCACTAGCTATGTTCACTGTTTTGCTGTAAGGAAAGAAGAAGAGAGAGTGACCTAGATCATGGATTGATACAATGAGCAAAACATTGCTCAGTATCAGTAGGGCCCAATGTAAAGAATCAGAATCTCTAAGTCCATTGATCTACAGCATCATGTCTGAAAATGTTCATATGTCTATTTCTATTCCCTTGAGAGAAACAAAAATTGGCTGAAGTGGGCAAAATTTAAACCAGTAGCAGTTCTATTTAAATTTCAAACAAGGGATCACTAATTAAATCAGCTTATAGGCTTCCCATATTCTTGTAACACTGGAAGAAGCATAAAGAAGAAAAACCAGAATATTACAGGATACTTGCCTGCCTCTTTTAAAATCTGATCTAATTCCAATGAAAGCCACAAAGGATCCATTCTGTTCAGTGCATATATTGGTCTTTCCAGTTTAAAGGTAGGCCTAGACAGTCGACAAAAATCTCTGTACAGAACATGTGTTTTTCAGAAAGTGTAAACAGCAAGCAGTGCTCATACCACTACCCAGGTAGAACAAATGTTTTAGTGTGTTAATGATTTACACAGATCATAATAACTACAGAAGAAGCTGCAAACACAAAAATCCTTTTGTATATCTGTCCCCTGACAATGTATGGCAGGCATGGTGGGTTAGTCTCTTCATCCTACTGTATGTAGTCATCTTGCACCTGATTTACTGGATTAAGCCATTAGAAGTTCTCAATGCTTCAAATGCAGATGTATCTGTGTGTACCTTTGTATTATCAGTCCCAAACAACATTTGTCATTTTGTGAGGGCATATGATTTTATCCTACAAATGCACTTAGTATTAGCTGACATAAAAGGACTGCGAAGATTTCTAAAGCCAAAGTACATCTTGCAAAAATTAAAAACATATAACTATACCACTTATTTCAAATCAGCATTTGAGTATGTATTTCTTCTGTTTGATACAGCCATCTAGAAAATATTTTTGTAGTCTTCACAAAATAGGATAACAAGTGCCAATGCAAAATTCAATTATATGTTCTAAAGTATCATTAAAAATCCAGTTCTTGAACGTCATGCTTACATGGTGGCAGAGAGGCAGGTGGATGGCAAATATGGAAACATAGCTCAATATACCTCACCATCTAATTGTAAAGTCATGGGAGAAGAAAAAATATTTTTTAAGCGGTTACACAGGTGTTGCTTTAACGTAGGATTTCTCTGCATACTGAAGTTAAAGTATGCTTTGGGATATTTGGCAAGGTCCTTGGTTCCTTGGTCAATTCTTAAGGCGAGGATTTAAAGAATAGTGGGAGGATTAGAAGTGCTTTTCCTAAGAAATACACATTCATTTTTCTGAAATCCATTTATACTTTTTTTGTTGTTGTTTTTTTCCCTACAGTCTTAAGCCGTGAATTTGAGCTTCTTAAGATGTTGTTTAGCATAACACTTATGCTGCTATATAGGGGTCTCTGTTCCTTTATGTCATCCTATATCAAAACTAATCATAGGGGAAAGGAATCTGGAGAAGGACAAGAGAAGTTGTTATTTATTTGGCAGGGTCATTATTGGTGAGTATTTTCCACTGAAAGAAGAAAAAGCTAGAGGAGTTGATGCTTCTGAGAGAAATACCAGATGCCTCCTGAAACTCTTTCATATATATTGACTGAGCTGACGTCACTCAGAGTGTAGTCTACAAGTTGGATGCAGATTTCTCACAAAGGCACTGTCATTTTTTCCTTATACTTTCAGTAAGTTGAAGTAATATACTTTAAATCAACAGCAGTATTTACCACGATAGACGTGGAATGCACCAAAATGCACCAGATTTGCTCAAAATACCAAAATCTTGTCTGGATGTTAAATAAATGTTCCAGTTTCCACAAAATTTTCTCAACAGAATAAAATAAACACAAATAAAATAAAAAGAAGAATGCTAACTGATAGACATGCTACTCTACTGGAACATATTTCTTTTGTGCCTGGTTTATATATGTATTTTAAGCAGTATGTATTGATTTCTGAGATATTTATATATTTTTAGTATAATAAAGTAATTTTGCATGGCTTGACTATACACATACTTCTAAGAGAACTTTGTCTCTTTCAGAAATCAGTATTCACCTCCATTTCACTGATGTTAATCAATATATTTCCTAGGTATCCTTGTACAAAAATATTCATCTACAGTGATAAAAATAACATTAAGGTTGTAGATGCTAGCAAATAGTATGCTTTTAGTGATGAAGTGTATTACTTAAATTATGTTACTTCATTAACACTTCTTATGGCCTCTTCTATGAAGTTACTTACTTTAATATATAAGGTGATTCAAAACTTTGAAGTGGATAAGTAGGGTTTAATTGTACAGGGAAACTTCTCAATAAAAATAAATTCACTTCCAAAGTATTTAGTTATTACAATCCAATAAATGTTGATAGAAATCAGCTGTGCAAAGGACTTCTGAAAACTTGATGGGTTTTTTCCTTTTTATTAAAATATTTTAAGATAAATGAAAACACTGACAGTAATCCACAATATTTTTTCAGTGTTCATAAACAAGTCACCTTCTTCTCACCTGTTCTTGTCTAGTGACAAAATAGCTATAGTGTATGCAAGAATTCAATAAAGGAGTACCAGAGGAAGAAATTGGTCTGTAAATCTCATTAATTCGGTGATTAGCACAAAGAGAAATTATTCACATGCTGAAGCACAACATTATTCTCTTTCAGAAGGACAGGAAGGGTGAGCTGCTGTTTGGTATGCAGTATGTTAAATCCATTTCAGTAAACCAAGTGTGTAACATTACTCAAAATTTCTTTTGTGGAAAAGAGCAACAGCATGCTGACATTATTCAGCTTTTATCTTGTTCAGCTCACAGACATTGACACATAAAGAATCCCATCTTTCATCTCTTTGTTACATTAAAAATAATAATAAAAGTTATTATTCCAGCAATAAGCTTAAGTTCTTTCTTGCAAAATATAATTTGAAATGGGCAAAGATTTATTGTGTCAGTAAGACCAGTAGTCAGAAGCCTCCTTTGTATTGTTTCTAGAGAATTTATTAGAAAAGTGTAAGAATGTTAGAGGCATGAATCCTTGAAAATACAGCTTAAATCAAAATGGTGGTGTGGAGTCTTAATTGCCAGTATTCTGATAGAAGGTTTTGTCTTACTTTTTCTTTATTCAAACTTCTGCAATTTCAAAGAACCTTGAGCCAACATTCCAAGGAATACATAAATCTCAGCAAAATGCTTCCTGCAATGCTGTAGAGCTAATCGACTGGTGGTCTAGAAAGAGTATTTCGTTGGGCTGTCCACAAGATGTCAACAGAGCTTCTCTCAAACTTATTATTTTTGCAACTGAGCAAAAGGTGAGAATGAGTTATGAAAATAAGAAGTGTTATGGGCAAAAGCCATCAATAGCAATTGTCAAATTTTTCCTAGTTGCTATACCATCAGAAATGGACCACAATTTCAGCCTAAATACTGGCCAGAACCTGAGGCAGATTCCTCAGGGACAAATGAAGCAGAGCAGACTGGGACCTGTATCTTCAGACAGCAACAATCAGGCATTCTAGGAGCAGACAACTGTTTTGGGAAGGACTGCTGCAATTGTTAAAGCCATAACTCTCAGATGGAGAGCCATATGGAGCCCAGGGAAATCATGGCAGTGTAATTTTGATTGGTGATGGCAATACCCTTGTTAGAGTAGCAGAGGCTGCAGCCATGGGGTTACCTGAGGGAACTGCCATGGAAATATACGCATGAGCCGAGGAAACAGCTGCACCAGCACAGGAGCAGGATCCAAGGTAGAGCTCTGACAGCTACCAAAGGTTTGACATGTACCATGTTTGACGAATGGAGTGCTGAGTACACAGAAAATTCAGTTACGCCTCATTTCTTAGCACGCTTCAGTGGCAATGGCAACAGCTTGATGGTGGATCTCACACAGTTGCAAAACTTGCTTACTGTAGCATGGTTTTAAAAAGAAAATTGTCCTCTTACTAATGATTAAGGGTGTTTGAGTGTTGGGGTTAATATAAAACAGATCCAATGTGAATGTGTTGTGTCCATCACCAAACACTATCAAAATTAGGAGAAAAGTGTATCTGATGAGGAATTTCTGGATATTTCAGACCGTATGTGGAAAAGTACTTATAGTACACTTCTGTAAGAGACCTGAATTCAAACAAGAGGGTGGAAGTGTTTGAGACTGCAAAGTAATTGAAGCAATAAACAAATAAGAAGCTGAGAATTTTCCCTCTGATGCTGATAGCTAGAGAACAAATACCTGAAGAAAAACTCTTACAGGAAAGTTTTTTGTCTGACCCTTCTTCCCACTCATCTTCTTCACACTAAAGATGTCTGTGATTTTGCTTGCAAACTACAACATTAAATCTGCATTCATATTTTACTAGGGAAATGTTTGATTTTAATATAGAAGTCTTTAATTCCCACAGAGAGCAATTCTTTTACAAGAATTGGGCAATGTACTATAGGCCATGACACAGATAGCAAAGTTGTGCTGATGGACTTATTATTGTTTTGAATTCTTGTTTGCTATAGAATAGACAATTGTCAAAGTGAAATAACCTCTTTCCTAGGAATGGAAATAACAGGCGGGGAAGTGACAAAAAATCCTTTTAAGAGAGGAGCAAATTGAGATTTTACAAAGAAATGCACTTATATAGAAGTTAAGCTTTCTAAGAAGCTGTATGGGACTTTTATCTTAGAAACTGAAGAGCAGGGATAACAGATCTCAATGGGGAGCAGGGTACCAGGGGCAATCAGACACATATGCAAGAAGATTAGGAGGCATGGAATAAATTTCTAAACAGATATTCAGTATTGTTGCAAAAAATAAGGAGTTGAAAGTTACAGGAGCTATCCATAGGTACTTATGAACATGAACTTGATAAAGGGTGCAAATTCCTTGGGAGAAATTGATATTTGGATTAATTCACTAGCTTCTGGTATTATATATAATATATGGACTACAGACAGGAAATTAACAAAGAGACTCTCACCAAAGTGTAAGTTAGTAAATATATTCAAATCTCTCTTTGTGCTGTAGTGTTGTCTGTATACAAGACTAGGCTGATAGAGCAGACAATGAATCTGGATTTTAGGAAGAGTGCTTCAAGAAACTTGATTCACTGTGAAACACAAATTTTTTAAGGACAAAAGGGAAATACTGCTTATATCTAGGACCAAGAAGTTGCTCTTATTCCTGTTTGGGTTTTGTCAATCTAAGAATTGAAACTGTCTAATTACTACAGAAAAAGCTTAATTAACCATAAAACTAATTTTTGTTGTGTGGTTGTTTGGTTTTGGTTTTGGTTTTTGCCAGGCTACACATCCTATCATCAATGATTTCAAGGCAATGTTCACATGGGTATGGAATTTTATATGACGTAAATGTTAATTAGGATGCAGGTATGATTTGCATGGAAGATCTCACTCAGAAGAGTACCTGAGAGCTTGAGAACAGCCAGGGCTGTGATCCAGGCGAAACCCTTTTCTAACAGCAGTTGATGTTACGTGCAGCAAAAGAGACAGTAATCAGTACAAGTAAGCTGATGGTGTTCTAGTTTTGGAAGTTTTTTTCAATTTCCTGGTCCCCATTGGGTAACACCATTACAGAGAGCAAAAGCAAGTTGGTGCAGGTGCCAATCTCATGAAATCCCCTGAATCAGGGGTATTATTGGTACATACAACTTCAGAATAGACAGTGTTTCTGCAGTGTGCTTCTAAGAGTTTTGACAAGATGTTGGTCTTCATCATATCATATCAGGCACTGAGGACAGGAGAGAAGGCATTGCTTTCCCATTGTATACAATCTTAATTCACCCATATCTTGAGTTTTGGTCTCTGTATCTCAGAATTCTGCATTTGTTTATTTTTAATAATATTTAATGAGATCTTACAACTTGGTGCTTTCACCCACTTATCTCTTCCTTGAGATTTATGCCTCCTCAGCTACAACCTGAGCACACAAAGATTTCAGCTGGCATTTGGTATACATAAAAGGTGAGAGCCTGAGAGAAAAAATTACAAGTATAGCAGAAATAAAAAAACTACTGAAGTCAATCATATGCAGCAAACTTCCAGACTTCCAAACATGATGGAATAAAAAATTTCTGGAGATACAATATTAGTAGTCCTATTATTGTATTTGAACAGTTGTATAGAAAACTAGAATCAATCTCCGGTGGAGGAATATGACCCCTCTTTGGAAAAAAAAAGTCTAATAATAAGTTCTACCTGTCCATCAACTGCTTGGCTGAATATCAAAGAGACTCTCCAGTATGTTCATCTCTCTCTTTTACTGGAGAGACAAATCCTAGTATTCCAGATGAGCCAGGGATGAGCAGAGGGGACGGAACAACTCCCTTGGCCTGCCGGCAGCACTCCTCCCTATGCAGACTGAGTTGTGGTTGGTTTTCTTTGCTACAAGCATGCATTGTTAACACTAGTTTGGAATCTAATAGGACCCACAGGTTTCTCTCTGCCAAGGTGATCTCCAGCCGGTTGTCTCCCAGTGCTTACCGGTGCCTAGGTTATTCTTCTTCAGATGAGGATATTGAAATGATATGCCCATGCATGTACTCATGGAAGAACTAAATTGATTGGATTCTTGCACACTACTTGACAAAAACTCTACAGTAAAATGTGGTTATACATTAAAAAGTGGATTTCATCCTATAAGAAAACATATAAATAATCCCTCTACAATTGTGATTAAAAAACAAAACAAAACATAAAACAGAGACCCTGCCGGTTATTCATTCAATCAGAAGTTTATTTGTGAAATTTGTTTATTTTGGAGCCAAACCCAGTAATTCCTAGAATGATTGCAAGCTCACTAAATACCCCGTCACTAATGGGTTGACTTCAATAAATGAGTTAGGATGGCAGCATTAAATCCTTTTGGGAACTCAGCAGTTAAGCCAGTATATGCAATTTACTAGACCAAAGTACTTCATCCAAATCCTATCGGTAAGAAGCATTTCCCCTGTTTCACTTAAGACTTCTAGACAATTCTCTTGAATTCTAAGAGGGTCCCAAAATCTTATTTTTTCCCTGAAAATCTGGGTCACCTAACCCACAGTACTTTGCTGAAGTATAGGATGAAGAGTGCTTTCTAGATTTCCCTAAGTAACCTTTCCAGCAGTAAGTTTAATATGCCTTAGAGCATGAGCTAAAAAAAATGGCAAAAATTTAGCTTCATAATTTTTTCTCCATGAGTATTTTTTACAATAAGACTCATATAATAGATAATTTCACTGCCATAATTGTTAAATTTACCTTTATCAGTCTAATAGGATGATTTTTTTTCACTCTAAATGGCATGTAGGCATATAGAAGTCTTGAACTGGTAGGAGATAGAATTCTTTGAAGATCATGTAAGTGTTATTAATTAAATGACATGACAATCAGCAGTGTTCTAATTAATTTTATATTTGTTTTATTTTTTTTTAATCATTATCAACTAGTTTGACCCATATTGTCTACCTAGAAATTGGTCACAATAAAACATGATGCAGAAAACAGTAAGAACGATGATGCTGCAAAATGTATCAGTTTGTAATTGGAATGACTCTGTCAAATCTGTAAAAGACTCTGTTAACATGGAATTCTAATTCTGTTAAAATATCATCAAATTTAAATATAGAGTTAATGCATGAGCTTCCCTTCATAAAATGTTGAAATTAATTTCCTCTTATTTTTCTGTTATGCTGTAAAAAAATAATGGATTTAGGATGTTGCACAATGTGCTAATGTTGGGAATCCAGATTGTATTTTTTAATTATTAAAAAAGCAGCAATGGATTTAGGCCAGGACTCTGTATCTCTTGGACTTTAGCAAAACCTGGAATAAGCCACATCAAGTGGACATAACTAACGTTTACAAATGGTGACAATTCACACCACATTTAACTTATTTTGCCCAGTTATTTTAATGTGACAGATAGCAAAGGAGGCTTAACCATGGCTTTTTAAACAGCTTTCCTATTATTCAGGCTCCCTGGGCTTGGATAACAGTTTATTCCAGACCAGTCCGGCTTCCTTTGCTTGATCATGCAGCAAAGTCGTAATAATCCTATTGGTAACATTACAGGCTGTTGCTATGGAAATTAATGTATTATCTCAGAAAAATGACAGATGGGTTGAAGAGGGAACAAGCCCATACTTAAACACTGATCCTTACATGACTAACTAATCCCTAAACGGATGTCACTTAGAGAACGGCTAATTTCAAAGACTTTACTGAAACCATGTGACTAAAAGGAACAGCAGAGGACAGAGGCAATGCTTAGTATTTTGCTTCAAAATAGTTGCATTATCTCTCTTTCATTTCCACTTGTTTATATTGCTTTTCTCTTAACATGTTCCAGACTACCTGTAATAGATCAGAAACCATCAGGAAATAGCAGGAAATAGAAGGATTGTGTGTGCAGCTTAAAATCAATAGCTTGTCCTCATCTTCCCCTCTGTGAGTGAACTATGTCATTAAAAAAAAAAGAAACAGAGAAGACAGCATCAGTGCAATAGTTATCATTTGCTGATAAAACTCCAATTAAAAAAAAAACCAGAAGGGCAATGTGCCACTATTCTGCTGTCACACAAAGGGATATTGTGCATATTTCAAGTCTTTAATCACTGAAACTTACTCTTCCTCTTATTTTAAATAGAAACATTTGGGCTTTTTGCCCATATCAGTGTAAATCAGGTTAAATTAAGGAGAGTGAAGCATATAGCAAGTGGAATTTGTACAAGAAGGCCAAAGCAAGAGTGTAGGTTACAAACTCCTCTGGGACACATATGCTAACAATGAACTGGATCAGGGTAGTTGAAGAAAGTAACATCGACTTTTAAAGGAGAAAAGGATGACTATGGTCAACAACATTGACAAGTGATTGTCAATTTTTACTTAATACAGAAAATATTTTTTTTTTTGAGAAAACAGAAGAAAAAATACAACCCTATGACTTGTTTTCTCTTAAGCAATAGTAAATGTCACCATTTTGATAATGTTTTCTTCAGAATATTTCATTGCTTTTTATGTATCACATAACAACACATTCTTCTTAGTGGTGATTTTTTTAATGTTTCTGGCTATGAATAATGATGTTGCAACAACTGTCTAAAATATACTATTGTTAAATACTTAGAGAGCAGAAAGACCTGGCTGTGCTTCTGGCAAAATACTGAGTATTAAAATTATCTTCTCATAATGCTCTGAGTAGCAGCAAGAATAACTAGATATGAAAATGTATAAATATGAGTCATATCAGGAGATAACACATCATTTCAGAATTATAACAAAATATGTATCAAAACAGGGATTTAATTTAAAATCCCTAGAATGCAAAGCCAAGACCTCAAATATGTCATAATTTTGTTCAAAAAGAAGAAGTTATTCCCTAAGGAAAAGTTATTATTTGAATTACTCAGAGAAAAAAAATTACTACAACTATGAAAGTTACATGTATATTTTACAGATTATATTCTTTCATATAGTAATACTTGCAGTGACCCTCTATTTGACTTAAAATTCAATGGAAGTAGGCAAGAAAAACCCCCAAAACCCACGCTCCAGAAAAAAACTGAGTATTAACCAGAAGCAAGATTAGAAAACATGGGCTGCGCCAGACATTTGTTGTGCAGCCACACATATCATGCTTTTGGATACCTTTGGATGTTTATTTTGTTGGCATGTTCATTTGTTTGTTTGGGGGATGGTGTGTTGGAGTTTTCTTGTTTGTCTGGTTTTGGTTTTAGTTTTATTTTCATGTCAGGTTAATCAGGTAAATATAGGAGATGTTAAATTCTGCAGTTTTATTTAAACACTGGCCAGGGCCACAAGGGAATATAAGAGAATGAGTCCCAATGGACGATTGTTGTTTCTGCTAGGTGAAAGTCAAAAGTCACAGACAGTTCAGAGCCATTAGAAATACAAAATAATGTTGCAATTGAGTAAAAAGCAAAGCTGAAATCTGAGAAGAGAATAATGGGAAAGGTAGCACAAACTGGATCTGGATTGTCTTTGTGCTACCTCTAAAAATAAATAATTTCTCTAATTGTTTTTCCTATATAAAGGTTGGAGGGTTGTTATGTGGGTCAAGAATAGCATTAGTAATAGTACTTTGATCAGACTTTGATCAGACTCTGTTTCAAAAGGAATGATGATACTTCATCTTGTCAAGGTAGATTTAGAAATCAAGTATTTGAGACACCATTGGTTGTTTATATACTTTTCTTCCAGGGTACTAGCAAGCAGGTCATTTAAATATGAAAAAACATTTTTGATAAGTTAACTTCTAAGAAGCAGAGGATCGACAGATATGTTGACAGAAGGAAACAAAGAGAGGCAAGAGGAATTTAGTATCAAAGTATTTATTATGCAGGAGGTAGAGTGGAGACTTCTGCAACTCATAAGCTAAAGCTGCCCTGTATTTATGAACAGCATTGCCTGGATATCTTTCAAACTGTTACAGGAATGCAAAAAAGATCTCATGCCTCAGCCTTACTTCCAGGATACCAAGGGAGCCCTGCAAATTTTCTAACCCGAATCATCTTACAAGCAAATAGCAAACAAAATGTGCTAATGTATTTAATTCAAACTTTTTTTTTGTTGATTCTAACTGCATTATCAATGAATTTGTACTTTAAAATTTTAAAGCCAAATATTCTATAATTATGTCTGCAGTGTGGCATTTTGAAATTGTGCCATGATTCATATCAATTCATGGAGGTTTAGGTCAGAAAAGCAACATGATTTTTTCTTACTAGGACTCACAGCAGAAGAGTTGAAGATCTTCATGACTTATCCTAATTCACAAGGTAATTATGGTAAAATGTCTTATTCCGAAGTTCCAGTAGAACCATTTCAGAACAAAACATTGAAATGAACAGACATGCAGCAGAAAAAAAAAAAAACATAAACCAAAGTCCAACCAAAAAAGCCATCCCAAAACAACCAGAAGTAAAATACTATTAATCTCCAAAGTCTAAAAAAATCTCAAATAAAGAACTGTCAGATTACAGCTTGCCATGAATAAACCATTATTTAAGGGGATTAGATTATATATGATAGTAAAAAGGTCTATAGACCAAAAATATTGATTTCTGTACTGAACAAGCTGGTAGAAGCCATGTAGGAATGGCTACATAGATCTCTATGTACCTTGGTATAGAACATTGTGAAGAGGATTCAACAGAGACTTCACTGAAGAAAGCCTTGAATCAAAATCCCTTGAAGTTTTATGACATCTTTTGGATAAGATTTATGGGAATGATACTTAGGTTTCCAATAAACTTTTATAAGTTAAGTTCTTAAAGATAATTGATCATCATTGCCAGAGGATGGTAGATTTGTCGCACAAAGGTTTCAGGAAGAAAGAGAGAAAAATAGAAAATCTAACATACAAAGAAATATAAGTACTTTGCAGTAGAGATTTCCCACAGAGCTCTTCAGGTACCTGTGCTGTGTACAATACTATTCAAACTACTAATAAATAATGTGGGAAAGGGGAAATAGGGAGGTAACAACAGCATATTTAGAGTACATAATTAGAACTGACTACAAGGATACTCAGAAGAATCAATGTGAAGGAGTGATAGGAGTCAAGACACAGAATTGGTAAATGAAAAGAAATGCTCATGATGGGAAAAACAGTCACAATTATACATATACATATACAGTGATAAGCTTGAAAGAAGTATTAACGCATCATATATTCAGGAAAGAGGTCTTAGTCTCATTATGGATTATTTGGAAATAAAAAAAAAACAAATAAACTATTTTTTTATGTTGTAATTCCAATCTTTGCTGGATCTGTTTCTTGTATATTGGCTCTAGCTTTAGCCATCTTCCTCTCAAAATCATGCAGAAGATCCAGAAGGTGTAAACTAACAGAACAGATCTGATATATGGAGAGTTTCTATTTGATAAAAATTAAATATTCCCTGGTTTAATTATCTTTAGTTTAGATAAACTCTGAAGAAAGTAAGATATACACAACATATAGGAAGCCGAATGTCTTGCAAAAAATGAATAAGCAAAGTTTATTCTCAATTTTTCATCAGATTTAATAGTACATCTGCTGTAGAATCAGCAAAAAGCTCTTACGAGAAACTGTTTTGCACATATGATCATCACTTTTGGAATTCATTGTTACAAGAAGTAAGCATGAAGAGTTCAAAAATTGTTAAGCAAATTCATTAAAGTGCTCGTGTATTAAACATGATTCTGTGGCTGCAGCATCAGGAGTACTGAACTGAACTCCCCTCAGGTGTGGGAAGTCTCAGGGCCACCATCAACCAGGTACATGAGCTGGGACAGAAGTATTCACTGCTTCCCACACTCCTAATCATTTATCACAAGCCACAGAGAGAGGCAGAAGACCTTTACCCTGGCCTAGTATGGTAGTTTTTACATAAGGGGCAAGCTGTGGGAAAGTTTTGCTAGAGTTGTATATAAGTCCTGATCTCAAATACACAGCAGTCAACAGCAGGAATCCCATCAGTGCCAGAGGCTGTGACCCAGACCTACCCCTTCCTCTCCAGCCTTGAACTGCCATCACCTGCCTGGAGGCACAGGAGGAGCAGCAGCCCTGTGCATCATTCAGTTTAGCTGAAGACATTGGGAAAGGCTTCCACAAGGTTATTCTAGCGGCTGAATTCCACGCAATAGGATAAGTCTCCTTCCCAGCAGCTCTCAGCACACATGGGATGTTAATGTTGAGGGGAGCAACCTTCAGGACGCATCTTTCCTCTGTGCACTCTCTAAGCACTGTGTATTTTCAGCACCTGTGAAGAGAGCAAAAGTTAAAGAAAGCTTCAGAATTTAAATTTTAGCAGCATGGAGCAGGTTATTTTTTCTGTCAGAACATTTTCTAGCTGGCTTTCTGACACTCATCAGTTTTGTCCTTTGTGCCTGCTTCATCTAAGGTATTTACATTACAGATGTCTCACGAAGACATTAAGTGTATTTCTTTCAAGCAGGCTGAGGAGCACAGATTTGTAAGCCTTTACTACAGTACTTACTCGTAAGAGTAAAGATATTACAGAAAAAAACCCGATACTATATTGATCTAAACTCTTTTTCCCCTATCTCTGACTTCCGGCTAGCTCTCAGTCAGAGATGGGGTGAGGGGATCATGGAAAGCAGACAAAAGGAGGCTCAGATCCCCTGGCTCTGTTCCAAGGTTTATTCTTGAAGGTTTGCCCAAGGGAAAAGAGACTGGTCACATGGTACACAGGGGTTACATAGCTCTACAGGAGAAGGGGGGTGGTCAGGGGTCAAGTGATAGGATCTTCTTTCGGCTGGTAGGGGGTGATCAGGTCCACAGGTCAAGGAAAGCAAGCATATGTTGGTCAGTGAAATGCAACACTATATTTGAAAAGGCAAACTGTTGGTTTAATTTAACCCCATCTGCTTTAAGTATCTCTAATAAACATCTTACTATAATATCTGAGTGTTAGTAAGTGCAAATTAGGTATCGCTTAGAGAGATGAACTCTTTCACTACAAACACCAGTGTAAAGGGCTCCCTGGCTTTTAAACATTTTGTGTAAAAGATTTTTTTTAAAATCATACTCATTGATCACAACTTTAAACTCTTATCATCAAACTGAAAGCTCAAGCTTCTTTCTATTGCAAAGCCTAAGATCCCTGAAATTTGCTATAATAGAATTGGTATAGCTTCAAGATAAATTGTTTAATAATTTAGAAATAAAAATCAAAGTTTTCCCTCTACACACTCTGTAAGCAGCTCGCAGCTTCTAACCCATCAGAATGTCATTCTTCTTTTATGGGACAGAGCACTGTGTAGCTATGCCTTGAAGCAAAGGCAGTGTCCTACATTGTTAGCTGTGCCACCACACCAATCTCTTCTGTACAAATGAGTAGACAAGGACTGAAAGCTACTTTTGAAAATAGTTGAAGGCTATACAAGGGATTTTGTAAAATACCTCGAGATATGAAATTATTTTTCTTCTTGGAGAGTCAAAAACTGGATTATACCTGTTCTGCAATTAAGGCTTCCATATACTGAGGCTTTGTAAGCTATTTGCTTGAGGAACACTTTCTGCTGCTTGGACTCTTCCCCAGGACTTTGGGGGTTTTCGGGCAAGCATGTTCCACCTGTGTGCTTTGAGCATTACATCTTCTCCAGCCAAACACAGAGAGAACTAGAAAGCATTTGAGTATAGAAATATCAGGATTTGCAGTCAGCAGATGCAGAGCTGAGCCTGGATGCCACAGTTCCAGCACTCATTCTCCTCTCTTGCTCATAGCCTCCCCTGTGTCTGCTCATGCATGGCCAAGGCGTGGTCCCCAGCCACAGATGTCTTGAGCTTTCCATTGTTCATTCACAAGCAGACACGTTGCTCTGCATCCCCTTTTTCTCCTCCACTCACCCCCTCTGCATGTTGTGACATCTACTTTCTTTTTGATCATCAGGAATATGGTAACCTTGGCAGAAATCACTTTAATCATAATTTTCCTTTAAAAAAATGCTTCACTGAAACTTCAAACAGACGATTTATGAGACATTTCTGACAAAGTCAATACAGACATCTTTTCAAAATTTCTTTTCTTTGAAAAAAAAAATAAAGCATCAAAATAATGTATAAAAGCACTCATGTTTATCTGGGTGGTTTGCATATTCAAGTTCACTTCAGAAAAAAAATGCTCTCATCCTTTAATTTCCTTCAAATATGGAAAGATCTGAGTTTAGGTTCTTTAAAAACAGCAGGATGAGTGCCAAATACAAAAAGTGGAATCTTATTTAGCAAACAATTTAACAATCATAATGACTAATAAATACTGACTATGTTTTATGGAATTTATTGTTAGCTTTTTTTTATTTTTCAGGAGTTTACACTCTTGGAAAAGGAGAAACATTTATGGTTTCAAACCAATCTTCTGAGAATAGGACAGCTGTTTAATTTTTTTCTTATGTTTATTTACATCAGAATAGTTTTGTCAATGCCCACACCCAGAGTTAAAATATCTCAAAATTTTCAGTTTCATTCTTTTGCCATGGAGGGTCAGTTCCCAATGGTGGATTTTTTTCTCTCCTCATATTTTTCTTTGCCTTCGATTTTCATTGTTACTTATCTACATAAGCAGCCCTGGTAGTTTTTGGGGTTTTTTGATGTTAGAGCCGTTTCCATGTTGCTAAGAAAGTTCAGAAACATTTAAAAGTATCACCAATTTCTTCAGAACAATCTCACACACACACAAAAAATTCTTTTTGTTGCCAGGTTTTCAATCTTTGCTTTCATAGATTTAAATGCAGTTGAGTATTCCTCGTTCTACTTTTATGTCATTCAGAAAAATGGAAACACTTTGATTGATTTCTAAAGAGATTTTGTACCAAAAGGTAAAGTCATTCAGAGACAAGAAAATATGGACAATAAATTTCCATTATTGATCTAAACAGCCTATAGTCACTGTGAAAATCCCTTATTTCCTAATAATGGAGTTATTGCCTAGGAATTTAGTTTATAGAAGTCCTATGAATCATAAACTGTGAGGATTCCCTCCTTAAAACATCCCATTTACATGTATGTAGTGTTAAAAATATCATGGGGGAAAGGAAACAGCAATATTTGCATGCAAAGTTTCAGAATTTAATTTGTAATATTCTGGATGCAGCTGATAATTTTGAACCTAGATTCAGCTGGCTCCACACATGGATTCAAACACAAAAACAGGATGTGAGAAAGGCAATTTGAAATGCTTCCTTCTTTGGAAAACATATGTATATCTTCAGGCATTATGGTCAGTTAATTTAATCTGTTGTTCAAGTGCAATAACTACAAAATGGCTCCTCCTGCACCGCAGTATTTGCGTCTATTAACTAATAGGGATGCTTACAACAGAACAATTGATTCCTTTTTCCAACAAAGCATGCATTATATCTTCACTCAGAAATTCAGTTTAATTATTCTAGAGTTATAATTTGTATGGCCTTTCAACATTTTTTAGTGTTTTTGCATCTAGTTATGAGTTTGTAATTAATATTATACATTTGGCTTTACACATTTCTTCAAAAGCTGCTTCCCCACTTGTTTTGGTGGAATTGTTATGCAAACAATGAAAACTGAAGTTGTTTGGCCTACATGAAAAGAAAGGAAAACACATCTGAAGAATTGAGGTGATGTGAGTTAATGAACATAAATTTCTTTATCCCATCTTGGTAATAGCAGACCAATAAAAATGTTGCACTACTTTTTATTAAAACTATAAGCTGGCACAATAATACTACGGTTTCTGATTTGGTAAGGCCAGTTATGATGACTGTACCAACAGATTTGGGCAGAAAATTTCTTGAAAACCTGAAGCTATACCATTAAAAGAGTTAGCGATACAGAAAGAGAAAATTATTATTTCAATCAGATCAGATTCGATTGTAGCACTGAACTCCTGGACTTTTGGTGTTAGAAGAGTGTATTACATCTCTGACATGCATACCAGTTCTGTTTTGTTTCTAACATATCTTGTTATTCATACATTTAAAATACCATCAACCATATAATCTCTCATTTTTCACTTGGGGATTTAGTCCTTCCACACAATATCTCTGAAATATATATTAGGTTTTTTTGGTAGAGTTTAATTTTATATGAAAGCCTTATGAAAAAAGCATAAACTGTCTCGAAGTCCTTGCTTTTGGACTTTTTTTTTGGGATTAAGTTAATTCCATTTTTGATATAGAGATGTGTCATTCCAGTTTTATTTAAGATACTTCAGAACACAAAAATGTAAGAGAACAACTTATGAACTGTCATTTGCTGTCATGTTCTTGAAGCACATGAAATGCTTGACTTGAGAACACTCATTTTCCTCATGAAGTTAAATGGAATGAGTTTCATTGACCGTTAATGGGATACACTCAGGAATTTTCAACTTCAATGCCTGTTTTCCATAAATTCAGATTGTGGGTATTTAGTACTATCAGTCACCAAATATAGGTCAAACATAGTTGCTGTCCCATTATTGCACACCTAATGTAATGCATCTTAGAACAAAATTAAAATCCACTGATTTCTATGTTTTTATATAGCTACTGTCTCTAACTAAATTTATTAGACAAATTAATAAAAAACAAGTAGTTGTCAATTTTCTATTCATCATTTACACTCTAAACAAAACATAGAAGGAAACCACTATCAGTTTTTTTAATGGATGGAATACACAGAAAAATTTTAAAATAAGACAGTCAAACATTGTTTGTATTAAGACACTTTCCTACTACCCTGAGGAATATGACATTTAATGGTAATGGACACAAAAACACTTATATTTGTTCTTATAAAGCTGTAGAACAAAACTGAGCACTGAATAAGAAAGGAGAACTTCATTAACAAGCAGGAGGGTCTTAAACAACCTGAAAAAGTTGTTATTTCTACCTCCCATGAGAACTGAATTTCAGTGTATTTGAAATCCCAGTCTACGAACATGACAAAACTGTCTGTTATTACTGAAACCAACAGACCTTTTTCTTGAGTTTTTGTAATTCCCTTTAGTGCTACTGCAGTGGGAAAAAGACTTTTTCTTGCCTTAAGGCAATAGCTGTCATAAAGGAATCCTCAGAGAATGTATGGCTGCCTTACCCAATAGCACAGAGAAGAGATAGGTCAATAGGATTTGCCTGTAAGCACCTGACAGGGAATCCTCTTTCTCCAACACTAATACTACCTTATCCTTTCCCCTCTGCCACTTTGAGATTGCTGGATGGGAAACAAGAAAGTGGAGAGTTTTGCTTCTAGACACTTAGATGTTCAGTCTCTCTGAATTATTATTGCTGATCAAGATGCTAATTTCACATCTTAGCTCTGATTTGCACCAGTATGTGACTCATCCCAGAACAGGGTGAGAGTTTTAAAATTTCCTGTTTAAATTTTGTTGCTGTTCAGGATCTCTTTCCTTCTTTATCACTTTCAGTTAAAATAGCATTATTCCCTCCATCTAACAGTTTTTTTCACTTCCTTTTAGCCATTTTTCTTTAACAGCTATCAAATCTTTCTCCTTTCTTACTTCAGGCACTGACAATAACTTTCTTTATAATTTGCTTATTTCTAAAAGGTGAAAAATGTAGCATTATTTAAGTAAATATATAGGCTTTTTGACATATTATTGCTTCCATGAAATGTAGCATCAACATATTATTGAAAGCCTGTTTTGATACTCTTTTGAACGCCTCAAAGAAACAATTCACCAAGTCCTTAACACCAGAAATGAGTGAATTTATTCATGTAAAGAAAACCCTTGTCACTTCAAGAAACTTTTCAGCAAACAAGAAGCCAATAAGATTCATGATAGCAGTCAATTTACATGAAGATTTCTCTTTGCAAATGGAAGAGTGAAACAATAAAGAAAGCTATTGAGTGAAAGGAAGAAGACTATTTGTTCCTGGGTACAGAAGAGGAACTGGTTGTGTAAGCTAGAACACAATTAAACGAGTCTGGTGTTACTTTTTCCAAATTAATAATGGAGATTAAAGGAATAACTGACAAAACTTCCTCATGTAATATAAGAGGATCTTTGTTTTTTCAAAGAGAGTTTTGTGCCACCATGGAAGACTTAAACAATTTCTTATGACAGAAAGAATGTGTGCCAAGAGCATACAGGCCAGGAAACTGAATATTGCTGTAATAAGTACATGACTTCATTTAGGGAGAGTAGCAAACTGCCTCAGTTACTCAGTTGAATATAAATCTCTAGTCATATAAAGGTTTGGAAGTAGTAGTGGTAATAACAAGGAACAAGTGAAAAAGTACTCATATTGACTATCTTGAAAAAATTAGTATATATAAATACATGCCTAAATGATTATACAAATCCAAGTATAGACATTTCTGGCTGACCTTGGATGAAGGTATTTTCAAATGCTTGGATCATCATAACACTTATTTGGAACACATTTGCAGATTACTTGGAAGTAGGTTTACAAAACAACAGGTGCATTTACACAATAAAAGGAAACACATAACTTTTAAAAGGTGTACAGACAGTTTGGACTTTTTCTTTCAGATGCTAGAAAAGGATTAGGATGTGGTAAATCTGCCCGTAATACTGGTGATGAATAGTGTTGCATCCTGGTAATCCTGACCAGAAGTCTACATATAGTGTGTAATTGTTTTGACATCTGTAAGTCCAATCTTCTCTAGAAAATTATTTTTTAAATTTCTACAATTAAAAAAATCTCTTCCTCTTAACAGTCACTATTTTTAGGAGGAGTCATTATTAGTTCTGTTCCTTGTCTGTTGTGTTTCTATAGGAGAACTTCACAGGTTCTCAAGAGGTGCTTATTTAAAGCTTGTCCACTGTGATTGCTATTGATGATTTGGCAAGCATAGTTCTCAGGTAAACTCAGGGCCACCTCTTCAGTAATACCAGAATGATAGTTGAAGATATTAATGTAAGTGGAAATGTGATATACAGAAAGGAGCTTCTAAACGGAAGAATGCACCTAAAATCTATTGGCTAAAATAGGAAAACAAAAGCATTGACATCAATTGATGACAGATGTCTCTATTCCTCAGTCCCAAAACACTGCATAGGAAGACCATTGTTAAAGATAAAAGAAATGTTCATTTTTCTCAGTATTAGTGTCATTAGAATTACTCCTTTCAGGAACTGTCCAGGTTAATTGCAAATTGATACCAATAATCTGATATTTTATATCAGCTGAGGACTATGAATTTCATTGCAAATCTTGTTATGGTAACTCCAAAGACCAAAGTAGGTTTTTCATCTTGTCCCCTTATCTCCATCATATATCTTGTATTGTATGCATGTGTCCTTTGAATGAGGAACCTAAACTTAGTGGCTTCTGCTGCCAGGATTTGACAAACCTTTATTTCAGGCCTTCCAGCCATCCTTATAGCATAGTACATAATGAGAACACTTCTTCTAAAATAAAGCGTTATCAGAAAAATAGGTCCCATGTGAAGTATATGTTTGCATAGGTTCTTGTACTTTATGGTGATTGCACTCTGACACAGGGACAAAAATAATGTTTATTGCAATTTCCAACAAACATTATCTTAAACACATTGGCCCTAGCAGAAAAAAAATGTCATTTATGTATTTCTCAACAAGCTTAAAAAAAAAAAAAAAAAGGAAAACAGAAAAAAAAGTGCAATATGCAAGCAAGAAACATGCAAGGAAAGGTGATCCACTGAACAGAATTTCAGCAGCTGACAGTAATCCAACTATTGTAGTTTATAACATTGACATAAAAAGAACAGTGTGTATGCAGTCAGATCAATGATCATTAATCATAAAATGGAAGAATTTAAAGATTAAATAGCCCTGTAAAAACAGTCAGCTTGTCCTCTGCCCACACAGGCTCTCTGAAAAATGTATTTTAATGCATCTGAAAGAGTACAGAATATAGCTTTACTAATATGAACTCCACAGTTTCAGATTTTACAATACAAATCTATCTCTATATTGTTTTTGTCTGTATCTTTTGTAACCTTTTCTTAAACTAATATCTCCCAACAAGATGGTGTCAACATCTGTGTTAGCCATTTTTTTAGCTATTTTTGAATGTATTTACTTTCATTGATATGATAAGTGAAAAAAATAACATTCCAGGTTTTCGTTAATTTTTATTTCCTCAGTACTCTTTCAGAAACTATGAGGTTTTTCCCTTTCATTTACACCTATTTCTACTTTAATTTCTGCCTAAGATTTTTATTTATTAATATAAAGTGGAAAAAAAGACATATAATCACAGAATCATAGAATGGTTAGGGTTAGAAGGGACCTTTGGAGATAGTTGTTTTGACTCCTCTACCAAGGCAGGGTCAGGAGGTTTCCTGGAGCAGGAAGTCAGGGTTTGAATCTCTCCAGAACTCTCCTGAGCTGTTTGTATTGGTGAGGTGCTGTCTCAATCTGCTCTTCTCTAGATTAAATATACCCAGCTCCTTCAGCCTCTCCTTGCAAGAGAGATGCTCCAGAGCCCTGATCATCTACACTCTATAGTAGCTCCTCCTCTTTCTTGAACTGTGGGGATGGAATTGAACACAATACTCCAGATGCGGCATCACTAGGGCTGAGTAGAGGGACAGAATCACTTCCCTCAACCTGCTGGTCACACTCTTTGTGATGCACCCCAGGATAATATTAGCCCTCCTGGGCACAAGGGCATCGTGCTGGTCAACTTGCCATCCACCAAGACTCCCAGGTCTTTTTCCTTTTCATGATTAGTATTTAGTACTAAATTTGCACTTTGCCCACTATTGAGCATGGAGGTGGCATTATTGTGGAACAATATGCTATAACATAAAGATTTCACTCCTGAGGACAAAGGTTAGGTCAGTATCCATTTGCTTTATGGGAAGTTTCCCCAACTGTATCATTTCACAGTAAATCTGATCTGGATTTTATACAGCACATGATTATGCAGTAACTCTTGTAATCTTTCACAGTGGGATTTCCTTCTTACTGTATTGAACTACCAACAAATTTTATCACCTCATTATTCACACCAATTTTAAGATTACTCCCAAAACTGCTGAAAAGACTTTCTTTCATTTTGAAAAATATATTTTCACTCCTCACATCTGAGTCAAAGCTTCTAGCCAATTATTGATCTACTGAAGTAATTATATTTTTGTTTTCATGAAATAATATCAAATTGTATCGTGTCATATACTCCCAAAAAAAATCCTGATAGTTTTGATAGACAGACCTCACAGATACCCTGCCAACAATATTCATTTTATCCATGTTTATTGTTGTATGCAAAGAAATCCGGAAATATGTAAGGCATGACCCTTTTTAATAAACGTGCTTTTAGGCCTTGTGCCATTTATCCTGCCACTAAATGTCCACTATCAACATTCTTTATTGCAGCTTTTAATTAATTTACCAGGTACATTTGTGAGGTTTACTAAGTAATACTGTTCTATAAATCTATGTAATGCTTTCTTTAAAGTTGGTATGATATTTGACATATTTCAGTCCTTCGAACCAATGTTGTGTTTGTTGTAGCTTTATTGTTTGGGTTTTTAACTATGAAATTTCATAGCACAACTAGCACCTAATCTAGATTTCCTTTAAAGTTCTTGGATGCATACAGTATATGTGGGCAACCTCTTACAGTGGTTCAACTTGTTTCATAATCTCTTTGTAAATACTGTAAATACTCCCTTAATAAGAAAGAGTCGGGGGGAATAGGAAGGGGAAGGTGAAGGTGAAGCAGAAGGGGAAGGGCAATAATAGTTTTATTTGAAACTATGAACACTCTGCAATGCAGTAAGATGTCCAGTTCATCAAGATAAAACAAATAGCATAAAGCCATAACACAGATCAGGCTTTTGTATATATAGATAGAAAATCTGGGTTTTTTTGGTTTTTAAACATAATTGTTTAATCATTTGCTTTCAAGTGAAATTATGAGAAAGTTTCCTGCTTGTTTACTGTTTTCTAAAAGTCTGTAACTGTTTCCTCATGTCCAAGACTTCAGTAGATGTCAGCATATTAGAGCACTTGACCAGAATTTTCTATCCGACATCCAAGTGCTGTCCTTGGTAGATGTATCCCCAGAGCTCTTGTAATGAATTTCAATGCCATTGAGAATTTGCTAAGCCAGAAATACAACCTTATGAAGGCTATGTCATTATCCAACATTTAAAGTCACAAACCTTCATCTTCACCCCAGTTTCAGTACTCTGAACAGCATATTATCTGAACAGCATATACATTTGAATTAGTACTGTTAAACTTCAAAATGTCCTTCTGCTTTATTTTGTAGATATATTACCACAGTATGTAACAATACTGGTACACACTAATCATCTAATTAACCAGGACAGACACTTCAATTATAAATCCTACCTTTGCTTGAAGTGCATAATTGTGGGTTTTTTTAATGATGTGAAGTTGCTTTACACCTTTGACCCAATTTGAAGGTCCTAAACTAATTATTTTTCTTTGCTAATGAGTCAATATGGGCTGAATTGTCCTTCATTAATGGTTTAAGTCCTTGTATCAGCTAGTGTTTGATTATTGAAAGAGGGAAGTGAATATTTAGAATATAGGTTATGTGATGTTTACAGGCGTAACTTGAATTGGTTTTTGAGAGTTGCCTTGACTCCAGATTCAACTGTCATGGTAAAACCTTTTGCTTAGCTGTGAAAAACACAAGTGATGCAAAAATCACTACCATCAAACAGATACCCAACAAGTCTCCAAGCAATGGCTACTTTCAAAGACCTTCCTCCTTATTTTTGTTGTTGAAAATGATGTTGTGTAGCATGGAGTACCTCCTTAGTCAGTTCAGATCACCTGCCCCAGTTCTATCTCTCCAAGTCTCTTGCCCGCCAACATTCTACTAACTGAAGAGACAGAGGGAAAAATAGAAAAGGCATTAATGTTGTCAGCAATAGCCAAGATACTGGTGTGTTATCCACATTCTTTTGTTCACCTGCCTAAAACACAGCAGAATATAGGCTGCTGCAAAGAAAATTAACTCCTCAGATGTGCTCAGTGCAAATACCTGTGTTTGGCATAGCAGTGAATTGCATAAACATGTAGAAAAGAGCTCTCATCAGCCAAGAGGAAAGAATCTAGGCTATACTATGAGTCCTCAAAACTCTCAGCAGCAAACATGAACAAACATCTCTTTTATTTTGTAGTATGTAATGATCCAGTTCAATGTCACTTTATTTACTTGGAAAAGCAATATTTTGCCTGAGTACAAAAGATATTTTTTGCTACAGTCCTCTAAAGTTACTTAATTTTTTTCAAACGCCATAATCTATTATACAGATATTTTTTTTCCTGTCTTTTTGCTTCCTTTTCAGTCTCCATGAGATGCACAAACACCTCTGCATAGTAATATTTTGCAAGAGAACTGTTTGAATTAGAAGATGGATCTTGGGGACCTGTTTTAGTTCTAGAAGGAAGGCCTTTAAACTACAAGGCAACCATCCAAATGCATTATTTCCTATACCCAAAAATAGACTTAAAATACATATTCCAGAAAAAGATATCATAAATATACTACATATTACTAATGTTTGTTCCTAATGGTATTAATATTCTCATTTATATTTATAACTTTAAAAAATGGACCATCTGTCTCAATAGCTGTTGGAGACCAGATTACAGCAGCCATAATATGATTAATTTTCAATACAAATCACTACTGGTTAATTATAATGTGCAATCTCTACTGGAAATGGAGCAATTATTTCAATGGTACTTATAATTCTAGCAAGCCTGACAAATTCAATGGTTTTTTGGGGAGAGGGCACTGGTGAACTATGGACTTAAAACTAACTCTAATTAAAATATGGGGAAAAAGCAAACTCGCAATTCCTCACCAATTCTGCTTTTCATAAGCCAAGTTGGTTTTTATGCCAGTTGCTCAAAGATAGTGCAAATCATCTACTTTGTAAAAGAAAAATCTTTACAGGTAACTCTCAAATCTAGGTGTCCATTGTGATTTCTGCACTACATTTCTTCTTGTTAAGGAAGGTTTACATAAGTGCCCTACTGACACAATAAACACTGAGTTCTAATAATGCAATTTGAAAATTTTGTTCCTAGTTCCTCTTATCCATCACTACTATTTTTTCCACTTCTCAGATTTTTGACAGCTGGAAATTCAAATTATGTGCCTGACCCATGCCTAAGACACAAAAGTAAGTCTTGTCTGCATTTGACTTCTCTGCAGGTGAGACAAAAGCTATGGCTTCAAACCAGCTGAGTTCAGCATGTTTAGAAGAGAACAGTGTTAATTCAATTTTACCTTGGTTCAAGCCAGCATAATATACATGAAACACAGCCAGAATTATTTAAATTATGAACTAAAGAGTGTCTTCTCTGATTGAAAATGCAGGTAGTAACTGCATCTCTAATCTGTTTTCATGACTTGGATTAATAAGGAGAACAAAATGATAAAATGGAGACTAGGGGGATAGTTGCATGTCTCTTTATGTGATTTTTGTAGTTGGAAAGGGACAAATAGTGAAAAGAGAAAGAAAAAGAAAAAGAAAGAAAAATGAATGAATGGAAGCTGAGAGAAAATTGGTTTTGTGGTGACATTAGTAGCAAAAGAAATGGAAGAAAAGAGTAGTTAGAAAACCCTGAGTGAGTAGTTCATATTACTAGTGAGACCACTAGGATCAAGAAAATTAAAATGTCAGCTCAAAGGAGAATAGAGAGGATATTCTGTGCTCATTTATTTTAAGTCCAGTGAACTGCCATTGTTTTCTGCAGCTAAGTCTTTTTCGAAAAGTATATAAAACCTCCCTCATATATACAAAAGATACAAGGCATCACAAGATGCTCCCTCACCAAAAAGAGATTCTTCCACATTGGGGCACAAGGCATCATGAAGAGGTCTGGAATTTTCACTAGTTCGTTGCTATTTGGTAGTGTTTAATATAACTAGCTGAAGAGATGCCAAGCCCTGATGAACACCACTTATGACCAGCTGCCAACTGGATTTCGTTCAGTCACCACAACACTTTTGGCCTGGCTATCCAGTCAGACTTCTATGCAGAAAACTTTCTTTTTTTTCCTGAGTTCCAGTGAAAGGTCTCCATTAAACTACACCAGTCGTTCCCACTATCTTGTATTTTGGCACTTGGGGTTGGTCTGTTCCTGCACCTGTAGGATTTCCTTCTTGGGGAATCTCCAGCCTTCCTGGAGTCCTTTGCCCTTCAGGACTGCCTCCTAAGAGTCTCAGCTGGACTCCTAAACAGTCCAAAGTCTTCCTTCTGGAGGTCCATTGTAGCAGTTCTGCTGATCCCCACCTTAGTTCTGTGAGAATCAAAAACTTTATACATACTTGTTATGCTCAGGATGGCCTCCAAGTATGACCCACCACTCCTTCCTGTTCACAAACAACAACTCCAGCAGGGTGCTTCTTTACACTCCCCACCTGTGCTAGGAACTTATTTTCTACACAACGTTTCCTCTCTGATTTATTGTATTTCAATACTGTACTAGGAAGGCATAGATCTTTGAAAAAAAAACAAAACCAAAGCATATTATAGAGATTTTTGTAGAATTTGTTATACATACTAGATATGTGTATATTTAATGTCTAAATAAAACCATATGTATGGATTTATGTACATATCCTGTTTCAAATTCCTTTTTGGATGCATTATAGAAACTCAGAAGACATTAACGAAACACCAGGTGATAATACAGGATCGTCACCCACTTAAAGATGTCTGGATCCTTTGCTACCTTTAGACCACAGCAGAATTGTACAGCAGATATGTAAAGTAAGGATGGATGAACTCATAGACGAAATACTTATCACCTAAAGTGGTGCTTGCTTTCTGAAAATCATCTGTTCCTCAGCTGTCCCCACAAACATAGGAATGACTGTGGTTTAATCTCCCTCATATAAGGCCTGACAATACAGGAAACATCTAGGGAAATATTTAACAATTGCTTCTTCTTTAAATGGCCAAATGAAAGGAGATTGAAAAGAGCATTTATTGTTTTATTTTCTTAAATGGTTGAATCAGTTCTCTCATTCTAATTAAGCCACTGAATTTCTGGACAAATCATACTCTGTCCTGCTTCATTTTTTCTCTACTGGCATTCCAACTCAAAACCTTTTTCCTGTGGAATTTTATTCACTGAAAACTATCATGCCTTGCTGCATCAAAGGTACTAAATCTCCTTTGAAATTTATTGAATCAATTTGTACTCTGAAAGAGGTTTGGCTTTCCAAAATATTCTACATCATATCAGAACCCTTTTTTTGATTTTCTCTTCACTATGCTATTTCTAATCTTACTCCTTTTATGCCTCATAAGTTTCCTGACCTCCACTGCTTCATTTAACGTCAGGCAGTGTAGTGTTTAGTACATACAGTACAAGCTAGGCTTTTTTATTCGCATTTACAAAGGAGTTAAAGGGAAAGCTTTGTGAGGACATAACAATTTATTTTCCCTCTTATCATCTTGCCCTCCTCTGCTCATGCTTTAAAAAATGTTTGTTGAGGGATTTTTTGTGCTTTTTTCCTCGCTGAAGGAGGACACTTATTAACCAAAATGCTTTGAACGTTTTGCAAAATTTGTGTGATCGCTAAATTAGTCATTACTATGTCTTCAGATTATTATTGCTGTGGGACTGTTCCACATCAAAGTCCTATTATTTCAATGCTGTGTTAGTTTACCACAGTAAAATCACTCACACTGATACATTTTCACATTCTTTTCCTGATTTAATAGAATCAGAAAAAGTCTTCAGATTCTGAGAAATCAAAAACATTTGATGTCAGCTTTCACACCTGTACGTCTGTAGTGCTAACACTGACAATCCAAATGGCAAAAAAAGATCACAGCATCTGGCCTAATTTATAATACCAAATAAATCAGCATCACAAAGGAGATAATAACATTTTCTACCTTAAAATTGCAAGTTCTTGCTCTCTCAGAATCCATAAAGGGGAAGCTAAGCTGAGCTCTGGGGTGCTCTTCAGAGTTCTCTGATTCTGTGCAAGTGAACACAAAAACATAATCTAGACTTGATGTACATTCCAATTTTAAGGCTCATGTTCTCTATTATATGAATTTGAGATCTAAGCAGTCATCAGTCTTTAGCAGATACTGCTGTTAACATGAGATGTTCATATATACGTGTATATAAGAATAATGTAATTGTTTTCATGTTTCAACAACAAAAAGTTAGCGTTCACAAGAGCAACAGGAACATGAACAAGCGAATGCAATGTTTTTCACTAGTTTGGCGAAAGAAGTACTGTCCACTAGCTAAATATGAAAGGAGAAGCTAATGTTAAAGTGCAGTATATGTTTCCTGTTACCTGAGTTATTTATGTACAACTCATCTGAAGTTATTTCAGGCTAGTCCTATGTGCTTCTAGGAGGAAACTATTAACATTGACATTATTCAAATCAAAAAAACCTCCCTCTAAACTCTGTAGCTGCCAGGAGTCTAAGTTAAAGGTAGAATCAACTAAAAATGACATTTGTAGGGAAATTTGCAAAACCCTGGTAAGACTCTTTATATTTCGAAGTTTTCTTTCAGTGTAATACTTGTTTACAGCTATGAAGTTTTCTGCATAAAAATCCACTTGCATTGGATAAATTTAATGAGGCTAACAGGTATTTCACTGCTTCCATCACTATATACTCCAAAATTTATATTGTCACATGCCGAAAAAATAATTATGATTTATACAAAACTGCAACAGGTGTAATTTTAAAAGTGCACGCTTACTGACTGTATCAAAAATTATGTCATAGGGCTCATTCTCTCACTTCTTCTTTTTAGCATTAAAAGTGCATTTGCTAAAAAGAAAGATAAAGTGATACAATTTAGGCAAGTAAAAAGAGACTAAATATTAAGCAGTTTGTATTCTAGTGATACAACAGCATATTAAACTAATTGCATTGAGCTAAAATATGGACAAAAATCGAAGTCAGTCTCAGTGAGGGGAGGAATATACAATTAATAGCAACAGCAACAACCCAACCATGAATCCTCAGCTGAATAATTTCTTTCAAACCTAAGCAAAGGGATAACAAAAAATTTAGACCTGGTTTGTATATTTTAGCAGTAATCTTCAAGCTGATGGAGATGTCACAAAAATGTTATATTCATTTATTGAAATGACTGTAGTCATAAAAAACTAGTAAATTGAAGACCAAGAACTGAACATAAAAAAGTCTTGTTGCCTTCTAACCATGTGCAGACAAAAGCTAAATACTGCTAGCACTCCTCGGAGATATCTAAAAAAAATGTAAAAAATAGATGCCTAAATATTGATTGTTATTTTCAAATAATACAAAGTTGATATTTCAGGAATCTTGATTTTCATTTGGATGCTGACCAATTTTTTACCTTTAAAATTACTGAGATTATATACTGAAAATATTTGAGATGTCTGAGGAATGAAACAAACACATTTAGCTGAGTAGGTATACTATCCAACAAATAAAGAACTTCTGAATGGGATGACAAAGAATTATTTGTCTAATTAACTCAGGTCAAGAAAATATGTGGCATTTAACAATCTGAACAATCTTTCTAGAAGAACATATGCTTAGAGTCACAATAGGTAAAAATGAACCACATAAACTAGTGGCAAAAGCTTCAATAACCAGATGAGTTTCTCAAGAAATTTCGGTCTTAAATAAAGCTAAAAGGATATACTTTTTATATTGTCTTTTTCATGTATTGAAACATCTGATTTCATTTTTTCACTTGAGCTTCATACAAGGGATGCATTTGTCTCATTGAACATACATTGTATTAATAATTTTTAGATAATAGTCTGATCACTGCAATCTTTATTTTAATTCCAGATTTCTAAAATAGAAATTACTAGCTGAAGCACCAATATAATTCAACAAAAATGCAGAATCCTCTATTATCTAATCCTACACAAATTAAGAATGTATTCTGTCCTTTTCACTCTGAAAATCCTTGAAGTCTTAGCTATGTTACAGCTTGGAGATCATCTCTAATGAGTGCAACAGATTTCACAGCTATTAGAGTAACTGCATCTTCTGCTGTTTCCTGGTAAACTATCAAGAAAATGCTTCAATTTAATAAAAGATACATCATTTTATGGATATTAAAATTTTGTATGAGATTTGAAACCTCTCTACATTCCTTCAAAAAGATAGTCTGTTATTAGAATTAACTGGAACACAATCATGACAATGTGGGGTGTTTTGCCAAATTCTGCTCCTATTTACCTCCATGTAAAGGTACAGTACTTATGTCAAAGTGAATTTATTTAGATTTATATTTACAGAACATAAACTGTGCTTGGTATAATGTTAGGAAGTTTCTTCCAAAAGGAAGAATTGAATAGGAGAGACGGCACCTTTGCTAAATCCAGTCCAGATTGTTCCATTCTTGGGTACACACGGTATTGAAAATGGATAGTCAATAATTTCCCCCATACATAAATTTAACTCTTAGGAATTTCAGCTTCCATCAAACTGCTGAACCAAGTTAAATTGATTACTGTGCACTCTTCTGAACATCTTGATTTAGCAGATCCCATGTGCAATGAACTTGTAGTAAATGTTGAGCTCTATTCTACACTGTAACTGAACGGTAGCAATAAAAAAAAAAATTAGCTTGATTGTGTGAATATTAATTTGATTTACAACACTTAAAGAGATGCCTTCAAATAAACCTCAAAGAAAACAATTTTTTCAACTATTTTATTTTTGACCATGTCCAAATGACTTGCTTGTTAAAAAAGTGTGACTTATTATTATACAATATATAATACAAGAGGGCACACTTTGAAGAGAAGAAAATAAAATTCTGTGTTGGTATCTTCTCATATCCTTATTTTTTTGTGTCTCAGATATTTTAACACAATTTTCATCACTAGTTAGCATGATTGCTGCCTCACAAAGTTCTTACTGTGCCTCAAAATTGTCAGTGTTGTATTTTACTTTAATCATGCTGGGAAAACTGTAACTACTGTAAAAACACAATTAACACCAATATAAAAACTCATCATCTCATAGAGACTGAAACAATGCTTTTGGCATGAGTAAATGCATATAATAACTTGCTTCAAGATATATGATTATCCTGGCAGCAAGGTATGATTTGGTTCATCTGGAAGCATATTTTCAATTGCTGTTAACAGTGTTCATTAAGTTTTGAGGGGCTACACACCTAGAATACTAAGCAGGATTTTAGCGTATTATTAAGAGAAATTTTGACTTGAAAGGGCCAGACAATCCAGTTAAACATACAAACCTATTCTGTAAGGAATGATTATTTTCCTCTAGCAGATATAAACTGTATGTGTTTATGCAGCTGTGGAATCTTAAACGAATTTCAAAATTTAATAAAAAAAAGGAGCAAACAAACCAAAAAAACCCACTTATACTGATCTAGGTCAAATTTAGCCAAATCTCTAGAGTATTAAAAGGGAGGCAGTGATTACACTTTCCAGTCCTGATTAATTAATAGAGAAATTACTAGGCTATTAATGCAATTTAGAAATATAGAGAGAATCTTTATGAAACAGTTTTCAGAAAACCCTCAGAAGTCTATGCTGCAATGGTCAATAAAAATAATTCTTACAGTGTAATTTGCAAACTGTTATTTCCCTTCTGTATCTTCTCTTTTTGTATCAATGTACATCTCAATAGATACTTTCAGCAAAGAATTAGCAACTGCTGAGATAGGCAAGTGCTCTGACCAGGCGAATGGTTTTTTACCATATGGAGGTCAATGAACCTCTTGTTAAAAGTAGATTTTCTCTAACTTTTTACTCCTTTTGTCAGTATGTACCAGTATGCCTTTATTTCTTCTGTGGAAAATCTTTTGACCCATAAAAAGCAAGGCATGGTTCTACTGATAAGCAAGTCAGCTTTTAAAATAATATATTAGAGTGAGACAACTTCTCCAAAAGTTTGATGCAGTAAAGACTAAAGTGACAGATTCTTTTATCATAGTAGAATTCATCTTATTGATTACGAGAGAGATGAATTTTAATAAAACGTGAGCAACAAAATCATATACAAATACTAGCTTGACATTTGTGCTCAGCAAAAAAGAAAGATGTTATATTTCACAAATGAAAGGCAAATACAACACACTTCAACATATAAATATATTCGTGAATAAAAATAGTATCTATCACAGTGCCCATCGTGTTATGAAACTAACTGTGAAAAAAAATCAAACTGTGTGCATTACATGGTCACAGAAACTCCTCTTGCTTCTGCATCAAAGGAAGTCCGGCATCATTAGGATTTTTAAAGCAGTGTGTTTGAGTCCCAGTCAACCACAATTTTCTCTCCATGATGGCTTATGCAGAGATGCATTAAATTGAATTCTCTTTTCTAATTTTTGAACAGTTTTGGCTTTTGCCACATTTCTGGTTTTGTTTTCAGGGTTTTTTTGCCTTGAGATTGATTTTGACTATTTATTCAAAGAATAATAATGTGCTCTACACAAAATAATAGTCTGAGGAAAATGTGCTGACAGAAAGTTTTATACCCCAACAGTGAACTTTCCATTAAGTTATCAACCTTGGCAATACTTGTAAGCACTGAAAAAAACCCCAGCAGATGAGAATGCTGTCCTTTTGTCAGGAGAGTACAAATACTGATTTATTGGAAATTTAGTCAGGAGCGTAGTAAGATGTCTATGGCTATCTTGCACTCCCTTGATTTGGCACTGTCACCTCACAGCATCCCTACAGGCTCTGGAGTGCCAAATCCTGCTTGTTTTCAGGAGAACTGATGCACTGAATTCCTTGTGCCACATCTAATAAAAAGAAATTAAAGAAGAGCAAGCAATGTTCTGAGCTTTCTAGTCCAGATCAGATAGTGTCTAAAACCTATTTAATCTCACAATTTCATTTCAAATACCATGAATAAACACTACAGAAATGGTCATGAAGCCTGACAAAATAGCTATATTCTCTGGTTTTAATTACATTTTTATTTTTTCTTCTTCTATCGAGTGAACTTCAGTGTTGCTATTAATCTGAATAATATATGTCAGGCCTTCAGAAAGTAGTAAGATTCTATTTTTTTGGACTGAAAATAATCTGACATTTTGGATAAATTTAAACAAATTTATTTTCAACTTTTGGAGTAGAAAAATTCTAGAAACTTATACATCTTGGTTTTTTGTTTATTTACATTTCTTTATCTCACAGTTAAGCAAAGTTAAGCAGAATTCTCAGTTTTATTAGCTATTCACTTCTAGGCAGTGCAAACAGTGACTTACTTGGGTATTTTAATTTTCAGTTCTTACTGCATTATTGATAAGTAACTGGCATTGTTTGACTGCTTCTAAGTGCACCCTCATTTCCTATTACTGGGACACAGCAAAATGGTGTTTTAAGGTATTGTAGCCAGAATGTACACTAATAAATGCTCCAACACTTAGAAATCATTTTCACCTTAAATACTGTTTAACCCCTTGAAGCAATGGCATTTGGCTGGCTGGGGCATGCAATATATAACCCCATTGCTGATGTTTATGTGCCTTACACCTGATGATCTCAAAATCCAATTGGTGATATGGGAGCCTTTTACTTCTCCATTATGACTCTCAGCCAAATGCTGTAGATGCATTAAGCTGATAGATTAAGAAGAATTATGTCATTCTATTTGTCTGGGAAATATAAAAAAAAATATGGGATTAGTCATTACTCAGGGGTGAAGTGCATACTGTGTTTGTTAGCCTTTGAAAAACAAGGCAAGTGGTATCTTATACCTGGAAAGAAAAAGGAAAAAATGTTATTTATAGATTTTTAAAAAAGAGCAGATAGGTGAGGGGTCAGACTCATTAGGTTGGATAATGCCCTCCATGCTTTGGGGAGCTGAGGAGCTGATGCATGTGCTTTATAGGGAGGTCATAAGTACCACTGAAGAAGTATGCTCCAATTTTTAAAAACCAAAAAAGCAGGAAGATAGCAGTCCCTGAAATTTTATTTGAGGTGCACGGAATAGCAATCTGTGTATGGTTTTTCTGTGAAACTCAACTGTATGCTAGGAGATAAGTAACTTCTGCTCTGAAATCCAAACATCTCAATGGTAGTTTATAGAAGTTTATCAGAAAGGGATTACAATGTTAGAAATTATATTTATTTTATTTTAAAAAATCTGACATATTTTATAAAAAATGTTGAGCTAGAATACATTCTAGGATTTTTTGTAAATATTTTGTATACTTTAAATTATCTTTTTTATTGAAAATATCTTACCTGTCTGTATTGTTTGCTCAGAGTTTCTTCAAGTCCTTACCATGGTTTTTAAATGAACTTTTTTTCCCTAAAGCAAGTTTCATCTAATTATAACATCAATACTATGTTTATCCATTAAAACAATGATACATTAAAAATGCCAAAAATATTTTCCTGTTGCCAAAAATACTAAAGTAGGAGTGAATCTGAAGAGTCTTTGACATATTTTCAATAGGTTTCTCTGATGTTATTTTATGTCTCAAAGACTGTATATGATCAGTCATATGTTCTGTCCTTTTTTACTTTAGGTTTTCTATTCCCTGTTGTTTCATCATCAGTTGCTAACACAGGAGGGATTCCCCATCTGTAATACACTTGGCATTATGATTTAATATTCTCTGTGAGATGCCAAAAGTTCATGTATACTGCCCTGGAATTTTGACAGTAACCATATTGCTCTCATGTGACCAAAAATATCAACAAATACAAGTGACATTTTCTACTCATCTAAGGCGTAATGAAAGCAAAGTATTCAGCCCACAAACATTCAGGAAAAAATCTTATGATCCACAGTATGCCTTGTGCTTATAATTTTCACAGCAGAACTGATTTGTTATGAGACTTTTTACATCTGTAAAATGGAACTTATTTCTCACAAGGCATCTATTCCTCTATCTCATTTGTTAAAGTATGCTAAGCTCCCAATAAATCAAACAGACAACTGATTTCATGGGTTAGTGAGGGTGAAAATGGCAATTTTAACAGTTTATTGTAAATTAATGATGTAAATCTTTTAACACAAAAAAACCTTTATATACTTAAAGCTCCTCAATGTCTATGGAAAGCAAATTTAAAATGAATATTAGGAATAGTAATGAACTTCTGTCTAAGAACAATATTGACATTTCTGTTTTAAAATGTAATGGCAATTCAAGATAACCTTAAAGATAACCTTTTATAAACTGGAAATACATGCATGAAGGTCTGCCTCAGTATTTGATGTAAGAGTATTACCATATTAAATCAGATACTATTGTCTCAGGAAAGAGCATGTTATTATTATCTATGACTTTTTAAACTAAGTGACAACCTGATTTACATGGTATACAGCTTTATAGTTATTCCAGTTTAGTTAGGACCTTATCCCATTTCCATTAAAGGCAACTTAATCTCTTATGGGAAGCTTAAAGGAATCTGGATGAAATGGCAAGTACTAGGGTAAAGCTCCAAGGTAGAAAAAATCTTCATTTAGAACAAAGCTGAAACATGCTTAGCTCTCTGATGAAGTCTAAGTGCATTCTCAAATGTAGTGTGCATTTATTTGTGATAAGGTAAAATTATTAATTTCTATATGTGTCTTTTAAGGTTTAAATTATAAAAACAGAAACTAAGAAGGAAATCTGTAACAATTTAAAATAAGAGATTACATAGAAATTAAGAAGAAAGAAAGAAGAGAGACATTTTAAGAACAGAGTAGCTACCTCATTTTTTTATCCTCCTTAGCAGGTCTTCCATTACATAGCTCCACTCTTTCTTCCTTCAACATATCATGTTTCCTAAATATTCAAAGGTGATCATGGAGAAAACAATAAAAAGTCATCATATCAGTGGTATTACTGGTCTCGTTTGTCATTAATTTTGCTCTGATAAAAAACATCATCCTCCGCCATTATGGTTCATAAAAGTTGAACTTAAAGTATGTAAAATCAAAGTGGCAAGAACCATCAGGACCATCAGGAATGGTCTATCGTATAGGAAAAGCCAATATTTTAATAATATATTAACTAATCCAGGGGAAGAAGTATTTTCATTATAAGTTGTTCAAGCAAAAGGAAAACAAACAAATATTGTAAAAATAATATTTAATATTACAACAGAAAGTCTTTTTATTTGGAGATAACCTAGCAGCTAGATGAAACATAGTACATGTATATATATACATTTTTAAAATACAGCACTGGAAATTTGCATAAATTTATTAGACATTAGCACTTCTCAGTTAGTTTTGCTTGTTGCAAAGGCTTGTTGCCTTGTAAATTAACAGTCTCTATCAAGATTTTCAGGGAGAAAAGTATGATATGCTCAGGAGACTTCTAAGAAGAATAATTCACAACTCAGATAACCCAGTGGAGCTCTTGACTTATGTTTTTGAGTATTTCTTTGTTCAGGGATGAAAACAATCTTTTATGTTGCTAAAACTTTTTAATTAATTTATTTATGTTAATTTCTTTGATGAAGAACAGCACAGAATTATTATAGATGTAATACATATGTTTTGGATATTCATATATTAATTTTTTCCTCTTCACTATCCTATTATATTTTATTTTCATTAAATGAATAATAACAAATATTCAAATCTTTATAAAGTTATGCATCAAAAGTCAAACGTTTTCATAATATTTCATTTTTAAAACGGATTATGGATAAATAAAGCCATTTATATAGAAAATATGAAACAACTACAACAGAAAATAAGATTGTGACAGACTCAAAACTCATGTGATTTCTGTAGACTTCATTCAATCATTAAAATAGTCTTAAAGATCAGAAAAGATTCTCCCACATAAAAGCACATTTAGAAGCAATAGTTTCAGGATAAGTAGTAATGCAAAATCTGTTGAAAGTTTTCACCAAATAATCTAAGTTTTAAAGCTATATTTCCATACTTCTTTTGCACGGTTTTCTGAATCAGTTCTTAAAGTCCAAGTTTAAGTAAAAGTGTGTTATTTTGTATTTTCTTAAATCCATTGTAGTTAGTATGAAAAAAAAAATATATATATATAAAACCATCCTTGTGGATTTCATATTGCAACCCTTTGATCCACTCTGTAAAGCTGCTACTTTATGAGAAAGAATCAATTTCTAACATGTGTTTGGATGCACTGATAACTTGGGGAAACCTGCTGAAAGTAATAATTTTTTTTTCAGAAAATTGTCTCCCTTAACATTAAGTCTTCTTTAAATTTAAATTTTGCTTTCATTTCCTCTTCTCTACCCATGTACTATTTCAGTTAAACACTGGAAATCTTAGACATTGTATCTATTTGATGTCAAGGAAATCTAAAGGAAAGTGCAAAGATGGTTGTAGGAGCTGCAGGATTGTCTTCCTTCACATAGAGAGACAAAACTGGAACAGAAATACCACGAGATGTCTTGGAAAAAAAAAAAGGCTGAACTTTTATTTAGTCCTACAGCCTCATGGAGACAGACACACATTCAGAGTAATGTTTCCAGTGATGCAGTGGTTATACGTTCCCATCTTACACATCAACGGTGTGTTGTAAGAATGCTGATGTGCCACGGCCTGAGTGTTGAGAAGAGTCAAAAATGCACGCAATGAGTAGTTTCAGCTTCTAGGATTCTGCACACTTCACTTTCAACATGTCCAGTCTTCTGGATGGACCCAATGAAGGGTCTTCCCCACATCTGTGGTACAATAAATAACCACAACTTTAGTTGCTATCATCCTGCTACAGATTGTCCATTATCACATGGGTAAAATTAATTTAGTCCTTTTCATGTTTGGGTAATTAATTCCATTACTCTACTGCTTTCTATAACCCAGACATCTGGGGTTTCCTCTGCTCTTTCACATATTTTCTTCCACTTTTACATCCCCCATCCCCATAGTTGTCTGTGTCTAGTTGGCACAGAATTCCTTTCACAGAGCTGGCAAGAATACTCAACAGCCTCGGAAGAGCTGTCACCTCTGATATAAATCTCTAAAGCACCTTCCATTTTTCTTAGTCAGTGAGCTACAGTAACTGAATTTTTTTCCCTGGTGTTTTCAATGATCTGGCCATTTCAGATAATTTAGAATCCAGAAGTCTAACACTGATGTTGAATTGTCCAAGGATTTTATTTGTTTATGCCCTTTAATTGTAATTTTAATAATTAAATGCTAGAATCCAAAATGACTACTTATTTGTTAGGAATGGGGGAATATTTGCCCCCTATTGTATATGCCTTTTACAATACTTATGCAATTTACTCAATTGGTTAGTAAACATTTCGAAGTGGCTATTTTACAAGAAAGCACAATTCAAAACAATATGCCAGTCTTGGACTTCGGTTCTGTTGTAATTTACTGCAGTTTAAACATACAAATGGCCAAAATGAATGCACTAAATGTTCTTGTACTTCAGACAAACGCCTAAGGAATAGAATAACTTTAATTGCTTAAGGAACAGAAGAAGTTGTTTTCCTATCAAAAATATTTTCAGTCACATTATGATACCCATGAATTTAATGACCCTTTGTGGATGTCTAACAAAAAGTTGTCCAGTTGCATCATGTTATGTTCACTTGCATTGAATTTCATTGGCCATTTTATTGCCCTTTCACTCACACTCAAAGAAGTTCTACTGTGTGTTACAAGTGACCTTCATTCTACTGCCAAAAAACTTTCCTGTAGAAACAAACTTCCTAAGTCCACATATGAGTCTTTAATTCTCACACTTTGGTTGCTCAGTTTTGTTCTATGATTCTATGACCAATTTCACTGAAACTGTTTAAGAAGATCAACTGAACAAAATCACTTGATCTTTGCTTTCTCAAAACCCCAAATGTTTTGTGAAGTTTTACAAAAAAAGAAGTTTGTTTTATGTGACCAAATCACATTTAACTGAGCGTCATTATTGTGTCATTAACTACAGTTTTACAAATTTTCCAAGTACAAATGTCACCATGCCTTCCTTGATTCTTTTCTAATGCCAGTGCGACCACATTTGCTACTCCTCACTTCCATTAAGGAACTTTTATGGAAGCAGTGACACACAACTGCTGGAACTCAGTTTGGAAGTCTTATATAAATACAATTTGGTTCTGATTTGTGCCAGTGTTCACTCTGAACTACAATATTTTCCATAACTTCTACTTCTGTCAATTCCCTTGAGAAGTTGCCCACCAGGAAAAATTCAACCACTAGAATCTTCTCTGTTTCTTTGTCAATGCTAATGAAAAGGGTTCATTTTGCTTCTGTGTTTTATCTTCTCTGAATACTTTGGGTTTGTTCATTTGTAATAAACAAATTGTACTTTGTAAGTTCTGCAGACTACTGGAAGGCTTCCTGCTACTGTCTTGTTTTACAAAGATTTTTTTGACAGCGTTTTTTTCGTCAGGTGTTCCTCCAAGTCTTTTTTTGGCCTTCTATAATGCATTGTTTTTACATTTGATCTGGCAGTGTTTCTTGGCATATTATTTCATGTTTCATTTTTATTTGGGCTTGAGTTCAGGTTTCTGAAGGAACAGTTCTTATATGTAATAACATCCCTTCTCCTTCCATTTGCTTCTGCCTGAAAATTTTCTGTACAAGCAGTGTTGTTTGCCTTGTATTTCAAATATTGCATTCTACGGCCGCCTCCATACCATAAAGAGTTGAATTTTCCTATTTTCTTCTTTACAAGCTGTCTTACTGTTATATGCTCTCCATTGTAGCCAGCAAATATCCAGGCATCATCAGCATCCTGGGTGTGTAATCAGTAGAACAGATCAAATAATAATATTTTTAATATTTAAACCCTGTAATTTCATTATGTACAGCATTTGATACTAGTTAAGATATGTAGTTTATTAGTGTGATTTGATTTTAGGATCTCTTAACACCTAATAAATATTCTCCCATCACAGCTATGGCCAAATCTGTCATTTTGATGTTCCAGAATGGCTCCACCTGACAGTATACCACCAAGTTTCCAATATGCCTACTATGTAAATTTCTGCATTTGGGAGCAAACATCGAAAGTTCCCTTACCTAATTATTTAAAAATCTGGCATTCATAGAGAAGGAGGCATAATGTAGTGTTGGTTCTTCTTTTGCCATCTATATAAACAGAGCTGTCTTTTCATCTATTTAATTGTTTTCATTCCCTGACATATATGTCTTTTAAACATACCAAATTTCCATGTCTTCATCAATAGTAAAAGCACCATCCTAAGGAATTTATCTCTATCTACTTGCCGCGTTCCCCAATCTTCATGTAATATACGTGGAAGATAGGAAAAAAATCTTTCTAAAATCTTTTCTTCACATGTATGCCAATGAACCGAAATAGATCACAGAAAGTCTTCAGTGTTGAAGAAAGTAAGGAACTTCACAAACCTCTCCAAAGACTCAATTTTCAAATATTTCCAAAACTATTAGAGTATCTCTGTGTGCATGTGCTTATATCAGTATTTCAATTACTTTAAAATAATTACTCTTTTATTAAATCATCACACCTAGATTACTTAGAAGCAGTATACCAAAATAAGAAATTTGATTTTCCAGTATCGTCTGTATCTTCTAAGAGTAATGAAGGCCTTAAAGGTAAGTCTTGCAAATACTGTTATTTCTGCTTTCCTCTGTTCTACTTATGAGTACTGAAACGAGTTTTACTGAAAATTTAAGAAGAATTCATTTCTCCAGGTCTTTTCCAAAACAGATGAAAAATTGGAAATACTTTAAATGGAAAAAGACCTAATTACTTAAATAAAACAATAAAGGGAAAAATTATGAAACCTTTTTCAAAACCAAATTAATTTTTTGGTATTAAATGACAAGGAAGTGACTAGACTAATGACCTTGAACCACTGTTTCAATTTATAATACTATAGCAATATGGTACTATCTCTTATTTTCTAATTCACTTTATGATAAAGATAATATGGGACACCCAAAAATGCTAAAGCAGTTTTAACAAATGTTAATGTGTTTATAGTGGAAGTTTCATACAGGCTGTCAAATTATATATTCAATAAGGTTGTTTTTTAATAAAATGTCTATCTTTATTGAATATGCGTTAAAATTAATAAAGGCAAAAGATGATGTTCGCTAAGAAATTAGGCTGATTTAAGTTTGTCTGACAAGGCTCTAGATAGGGTATCAGCTACGCAGCACGGTGCCACATACATCTGTCAACAAATATGTATACATATAAAATGCATTAGGAAAACAACTGCATGTACTGAAAGAAATAGTTATTTTTTTCACATAAGTTCGTATCCTTCAACTGCTATCCCTAACAAGTGGAAACAAAACCATGTTAGCCTATATTAAGTGCAGTTATGACACTGTTACATATCTTGCTAACATATGATTCTTTAAATATTCTTACTATCTTTACAAAGGCAATTATTCTACAATATAATAGACTAAAATGAACTTGAAAAATATTACTGCAGCAGTTATAATAGTACAACTGTCCGTACTGTGCTGCTAATTATGTCCAGGGTAATAATAATTATTTTTCCTGAGCAACACGGATGTCTCTAGTATGCTTATTCATGAAACTGTTAGTTATGAAAATCAAGATATATAATGCCATCATGAAGAATTAACCCACACTTTAATTATATCCTAGAGTTTCCTTGGCTTTTGAAACATGCTGTACAGGAGCAAAATGGAAGATTCTCCTTCTGTTGGGTCACCAACTGCACCACTGCTTTAGGATACACCAAGAAAAGAGAGTTAATGCAAAGTACTTGCAAGAGAATGACTTTGCTAATACACTAATATTGACTATAAGCATTTATTCATGGGGCACTTATGTGTCATTCAATGAATGGTTTCAAATTTTTGAACACAAACAATTGTACCATTAATAGAATAGTTTTTATGTTGCCTTGTCCACTCTGTTTTTGAAGTGCTCACTAAATATTTTGTATTTGCTTGTAAAGAAAGATTTTCAGATTTCAAGTTCTCTGCTGCCTGTGGCTCAGAAGATCAATATAAGAGATTAATTTTCTTCCATTTTATATACTACTTATAATGCTTTAACCACAGACAGCAAGCACCACAGTCGTTCTCTCACTTCTGCCACTTGGGGATGGTGGAGAAAATCACAAGAGTAAAAATGAGAAAGCTTATGGGTTGAGATAAAGATAGGTTAATAATAAAAGAAAATTAAAGCAAAGTATGCATTCACCCCTTCCCATGGATTGGCAGGTATTCAGCCACCTCCAGGAAATCAGAGTTCATGTAGCTTGGAAAAGCAAACACCATCACTCTGAATGTTCCCTGTGATTTCTTTCTTCTTCCTTAGCTATTTATTGCTGAGTACCAAGAAACTGCTTTGCAACATATCTTAGATGTTACATATTTGAGAAACAGGTAAGTGCCTCATTTATTTTTAAGTACATTATTATTATCATTAAATTTATTTTCTTTATAAGGGGTTAGCACTTTGAGGAGAGAATATTAGGCATCTGTTTATGAATTATTATATGAATGACTATTATTCATTGTAATATTTAAAATTAATTTTATTGCCGGTGTTGGCATAGGATTGAACTATGCAAGCACACAGAGATATGGCTAGACATAGTCAAATTATTAGTTCCATTTCCCAAGTTCTGTAGATTTTTGTTAATTAATTTTATAAATCAAAGGACATGAAGAAGCATGTCTGTGGGTAAGCCTGACAGAAAATCTTGGGTTAAAAAATAAAGGCTATTGGTCTATTGCATAAAAATGATAAGCTTTATTTAATCTAAAAAAGTTGGGGCATAATTAATATTTATTTAAAGTATTCTACAGGTAAAGAAATTTTCCGTCCTTAATAGGCTCATGTAACACAAAATCTTGTTATTGACTTAAAAATAAAAAGGTTTCTCCCCAGCATTCTTGAATGTGGCAAATATTACATAGGGATTTAGATTCTCCCTGCAGGCAGTTTGTCCAAGACTTTCTGTAATATTCCTTAGAGGATTATAAAAATTTGCCCAAACACAGCACATGAGTGCTTGCCCAATCAAATGCTTGGATGAAAAATTTCATTCTGTTCTTAATGTGACTCTGTTAGAATATTAATATAGCTTCACCTTTTGATTTGAATAAGCTAATCAGAAGACGAATTTTTATGCAGCTTTTTTTTGCCCAGCTCAGGCAAGTCCACATGCTATTCAATTTATTAAGAGGTTATTAGCTAATCTGCCCCTGGTGTTTAAGAAAAGCCTTCCACCATCTCACACTGTTGTTCCAATAACTTCACCAAAGAATCATTATTATCAGGTGAAGCTTAAATTGCATCAAAATCTTTTTCAGATCCCTTGTTTTTGTGCGTGCTTCACCTCTATATTTTTGCATTAAATAAGATAATGCACTGGGTTCCAAACTAGAATTGGTGTGATCATTTTACCCAAGAACATCCATTACCCATTGCTTTTCTTTTGCCAATTACATGAGAAGATTAATCTGTGCAAACTCATTGTTACTATCAATCAATAGAGTTTTGTAATTTTTTCTTCTTTTCTATTATTTCATAGGTCTTAAGCTGTCTAATGGTTTGCACACTTTCACAGAAATATTGATAGAATGTACTGAGAGATTTTTTTAAATCTGATGGTGTAATTGATCAGCATGACTGAGTGGTTTTATTTGTGGTATTCATTGGTTCAGCATGAAACACACCACATATTTAAATTGTATTAATTAAAGAGTTTGCACATAAAGTATTTAAAGTGAGAATTGAAAGCCCTCAACAGAAGTTAAATGGCCCTAGGAGAAAAGAACTATTGCTTGAAATTATGCAACCTATCAATCTTAAAAATAACCATGCTCTGGAGGAAGACAGTATGTCTATCAAACAAATTTCTATAAGGTGTATTAAAAAGCAAAACTGCTTCACTCCTGCATATATTATTTATTGGACACTGATAGCTTGTTTGGCAAAAAAAAAACTAGCATAAAAATACATTTGTAGTTCTTTCCTTTCTTGCCCTACTTTAGTGCATTCACACATGACATTTTTTTACTTTTAGAACATATTTTCCTGCCTGTTTTCCCTTTTCAGAATCCTAGTAAATACTTTTCATTCTTATAATTTGTAATGAATGCTGATCAACATACACACAGGATAGTCACTTCTTGAATCTTTCTATATATTTGGTACCTCCCATTAGTAAACCACTTGGAAAGAGTTGATGGAGACCTGTTTTTTTTTGACTCTCACCTATCCCTAAAACTTGGATATCCCAGAAGAATTCAGAATTTTGAAAAATCTGTAAATAGAAGTTATTGGAAATTCTAATTAGCAAGAAAAAAAATATAATTTGAATCACTAAAAATAAAATCTATGTATAGCAATAAAAAATGAAATCATTACGCTTTCTCATTTTGTTTGTTTTGAATTGTCTATTTTTTCACCTGGAGAACAGTAACTGCCAGAAAATTGTAGCTAAATTTTTCTATGCAAGGGCTGACTAAATGTAAGTATTTGTGAAATGCTTTGCTAATAGGATTATATATCTGTTTTTTTTAATAATTTGGAAAGTCATTTCTTGAGAGCAGAATTTTAATGTAAATGAAGAAAAGTAGGGTTAATCTTGTGGCAAAAGTTGAAAAAATCTGCAACATAATAAAAAACTCTGTTGTCAAATATATTTGATATGTCAGTGTAAAAATTTTAACAATAATATTTTTCTTTACAGTGTATGGGAGAGAGGCAGACTTGAAAGAAATGGAGCAAAGAGTAAGGTTAAGATTTTACATTTCCTAGCATATATTGTAACAACTGTATTGAACTTAAAAACAGTAAGAGAGAAGTAAGACTTCAGGAAGAATATAAGCAGACAAAATATTAAAAGAAAATTGGAAAAAAATTAAGAGCTTTCTTTATCCCATTTTTAAGCTAGTATATATATTGAGCTATTTCCTGAGGGAAAAAACCAAAACCAGGGCATGTTAATCCAAAATCTATCATGTTTCCAGGCATCAATGATTTAGGCCTTTAGAAATAAAATGGATAATCTGACTTTTGTGTACAGTATTTTCAGAAGTTGTGCCTGTTGTTCTTTAGTTTCATTGTGAAATGAAATAAATAAATCCTTCACCAGGATTTGATTTATAAAGTTTGAAGAGGCCCTGTTCACTGCCTACAATCGGCCTTGCAAAGCTGAGGGTATTCATCTCCAGTCGTCCCTAAAATTTTCCCGACCAGTTTTTATCATGATAACAGAGGGCGTATTTTTGCGACATCAGACTAAGCAAAGGAAAGGACAAGCATGTTTTCTAAAAATATTTTAAGAAAACTATTTCAGATTAATGGCAATTGCTTAAAAAGTATGCTTTTGGCACAATCTACCAAATGCCACTATTAAGTGCCTGAAAACCAGTGTTGCATCAAAGATATATAGATTTCTGTAGTTATGTGAACCCAGACAGTGCATGTGAATACTCCATGAGAAAATAAATTAACTGCTCTTTTGGGAGGACTAAATGCTTGCACAGATTGCTACCTAGTGCTCAAATGTGCAATCTGAGAGCGTCACTATTTAATCCATGTGGGTATTCTATACTGTGAGAAATATTTTATGTTTTTTCCATGGGTGCCAGCATTTTTTTAAAACTTTATGTCGGTGTGTTTCATTGTCTTTCAAGTTCACAGAAATTCTTATCAAAAGGAGTATCCTTAAAGAAGTCTTGTTTTTGCCTTTGCTTCTAAGACCACAATCTAGGTGTCTTCAATATTCATAGTATTCTCATAGCAATACTGCTTATATCCTCAATTGCACTGTTCATACCATTTTTCAAAAAATAATTTTCTGTGTCATCTGTTTTCTGCTTTACTATGCTGCTTCAACAAACATTCTTAGATGAAGTCTCCTCATGCTGCAGCAGAAACAAGTGTTGCCTCTTTTTTCTTCCATGTAAGAAAAGAGATGACAATATCAGCACTTATCTCAGGTGATAAACTTTGTGTTGATTTTAATGTCTGTGTAGATACAACCTCTTCTCAGACACTATCTGGGCAATCCCTACATATATTAAACAGCAAACTACAAGCAGTCTTTTTCCTCAATTCTCTTTGACTAGCACAACAAAACAAGGTGCATAATATGGTTTGATCTTGTGTATATTTTTGCTATTGTTGACATAAATACTTCTGTAGAGCTGATTTATTTTACTTATTTAAGAAACTGGTTCCTTATATTTTAAATTAATAAGAAAAATAATTGGTTTTTTGGCCTATAACATTACAGTGTTATTTACACATGCTCTTTATGACTTTTGCATCTTAGAAGTATGACTTTTATGTGCTTATTAATAAATATTTAAACTCCTTTTAGTATTTATCATCCCTTTGTTCAATTGAATTTTATGACATGCAAGTCAGAAGAAAGAATATAAGTACTGTGTTACCAAACATACATTAAATAAATAGTACATACAGTTAATAACATATGAATGTGATCTCAGACATGCAAAATAAATCAATCCCCAAATATAATTAATAGCTGAAGATGTAAGGGTTGCTCATCAAAAAGCTTGTTCAGCAGAACATCTGTAAACTTTAGCCCTCGTGAGTCTGTATTAAGCTTCCATTTGCTGTTGTTTTTCTCATTTTTCCAGCTAAATGCAACCTGAGATAACAGCAGATTTTTTGAATTTCATTATAGTTCATAAAACTTTCATTGAGCATCAAAGTTGTGGTTATTTTTTCGATTTAGATAATGATTGTATTCTAATATTGCCATGGATAAAAATTTTTGATGAATCAAAGAATGCTTATGTTTAATTTAGAAAACTGATTAACATTATATAAATACTTGCTATGGGTTTTAACTGATATTATACCGAGGTAGTGTGACCTGTTTGTCATGTCATACATGACAAGATGAAACAATTTCTAACATGTTCTTCATAAAATATTGGATTTCCCAATGTTGGGCAGAAAAGCTACAGTTTTTAAATAATAAGTAAGCGATGATGTGCACAATATGGAGAAGAAATAACAAGGGTTAGAGCATTAGAATGCCAATGAACATAAAGATGGTCTTTGTGCTAGTATATTAGATATTTCTGTAGATTATCCCTGAAAGAAAACATCTTTTCAATGTCCTGGGAGAAAGTTTATGTGATCAGTTTTTTTGCATCTAAAATTGTCCTAATGTATTCCTCTGACTTCTTATCTGTCATTACCCGCCAGGCCCACAAAGCTTTCCAGCCATGCAATCCTTTGTATTACTTTAATCTTCTTTTCTATCTCGCATTTCACCACCATTTGTTAGATCTTATATTTTTTCCTTCCATATCCCTGTAAGCTGATTGTCCACTCCAGAATCAAAAGCATTTAATAGCATTTTTGTCATGATTGTTTTAGTGTCCTCCTAGCTGAACTCCCTTTTTTCAGTCTGTTAGAAATGCCACTGGCAAAGTTACTCTTTTACTGCTGTTATCATCAGATTTAGCTTTTTCTCAAGATCTCACCAGCATTTCTACAGACTATGTCATGTTCACACTCTTAAATTTGTAGTTTTCAATCTTTAGTTAATTTACAGTTTTGGCCTATTTCTTCAGCATTCCTTGTTACTTTTTCTATAACTGCAAGTACCACTTGCATCTCTTTACCTTTGCTGCTCATCATGCCTTTAGTTGGTTGGCTAAGATTTCAGACTTTTCTTTTAAATGTGAATTGCTCCTTCATATAAAATGTACACAGGTAAAAATCTCCTTTAAGAGAAGTTACTACTGGATGTTACTATTAATCCAATAACAACAAAGTATGACCAACCCAACATCTGTGCTTCTGTGTGAAATTTACTCCTGTATTTGCTCCCATACCTTCTTCATTCTGCTTTTTATTTAGTGTTTTATTCTTCCTCTCCTCCCGTTCAATGATTTAGAGTTTAAATGTCATTTTGTAAGCAGGAAGAATAGGAACTAAATCCCTAGATAGCTGATTTAGAAATAATTGTTTCAAACCTTTAAATCAAAATAATAGTTTCAAATCTTTAAAATCTAAACTTTCAGTGGCTTTTGATTGCTATATCAGTTAATAAAAACAGTAATTCTTCCTGGCAAGAGCAAACAAGCTATGATGTTGGCTCCTGTTTCTTCCCTGGGCTTCTCTGGCACAGCAGTAGTTTCTAACATTCAAGCAATCAGGCCTTAGTAAAACTGTCGGGCATTTGTTAAACTTTAGGCTCCGTGCCATTATATTTGCAAATTTGTAAATCTTTGGTGTTTTTGCCAGTAATAGCTGATAAGTTGCTGCAGTTTTAAATGAACAGTAGTCAGGTCTGATTGTGGTTTTAACTTAAACAACAACTGAATAATTTAGGGCTAGTCTGAGCTGCCTGGTGCAGTGACCTACAGGGAAGAAAATATCACCTTGAAAAGCCATTTTTATAGACCTGCTAAATTCAATAGAGAGCCTTCTCCACAAATGTTAAAAGTAGAAAAAAAAATAATTATAATTTTCACATAGGCTATAAAAATGCTTGGCCTTGTGGAACTCCCCTACAGTTCTTCATCCATTCTTGCACAGTGTTAAGGACAAAACAAGAAGGTAAAAGAACAGTTCACTCTTACCTCCTGGACCTCTAGACCAACTTCAGTTTGTAGTTCTGTCTACAGCAGAATAGCTCCTGAGATACTAACCCAAGCATACCCAAGAATTATTGGATACTCTTAATTTTTTATACAAGGAAATTAAGCACTAAAATTAAATGAGGTAATATATTTCAAATTGTAGTTGAATTCTACAGTACTATAGCACTTAGGAGAAGGTGTTTACTCAGATAGGACTGTAACAAAGCCATAGATAATAATGAATTTCAAATATAGGAAGTCAGGAAAAATATATGCAGGTTTACTGCTTGCTTCATAATATCTTAATTCCAACTTGGCCTTGGTCCTATTTGGACTCTTTCTTTTACCCAGCTGATATTACACAGCCAGAAATGAAACCACAGAGACAGATCTTCCCTGTAAAATAATATTACAACAATTTCACATTTAATTATCCACTTTTGTCTGTCTGTAACATCTAACTTTGTATATTCCTCAAGAAGTATGAGACTTCCCAAACTATAATTGGTGTGGTGATTTTTTTCACAATGACCTATATAATTTGCAAGTGAAAATTTTAATCAGGTTTCCTAATCTACTTTTCAGTCCTTATTTCATCTAATTGCAGTCATATATATGGAGTATTTTTATTATGTAAAAAATTTTACATTTGTCTTAATTGTATGCTTAAGTCTCTTAACTGTAAAACATAGCACATCACTGATATATATATATATCAGTCTTTAAAACCTTTTGTAATTTTCCCCCCAGTGCAAATAAAATGGCCATAGTACCTCAAAATCAGTGGGCCTTGTGCAGAATAAAACATCTAAGTTTATATTAGAGGGTGAAAGGACATTTTTCTTATGACATTTATGAAGAATTATAAAGGTTACTTCAACTTCTAGATCCCTAACTGCAAATCCTGACATTTTATTCTCTGATTTGTTCTGAAAAATTCGAGATAATTATAGGATATGTTGTATCTTCACATACACATACACACACAAAAACACAAAACCCCAACACCCTCCCCAAACTCAAAAGTATAAAACTACAGTAATTTCACACTCATAAGCTGCACCGGCTGATTGGCCGCACATGGGGTTATAGGGAAGCCCATGGAATTTGTCCATAAATAAGCGGCACCGGGTGAAAAGCTCTACTGTTTTTGTTTTATGTTTTTTGTTTTTTTCCAGGCAGCAGGGTGGGGCTGCTGCTGAGGGGCCAGGAAGCGGCAACGCCGCCGGAGCACGGGACCCCAGGCAGTGCTGCGGGAATGCGGGACCACAGGGGGCTGGGCAGCACCACGGGAGCACCGGAGCCCAGGCAGCGCCAGGGCAGCAGTGGGAGGCGGGCAGCGCCAGGGGAGTGGCAGGGGCCTGGCCACTCGCCAGGAGCTGAGGGGCGGAGAACGCCTGCTCCCATCTTCCTCCTCTCTCTGCGCGGCTGTTGAGGGGCAGGGAACACCTGCTTCCCCCGTGGCTTGTACTTCCAGGTTGGCAATTCTCAGGAATTTGTCCATAAATAAGTCGCACCTGGTGATTAGCTGCACTTCCGGGATTGGGTCTATTCTTCAGTGAAATAGGCGTGGCTTATCAATGTGAAATTACTGTATTTTACTTATGACACTAATTTTTATTTTATTTTTAAATATTACTCAATCAATAAATTGGAAACAAAATACATCATTTTTCCCAAATATATGTTCAATGGACACATATCAGATATATTTTGTTCTCATGACAAGATATGCAGATAGGAAAAACAACATCCTTAAAGCATAGACACGACCCCTCTGGCAATTGCTTCACCATGGATAAATATTTTTTCTTTAATCACATAATGGAGACATGAACATCTGCCCGTACAGAGCCATTGGCTGTACAAAGGCAGGGCTTTATAAAAGCAAGCACATAACTCCCACCATGTAGGCCAGGTGTAAATCTAAAGTGGTCTCCTTTGGACGGGTCCTGAGCATTTGACTTCTTCCTCTGAAATGAGCCAGCATTTACAGCAGTTTTAGGCACATACATGAGAGAATTGTCTTTCACAGCTCCCAAGTAACAAAATGCAGGCTGAACTTCTGACCGTTTTTGCTCTGGCAGTTATGAGCATGCAAATGACACTGTGACACTTGAGCACAGGTGTAAGCATGAACATCCTACTATATCTTAGAGTTAGGAAGCAAGACAAAGGAAGTTGAAACAGAATTGTGTGTTGATCTAGTGATGATGTTTAAACCTGATATTTATTCTTCTTTTAGATCAAAGCAATGCTGCAAAACAAGACAAAGGCCTGAAATGTTTTCAGGAATACAGGGCATGCTTTTCAAAAGGAGGACTCTCATAGTAGACAGGAATAGTAATATTTTCCACATCTTTAGATTTATGTGGGATACTTTTAGGCAAGAAAAGAAATACTTTATAGGAATGGTATTTCAATTAGGAATTACTATTAGTGTAAAGCACAAAAGTGGTCAGGTAAAGAGCATATAATGAGGTGAGGAGCAGGTACTCATGCTCTAAATGAGGGGTTTAGTATCATAAGGAACACAAAGTTTAACTTTTGCAGTCTAAAGTAGATAATTTCATACAAAAGACTTCTCAGCATATCACCCAAAAATCACTTCTCAGCAGCGTAGTACATGCTTATACATGTGTCTCAAATGAATGAGAATATGTTTTCTTTTTTTATTTTCTAGTTTTCCACTTTTTCTTTCTCAAATTCTGCATTACATCACATTTCCGAATATTTTTGTGTTTTTAATTGGTTTGTAACTTGGTACTTCTTACAAATTATATTGATGTTAATCTGTTTTGATCAGATATTTATTACCTGTGATATATTTCTATGCCCCAGATAGATTAGGATCATATTCATCACACAGTTTCAGAATCATGATGTTTGCAATTATGAGAAAGGTCTTAATTTTCCTCTATGCTAGGAGTTTTGCTTTCAGCATTCATGAGACTATTCTTCACAAGGATGTATATGGAAAGGTCCTATGCAGAAATTCAGCACTGGAAACTTTTTAATAAGATTTGCTAACATACTCATATAGATAAAGAATTATGGAAAGATCAAATATTCTGATGGTTATTTTTAGCATTCCTATTTAACTGAAAATGAGCTATAGATGTTATAACACAACATTTTATACCAAACAAATATTTAAAAGAGCTACCATGACAAAGAGACCACTTCCTATAGTAGTGGTAATATTGTAATAATAATAATAATAATAATAATAATAATAATAACTATATAATTATTGTATAATTATTATACATCATTATATATAATTATAAATAAAATACTATTAAATTATTATTATTACTACAAATAATAATAACAATAATGATAATAGTAAATAATTATATTCCCTTGTGTTCACATAGACATATTTTTAAAATTCTATGAAATTGAAACTGAGTGAAATCAGAATTGTTTGCTACAAAAATCCCTTATGTTAAAGCTTCATGTGTTGGTTGTCCTTACACAGGGAATAAAACCTTTTAACAACATCAATTCAGACTAAACCGATGTCTGTGGGAATAGAAGGTATGCTACACAGACATAGTTTCACTTAGAGCTGTTGGGTATTATGGGAATAAAAAAATGCTTAGACAATGTAAATTTTGTAGGGCACCAAGATTTCTCAACTTGCCTCAGGCAGGAAAAAGCCATTCCATAACAGATTTTTAAATTTCTCTCTTAGAGGGATAAAATCAGCTTTCCACTGCATTTAAATTTCCTCTCCCTAGTGAAGAGATGACTATTTAATTTTGATAACTGTTCTGAAAAACTCTATGAGAATATAAAAAATCTTACCATTTACTTAACTGCTCTTAAGAAGAATACAGTAATTTCGCAACCATAAGGTGCACCAGAGTATAAGGAGTACTTCCAGGTTGTTGGCATTTCTCTAAACTTTGCCCATATATAAGGCGCACCGGACTATAAGGCGCACCTTTTTTTTGCAGCGAGGATCCACGTGCAACAAAGTAACAAATTAGTAACGGAATTGTGAGATTGAGGGGTTTACTGGCAGGTGCTCAATTTGCAAACATTTTTCATGGATAGACGTAGCCTTTAAACGTGGCCCCAGGCCCCCTCCCCATGCCACAGGCCGCGGCACTCCTGCCCACCCCTGGCACCGACTGGTGCGGCTGCCACAGCGCGCAGCTTGGCTCGCGGCTCGACTTGTGGCTCGGCTCTGCTCATGGCTTGTAGCAGCTTGGCTCGTCTTGCACTTCCGGGTTGGCAAATATCCGAACATAGTCCATATATAAGGCACCAGATTATAAGCCGCACTTCCGGGTTTTGATCAAAATTTTAGTTAAAAGGGTGCGCCTTATTATCATGAAATTGCTGTACTTATAAGAATATGTTCCTACAGTGAATCAGACAGTATTTGCATATATAATATTAATTTATTTCAGAAAATATCATTTGTTGTATTTAAGATAACATTTTAGTACATTTTTATGACAATGAAATGCATGAAAAAATAATATGGTTAATGTGTGGAGTGAAAACAATCTTATGTCACAGCATGTGCCTCATGGTAATAATGAATATAATAAATTCTCATGTTTGTAACCTGTCACTGCATGAGTTGTCAACCTATCAAAGAGCAGAGGCTTTCAGGAAACATCGAAGAAGTTAAGTTAGTTTCTTTCTAGGTGTTAATGCTGCCTCTATCACCCTCATTAATAACTAGATCTTAAACCAGTTCATAAAGCTGACTAGTGGCTGTGGTGAGTGCTGTGAAATCTAGCACACAGGTGTAATGACCTTGTTCAAAAATATTTTATCTATATGAGTTGAGTTGTATATAGGTGTATATAAGTTAAGAATGTCCTGTTTGCAAACAATTTTAATGTAAATTATTTTCTGTAATACCCATCATTTAGATTTAGATCTACATTCAAATAGTGCATTATAACATATCCTGCAAATGAGGTATTTGAGCTGTTCAACATTAAAATAAAAAATAGCAGGACTGGCTCAGCAAACTTGAAATAATCAAATACAAGTTTACTTTATAACTATAAGACCAAATTCTAAGTGAACATTTTATGTCTTCTTTTCTTTTCCAGAGTCCACATTTTTCAAGCCTTCAGCTATTGCATTATTGAATAGAATGTACCTTTTTATGAATGGTTATGCTAACGAAAAACATAACAGTAAAACCCTACATTAACAAAGTTCTGGTGGATTTTTTTTGGTTTTTTTCTTCTATCTTTTTCTTAGCTTCTACCACCTTAATGTGAGATATTATTAGTTCTTCTATGCTCACCCATTCTAAAAAATAATATTGGAAATAGCTTGGCATTTATGCATTTTCTTTTGACGTTATCAGGATTAATTAAATTATAACCTCCCCATTTGTGGAACATGTGATAGGCAATAATGTCACCTGGAATCAGAGCCTGCACAAGATAATATTTACTGCTATGAGAAATTCTCCAGTAGCTATTATTCATGCAATTTAGAAAGGAAAGAAAACCAGAAAATCAGTTTTAAATTATCTCATAGAGGACTATGGAATGAGAGGGATGAGAAATGTGCCAGTATATCTGTCTTCAATAGCAACATAACTCCAGACAGTATGGTTCAGTAGCTTGAGTTAAAGGCTATGTTTAGTCATGCCCTCCTCAAGAGAGGCATTCCTTATGCGAGCAGTCCCTTTATAATGGACAAGAGGATATCACTAATTCCTTTTTCAGTATGCTTTATATTCAAGAACAAAAATGCTTCAAGTACAAAGCTTCAAATTTATTAAGTCAGCACTAATGCAACGTATGGAAGCTAATTTAAATAGCTAGATGCTGAGGAATGATTCTTTATTGGAACCTTACGCTGAGCTTTATCATATGATGTGATGGCAGGAACAAAAAGTCCCCAGGAATTTGCATCCCCAAACTGCTTTGAGACTTGTAATTTTTTTAAGGGGAAAAAGCAAAACAAAACCAAAAACCAACAACACCACCAAACCATGCTGCAACAGAATTTAAATGTGTTATGGTGTTATCCAAGATAAATCATGTGCTGAAATTGTAATATTCAAAGGAGTTTGAAAGAGGAGGGAAGCTGAGGTAGTGAGGAATACCGTAGAGAAGAGATAAAATAAAAATAAAGGACATATGACATTCAGATTTCGGAAAGAAAAGAGGAAGTTCAATAAAAATGAACATGAAAAAACATGCCTGCAAAGCAGGAGCATTTTGTGAGGTAATGGCAGCTGAAACAAAAAAGGGAAAAATAAAGTCAGTCTACCACAAGTTTATATGGTCTCTAAAACTGTTGGGAAACAGTTACCATTGGAAGCTGAAAGAGTGGCTGATGGTATTCAGTCTAAGCACAAAGACAGAAAATGTGATGAGACCTATCTTTTTACACAGGAAATATCACAATTGTGTTAAGAATGCTTCAGGAACTTAAGTATGTTTGAATATACCCAGATGGTTAGGAATTTGTATCCTTGTTCCCCAACTCCCTCTCTTGACCATAGAGTACTGCAAACTTTCTGTTCAGACATTACAGAAAAGCCTACTGAGCAGTAAAGCTTTCTGTGCTCAAGGAAATAAACCACAGGGGAGAACACAATTCCTTAGAGGACTCCCAAGACTCAGATGAATTTCACAACATTCTAGATACCTGTTTAATTTCCTTAATCAGCAGAGTAGGACCAGGCTGCTCTAAGAGATTTCTATCCATAAGAGGACTGGTGAAGATTTCACATGTGAAGGAAATTGAATGTGAAGATATAATTAAGGGCTATTCATAATCATTATGATACAATAAAATTACCTAAGCTGTACCTGGATAATTTTGGCTTTATACATTTATAATAAAAATATATACTAACAAATTACTTTTCTTGTTATGCTTTTGTCTTTTTTTTCCCCCAACAGTTTTATTCTGACATTTTTGTTACAAGCCTGTTTTATTGCTATCAGGGATCAATGTAAAAATCCTTGATTTACTTTAAGAAAGAAAATCTTCAGAAGTGCTTTAATATTCTTCATTAAGAAGATGAAAAAGCAAATTAAAATTTTATTTTTTTTTTGCTATGCAAAAAAATGGTGGGCAACATCAACAATCTCAAGGCTTGCTTTGCTTTATAATACTGAAATCTAATAGCTCTTCTAAATCTTATTTGTACCATGGTACGTGATATTGTAAATGAGAAATCTCTATTTTCTCTCTGTATATACAAAATCATAAATGCTGCTTTGGATTATTCAGATAATATGTCAATGTGTGACATGGGCATTGAATATGTTGTACATATATAACTGAAGCTTGTCAATACTGCTATGACTCTTTAAAGGCCTGAGCTCTTTGTGAAGTTTCCATATGTGCATGGAATTCCATACAGCGCTTGCCTACTGCCACATAAAATGAGTGAGTCAGGTAACATACCTGACATGTCTCCTTTTACACTCAATATATAAAACACATTTTTTTAAAACCAGACACATCTATTGGTTATGTAACTTGCACTATTTCTTTGGAAACAATACACCTGAGTTACTGACTTTCAAATTTTCTGAGCACCATCTCAACTGATCTCATCCTACAAAACAATATGGAAATTTGTTCCTTCCAGATCAATTTCCCCTAACCTCCCTAGTTCAAATACTGTATGCAACTTTCTTTTAAGAGTAAAAAATACATATGTAAGCAATCATCAGTCTTTTTCTACTAAGAAATTAAATAACTAAATCCTGAGCTTTTTATCTGCACTGAAGGAATATGTCCGTCAAATCCTCAAATTTTGTTGATCTGGAGAGCTATCAGCCTAGCTGTACTGCAGACTAACAGTTGAAGACATGAGCTGGAGAATTAGGAAATGGAGAACATTTGCTTTGGTTTCAGATTTTTTAGTTTTGGGAGGTTTTTTTGTGGGTTATTTTTTCCCCCCCAGTAATTTGTAGCTGCTATCTTTTAGAGATTTCCAGATTTTATCTTTTTCTTGTAAGTTCTCATGTGACCCTAGTTAGAACAATGTCATGATAACTATGCACATTTTATTCAGGATTTTTAAAAAGGGAGAGGAGTGGGAAGAAATCAGGCTAAGTGCTTATGTGTCCTGTCAGATACGCTTCACAAAAGGATGGTTCAAATAGGATGTCCTCTGCTTCTTCAGTAATCTAATAAAGTTTTAATGTACGAATATTTTGAAAATATGACTTAGATTTATATTTTTGGACTTTTGTTTCTTTCTACATTCATTAAATGCCATATATTTCTTCTTCATTGTCCTTCTATGCAATTACTTAATAATTTCTTGCAGAAATATTTAATTCATAGCTTGCTCCTTCCTTCTACACATTTCAAAACTGCTTGTCTGACCTTTCACTTTCTCATGACACACTACAGTGCAGTTCCAAATCTCTTCTCCAATTAATCTGCACGGGGGCACAAGTAAAATACAAAGTTGGGAATTAGATTGCAATTTCTGTATTATTACTACAGAGCAAAGGCCAGCAACCTCATGTTTCTTGCATTAGCTGGCCCCTGCTGTTTCACTTAAAATCCATTTGTTTGAAATGAACAGATTATAGAAATTAGACTCAAAATTTTAAATTTAGCTAAAATATATACAGCGGTGAACTGCCATGTTAAAAAGTATCTCCCCACAAAAAATAACCCCACCCAAAAAATCATCTTTATTTATCTTTCTTCAACTCAAAATAAAAAAATAGCTGCAAAGACTCAGAGTGGCAATACAGATTAATATAGTGTATGTATTTTTCATAAAATTTGCCTGTGGAAGCAGATGGGATAACAACTAAATAGATATTATTCATTAGAGTTCCTACAGGCAAAACTTATAAAATATACAGGATATAATATCAATTCCTTTCCTGAGGAAAAATATCTTTATAGAAATTCCTTTTACACTGATTTTAGGAAAAAATATTTTAAAGCACCAAAAATGAGACAACACTGAAAAATGTCTTCTGGCACTGTTGATTATGCTTCTTTATTGTGTTATTTCATGAACTGAAGCCATATAATAGTGTAATGAAAGTCCAACTGCTAGCATCCAGGAAGAAAATTCTACTGACTTTTCTTCACTGTTCTAGGGATCAATAAAAACACTTTACACAATATTCTTCGCACCTGGAAAGGATGTTGATGATTTTCACAAAAAAAGTAAGAGAATGGAAACGTTATTGCACATAACTAGGTTTTCCAAGTACTGTACATTGAGTGAATGTTTTAGAAAATAATGATCTCAAATCTTATACTAGTAACAAAACATTTAATGAGTTCTAACTTATACTCATTTAATTCAGTTGAATTTACAGGGAAAACCCAGGATAACCAAAGCAGTACTTGGCTCACAGTTACTATCTCAGCTTCAAAGGGTATTCCTGGTTCCCTGGTTTCTCTATTTATTTTATTTTTTTTTAATTTAGCTGAGAAATGTGCACCAATTCTACAACTATTCTCAAATACTTTTATGCCAAAAAACCTGCTTCATTTGCTCTCCAGTCAAACTGCTAAAGCACCAGTACTCAGAAAATGCACACTTTTAGAGAACAATTGAAACAAGTGTGTTTTCCTTTGGAAATGTGCAAATTATCGAAGTGCAAATGATAGAGAGCTAGTGAAAGAACTAATAAAAAAGAGAAGAAACGTCTTTCCATATTTTGTAAGAAATGATGGAGTGAGAATGACATTTTAAAGTCCTCCCTCACTCAACAGCAAACTAATGAATCATAATTAGACTAAATTCTTCAAAGCTTTACCAGTTTAATTTTTTCTCAGGCTTTCTTTAGACTGACTACATCTAAGGTCAATACAGAAAGTTACTTTTTTCTTTTTGGTTTATTATTCTGCATAATAGACACTTCATTCAGATAGTAAAGAATCAGTGTTGACAATCCCTTAATTATCAGAGCCTTCAAGGGATTTACAAAGCCCTATTGGCTGCCTTTCACAGCTAATTGCAGCTCTATTTTCCTGCCTTCTGTTTTATTTTCTACATGGTGAAAGAAAACAGTCACAAAGTTATCTAGCATCCTAGTCAGGGAGCTGTATCCTTGAAAAACACCAGAATCTGGAGAAGTGAATCAAAAGACAAAATTAGCTGTGCCGAGTTCCTCATTGCATCTACCAGTTACTCATCTCATGGTTTTGGCTGAGCTTTTTTCACCCTTTTGCCTCAAGATTTTATTGCTGTAAAATATGCATAACATTTTTTCATTGCTGTTTCTGGGACAGAGAATGTTTAAGTTGTGATGCCTACACAGTGCTTTGAATATGCAGAATGCTAGGTAAATTATATATATTTTCAAAGACTCAAAGAATGTCTGTGTTTAGAACATTCTGAACTCTGAATTAAAAGAGTTTCCCAGTGACAGGCCGATCAGGTGAACTTGTCACTTACTAAACTGTCCTACTGTGAGTTTAGGAAATGAAGGAAACTATTAGGGATCCCAAAGTACTCAAAGTAAATGTCTGGGAATTCATCTACTCTTTTCAAATGGGAAAAGGGCCTAATAACTGAATTCCTGCATATTTAAAAGTTATTGGTTTAAATACTGAATTTTTATCAAGACATGATGCTTACACAACACTTTCCTAGTCAGACTGACTAAAGAAAAATAATTTCTGGGTAGGGAAAGGTTTATTAAATAATTTATTAATAAAGATTGCCTCTGCATTGATATAAATAGGAAAATTAAGCCTTTCCAGGATATAAGTATTTGTCTCAAAGGGAGTGTGATTTATATTAAAGATCAGAAGCTGAGTATCAGACTCAAATTAAACTTATCAGAATATTGAAAATTGTATTTGACAATGATGTGTTATCATTTTGTACAACCAAACTAAATGCAGCAGACAAGTAAATAAAGATTTCAATTGGAGAAATTGTAATTTGTCAGTTTTGCCACAGACTGGTTATAGAATACTCATTCCACTAGATGGTATTTTTTTATGTTGCTGGTATAGTGGGAATACTGTTAACTATATCCATCAAACAAAAAAATCCCCCAAAATTATTTATTATATAGAAAGACCTACAAGAAGTAAGTTACAGCTCATTTAAAAATTATACCCACACTTAAAAAAAAAGAGGACTCATACTTCTGTTTACTGTCTGACCTTTTGTAGAGCACAGGAGAAGATTAATAACGTAGAAAGGATTCCTTGTCATAGGCAATTAACAGCAAACTTTCTCATTTGTTATGGAACTTTTCACCATAAAAGGAAGAAGAGGGAGAAGAAAGAGATAAATGGAAAAGAAGACACCTATTGAATAAATTCTAAATATAAACACTAAACTACAGCTACAGGCAAAGTAAAGAAGTACTCTGAAATGAGATGATGTGCAACACAATTATTGTGGAAGAGAAAATTGGAGAAATGTGAAGGAGAAGGAATAAGCACAAAAGCAAGTTTTGTCTCAAACATTCTTACTGCTGTGACAGAAAGGTTGTGATTGGAAGAGAGGGTCCTGTGGAGATGGGGCAGTGCTGTTCTGACCCAACTTTCCTTTTCAATTCTGGGGCTTGCAAGTCTGCCCTGAGAATCATGCTCAGTGTGCCTCGAGAAGGATTGAGTCCTGGGCACTTCACTAAAAGGGGCTTCAGGAGTTCACAGGCCCTCCACTCCACACAACTCATTTCTGGGAGTGCTCCAAAAGCCTGACTGCTTGCAAGAACAGTATGATGTGAGTGGCATGAAAAAATTATTTTATGCAAGACGTTTCTATAGGGTAGGCTAGAAAAGGAAGTTGGTAGGTCCCATGTGCACTCTCTTTTCTGTGGATCCCAGATCCAGATCATTCATGGTGGCAGGAAGGATTGAAGTACTGGTGATCTTTTCTCTTTCTCTCTTTTACATCTTTATTCTCTCTTCTGTTTTAGCCTGGCAAGTGAGATTATCACATTCTCCTCCTTACTCTATCCCTGAACTTTGTTGTAAGAGTTAGAAGCTTGTTAAAGTTTCCTCTAGAAGCTGAGAACTTGTTGGCCAGCACCTCTACAATTAAATAGGGTGCCAGTTGCTGGAGTGAAGACAATTACACAATAAAACCTAAGATTTCCCTGACAGGTGGGCTGGTGGTTTTTTTCATCTGGATGACAATTTATGACCAACCACTTGCTTGTGGACCAAGCATTGTAACAATGAGTTAAATACAGATTTGTGAATTCTCTTAAAGCAGGAAAATGGATTTTCAAATAGACTGAAGAAAGATCTTCTCTTTTGATTAGCAATGCAAGAAACTTCAAAATATCAACTAAATTTAGTCTGAAGTAAAAAAGGGTTGTGTCATCTCTGGATGGATTTCCTTATTCTATTCTTAGAAACCAAAGCTGTCTAACAACAGAAATCCAAATAGAAAACAAAGCTCAAAATAAATCCCAGTTAAGTGGGAAGTGTATTCACTTGTCAAATGTGCAAATTTGTCCTCTCAATTAGCTGTTGTGCTTAAGATCCAAAGAGAAATTAATGCATTTGCAGGTGATTTGTTAACACGTGGAAGTAAATTTGGCCTCTTTATCAACTGTGCTAAAATTAAAACAAAACAAAACAAAACAAAACAAACAAAAGCAAAAACCAAAAACAACAAACAAACAAAAAAAACCCCAAACACTTTTTCTGCCTTTGGAATCTTTCCTCTCTTCTGCCCCTGTAGGCGCCAGTAGCATCATCATCCTGACTGTTTCTGTAATGGCAGGAAAGGTACCTGCATCTAGGATCAATTTCTTCCTTACTTCTTGGTTCCACTTGCAGAAAAGGTGATAAATATATTGCAACATATACAACTATTAATATTAATATTAATTAATATTACTAAAATTAACTATTAATTATTAATAATAAATGTCAATTATTAGTATTTGTAACATTGAGTATTAACACAAGGATTTTAAATATATGGGTTTGTGACTGTAAACAAATTATGGGGGAATCTGTCTGTGTCTCCGGTTCAACAGACAAAATAAATGTTTGCATATTTTTATACCTCTATATGTACATAAAAACAGCCACACATTCTGCCTGTTATTTAGATGTTTCTGTACTAAAAAAAAAACATTATTTGAACCGTCAACAGGAATAAAAATAATATTTCTTACAACTAAATTCCAAACTATGAAGCATTTCCTTCTCAAGATAATTTTTTTCCTCTTTTTCTATTCACAAAGATCTTGTCATTAACTAAGAAAACAAAACCATGATTTTACAGTATAATTGCATTCAAATTTCATTGTCCTATAAACTCACAGAAAATTTTATTCCTTGGTAAGGCTATCACAGCCTTTTATGAGGCAGACTTATTACAGTGCATAACCTGATTTTTTAGATAGTGATGTGCATTTTGTAAATGTATGCATTGAACGTTTTTTCAGGTGGAAGAAAATGTTGACCAATTGGAGGACACACAACTTCATGACAACAATAAATTTTTAAGCTTCAAAGGTTTTCATGTTTATTTCATGAATGTGGAACTTTTACTAGTCTTAAAAATCTGCTGCATAAGAAACTGTAATTTCAAAGAGTGTTTCTGCCCTTGGGATAACATTTTTCTTATCTCCTATTTCTATAATAAAAAATTAAAAACTTTAGTAATATAATAGTCTATTTCCTTGATGTACACTAACTGTACAACTTATCTTATTTTCTGAGTTTTTTTTTTTAAATGTTTTTCTTCCTCCCCCATTGCCTCAAATCAAATGAAAAAAAATTATAAAGTGGAATTCTGTTCATATCTAAATTCTACAAAGGTCAATACTGCACAAAAAAATATTATAAACTTTGCTGGAAATAATGATCCAAGGTAGAACTTTAAACATAATTGAAGAAATAAAGAAATAAACCCCCATAGCACAAAAATTAATGTAGTTTTGTTATGCATCATCATGAGTTCCTAGGGCTTTCCTTGCAGAAAAATTCAGGCAATTCAAAATTTGTTTAGGTAAGCTTTGGGATCAGTTTGATACATCCACTCAACTCTCTATTCAGGGTTAACTTTTACAGAGAACAGTATAGAAGAAAATTATGACCTTTAGGACTGTTTATGAAGAATCAATATTTTTGAGGTTTGTAAGCATTTGAATGCTTTGGGATTCTGTTGGGATGGTTACACAATTATTTCAAGACACGAGAAAATAATTCCATTTAGGCATTTGATACATCTTGCAGTCTTCTTCATTTTCTGTAGTAGGTGTCAAAACTGATTGTGACTGAATATGGAGTCATGTTCATGCACGGAGTCTCCTGATTTTCACAAGGGGCAGCTGACTATATTGGCAAATGTCTTTGAGATCACAGGAAGTTTGACTTCTAGTTGAAGCCTGAAGTGGAGGTAGCATTTCCTTACTTTTTCTGCACAAGCACATCAAATATGGAAAATGCTCCCGGTGCTTAAATTTAGCATTTGCAAATATATAATATTAAATTCTGATATAATTGCCAGAAATAGGATGTTGTTTTGATTATTTTGTCTGTCCAGTTTCTGGTGCCTCTTTCCCACAAGAGAGTTATGATCATCTGTTGAAGTGCTACTGATCAGTTCAAATAATACAGAGAGGAAACACTGTTTAGTATGCCAGGGAAAACAATTTAATTCATCTGCATATTCCTGTCCATCTAGCAAATTAAATAGCGTTTCTGCCACACTTCCCCCTGGAACTTATACTGAGAGATGATGCAGGTTGCTGCCTAAGAAAGGATGAATTGATTCATACACTTTCTACTTCTTCACAGAGACAGCATAGGCTAAGCATAAATACCGGACATGGACCTTCTGCCTAGTGCTGATTTGCACTAGATCTGAAACACTGTCTGTACAATCAGTGTTGTTACTGCATTCTGTGTCTGTGTTAGGGCTGCAGGCATGTTCAGGGTACAGTTAGAGTAGTACAGTAATTTCACAATTATAAGCCGCACCTGATTATAAGCCACACGTCCCGGTAGCTGGATAGACCACGGGATTTGTCCATATATAAGCTGCACCTGAATATAAGCCGTACTTTCCCCCCTCCCCCCCCCCTTTTTTTTTTTTAAGCCAGGATCCATGTGTAACAAAGTAACAAATTAGTAACAGAATCGCGCCAGCGTGGGGTTTGGTGTCAGGTGCTCAAGTTGCAACAGTTTTCATAGACCAGCAAAGCCTTTAAAGGCAGCCCCAGGTGCCCTCCTGGTTGGCTCTCACTTCTGAGTTGGCATTTCACTGGGATTTGTCCACAGATAAGCCGCATCTGAATATAAGCTGCGCTACTGGGGTAGGCTGGATCCTTCAATGAAAAAGGTGCGGCTTATAATTGTGAAATTACTGTACACTGAGTAACAGTTCTTGAGATCAACTCGGTCTAATGGACTGCTCACTGTTCACTGGCAGATAGAGATTTTCCGCCTCTTGCTAATATCCAGAACATTAAAAAAAATTAATTCACCAAACAAGGAGCTCTCAGTAAAATCACAGGATTCACAGCACTTGCCCTAAGATAGTTCATGAGACACAGTAGACTTTCCACTCACTTCTAATATCAAACTGTGTTTTCAGGGGGAGTTACCACATAATTTGTGCATTTGAGCAGGTTGTCAAGCCCAGGAAGGATTTTAAAAGCCTCTTCTTTATACAGGCTTTTTCACATCTGGAAAATTCTGTTTCTCTATCTGTGGGTCTGCATTTTCTCCCATTTGATCTCATTTGAAAAACTTTGAAGATTAAAATAAGTACCTAATAAAAAGACCAATTTTACTTTATTCCACTCAGGAGTACAGCCTTCACGATTTTAAAATTCTGCGATTTCAGGTTTTCAGAAGAAAATGGCAGGCAGATAGAAAACCTTCCATCTGCAGGCTTGTACAGTACACAGAATCATCAAAAAGAGTGAACAACTTTGAAAGGAAATGCAACAGCTTTGTCTGCATGGGTGATACACCTCTTATCGAGGTAAGTATTGGATGGCAAATCTCACTAGTATATCATCCCCCAGTTGCAATATTAAGCCTCTGAAAAGCCAGGAAGGCACCACTAACAGAGGTCTACTGAAGCTCTGTTTCAGCCATTTCCTTGTTAAACTTTTTCAAACCAATGGGAGTAGGTGCTTAGTAGAAGGCAAAAGGCAATAAGCCAGTTGGGGTCATGCAGTTGATCCAAATAAGCCATGATGGGTCATTGTTACAGAACCTGCAGCAGAAGAGGGAAAAAAATCAGCAGTTTTAGATATTCTGTTGTATGAGCTGTGTTGATAAGATTTTAGTTTCTGCAGAAGTTTGACTTTGATAATGTGTAAATACCAAAGAAAGACATTTAAGATGTGGGCTTCCTGACTGATCTGTAGCTGTCTGATATGGATTACCTCTAGAGAGTTGAAGCAAATAGCAGCTGAGAGGGTGCCTCTTGTTTGAGAGCCTCTTCTCAGAGTCAGGGGAATGGCTGATTTCTTCTCAGGTTACTGCAGGGTGTCTCGCATTTGGAAAAGTCAATATTTCAATAATCTGTGAACTGAATTGAAAAGGTGGACTAGCAGTGGCCCTTCACTTCAGCTGCTGATATTAAATTCCACAGATTCTTCAGAGAAACACACATCTCTGGGCCAGTGTAACACCTAAATCTGAATCTACTGTAAAGTCTTGGTAACTTGCTTATCACAAAACTTTTCATTATGACTGCAGCCTGAGATGCCAGGGAGGTCCTTAGATTTTTTGCCCATTGTTTCATGTAAAAAATGGAAAAAAAAAATCCGACAAAATGTTTTCCAGAGGTAGAATTTCAGTCTCCCTTGAACCAAGATCACCAATGTCACTTAGAATAGATAGATAGCAACTAAAAGCAGGTGATATATATTCACATGGCTGAAGTATTGGCTTATATAAGCGAGAAATCATGTAAAGCTCCTCTGTGCCAGAGTAATTTTTTGGTACAATATACAGTTTATATATAAACTCTAGTTTGGTCCAGAAACACTCAGTCTCAGTGACAAGCTTGCACTGACTTAGTTGCCCCAGTTGAGACAGACTCTGCCATATCTTTGGGAGCAGTGGTCAGTCATTTTGGCTGTGAATAGCGAAAAAAAAGGCTCTTACTACACAAGGGCTTATGGGGTTAGGGGTTTTCTTTGCTTTTTTGTAGTTGTGGTGATTTCAATAACAGCTGCAATTAAAAGATAGATAATAACTACTTCAACTTCATTTACTGAAAGCATCTACTTGTACCTATACTGAATAAACCAAAGGTCACGTATCTATTTCTGAATTTGATCTTAAAAAACTAAAGTCTGAAAAATGTCCAAGTTATTTAACAAGTGATTCGCCAAAAAAAATATGTAAAATAAAATGTTACTTACTTGTACTCCATTGGAACCTTGTTTATACAGTGAAATGTTAAGGTAGATGACCCTTGCCCCCAGAACATCTCTATGTTTGCTCTAAGTGGGTTTTCTAAACAGAAGACTGAAATGAAGTTTTAGGTAAAATGAAAGTAGCAACCCTTTGAAGATCAGATTTATGACAGCATTTAAGAGATTAAAAATCCTTGGGAATCTTAAGGGGCTGTAATTAATACATATATTATAATACAGCAAATTGATTCCCACAGTGTCCTCAACTCACACAGAAGATCTTTAGATATTTATAAAATAATGAGTCAGTTAATTTGCAGCTTGAGCAACAAACAGAAGCCAGAACTATTCTCACTTCCCCCGTAGTCTTTTCTTGTGTTTACAATGAGGACATATAGGCTCAGAAAATCTTACGATACTACTATACCCTAGGGAGTTACCCCTAATAAAATATTCTATTTGTATTTATTTTTTAACACTTTGCTTATGCTTTTTTTAACATTTGATCAGTCATGCTAAAGAGCAGGAGAAAGCTTCTTATTTAAAGCTAAAATTCACACTGGAGCCAATACCTTAAAAATGCAGTATGCTAAGTATTTAAATTAACATGACTATAAAAGAGCTGGTCCAAAGAAAAATAAGTCTTAGTCCTTCCTCATCATGGCAGTTATAAGGAGGAAAAAACCTGTTATGCCTCTATTAACAAAGATAATCAAGACAAAATTAATACTGTGGAGGAGCTACCTGCAACCACTGCAGCAATAACTTCTTCAAGAGAGTGAACATGAAAGTAAATTTTGAGCTACTCCAATACATCTTTGGCTCCCTAACTCCAAAAAAACATACATTTGCCACCATCAGGCTTAAACTGCAGCAGTCTGCTATAAGAGTCCCCAGGGCAGAAATTTTACATATTATTCTAGAAACACTCTGTACACTGGAACAATTTTTACATCAGGTACTTGTCAAGAGACTGGAAAAATAATTTTTTTACATAAAATGTGCACAATAAAATCAGAAAGAAACAAGTAAAACAATGAAAAATAACACTGTTAAGGCAGGAGAAAATGAAACTATCTCTAACAGTAGGAAATAGCTTTATTTCAACTGCAAGTAGTTTGGATAAGATAGATTATTGCAATTAATAAGGTTGTGGAAAATACATCTTCTTCAGCATTGTAAAAGTATGAGTTTTCACACACTGTTCTCAGGAATTAGCAAAGCTTAAGTCTGAATTAAGAAATTGCTTTAGCAAGCTGTTAGATTTTTGTACTATGTGCAAAGTGTCCAAGCTTTAAGTAGCAGCATATGTTCTGATAACTGCTATATACTGAAAATCTATATTTAAGATCAATATTTGCAGAAATATAAAACTTTCCATGGTTTGGGCACTTTGACTTTAACTATGTAGTTACAAATATTATTAATTTCTGCTTGTACTCATTGCAGTGGTTAAATGCATGTTAAAATTTTTTAGAACTTGAAATTTTACAAACTTGAATGAAAACTCCACCTAAGACTGTTAATCTGATTGAAACTGGCATGACTTCAGAGAGTCAAAGTAATTGACTCCTGATATTCAGCTTTGTGTAACAGTTTTTATTCTAGACACAAAATCAGCTAAACATGTATTTCATTCATAGACTGTGTTATAAGGTACCATTAAGAATATTTTTTACTTCTTAAAATTTCAAGAGGAAGGAGTTTATGGAAAAAGTACAGTAGTTTCACGAATATAAGCCGCACCTTTTTCATTGAAGAATCCAGCCTACCCCAGTGGTGCGGCTTATATTCAGGTGCGGCTTATCTATGGACAAATCCCAGCAAAACGCCAACCCGGAAGTGAGAGCCAGCCAAACGGAGAGCTGCCACAGAGCAGCAGCCGGGCAGGTGGGGGAGTGGGCTTTGCCGAGCGGTGCGGGCTTGCCGGCGGCAGAGTCGCCAAGGAGCCAGGCGGGCTGGCAGTGGGGTTGCCAGGGAGTGGGACGAGCTGGCCAGCAGCAGGGTTGCCGCCGCTGCGAGGAGGGACGAGCCGGGAGGGCTGGCGGCGGGGTTGCTGCTGCTGCCAGGAGGGGCGGGCTGGC